>JASWHV010000006.1:102362072-103562072 GCA_030760725.1 Neostapfia colusana
ATGTGGACCCGTAGCATACCGTTTGGAGTTACCGGCAGCCTTAGCCGGAGTTCATAACATCTTCCACATATCTCAGTTGCAGAAGTGTTTGAAAGTTCCAACGGAGATTCTCATGGAAGGCATAGCAGATTTGAAGCCGGACCTCACATATGTTGAGCATCCAACCCGGATAACTGATGAAAAGACTCGCGAGACCAGAAACCGGACGCTGCGATTTTTCAAGGTGCTATGGGAAAATCACATGTCCGACGAAGCTACATGGGAAAGTGAGGAGTATTTACAACGCAATCATCCAGAGTTATTAGAGGCTTATGTTCGGTAGTCATCCTTCCGGCATTGTTCTTAATCATGAATCTCGGGACAAGATTCTTTTAAGGGGGGGAATGTAAAAGTCCCAAAACTTGTAAATGGAAAACTTTAGTGATGAATAAAGTTGAGTTTAAATCCAAGAAATGGGACTTGCAAAAACTTCTCTAAAACATGGAACATGGTCATGAGCAAGCACATGCATTCAAGTTCCCTTTTAATTCAAATGATCATGTAAATGCAAAGGTGGTCATTTTTAATGAACAATGCAAACTGTGGTTGTAAACCTCCCCTTTGCAGCCACCAAATTAAAAGTTTGAATCCATTTTTGAATTCTTCAGGTCCAAATTATGAGGAAGGCAAATTTTGAGAAAATTTGGAGGTGCTGTATAACAAAGAGACTTGTGAATTTAAAGAAGTTTGAATTTCAAATTTGAAACTGAGGTAAAACTTGTCAATTTGCCAAATGGGTTTCAAATTTCAGCTCCACATGAGTGAAGTTTGCACTGTGCCAAAAATTGGCATATCTTTTGGGAGGAACAGGGGTGGACCCCACATGTCATAGTGCCATCTAAACTTACACTCGAAGCAAATTATCTCTTCCTCACCCGAGCTGCCGAGCGTGCTCCAAGCGCCACCGAGGGTGAGATTGCCGCCAGCTCCCAGCTGTTTGAGCAGCGCTGGAGAACTGCTCGTGGGCCTTCTGAACCCCCAGCATGATCCTTTCGCACCGGCAGAAGCAGCAGACTTCGCCTCCTCCGCGTGCACACACGCCGAACACCGAACGGCGCAGCTGCCTCGGTCTTGATCGGGAGCCGAGGAAACTCGAGCGGGCAGAGGCCGGCTAAGCCGAAAAACTGCACTGTGAACTCCTCCTCCACCTCCTAAGCATAAAATCCAGTGAGTTTCTGCCTTCCCAACCTGAGATTAGCTCGTTGCCGCGGCGACCTAACTTCACAGCGACTTGGGGTGCTCGTGGACAGCCCACACCGGGTACTTTCACGCCTGAGCAAGGACAACCCTGGACGCGCTGTTGAACCATGCTGCTCACTCCCAAACCACAAGCAAAGCCGTGGGCTACCAAGTGAGAATTCGGGAAAACTTTGCCGGCGGCCACAAAGCGATGTTCCGGTATGAAATCTCAAAATTCCCACTCAATTCTAGTCTTTAGTTCACTAAACTGTGCATAGATGAGCTAGGCTCGCTGGCGATCCGATCCCCTTCACAATCCTAGCTTGAAACCCCGTGTTAGCGGCCCATTTCAAGCTTTACGAGCGGCGGTCATGGCGGGAATGATCTGTCGCCCGGTGGAACCGTAGTAACCGCCATTTCCGAGCCATGTTGAGGCCATGCCGAGCTAGTCCATCCTCACTGGTGCTTTTGAGCGGTTCGGTCGAGCTTTTGGCGGGCTATAAGGTCCAGGCGATGGCGCCGAGCTTCACCGAATGCCGCCGCACGTCGCCGGCCTACTTCCGGTCACCGGCAGCCCGAGAGCACCGCACCAATGGCTTTCTTGTAGCTGGAAAACCCCAGGCGGCGAGTACCGAGCCGAGAGGCGGCCGGGAAGCCGACTCCGGCGAGGTCCGGTGGGATTCCGGCGAGGGGGCAGCGCGGGAGAGGAAACAGCCCGAGGAGGAAGAAAGTCAGGCGGGTCCCGCGTGTCAGTGATGAAAGTTTAAAATTGCTGATCTGCTGCGGCTCCGGGATCCCTTGTGGCTGCACGGGAAGGGTTCTGTGGCCCCATGTGTCTTGGTTTCAGCGGTTGACACGTGTGCCTGGGACCCACGGTCAGAGTTGAACATTTCCCGGTTTAATTTGAATTCCAAATTCAGTTCAAACTTTAGAACCTCATAACTTTTGCTAGGAAGCTCCAAATTTAGTGATTCAAATTGGGTTGGATTCAGGATTAAAAACTATATCCAAATATGTAACCCAATTTGTAGGAAAATCATTATTTAATTCTGGAAAATTCTTTAAAGCTTTTCAGCAAAAGAGATTTAGAGGGAGTTCGGTTCATCCAAAAATCCCCAACATTTGCCAGAATATTCTTTAGGATGTTAGGGAACTCCTGTAAAAGTTTCAGCTCATTTGGAGTTGATTTAGTTAGGAGAATTCTGATTGCAAGTTTCAGTGTTCTAATGAATACAGAAACATTTTCAGGGAATTTCCAAAACATGGAAATTCAGTTCTGAGCAGTTCTTAGCTCCAAAATTCCTAGGAAAATTCATGCATGCTCCCTGAGCTATGTTCGAAATTGTGGTTCACTTGAATTTTCATGGAAGTGCAAATTTATTCAGAATTAATTCCTTTTTGCTTAAATGCTTAGGGAATTGTTCTGAGTGATCTACTCAGTGAAAAATTCTAAATTTTGTCCAGATTGCTTTGTTGTGACAAGGAACTCACGAGAAAATTTTCAGCCCCATTGGAGGTTTGGATCATCACTGTCCTGTTCAACTTCATTAAGTGATCAACATACAAGTGATGAAACACATTTATCACTTCATCATAGTGCTTGAACACAAACCCAAACCACTAGAACCAGTGTCATTTTAAATTCTTAAACAGAGTTCCAGTTTTAAACTTGTATTTAGCACTTGTTAGCAAAAGTTTTACAATTAAACTTATATGCATATTCATAACGTGTAGTGTTTGAACGTGGAAAAGTGGAGAAGGAGTGAAGCTTGGATCAAGGAACAAGAAGGGCAGTGATTAAACTTCAAGTCATCAGCAACTAACTTCACAATTATCTGACTTTAGTCACCTGCAAAACCAAGGCAACCTCCGGTTTGCATTTAAGCTACTTTATAAAGTTTTTACTTTGTTCACTATGATGGTTAGAGTTTGTATGTGCATTAGGTCAAGTATGTTTTATACTCCACTTGCACAACCAAAATGAACCCTGGATTCAAGGGTAGAAGGTGTCATCGCTGTCGAATAAGGCCATGCTAAATAGACTAGGACATCCGGTAGAAGTCGAGTAGTTGGAATCTACTCGCGAGCTATAGTTTAGGATTACATAAGGATAGTTGGAAAGGAGGCAAACTAAAGTTTACATTTCTAAAAATGAGACCGGCAGGAGGGTAGGCAGCAAAAAGACGAGGTCTTGGTCGAGTAGCTCTGCCTGTGTCGGTTAAGGACCGATGCGTGTGCCGCATCCAGGAGCAAGTATTGAGTTGTGTACCGGATGCTTACTGCTATATGGGACCCAGGAAACTGATGTACCAGGATAACTGGATTGTAGAGGCATACCACATCGTCTCGTTAGACCTATGAGCCCAAGATGGCGCGACCGATTCTACAGTCGAGTGCCCTGCGAAAGGTTGGCACATGCGACGTAATGAAGGACACCAGATTTAGGTCTTCAGAGGCGGGCGTATGTGTCGAGCTATCTGGGCAGTGTTTGATTCGAATCACCGTCCCTCGCGGTTATTGAGTACCGCTTGCTCCCATGTTGTGACGTAGTGATCAACTTGTGTGGAAACAGTTTGCAAAGATTTAATTGCTTCTATGATTATTGTAAATTGCATGAAAACCCTGTTTGAAGTAGAGATAGAGCAAACTAAAGTTATTTTCCACCTTGGGACAAGTAACATTGGAATGAAGCGTTTCTTGTTTGATTGTGGAGTTCCAATGTTGCTGGGCGCAAGGTCACTACTATTATGGCTAAAATATGAAAGTTAAGGATGAACTCGTAGGCTTTTTGCAACTTATATGTATAGGTCTTAAGTTACTTTCATGTAGAGTTGCATGTCTTAGGAGAGACGGTTAAGTCTTGCTGAGCCTTTGTGCTCACTCTTGCTATATGAGTGGTTTTGCAGGTTAATATCGACGCATATAAAGAAGGTTGTCCGGTGAGACTCGGAGACTTCCGAGTCATGTTACACATGGAGGACCTAGCCGCTGCCATGTCTTCGTGTTGATAGCGAGGGGAGTCCGCGGGCTGGACCTCTACTCAGGTGCTCACTAGTTATTCGACGTGAGCTGTTTATAGACTTCCGCTATAGCTATTTTATGTAAATTATTTACAAAGAACAATTTGTGACACCCTCATTTCTGGTTTCTGCATGTATTCATGTTTCATGTAGAGAAAACATTTTAAAAGAAGTGGGAACAGAGAAAATATCAAAAAGATAGCTAAAAAGAACCGAATCCAGTTCACAGAGAGCGCCGAAGACAACTCCCACGGCTCGCTGACCACGTGGCGTGTTAGGATCTCATCCCTGCGAAGTGGGGAGAGGTCCGCCGCTAAACTGGCTACGTGGCAGGCTCGGGGCTCATCTCCACAAAGGGGGAGAGGTCCGACCCCGTGAGACACGTGTTGCCCCTGGAGCTAGCCTATGTGGAGAAGCAAGGCCAGCCGCAGGACACATGTCACCTTCGGAGCTAGTTACCACGGAATTCAGAGGACCAGTCACGCGGGATACGTGTCGATCTCGGAGCTCATCTCCGAGAGGTCTGGTTCTATTGGACACATGTCACCACCGGAGGTTATCTCCGGGAGGTCCGACACTGTTGGACACGTGTCGACCTCGGAGCTCGTCTCTGAGGAAAGAGGGAGATCCGGAATGGATACGTGGCACACCCGGAGCCACCTCCGGAGAGAAGAAAGGTCCGGCACTGACACGTGGTGTGCGCGGATCCACCTCCGAATAGAGCGGAGGTCCCGACCGCCATGATACGTGGCATTCACGGAGCCCACCTCCGAAGGAGAGGGAGGTCTCGCTCGCTTGACACACGGCACAACCGGAGTCTCGTCTCTGCGGAAAAGGGGAGACCAGGCCCCGGTGGACACGTGGAGCTTCCGGAGCTCATCACCGCGGAGGTAACGAGTTCTGGAGCGGTTTTGGATTCTGTACGCGTAGAAATACCGGTACGGAAAGGAAACCGACCTGAATTCCACAATGTTACCGCACCAAATTAACTGAAGATAAGTTGTTAAGATTCAACGATAATCTGAATAGAACTCTTATTCGAAATACAATCAGATTAGGACTCTTCTTCTCCCGATTATAAATAGAACCCAGAACCTTTGGCCAAAACCACGAACTTCTTTTCCACCTCCTGAGCCGACAACTTAGAGCCCTAGCCCCAACTCGCCGAGTAAACCCATCGCCGGAGTTCAGTCGAGGAAGATCGCCGGAAAAGAGCCCAACAATCTGTCTTGCTAAGAGAAGGACCCCGAGACCATGAAGAACGTAAGGTAGGTCTCCAGTATCACCTTACGACATCATCGTGTTTTGTTTGCATCTGTTCTTCGATTCCTTTCGACCAGAAGCTTTCTCGTGGACAGATCACTTGTTGATCGGGTTGATCTAATGACAAGATCATCGCCACATCCATATTTGATCCGAACACCTCTGTTCATCATAAAACCATGCAAGACATGCAAGAACACGTACAAACTAATCTGATAAAAACTGATCATAGGATAGAATGCATATGCATCATCGCATCTAGTTAATGTTTATGCATGATATTGATTGCTGTGTATCTTGTATGTGCGTGATCCTGTATAGAAAGACAAGCTCAGGGAGCTGTCTACGACGAGCTGCAGCAACAAGGTTTCGAGATCCAAGAGCAACCGGAACCGCAAGAACAAGGCAAGTGCCCCTTGACCATATTGATCCTATGTTTTGGGAAAAACTGTTTTGTTTTGCGAAAAGGTGTGTGTGCTGAGTCAAACATGATGGGAAAACCTTTTATAGGAGTTTACTAGTTTTGGTTAAACCACCCTTGTCGCCAGGGAAGTTTATGAGTCGGGTATGGTTTTTGCTTTAAGCTTCGCTGAGTCCATGGGATTGTGAAGCGAGATAGATGTGTCTAGCTAACTGCACTCGTAATGATAATGAGAAACTGATGTTGTTAATGAACATGGATCAGAGGGAGATCTAGGCAAGACTAGGTTTGTGAATGAGGTAGCATGAGATGGTAGTTTACTTGCCATAGATCTAAGGATCGGTTCATGCGAGCACATGCCAGGATGACAGTGCCACCACAAGGCCAAGTATGGGTGCGGCTTAGCTGAGTAATTAGGTAAGTTGCTAGATTGTTATGGACCGTGGAAGGCGCGGGGAATGGGAGTCGAGTGAGGACTGCCCTGGGAACTGCATGGCACAAGAGGGCGCCCGTGGGTGGGAGAATTTGGAGATTCTAGCCTGCCGGTGAAACCTTAGTGAGTCCATACATCTAGTAGCCCCTTTGTAAAGGCTACTTTGTGATCTCTTGGCCGTACACCGACGGTTGTGTACTGGTATAATGGAGGTTCTGCAGTCGCCGACGGGTGACAAAATCACAAACTTGTGGGTAAAGAGGTGCAAACTCTGCAGAGTCTAAAAACTATCATGATAGTCGAGCTTACGGTCACGAGCGCCTGGCCAACTTCCATGATTAGTTGGGATGGTGATTGGATATGGTTAATGGTTATGGTTTGGTTTTGGTTTGGTTTGGTTTTCGGGACTGTTGAGTCCGGGTGATAAGATGGGTTGCATGACTGTTAAGTCATGGCAACAAGGTTGGTCTCGGTGGGAGACGAAGTTGTTTATGAGATGAAATGGTAGCGAATACGAGGAGGTATTCTTGAGCAAGAATGAGGTTGATTAATGTCTGGATGGACATGGAAGGTAATGAACTTAATGGAGGTATGATTGGTATTTTAATACATGTTGGGATTACATTCACCTAAAGATAAGTTGCTGTTTTATCGTGGTTTTTGATAAATAACTTTGCTTTTCTGCAATGAGCCTTTTTATACCTACCTTGTTATGAGCTACATATCATATTTTCCTGCACTTGCTGAGTACATCATTGTACTCAAACTTGCATTATTATTTCATCATCAGCAACAGGAGAAGATTACTATAAAGACCAAGTGGAGCATTAGGCGTGTGATCTGTTCTCAACCTTGCCTGTGAGGATGGAGTAGAGATGGAGCCGCTACTGCTTAGATTTGTGTAAAAGTCCCAAAATGTGTATGAATAAAAACTAAAGTTTGAATTCATATGTGTGGCAAAGACATGAAAAATTGGACTTGCTAAAACTTTTCTTCATGCAAAGTAATACATGGAGGACCATCCAAAATGAGGCTCACATTTTTATTTAAAAGTGTTGAACCAATAAGGAGTTAAATACCTCTTTGCATGTAAGTTTAAAAAACAGATTTGAAATTCAAAGTTCACACATGTAGTGACCAAGGACTTTGATTAAAACTGCAGCCACATAGTTGGAATTATAGGGAGGAGTTTGGTCCCCAACTTTCTATTTGTAGGGTGGGCTCGAAAAGGAGTTAAAGAGAAGAATTTGCAAACTTCACCCAAATTCAAATTTGGCAAGCAAATTCAAACTGAATTGGAAAGATTCAAATTCTAACCCACATTTTAAAACTCAGAATTGTGGGAATTAAGAGGATCAGCTTGAACAGATATTTGGGAGGTACATGTGGAGTGGGACCCACATGTCATAGAGCTAAAGGAAGAAACCTTGCACCCTAAGTCTCAGCCCAGTGGGGAAATTCACCGAACAACACGTGAGCCCCGAGCAGCTCCCACCGTGGAGCCACGGGGACGCCGGGCAGCGCCACCAGCTGCTTCTTTCCCCCACGCGCGGACACCGAAGGCGGTTCCTTCGACGTTATCGTGCCTCAGCCGAGCGAAGACCCAGTTGTTCTCCTCCCCTCGCGAGCGCACGAACAGCGGCTGTTTCTCCCTGCCGCTCTCTTGGTCCGATCGAAGAAACAGCGAAGCAACCGTGTCTTCCCTCCCCCGAGCTGCTAAACACTCCCATGAGATCAACCTCCACCTCCCTGACCCACGAGCAAGTGAGCTGCGGCCTCCGGTGCCCGAGAACGACCGCCGCCGCGGCGACCTAATCCGAGAAAGTGATCGGGCACTCGTGGACAGCCCTCCACAGCAGGTTTCACGGCCGAGCAATCACACCTACGGACGCGCACGGGTGCGGTGCTGCTCTCAGCCTAAGCTCAGGCCGTGCCGCAAGCTATCGGCGGCGAATTTTGAAGTTTTGCTCCGGCGACCCCATTCCGAGCTTCCGGTACGATTCCTTCGAACTATTGCCCTCTGATTCTCCTTAAGTCACCAAGTTTGGCACAGAGAAGCTAGACTAGCCGGCGATCGTTTTTCCTTTTGTATCCAGCACATGAAAACATCTCAGACCGGCGAATTTCGAGCTCTTCTTGGGTTGTTCATGGCGGACCCATTCGTTTGCACGATGACAACCTAGTGCCCGCCACTTCCGAGCTACTTTGAGGTCGTATCGATCCTCCTAGAGGTGCGCTGGTGCTGTAGGGCTCGTCAGCGCAGGTTTTGGCGGGCTGGAAACCCTAGGCAACGCTACCGAACCTCCACAGTGGCTGCCGCACGTCGCCGGCCAGTTTCCGGCCGCCGGCAGCCCTAGCAAACCCCACAGCCGTGTTCCTCGGTGTCACAAACTCCCTGGCGGCGAGTTTCAGCTCAGGCGGTGGCCGGAAACGGCGAGCCGGCGAGCTCCGGCGTCGGGCCGGCGAGGGGCAGCGCGGGCGCGAGAGAGGAAGCCGGAGGAAGAAGAAGACGCGTGGGCCCCGGCTGTCAGCAGCTCAAATTTTAAACCCGGGATCGGGTGTGGCCGGGATCCTGTGTGTTGGCGCGAAGAGGTGCTGTGGCCCGGTGTGGCTTCGCTTCTATTGGCTGGAATTCAAAACAGTGGGCCCAGCCGGATTTTCAATAGGAAAATAATTCCAGACTTAGCTCAATCTTTAGAAATTCATATCTCCCTGTAGAAAACTCCAATTTGATTATTCCGATTGGGTTGGATTCATCTCTCCGAGTTCTATCCAAATATGAACTCAGATTTGTATGGAAGTCAATATTATATTCTGGAAAATTCTTTGAAGGTTTTTTGAAAAAGAATTATTGAGGGAGTTTGGGTTATCCAAAAATCCCCAAATTTTGCCAGAATATTCTTTAGCATATTGTTGACCTACTAGCAAAATTTCATCTCATTTGAATGTAAGGGCCTCAGTTTTGGCACACATTTGAAGTGTTCATCACCACACCACACACCTCATTTGAGGAAAGATGATGAACACAAATGAAGAGCATGTAACCACCATAACATGCTCATTAGAGAACAAACTCACATATTGCAAAAGTGGTATTTCCCACATGTGATATAGGTGGGATGGACTTATGAAAACTCCTACACATTTCTAAGGATGTCCATGCCAAGTTTCACCCAAATTCAAAACCTTTTTGAGGTCATTTTGGGTATAGATAGAAAGAGGGCAGTTTGAAACCACATTCAAATTCAAACTGTTTTTGTCCCATGAATTTAAAAGTGGGAGGCATATTCTTATTCAGCACATTTTTGTGAGCTCACACACCAATTTTCACTCCATTTGGAGTTGATCTTGACATGAGCTAAGTGGGACGAATTCAAACTTTATTTGAATTCAAAACTGAACTTGTGCTGAAATTCACTCAAACCGAACCCAATTTGAATTCTATTCAATTCAAATGGCTCAGGGGTGAATAATTTGAATCACCAGGGGTATTATGGGGCTCACTGTTTACAACAGTGATTAGGAGTAAATTTCAGAGGTTAAAACCCCGGGTGGGACCCACATGTCATAGAGGGAAGAAGGAGAAACTTGCACCCAAAGTCAGAGTCTCGGTGGGAAATTCCGCCGAGCAGCTGTCTGCTGTGCCACCGAGCAGCTACCGGCGCCACCAGCTGCTTCCCTCTCCGCGCGCTGGCGCCCAGGGCGGCTGGCTCGCGCCCCCACACAACCGGCACCGCCTCAGCCGAGCAGGAGTCGGCCGGCTTTATCTTCTCGCGGGCAAACCCGAGCAGCGGCATTGTTTCTCACCGCAGCTCTCTGCTCAATCGGGAAAACAAGCAAAACCATCTCCTCCTTCGTCCCTGAGCTGCTAGACAGCCACCTGAGCTCGCACTTCACCTCCCCAACGCCAGAAACCCCGAGCTCCGACCTCCTTTGCCCAAAGACGATCGCCACCGCGGCAACCTAGACTCAGCCGAGAGTCAGGTGCCCGTGGGCAGCGTTCCACAGACGTTTTCACGGTCCAGCAAGAGAGGCAACAGGAGCGCGCGACCACCGTGCTGCTCTCCTCCAAGTTTGGAAGCCAACCGTGAAGAATCCGCTGAGAATTTCCAGTTTTTGCTCCGGCGACCATAAACCGAGCTTCCGGTAAGGTTTCTTTAAATTCTCACTCTATGATCTTTCGGAGGTCATCAAATCTTGCACATAGACGCTGGACTAGCTGGCGATCAGGTTCTTTTCTGCATCTGTAGCGTGAAACTGTCTAGGAGTGACGAATTTCGAGCTCGATCGAGGGCGGTCATGGCGGGCACGATCGGTCACACGGTGACGACCGACTTGCCGCCATCCCTGAACCCTTTTGACACCTTGTCGAGCTTTCTAGGGGTACACTGGTGCTGTAGGGCCGTTTGTTCGAGGTGTTGGCGGGTTTATAAACCACGGTCGACGGTGTCGAACCTCAACCGAGGCCGCGGCACGTCGCCGAGCTATTTCCGGTCACCCCAGCCCGACCTGTCACCACCGACGTGTTCCTCGACGTCGACAACCCCCTGGCGGCGAGTTTCAGACCATGGGAGGTCCGGCAGCGGCGAGCCGGCGAGCCCCGAGTCTGCTCCGGCGAGGTCGGCGGCGCGGGCGCGAGAGAACGGCGGGTGGAAGACGAAGCCGGCTGGCCCACATGTCAGCGGCTGAAGAATTTAAATCGGGATCGGGTGTGGCCAGGGATCGGCTGTGCTGGCGCGCAAATACCCTAGGAGCTCCGGTGTGCCGGACACCTCCGCGCTCGACACGTGTGGTATCCCCGGTGTGCCGGACACCTCCGCGCTCGACGCGTGTCCCCGCGGGCCCCGAGAGTTTAAACTTTTCCCCCAATTTTCAGAATTCTTCAAAACTTCAAATCCTCATAACGTTGGCTAGAAAGCTCTAAATCGGGTGAACCAAATTTTGTTGGATTCAGCTCTCTGAGCACTTTCCAGCAATACCAAATTCAGCTCATGAAAGTGAATAGTTTTCTAGAATTAAATCCATAAAATTTAAACTGTTGGGAATTTTATCTGGAGAACTACTTTATGAAAAATTCTGAAATTTGGCTGACAGGTTCATTGGAAAATCCCTGAATCCCAGTAAAATTTTCAGACTCATCCAAGTTCATTAGTTACCCTAATTGGGTGATTAAGAGAACTGCCCAGGGACAATATAAAAATGTACAGAAACATTTTTCAGATTTTCTCCAATCTTAATTAGGACATAACTTCCTGTAGAATTCCTCAAATGACATGAAACCAACTCCATTAGAACCATCCTAAATTCTAGTTTCCAGAAAGTAATGGTGGGAGCCATGAAAAACCCTGGAATTACTTAGAGGCTCAATTATTAACCAAAGAGGCTTTTATTTGTACAAGGTTCAATTGAACTTTGTTTCAAATAAAACTTGGTCACAACTCTGGTTAGGACCCTACCAATCCACCATAAAAATTTCAGAACCAAAGGGGAGGGCTAGTTAGAGTTATTAGCAATTATGTATTTAAGTTCACACATTTGCATTTAAATTTACATGTAGTATTGTATTCAACGTGTAGCCGTTGAAGAAGAGACCCCGGAAGTGCTGGATTTCCTTATTCCGGATGAAGAACTAACTACTGACCAGCAGCAACAAGGCAAGCCCCGGTTTGCATTAACCCTTTTTATAAGTCTTACTTTGTTTACATGTGTCATATGAAGTATGTATGTGCATTAGGTATAGGATGAATGGAACCCCACTTGCATAACCAAAGATTCCTAAAAGAGTGAGGGTAGTGTCTAAGACCTCGAGTAGACAGGCTATGCTTAATGAGTCATAGGACTTCGGTACAAGTCGAGTAGTTGGAATCTACTCACGAGATAGGCATGGGGACACACGGGTTCGGTTGAGTGACGCGAGATCACTTTAATAATGAAAATGAGACTAGGCAGGGGCTAGGGAGCAGCAAGAGGGAGTCTTGTGTGCGCATCCCTGCCCGTGTCGATTGAGGACCGATCCGTGTGCGGCCCTGCTGAACAAGTATTGAACGTACCGAAGGCATATCGGATATATGGGGCCCGATAAAACGATGTAGCCTAAACCTCCGGGCGTCGAGGCATAACGCACCGATTTATAGGTGTAGGCTGAGGGCAGCAAGGTGGAAATCTGCCAACGGGCATAGAGAGATGCTCCGTGTGGGGAACCTCCTGCTCGTTTCGGTGCGACCGATTCAACGTTTGGGCTGTTGGGTGAAAGGTTGTCCCGTACGACATCGAGTGAGTGTGCTGTGCAGCTCCACGGGTGGGCGTACGTGACGTGCTCTTTGGGTTTTCCCTGCAGGTGTATATCGAGTCGATTCGCCGTCCCTCGCGGTGATGAGTACCGCTTGTTCACTGCATCGTAACGTAGGTTAATGAATGAAATGTTATGATTCAATATTGCTGTTATGATATAATTGTATTGTTACATGTGTGCCACCAAATGTTGCTCACTAAATTTCAGCTTTATGAACCGTTAACTTGTTGCTAAAATATGAACTAAGGATGAACGTGTAGGCGTGTCCGTTTGCTGCAACATTGCTATCCCATGTCTTGGTATACCTCATGTAGAGTTTCATGCTTAGGTGAGTCGGTTAAGCCTTGCTGAGCCTTCGTGCTCACGGTTGCTGCTTAAGTGTTTTACAGGTGAGGAGCCACCCACGGACTCGGAGTACGAGTCCACCGGCGAAGGTTACCCTCCGTCGGGGACCACGGCTGAGTGGGAGCCGTACACGCCGCGCTGAGCTGAGGAGTGCAGCTAGTGTGGGTTGCCCTAGGGCTGGGCAACCATTTCGCTAGATAGGCGGGCGTGAGTTGTATAAAAGAAACTTCCGCTGTGTAAGAAAAGACCCTAGTTTGTAACTGAGAAGTGTACTATTTTGTACATTCAGTTTGTTTTTCCCATGTAATATAAGGTGTTCTTATGACGTGTGCTGTCGGGTGTCGCATCGCGTGGCACCACCCTCTATGATCCTGGATGAGCGGATTCCGGTCCGCCACAACCTGGTATCAAGAAAGTATACCTTGGTGGTATGAGTACTCTACCAATCCTATTAAGCCGGGAGTCAGGATATCACACAATCCACCCCCCTTAGAAGACCGACGTCCTCGTCGGTCAACGCCAAGACAGGAACGTCCCCTCTTAGCCACGTCCGTACGTTCTGTGCTGGCATACGCATACCGTACGTCCGGTTAGCAGCATACGTACCATACCATGTCCCACACAGAGGACCCACGCGTCATGCATACGTACCCACGTCCCCGACCCGTACGCTACCGTATCCTTCTCACTAACCCGTACGCACCCGTGAAACTGCGAGGGTCGGCTCTGATACCATTTTTGATGGCTCTCTAGGATCATAGACTGGCCCCACATACCACCACTCGTCTTTTCTGTGCACTTTGTCCTCACCCGTGCGCACCCGGGAAAACTTCCCGGTCGGTCACCCATCCCCAAATTCCTCCGGGCGAAGCACGCTTAACCCCGGAGTTCTTTGCAAGTGGGCTTCCGGAAAAAAAAGGTATACCTTGGTGGTATGTGGGGCCAGTCTATGATCCTAGAGAGCCATCACAAATGGTATCAGAGCCGACCCTCGCAGTTTCACGGGTGCGTACGGGTCAGTGAGAAGGATACGGTAGCGTACGGGTCAGGGACGTGGGTACGTATGCATGACGCGTGGGTCCTCTGTGTGGGACACGGTATGGTACGTATGCTGCTAACCGGACGTACGGTATGCGTATGCCAGCACTGAACGTATGGACGTGGCTAAGAGGGGACGTTCCTGTCTTGGCGTTGACCGATGAGGACGTCGGTCTTCTAAGAAGGGTGGATTGTGTGATATCCTGACTCCCGGCTTAATAGGATTGATAGAGTACTCATACCACCAAGGTATACTTTCTTTTCTAGAAGCCCACCTGCAAAGAACTCCGGGGTTAAGCGTGCTTGGCCCGGAGGAATTTGAGGATGGGTGACCGACCGAGAAGTTTTCCCGGGTGCGCACAAGTGAGGACAAAGTGCGCAGAAAAGACGAGTGGTGGTATGTGGGGCTAGTCTATGATCCTATAGAGCCGTTACAAATGGTATCAGAGCTGCAGTGGGGATAGCTCAGTACTTAAGGACTACATTATGGGAAAACTTAGGTTACGGTGAGGAATCGGTAGCTGCCCAAGTAAGGACTATATTAGTATAGTTACTTAAAGTGGCAAAGACTAACTTATATGTTATAATTCTGAATTTCAATTATGCAACGACACACCTACGCTCTGGTATGTATGGTAAGGAACGCCACCGAAAGCGGTTCAATTTCGGTTAGCTCCCCCTGACGAGGAACGTGGTTCAGGGATTGATCCCACAGATTGGTGTGAGATGTCAATATGAAGCTTTTGGACTCTTCATGTCCCTGAGTTCATATGCAACGCTGATCCCTAGCGTGCATTAGGCAAGTAAGTGGAGACCCCATCGCGTGGTCAGTAACGCGAGAGTGTGTTCGTCTGGAAATAGCCCAGGAGGACATACGCAGCGCTTGCCATCGGCGTGCCCTGCAGGGCAGTAGGTGGTATCTGTTGGGTTGATAACATTCCCAACCGTGACGACCCATTCATGACCTACTCGGGTTCCCCGTCGTGTGGTGTTGAAACACGATCACGTACCTTGAGACGTGACCTAACTCAAGGACGACCGTATGGAAATGATACGGGCGTTTGTATTTACTTTTAAATATGGAACTGCCTGGAATGAACAACCTTTGAGTGCACCATCATTGTGTGGTCTTCTGCAGGTACTAACCACGTATGTATCCGTGTAGAAAACGTGCGCGAGAGACCGTTTAGTGCCACACTTGAGACGTATATGCCGGTATGATCCAGTTAGGATTTTCTTTTGCGAGGAACGTAGTACCGAGTTATTGTAGGCATATGCATGATAATAATGATAACAAGGAATTAAAAATCTATAGGTTCAACATTTAGGACCCTGGTTGGGTATAAGAATGGGATAGTGATGATTGTAGTTCCAAAAAGACTGAAAAAGCAGAGTGCTCTGTTTTGGGAAGCAAGTTTTCTGATCTTCAACAGGGCATAACTCACAGGTCTTTTAGCCCAGGGAGGTGTTCTATATATTTCTGGAAAGGTATTTAAGTACTCTACAACTTTGTTGTAGACTTCCAGAACTGAAACTCACCTTAAGATGGCTTAAATCCCAGAGGCATGTAACTGTCCAGGACCAGGACAGTGTTAAAACATTCTCTGGACTGTTCTGCTTTTCAAGGATAACTCCCAGTAGAAAAATTTAAAATTTTCATATGATACCTCCGTTGAAAGAGTAGAAGATGTGTGACATCTTTACAATTCAAAGTTTCTGAAGTTTCAGCACAGATTTCAGTGGAAACCAGGGATGAAAACAGCCACTTCCAAAGGAGGTGCTGTTAAAATTCTCCCAGAACTTCTACTGACTTTGAAATAACATAACTTTTTAACCAAAGCTGATCTGAGGGCAAATAAATACTCGTTGGAAAGATACTGAAGTTAACTTTAACTTTGGTATTCAACTTGAGTCATGAAAATGCCCAGAACCAGATCAAAACTTGGAATTGGTAGAAACTGGTCATTCTGACAGAAGAATGACAGTTGAACTCATTGGAGAGGGTGTTGTACCCTAAGGTTGGTATACGTGATGACAACGCGATAGTAATGTCTCGTAAAGACCAAACCCAGTTATGGTGATTTTGCAAAGTGAAGGTTCATCAAATTGGATTAAACTAGCTTGTGTTTGGTCCGGTAATGGTGTAGCTTGTGCAAAGTTATTACATTATCTACTTACGAGATATATCGCATGTTTTTTGTTGTCATAATGTTTTTACGCCCATTTTTATTGGACTGCATGCAACAATGCTGCGGGACTGATGAGTATTGTCGTGTGGTTGCAGATGGTTCGTACTAGGACTACGCACGAGGTTGGTGGCTCTAGCCAACAGGGAGGTGATGACTCCCGGCCACCGGCCTACGACAGCACCCCGCAGCAGCAGCCACCACCGCCGCCTCCGCTTACCCTAGCGGATGTGATAGCGGCATTGGTGGGAGGTCGTGAGGAGCAGACCGACCTGCTCCACACGATCGTGCAGAATACGTCTCAGGCGGGGGGACGTCAAGACAGAGGGCCTCGTGAGCCCCGGGTAGTGTCGTACTCGGATTTCATGAGTACGCACCCTCCAGTGTTCACCGAAGCCGAAGAACCACTGGAGGCGGACAACTGGCTGCGGACTATCGAGTCCAAGTTCGGGCTGCTCCAATGTACGGAGCGGCAGAAGACCCTGTTCGCAGCACAGCAGCTCCACGGTGCCGCTGGTGCGTTGGGGGCGAATTATGTCGCCTCACGTCCGGCTGACCATGCCGTGGAATGGCAAGAGTTCCGGGAGGCGTTCCGCGCCTACCACATTCCTCCCGGAATAATGAAGAGGAAGTTCCAAGAATTTTTGGAACTGAAGCAGGGCGGGAGGAGTGCCCACGACTACTCCCGTGCCTTCAACCATCTGGCGCAGTATGCGTCAGACTACATCTCCACGGAGGAGAAGAAGAGGGAGCACTTCTATCGGGGGTTACACCCCGAAATGAAGACCCATCTCGTACAGTGGAACCGCGACACATTCAACGACTTAGTCAATGCCGCGATCATGCAGGAGGATGCTCAGCGAGAGTTGGCAGCTGAGCAGCGGAAGCGCAGCGCTCCACCCAGCGGTGGGAGTGGCGCTCCCCAGAAGTACCGTATGGTGTATCGGACACCATCCGGGCAGCAGTGGCAACCACCGGCGCGACCGCAACGGTTCGGGGGATGTCCCTTTCAGGCACCTCCGTTCCATCTTCCGATGCCACCACCAAGACAGCAACAGCAACAGCAGCAGCAGACGGTACCCCGGGCATTTCCACCGCCACAACGCGCACCGGGATTCTGTCCACCGATCAGCGGGGGACCGTCCCGTTTCACCTGCTTCACGTGTGGCCAGGCAGGCCACTTCGCGAAGGACTGTCCCCAGGGGCAGCAGAGTAGCGGGCAAGCCCAGTTTCAGGGCGGTGCTCGAGGCCGACCTCCGGTGAAGAAGGTTGGTCAGCGGACTGGAGGCGTCTGCAACCTCGACAATGAGGACGCCCCAGAAGGAGACAACGTGCTGGCGGGTACGTTCACTCTCAACCATCAAGCCATCGTCATATTGTTTGATTCTGGTGCGACCCATAACTTTATAAGTGCATCATATGTGGTTAAGCATCAGCTGGAAGTCTTTCCAACCGAGTGTTCGTATATGATCTGCTCACCGGGAGGAAAGATTTCAGCAACGATGATGGTTCCAAAAGCACCACTGTGCTTAGGTAGGAAGATATATCCCACCACTATGATTATCCTTGAGGGGCAGAAGATTGATGCAATCTTGGGAATGTCATGGCTAAGCTACCATGGCGCTGTCCTGGAGATCCTATCACGGACGGTTCACCTCAACTCCCCATTACACCGTCCGCAGTCCCTCCTATTAGATAATCCAGTCTGGGAGGTTTCAGAAATCAATAATACTGAAGCTCTCAAGTTAGAGGACATCCCCGTAGTCCCGGAGTACCCCGACGTGTTCCCGGATGATCTACCGGGCATGCCACCTGAGCGAGATGTCAAGTTCAAGATTGAACTTGCACCCGGGACTACGCCCATATCACGGAGACCATACAAGATGGCTCCAAATGAGCTGGCGGAACTGAAAGAACAGCTCAATGATCTGTTGAGCAAGGGTTTCATTAGGCCGAGTTCCTCGCCTTGGGGATGCTCGGCGCTGTTTGAGAAGAAGAAAGATGAAACCCTGAGGCTGTGTGTAGATTACCGGCCACTCAACGCCGTCACCATCAAGAATAAGTACCCACTGCCCCGTATTGACATTTTGTTTGATCAACTTGTGGGGGCAAGTGTGTTCTCAAAGATGGACCTTCGCTCTGGATATCACCAGATCAAGATCCGGGCGGAGGATATCCCGAAGACGGCGTTCTCGACGAGATACGGCTTATATGAATATCTCGTCATGTCCTTTGGTCTCACAAATGCTCCAGCCCATTTCATGTATCTCATGAACTCGGTGTTCATGCCGGAGCTGGACAAGTTCGTGGTAGTGTTCATCGACGACATCTTGGTTTACTCCAAGACAGAAGCCGAACATGCCGAACACTTGCGGATCGTTCTTCAACGATTGCGAGACCATAAACTCTATGCCAAGTTCAGTAAATGCGAGTTTTGGATCAGCCAAGTGCCATTCTTGGGACATATCATCTCAGCTGAAGGCATTGCGGTTGACCCAAGCAAAATAGAGCAAGTGCTGAAATGGAAAGCTCCCACTTCAGTCCATGAAGTCAGAAGCTTCCTCGGGTTAGAGGGATACTATAGGAGATTCATTCCAAGCTTCTCCAAGCTCGCTAAGCCAATGACAGAGTTGCTGAAAAAAAAGACGAAATATGTTTGGAACCCGGCGTGTGAAGGAGCGTTCCGAGCATTGGTGAAGCATCTCACCACAGCCCCGGTCTTAGCTCAGCCGGATACAACAAAGCCCTTCGACGTGTATTGTGACGCGTCTGGTATTGGGCTTGGCTGCGTGTTGATGCAGGAAGGACGTGTGGTCGCTTATGGCTCACGCCAACTTCGGAACCATGAGCAGCATTATCCCACTCATGACCTTGAGCTTGCTGCAGTGGTTTTGGCGCTAAAAATGTGGAGGCACTATCTCCTGGGGAATTTGGTGCATCTCTACACCGACCACAAGAGATTAAAATACATTTTCACCCAGAAGGAGCTGAATATGAGGCAAAGGAGGTGGTTAGAGTTAATCAAAGATTATGAAATTGAGATTCACTACCACCCCGGCAAGGCGAATGTGGTTGCCGACGCGCTGAGTCGGAAATCACATGTCCATCACCTCACCATTACACCGCTGGAGGAGGAAGAGCCAAGTTTATACTTGGTCCCTTATGGATCGGTGTACAACCTTGCCCTCATCCCTACTATTAGGGAGGACATCATTGCAGCTCAGAAGACAGATAAAGCCATGGCACATCTCCGGAGACGGATAGACAATGGAGAGATCAAGTGTTTCCGGGAGGATGATGAGGGGACACTGTGGTTTAATGACCGCATAGTCGTACCCCGAGATATGGAGTTGAGGAAGAAAATCCTCGATGAAGCTCACTTGTCCAAGTACTCCATTCATCCAGGTAGCAACAAAATGTACCAAGATTTGAAAAAGAAATTTTGGTGGACACGGATGAAGCGGGAGGTAGCTAAGTACGTATCTGAGTGCGATACGTGTAGACGAGTGAAAGCTGATCACATGAAGAAATCAGGGCTGTTGCAACCCCTGAAGATCCCGGCATGGAAATGGGAAGATGTGAGCATGGATTTCATTGTGGGGTTACCCCTAACATCCAACAAGCATGATTCCATATGGGTAATCGTTGATCGGTTAACCAAGACGGCTCATTTCATCCCAGTGAATACACGTTACAATGCCCGCAAATATGCGGAGCTATACATAGCGAAGATTCTATGCCTATATGGGGTACCCAAGACCATCGTCTCAGATCGAGGTGCATTATTTGTATCTCGCTTTTGGGAGCAGCTACACGCTGCATTGGGTACTAAGTTCATCAGGAGCTCCGCCTATCACCCTCAGACAGATGGGCAAACAGAGAGGGTAAACCAAGTATTAGAAGACATGTTGAGAGCATGTGCCATCTACCATGGTAGGAACTGGGATGATCACCTACCATTGGCGGAATTCTCGTACAACAACGGCTATCAGGCGAGTATCAAAATGGCACCTTACGAAGCTCTCCACGGTCGTAAATGCCGCACCCCATTAAATTGGTGCGAATCCGGTGAAAGGGTCACATTCGGGGTAAATGTGGTGAACGACGCTGAAGAGCGCGTTCGGACAATTCAAGCAAATTTGAAGGCCACTCAATCCCGACAGAAGAGCTACGCTGATAAGAGGCGTAGACCATTGCACTTTGATGTTGGGGAACACGTGTACCTCCGCGTGTCTCCGATGAAGGGCGTGCACCAGTTCGGTGTGAAGGGGAAGCTCGCTCCCCGTTTCATTGGACCCTATGCTATCACCGAAAAGTGTGGACCAGCAGCGTATAAATTGGAGCTACCGGCATCCCTGGCTGGTGTCCATGATGTTTTCCATGTTTCGCAACTGCGAAAATGTTTGAAGCATACAGCTGCTGTTCCTACCGAAGACATCAGCGAGCTGAAACCGGATTTAACATATGATGAGTATCCGGTGGAAATTCTTGATGAGAAAGCCCGAACCACGCGTAACAGAACGTTGTGGCTCTACAAGATCCTCTGGAGTAACCATACCGTGGAAGAAGCGACGTGGGAGAGCGAGGAATTCCTTCGCTCAAATTACCCGGAGTTCATGGCTTCTCAACACGGGTAAGTCCCTACTACATCGCTATCTCTTCTTTTGTAATCTCGGGACGAGATTCTTTTAAGGGGGGAGGAATGTAAGGGCCTCAGTTTTGGCACACAATTGAAGTGTTCATCACCACACCACACACCTCATTTGAGGAAAGATGATGAACACAAATGAAGAGCATGTAACCACCATCAACATGCTCATTAGAGAACAAACTCACATATTGCAAAAGTGGTATTTCCCACGTGTGATATAGGTGGGCTGGACTTATGAAAACTCCTACACATTTCTAAGGATGTCCATGCCAAGTTTCACCCAAATTCAAAACCTTTTTGAGGTCATTTTGGGTATAGATAGAAAGAGGGCAGTTTGAAACCACATTCAAATTCAAACTGTTTTTGTCCCATGAATTTAAAAGTGGGAGGCATATTCTTATTCAGCACATTTTTGTGAGCTCACACACCAATTTTCACTCCATTTGGAGTTGATCTTGACATGAGCTAAGTGGGACGAATTCAAACTTTATTTGAATTCAAAACTGAACTTGTGCTGAAATTCACTCAAACCGAACCCAATTTGAATTCTATTCAATTCAAATGGCTCAGGGGTGAATAATTTGAATCACCAGGGGTATTATGGGGCTCACTGTTTATAACAGTGATTAGGAGTAAATTTCAGAGGTTAAAACCCCGGGTGGGACCCACATGTCATAGAGGGAAGAAGGAGAAACTTGCACCCAAAGTCAGAGTCTTGGTGGGAAATTCCGCCGAGCAGCTGTCTGCTGTGCCACCGAGCAGCTACCGGCGCCACCAGCTGCTTCCCTCTCCGTGCGCTGGCGCCCAGGGCGGCTGGCTCGCGTCCCCACATGACCGGCACCGCCTCAGCCGAGCAGGAGTCGGCCGGCTTTATCTTCTCGCAGGCAAACCCGAGCAGCGGCATTATTTCTCGCCGCAGCTCTCTGCTCAATCGGAAAAACAAGCAAAACCATCTCCTCCTTCGTCCCTGAGCTGCTAGACAGCCACCTGAGCTCGCACTTCACCTACCCAACGCCAGAAACCACGAGCTCCGACCTCCTTTGCCCAAAGACGATCGCCACCGCGGCGACCTAGCCTCAGCCGAGAGTCAGGCGCCCGTGGGCAGCGTTCCACAGACGTTTTCACGGTCCAGCGAGAGAGGCAACAGGAGCGCTCGACCACCGTGCTGCTCTCCTCCAAGTTTGGAAGCCAACCGTAAAGAATCCGCAGAGAATTTCCAGTTTTTGCTCCGGCGACCGTAAACCGAGCTTCCGGTACGGTTTCTTTAAATTCTCGCTCTATGATCTTTTGGAGGTCATCAAATCTTGCACATAGACGCTGGACTAGCCGGCGATCAGGTTCTTTTCTGCATCCGTAGCGTGAAACTGTCTAGGAGTGACGAATTTCGAGCTCGATCGAGGGCGGTCATGGCGGGCACGATCGGTCACATGGTGACGACCGACTTGCCGCCATCCCTGAACCCTTTTGACACCTTGTCGAGCTTCCTAGGGGTACACTGGTGCTGTAGGGCCGTTTGTTCGAGGTGTTGGCGGGCTTAGAAACCACGGTCGACGGTGTCGAACCTCAACCGAGGCCGCGGCACGTCGCCGAGCTATTTCCGGTCACCCCAGCCCGACCTGTCACCACCGACGTGTTCCTCGACGTCGACAACCCCCTGGCGGCGAGTTTCAGACCATGGGAGGTCCGGCAGCGGCGAGCCGGCGAGCCCCGAGTCTGCTCCGGCGAGGTCGGCGGCGCGGGCGCGAGAGAACGGCGGGTGGAAGACGAAGCCGGCTGGCCCACGTGTCAGCGGCTGAAGAATTTAAATCGGGATCGGTGTGGCCAGTGATCGGCTGTGCTGGCGCGCAAATACCCTAGGAGCTCCGGTGTGCCGGACACCTCCGCGCTCGACACGTGTAGTATCCCCGGTGTGCCGGACACCTCCTCGCTCGACGCGTGTCCCCGCGGGCCCCGAGAGTTTAAACTTTTTCCCCCGATTTTCAGAATTCTTCCAAACTTCAAATCCTCATAACGTTGGCTAGAAAGCTCTAAATCGGGTGAACCAAATTTTGTTGGATTCAGCTCTCTGAGCACTTTCCAGCAATACCAAATTCAGCTCATGAAAGTGAATAGTTTTCTAGAATTAAATCCCTAAAGTTTAAACTGTTGGGAATTTTATCTGGAGAACTACTTTATGAAAAATTCTGAAATTTGGCTGACAGGTTCATTGGAAAATCCCTGAATCCCAGTAAAATTTTCAGACTTATCCAAGTTCATTAGTTACCCTAATTGGGTGATTAAGGGAACTGCCCAGGGACAATATAAAAATGTACAGAAACATTTTTCAGATTTTCTCCAATCTTAATTAGGACATAAATTCCTGTAGAATTCCTCAAATGACATGAAACCAACTCCATTAGAACCATCCTAAATTCTAGTTTCCAGAAAGTAATGGTGGGAGCCATGAAAAACCATGTAATTACTTAGAGGCTCAATTATTAACCAAAGAGGCTTTTATTTGTACAAGGTTCAATTGAACTTTGTTTCAAATAAAACTTGGTCACAACTCTGGTTAGGACCCTACCAATCCACCATAAAAATTTCAGAACCAAAGGGGAGGGCTAGTTAGAGTTATCAGCAATTATGTATTTAAGTTCACACATTTGCATTTAAATTTACATGTAGTATTGTATTCAACGTGTAGCCGTTGAAGAAGAGACCCCGGAAGTGCTGGATTTCCTTCTTCCGGACGAAGAACTAACTACTGACCAGCAGCAACAAGGCAAGCCCCGGTTTGCATTAACCCTTTTTATAAGTCTTACTTTGTTTACATGTGTCATATGAAGTATGTATGTGCATTAGGTATAGGATGAATGGAACCCCACTTGCATAACCAAAGGTTCCTAAAAGAGTGAGGGTAGTGTCTAAGACTTCGAGTAGACAGGCTATGCTTAATGAGTCATAGGACTTTGGTACAAGTCGAGTAGTTGGAATCTACTCGCGAGATAGGCATGGGGACACACGGGTTCGGTTGAGTGACACGAGATCACTTTAGTAATGAAAATGAGACTAGACAGGGGCTAGGGCGCAGCAAGAGGGAGTCTTGTGTGCGCATCCCTGCCTGTGTCGATTGAGGACCGATCCGTGTGCGGCCCTGCTGAACAAGTATTGAACGTACCGAAGGCATATCGGATATATGGGGCCCGATAAACCGATGTAGCCTAAACCTCCGGGCGTCGAGGCATAACGCACCGATTTATAGGTGTAGGCTGAGGGCAGCAAGGTGGAAATCTGCCAACGGGCATAGAGAGATGCTCCGTGTGGGGAACCTCCTGCTCGTTTCGGTGCGACCGGTTCGACGTTTGGGCTGTTGGGTGAAAGGTTGTCCCGTACGACATCGAGTGAGCGTGCTGTGCAGCTCCACGGGTGGGCGTACGTGACGTGCTCTTTGGGTTTTCCCTGCAGGTGTATATCGAGTCGATTCGCCGTCCCTCACGGTGACGAGTACCGCTTGTTCACTGCGTCGTAACGTAGGTTAATGAATGAAATGTTATGATTCAATATTGCTGTTATGATATAATTGTATTGTTACATGTGTGCCACCAAATATTGCTCACTAAATTTCAGCTTTATGAACCGTTAACTTGTTGCTAAAAGATGAACTAAGGATGAACGTGTAGGCGTGTCCGTTTGCTGCAACATTGCTATCCCATGTCTTGGTATACCTCATATAGAGTTTCATGCTTAGGTGAGTCGGTTAAGCCTTGCTGAGCCTTCGTGCTCATGGTTGCTGCTTAAGTGTTTTACAGGTGAGGAGCCACCCACGGACTCGGAGTACGAGTCCACCGGCGAAGGTTACCCTCCGTCGGGGACCACGGCTGAGTGGGAGCCATACACGCCGCGCTGAGCTGAGGAGTGCAGCTAGTGTGGGTTGCCCTAGGGCTGGGCAACCACTTTTGCTAGATAGGCGGGCGTGAGTTGTATAAAAGAAACTTCCGCTGTGTAAGAAAAGACCCTAGTTTGTAACTGAGAAGTGTACTATTTTGTACATTCAGTTTGTTTTTCCCATGTAATATAAGGTGTTCTTATGACGTGTGCTGTCGGGTGTCGCATCGCGCGGCACCACCCTCTGCGATCCTGGATGAGCGGATTCCGGTCCGCCACATTGAAGATCATTTGAGTAGGAAATTTGCTAAATGCAAACTACTGTGTTCAAAAGAGTCTAGAAACATTTTCAGAAAATGTTTCCCACTTCTAAAATCTGTTGTGAGCAATCCATAGCTCCAAAAATCATAGGAAAATTTAGGCAAGCTCTCCGAGACATACTTGGAATTGTAGTTCACTTAATTGGGCATGAAAATGCACATTACTACAGAATTAATTCTGTTGAGTACAAATGCTTAAAGAATTGTTCTGGGAGAACTACCCAAGTAAAAGGGCTGAATTTTGGACCAGATGACTCTCATGTGATCAAGAACTCACATGTAAATTATCAGCCCAAGATGAGTCCTGGAACTTCCTATTCTTATTCTCCATACTTGTGTATAGGTGGGAATACATAAGAGATATTGTGAGAACTGGGGAGGACACAATATGACTCCACATTAGCTGCAATTTGGCAAGCTAAATCCGTAGGTAGTGTAGAACCTGCTGTAAAAGTTTTGAGGCCATTGGAGTTCTTGTTCTTCAGTTGCACTCAAATCTTTTCAGCTTGTCTATTATGATCATTAGGGAAAATGATTAGTGTATAGCTAAGGTCTTAAGGTCAATTTAGTTTATTTCTGTTCTTTGCACAACAAAGGCAAACCAAGCCATGCTTGGCTTTTCCACACAACCTCTATACTAAGAAATTAATTCCATAACTTCTTTCCATTACATTCTATAAAATATGTGCATATGCATCTTAATAGGAACCACAAAGAAGGGGACTCAAAGGAGTGATTCATCGAAGTGGATCAAGCTCCGGAGAGTCAAGGGTGGATCTGCAAGGACACTAACTGGTTATATACGACTACCCTGCAAAACAGGCAAGCTCCGGTTTGCATTTAACAGCTATTAAGTTTTGATTTTGTACTCACTTTCGGTCAAGATATGAACTGTGCATTAGGTCTAGTGATTGATACTCCTCTTGCATAACCAAATGACCCATGGAGTATTGGGTAGGTGTCTTTCACCGTGCATAACTGCAATGCTTAAGTACGGTTCGGTAGAAGTCGAGTGGTGAGATGCTACTCGCAGATTTAGGAACAACAGGGGCATACGGGATTGGTTCGTAATTGAATTAGCAAGTTAAAGTTGAGACCGGAAGGTTGTAGGAGCAGCAGGACATAGGGGCCTGGGTGCTGTAGACCTGTCCGTGTCGGTCAAGGACCGATCCGTATGCGGCCCTGTTGAACAAGTTTGAGTTGTGTACCGGACTCATGCTGGATATATGGGACCCAGTAAACCGATGTACCTCGGGAAGCTGTCGTTGGGACTTTTCGGGTCGCCTCAGGCGGACGGCCGGTGTGCAGTATGTGGGGAGTATTCTCATGACATCTCACGTCGAAAGGTGCACCATGAGAGTAGCTACTGTACGGGGCGACTTGATCGATTTAGCGGGGGTGAAACGGGGGAAAGGCTGCCACGTACGATGTCAGTGATGGTTGTTGTAGGCAACGTCGAGTAGTATTATCCTACCTTTGTATTGGATCTTGATGAATAGGCTAGCGCAAACTCGATTCTTTTATGCCATGAGCAAATTACATCGGGGGAAGCGTTTCTTGTTTGATTGTGGACTCCCGATGTGGCGTGCCCAAGGTTACTTAAAATGCTGCAATTAATACCCGAAAGTAAGGATTCACTTTTAGGCGAGTTTAATTATGCTTATGCCATCCTATGTTAGGTTCATAACCTCACTTAGAGTTTCATGTTTAGGGTGACGGTTAAGTCTTGCTGAGCGTTATGCTCATGGATGCTATCCGAGTTGTTTTGCAGGTAATTGACTCGATGCTTATGAGAAGGGGTGCCGATGAGACTCGGGAACCTCCGAGTGCTTACTCAAAGAGAATCCTCGCCGCTGCAGATTGTCTTCGTGTTGCTAGTAAGAAACGTCCGCGGGCTGGACCGTTTCTTTGTTGCTAGATTAGTTATGAGACGTGAGAGTGATAGTCTTCCACTGTAGTTTACTCTGATATAACTATTTGTAAAACATTCTTGTACGCTTCCGCTAAACTATTTATGTAATATGATGTGTTTCTGCAACCCGTGTGCTGTTGGGTGCCGCATAACACGGCACCACCCGACGAGGTCCCGTGGGGCCGTCTCAGCGTGGTATCAGAGCTGTGTTGGGAACAGAGCACGGATTGAGCATCATATTACGTCAAAAACTTAGGATACGGCGAGATAATGTTACTAGGCCCACATAAGGACTATTATTAGCATATTATGAAGGTGGCAAGCTAACTTATTTGTTATGTCGGAAAATCGTGCATCTCGGGACGTCTATGTCTTGGGGGATGCACGTATGCGCTGTCCACCAGTGCGCACAAGCTGAAGGGTGGAGCCTCACGGGTGGCAGGTAACCCGACTCGCTTTAGTATCCTCTACGACTCTTCATGTCGTTTGGGCTATACGAGCAACGTCTTCCCTGGCGTGCGTGGTGCAATTTGGGAGACCCCATCATGTGGTCAGTAACGTGAACATGTAGCTCAAGGCGTGTTTGGATTGAGAACACCTGGGCGAGTAATGACGGCCGGGCGTACAAACTGTATGGATACTGGGTTCGGTGTGCAGCCGGGCCTAATGATTGAGTGTGGCTTATGTAGGTGCTAACCACGAAAACCTTAGTGCGTGTAGAACACGTTTGCGAGTGACCGTTTTAGTTCCATCTAAGGATACGTATATGCCGGTGTAATCCGGTTAGGTTTTTCTTTGGTGAGGCGACGTAGTACCGTCATATGTCTTACGGTGCATCGTCACCGTACTACACTGGATAGTATTCTTACCTATGAAGAAATCATTCATGACTAACTTCCAAACTAAAAATGGATGTGATAAAGCACATATTAGTTACTGAGCTCTTTATTTGAACTAAGTTTCAAAGAAGAGACTTGTTAGGCTTCTTTTGATCTCAAAGACAGAGTGCTCTGTTTAGACAGGAATTTTTCTGGGCTTTAACAGAGCGTAACTCTAATTAGTTTGGCCCAATGGAGGTGTTTGAGACAGTTCTGGAAAGGTTATTAAGTGCTCTACAACTTCTGTGTAGAACTCCAGAGCCAAATCCGACACCAACTTAGTTAAATGTCCAGATGAATGCAAACTGTTCAGAAAACAGAGCAGCTGCAAACTCCTCTGGATGTTGCTGTAAATTAGCCGTCAGTCTGTAGAAAATTTCCTAAGGGTCATATGATACACCATCGGAAAGGTTAGGAAATTTGCAACAACTTTGTAGTTGATAGTGTGTTCAGAATTGTACTTCATTTGTATGTAAAACTGTGATGAAAACAGCCACATACAAAGGAGGTGCTGGCAAAATTTAGCCAGAAAATTCTGTCAACTTTGAACAATCCTAACTTTTGTTCCAGAGATGATCCAGAGGCATGTGAGTACTCGATGGAAAGATACTGAAGTTAACTTTAACTTTGGTGTTCGACTTGAGTTATGAAAATGCTAGTAACTGGATCAAATTCTGCATTAAGTACAGAAAGGTCTGTTCTGTACAGAATAAGGGACTGAATATGTTGGCTTTAGAAAGATGTGTAAACATGAAGTATTGTTATGCTTTTATAAATTTTTAGCATGTTCATGTTTTACATACTTTCACATACTGCTGAGATCAAGTTTTGACTCCCTTCAACAATGATTATTTTGCAGTATGGTGCGTACTCATTCTCCGAGTAGGGCTGAAGGTTCTCGCCGAGATGACGATGACTCAACTCAACCACGGGCACCGCCATCAACGGTATGGGCGGATGTCATGGCTCAGATGGTCGAGTCAAGTCAAGAGAACACAAGACTACTCCAAGCCTTGGTACAACAGGGCTTACTCCAACGTGCACAACAGGACGTTCCACCTCGGAACGCCTATTTGGACTTCCTGGCGACACAACCGCCAATCTTCACGGAAGCCAATGAACCAGTGGAAGCTGATCAGTGGCTTCGAGTTATGGAGTCCAAGTTTGGAGTGTCTGAGTGCGACGAATATCAGAAGACATTATTTGCAGCTCAACAGCTCCATGGAGCCGCCGGAAATTGGTGGTTCGCTTATCTTGCCACCGTTCCGGAAGGCCATCAAGTGGAATGGACGGAATTTCGTGAAGCATTCCGTGCTCGTCACATTCCTTTGGGTTTTATTAAGGCCCAACAGCAAGAATTCAGAAATTTGAAGCAGGGGGACATGAGTGTCCTCGATTATGTCAGACGATTCAACCTTCTGGCACAATATGCTCCTGCTTATGCGACGAGCGAAGCTGCAATGTGTGACTACTTTTTCTATGGCTTGAGTGCCATACTAAAAGAGAAGTTAGCTTTGTTCAATCAACGCAGTTACACCGAGTTGATCAGTGCTGCTCTGCTGCAAGAACAAGCGACACTTGAGTGTCAAGCAGAGAAGAGGGACCGGGAGGAGGTGCAAGAAGACACACCAATTGTTCCTCGTAAATACCGTGTGGTGTATCACACACCATCCGATGAAATATGGCAAGCACCAGTAAGATCAACTCCGTACAGATTTCCTGCTCAAGAATCTTGTCTTGAAGCAACACCTTTGCCGCAGCAACGAATGACACCTGTGACATCATTGCTGCAGCCGAGTACATCAACTTCTCAACCACAAGTCAACGAAGAACCGGGGAGACCTCCTTGTTCTTATTGCCATCGTTCAGGGCATTTTAGGCAGGAATGCTGGGAGAAGTTGGTAAACACCAGACAACCATCATCATCAGGTGGTATGCCGCCACCTGCTCAAGTCAACATAACAGCATTGCAATCCGGGAGTGTGCAACATCTTGCGATTGAGGATGTCCCGGAGGGAGCACCGGTGTTAGCAGGCATGTTTGCTCTCAAAAACATGCCCGTGCTGGTACTTTTTGATTCCGGTGCAACCTACAATTTCATCAGCAAATCATGCGTGGATCAGCACCAATTATCCACCAATACTCCCACAATGAGTTTTCTCATACGATCACCGGGAGGAAATATCTCTGCCAATCAGATTGTGTCCCGAGCAGCTTTGTGTTTGGGCGGAAAAATATAACATCGCTGATTATGTTGGATAGGCAGAAGATAGACATTATATTGGGGATGTCTTGGTTAAATCGTCACGGTGCCGTTCTCAATATCGGTAACCGGACTGTCCAGATTGACTCGCCGATTCACGGACAGCACACGCTGTTTTTAGACATCGAAGATCCAGATATGGTAGAGGCCTACCACACGGAAGCGCTGAAACTTGAAGATATCCCGGTGGTACGTGATTATCCCGACGTTTTTCCCAATGACTTACCGGGCATGCCGCCCGAACGGGACGTCGAGTTTAAGATTGAACTGGCGCCGGGAACGACGCCTATCTCACTAAGGCCTTACAAGATGGCACCTAACGAGCTAGCGGAGTTGAAAGAGCAACTGAATGAACTCATGAGCAAGGGTTTCATACGACCAAGTTCTTCACCTTGGGGTTGCTCAGCGCTGTTCGTTAAGAAGAAGGACAAAACACTACGGCTATGTGTTGATTATCGTCCTCTCAATGCTGTCACGATCAAGAACAAGTATCCTTTGCCTCGCATCGACATCCTGTTCGATCAACTTGTGGGTGCAAATGTATTTTCGAAGATGCATCTTCGGTCGGGCTATCATCAAATCAAGATCCGACCGGAGGACATACCGAAGACAGCTTTCTCGACGAGATACGGACTCTATGAGTACCTCGTCATGTCATTTGGATTAACCAACGCTCCGGCACACTTCATGTATTTGATGAATTCCGTGTTCATGCCGGAGTTAGACAAGTTCGTCGTGGTATTCATCGACGACATATTGGTTTACTCCAAATCAAAAGAAGAGCACGCTGAACATCTGCGTATCGTGCTACAACGGTTGCGGGAGCACCAATTATATGCCAAGTTTAGCAAGTGCGAGTTCTGGATCGATCAAGTGCCTTTCCTAGGCCATATTATTTCAGCAGAAGGTATTGCCGTGGACCCCAGCAAGATTGAACACGTGCTGAAATGGGAATCTCCCAAGTCAGTCCACGAGGTCCGAAGTTTTCTAGGTTTAGCAGGGTATTATAGGAGGTTCATTCCGAGCTTCTCAAAGATTGCTAAACCAATGACGGAGCTGCTGAAGAAGGGCACTAAATACATATGGAATGCAGCATGTGAAGCCGCATTCAAAACCTTGGTGAAACATCTCACAACAGCTCCAGTTCTTGCTCAGCCAGACACGACGAAGCCATTTGATGTATACTGTGATGCATCCGACATCGGTCTCGGCTGCGTTCTGATGCAAGAAGGGCGTGTAGTCACCTATGGGTCTCGTCAACTGCGAAACCACGAGCAGCATTATCCAACTCATGATCTTGAGCTTGCTGCTGTGGTGTTGGCGTTAAAGATGTTGAGGCATTACCTACTTGGTAATCTTGTTCACCTCTACACCGACCATAAAAGCCTGAAGTATATCTTCACGCAGAAGGAGCTGAATATGAGACAACGGAGATGGTTGGAGCTCATAAAAGATTATGAAATTGAGACCCACTATCATCCAGGAAAGGCAAACGTGGTTGCTGACGCGCTTAGTCGGAAAGCCCACGTTCACAACTTGGCAGCTGCTGAGTTAGGAGACGAAGAACCAAGCCTCCGTGTCATTCCGTATGGCGCGCTTTATAATCTCGCGCTTATTCCAACAATCCGTGAAGAGATTGTTGAGGCTAAAAGAAGAGACAGAGGTATGTCTCACATACTTAGAAGACTCGACAACGGAGAGATGAAATGCTTCCGGAAGGATGAGAACGGTACGATATGGTTTAATGACCGTATAGTGGTACCGCGTAATATGAAACTCCGGAAGAAGATCTTGGATGAAGCCCACCTGTCTAAGTTTTCCATTCATCCCGGAAGTAACAAGATGTACCAGGATTTGAAACAGAAATTTTGGTGGACGAGGATGAAGAGGGATATTGCTAAATACGTATCCGAATGCGATACGTGTAGACGGGTCAAGGCTGATCATATGCGGAAAGCCGGACCACTACAACCCTTGAAGATACCGGCATGGAAGTGGGAGGATGTGAGTATGGACTTCATCGTCGGATTACCGCTCACATCCAGGAAGCATGACTCAATATGGGTGATCGTCGACCGGTTGACAAAGTCGGCTCATTTTATACCGGTGAACACTCATTATCGAGCAAGACAATATGCGGAGTTATTCATCTCCAGAATTGTATGCTCACATGGTGTCCCGAAGACCATCATTTCAGATCGAGGTGCGCTGTTTGTTGCTCGTTTTTGGGAGCAGCTGCATGCCTCGTTGGGCACCAAGCTAATTAGAAGCTCCGCATATCACCCTCAAACCGATGGACAAACTGAGAGGGTGAATCAAGTGCTTGAGGATATGTTGAGAGCGTGTGCCATCCACCACGGTAGGAATTGGGATGATCACCTACCGCTGGCGGAGTTTTCATATAACAACGGTTATCAAGCGAGTATTAAAATGGCACCGTATGAAGCTCTCTACGGCCTGAAGTGTCGCACACCACTAAATTGGTGTGAGTCCGGCGAAAGAGTTCTGTTTGGGATTGATCTTGTCAACGAAGCCGAAGACCGAGTTCGGTTGATACAAGAGAACTTAAAGGCTGCACAATCCCAACAGAAGAGCTACGCTGATCAAAGGCGTAGGCCATTACATTTTGACATCGGGGAACACGTTTATCTTCGTGTATCTCCGATGAAGGGAATTCACCGGTTCGGTGTAAAGGGGAAACTCGCTCCCCGTTTTATTGGTCCTTTTGCTATCACGGAGAAGTGCGGACCCGTAGCCTACCGGCTGGAGTTACCGGCAAGTCTAGCGGGTGTTCATGATGTATTTCATGTTTCACAGCTGCGGAAGTGCCTCAAATTCACCACGGCTGTTCGCACTGAGGACATCGACGAATTGAAACCGGACCTGACCTACACCGAGCGACCGGTTCAGATTTTGGATGAAAAGACCCGGGTAACCCGGAACCGGACGATTAAATTTTTCAAGGTGCTGTGGAGTAATCACACCGTGGAAAAGTGAAAATTATCTCCGCACCAACTACCCGGAACATTTATCTTTGTACAGTTTGTAATTACCTCTCCCGTCTTGTTCCTCTTTTGTAATCTCGGGACGAGATTCTTTTAAGGGGGGAGGAATGTAAAAGTCCCAAAAATGTGTATGAATAAAAACTAAAGTTTGAATTCATATGTGTGGCAAAGACATAAAAAATGGGACTTGCTAAAACTTTTCTTCATGCAAAGTAATACATGGAGGACCATCCAAAATGAGGCTCACATTTTTATTTAAAAGTGTTGAACCAATAAGGAGTTAAATACCTCTTTGCATGTAAGTTTAAAGATCAGATTTGAAATTCAAAGTTCACACATGTAGTGACCAAGGACTTTGATTAAAACTGCAGCCACATAGTTGGAATTATAGGGAGGAGTTTGGTCCCCAACTTTCTATTTGTAGGGTGGGCTCGAAAAGGAGTTAAAGAGAAGAATTTGCAAACTTCACCCAAATTCAAATTTGGCAAGCAAATTCAAACTGAATTGGAAAGATTCAAATTCTAACCCACATTTTAAAACTCAGAATTGTGGGAATTAAGAGGATCAGCTTGAACAGATATTTGGGAGGTACATGTGGAGTGGGACCCACATGTCATAGAGCTAAAGGAAGAAACCTTGCACCCTAAGTCTCAGCCCAGTGGGGAAATTCACCAAACAACACGTGAGCCCCGAGCAGCTCCCACCGTGGAGCCACGGGGATGCCCGGCAGCGCCACCAGCTGCTTCTTTCCCCACGCGCGGACACCGAAGGCGGTTCCTTCGACGTTATCGTGCCTCAGCCGAGCGAAGATCCAGTTGTTCTCCTCCCCTCGCGAGCGCACGAACAGCGGCTGTTTCTCCCCGCCGCTCTATTGATCTGATCGAAGAAACTGCGAAGCAATCGTGTCTTCCCTCCCCCGAGCTGCTAAACACTCCCACGAGATCAACCTCCACCTCCCTGACCCACGAGCAAGTGAGCTGCGGCCTCCGGTGCCCGAGAACGACCGCCGCCGCGGCGACCTAATCCGAGAAAGTGATCGGGCGCTCATGGACAGCCCTCCACAGCGGGTTTCACGGCCGAGCGATCACACCTACGGACGCGCACGGGTGCGGTGCTGCTCTCAGCCCAAGCTCAGGCCGTGCCGCAAGCTATCGGCGGCGAATTTTGAAGTTTTGCTCCGGCGACCCCATTCCGAGCTTCCGGTATGATTCCTTCGAATTCTTGCCCTCTGATTCTCCTTAAGTGACCAAGTTTGGCACAGAGAAGCTAGACTAGCCGGCGATCGTTTTTCCTTTTGCATCCAGCACATGAAAACGCCTCAGACCGGCGAATTTCGAGCTCTTCTTGGGTTGTTCATGGCGGACCCATTCGGTCGCACGATGACAACCTAGTTCCCGCCACTTCCGAGCTACTTTGATGTCGTATCGATCCTCCTAGAGGTGCGCTGGTGCTGTAGGGCTCGTCGGCGCAGGTTTTGGCGGGCTGGAAACCCTAGGCAACGCTACCGAACCTCCACAGTGGCTGCCGCACGTCGCCGGCCAGTTTCCGGCCGCCGGCAGCCCTAGCAAACCCCACAGCCGTGTTCCTCGGTGTCACAAACTCCCTGGCAGCGATTTTCAGCTCAGGCGGTGGCCGGAAACGGCGAGCCGGCGAGCTCCGGCGTCGGGCCGGCGAGGGGCAGCGCGGGCGCGAGAGAGGAAGCCGGAGGAAGAAGAAGAAGACGCGTGGGCCCCGGCTGTCAGCAGCTCAAATTTTAAACCCGGGATCGGGTGTGGCCAGGATCCTGTGTGTTGGCGCGCGGAGGTGCTGTGGCCCGGTGTGGCTTCGCTTCTATTGGCTGGAATTCAAAACAGTGGGCCCAGCCGGATTTTCAATAGGACAATAATTCCAGACTTAGCTCAATCTTTAGAAATTCATATCTCCCTGTAGAAAACTCCAATTTGATTGATTCCAATTGGGTTGGATTCATCTCTCTGAGTTCTATCCAAATATGAACTCAGATTTGTATGAAAGTCCATATTATATTCTGTAAAATTCTTTGAAGGTTTTCTGAAAAAGAATTATTGAGGGAGTTTGGTTATCCAAAAATCCCCAAATTTTTCCAGAATATTCTTTACCATATTGTTGACCTACTAGCAAATTTTCAGCTCATTTGAAGATCATTTGTGTAGGAATTTGCTAAATGCAAACTACTGTGTTCAAAAGAGTCCAGAAACATTTTCAGAAAATGTTTCCCACTTCTAAAATCTGTTATGAGCAATCCATAGCTCCAAAAATCATAGGAAAATTTAGGCAAGCTCTCTGAGACATACTTGGAATTGTAGTTCACTTAATTGGGCATGAAAATACACATTACTACAGAATTAATTCTGTTGAGTACAAATGCTTAAAGAATTGTTCTGGGAGAACTACCCAAGTAAAAGGGCTGAATTTTGGACCAGATGACTCTCATGTGATCAAGAACTCACATGTAAATTATCAGCCCAAGATGAGTCCTGGAACTTCCTATTCTTATTCTCCATACTTGTGTATAGGTGGGAATACATAAGAGATATTGTGAGAATTGGGGAGGACACAATATGACTCCACATTAGCTGCAATTTGGCAAGCTAAATCCTTAGGTAGTGTATAACCTGCTGTAAAAGTTTTGAGGCCATTGGAGTTCTTGTTCTTCAGTTGCACTCAAATCTTTTCAGCTTGTCTATTATGATCATTAGGGAAAATGATTAGTGTATAGCTAAGGCCTTAAGGTCAATTTAGTTTATTTCTGTTCTTTGCACAACAGAGGCAAACCAAGCCATGCTTGGCTTTTCCACACAACCTCTGTACTAAGAAATTAATTCCATAACTTCTTTCCATTACATTCTATAAAATATGTGCATATGCATCTTAATAGGAACCACAACAAAGGGGACTCAAAGAAGTGATTCATCGAAGTGGATCAAGCTCCGGAGAGTCAAGGATGGATCTGCAAGGACACTAACTGGTTATATACGACTACCCTGCAAAACAGGCAAGCTCCGCTTTGCATTTAACAGCTATTAAGTTTTGATTTTGTACTCACTTTCGGTCAAGATATGAACTGTGCATTAGGTCTAGTGATTGATACTCCTCTTGCATAACCAAATGACCCATGGAGTATTGGGTAGGTGTCTTTCACCGTGTAGAACTGCCATGCTTAAGTACGGTTCGGTAGAAGTCGAGTGGTGAGATGCTACTCGCAGATTTAGGAACAACAGGGGCATACGGGATTGGTTCGTAATTGAATTAGCAAGTTAAAGTTGAGACCGGAAGGTTGTAGGAGCAGCAGGACATAGGGGCCTGGGTGCTGTAGACCTGTCCGTGTCGGTCAAGGACCGATCCGTATGTGGCCCTGTTGAACAAGTTTGAGTTGTGTACCGGACTCATGCTGGATATATGGGACCCAGTAAACCGATGTACCTCGGGAAGCTGTCGTTGTGACTTTTCGGGTCGCCTCAGGCGGACGGCCGGTGTGCAGTATGTGGGGAATATTCTCATGACATCTCACGTCGGAAGGTGCATCATGAGAGTAGCTACTGTACGGGGCGACTTGATCGATTCAGCGTGGGTGAAACGGGGGAAAGGCTGCCACGTACGATGTCAGTGATGGTTGTTGTAGGCAACGTCGAGTACGGGCGTACGTGTCGTGTAGTCCGGGTGTTATTGATTCGAATCACCGTCGCTCGCGGAATGGACCGAGCATACTTGTTCTCACAGTCGTGACGTAGTAAGAACTTGCATGAGAAAGGAACTAATCATTTTGATGTGAAGTATTATCCTACCTTTGTATTGGATCTTGATGAATAGGCTAGCGCAAACTCGATTCTTTTATGCCATGAGCAAATTACATCGGGGGAAAGCATTTCTTGTTTGATTGTGGACTCCCGTTGTGGCATACCCAAGGTTACTTAAAATGCTGCAATTAATATCTGAAAGTAAGGATTCACTTTTAGGCGAGTTTAATTATGCTTATGCCATCCTATGTTAGGTTCATAACCTCACTTAGAGTTTCATGTTTAGGGTGACGGTTAAGTCTTGCTGAGCGTTATGCTCATGGATGCTATCCGAGTTGTTTTGCAGGTAATTGACTTGATGCTTATGAGAAGGGGTGCCGATGAGACTCGGAAACCTCCGAGTGCTTACTCAAAGAGCATCCTCGCCGCTGCAGATTGTCTTCGTGTTGCTAGTAAGAAACGTTCGTGGGCTGGACTGTTTGTTTGTTGCTAGATTAGTTATGAGACGTGAGAGTGATAGTCTTCCGCTGTAGTTTACTCTGATATAACTATTTGTAAAACATTCTTGTACGCTTCCGCTAAACTATTTATATAATATGATGTGTTTCTGCAACCCGTGTGCTGTTGGGTGCCGCATAACACGGCACCACCCGACGAGGTCCCGTGGGGCCGTCTCAATTTGCTTCCGCACTAGTTAGAAGACTTCCGCTGCATAGAAATAAGACTTCCGCTGTTAGATTAAGACTTCCGCTGTGACCATGAGTCCAAGACTCATGAAACATTGTAATAAACTCTGTTATTCATGGTTATATATATTCTGAATTCAGTTTGTGGAACATATGTGTATGTGTGACAAACATCCTGGGCACACATATGCATCAGTTCTCGGTTCCGTGGTTTTCCACAGAATTGAGGGCGTCACAGATTGGTATCAGAGCCACGGTTGACGGTGGGTTACACGCCTAAATAGGAAACACAGATTGGTATCAAAAGCCACGGGTTGACGGCAGGTTACACGCTTAGATAGATCACAGATTGGTATTAGACACAGATTGGTATCAACCTTCCACAGATAGATCACACAACCTAGATAGACACAGATTGGTAGCTAAGCCACGCTGACCATAGGATGCAAGCCTAGGGTGCTTATATTGGCCTTGAAACTACCTTGACATAGGATACAAGCCTAGGAGAAGCCATAGTTGGATCACAAATTTAACATCACCCTAAGTCATATAGGACCCCCATTGAACAAAGCCTTGAATAGGAGTTGTGTGAGCCCTTGTGATGATTGTTTGTGATTATGTGCTTAGTGTGAGTTGTGGGACGTCTCAAAGCGTTGTCCATATCCAAACATAAGTAGAAAAAGGTGTGAGATGCTTGTTCACATCCTCATATGGGCTAATATATAGTCCAACCCACCTTGATGCATATAGTTGAGGGGATCTACCTAACCTTCTATACTATTTCGTTCTCTCTCACAGATGGTGAGAGGAAACGCCGGCTGAAGGAACGTCCGTGACAACCAAGAGGATGGCCACGATGAAGTTCATGTTAACCCCGGAGCTGGTGAGAACAACCTAGAACGGTTGATGGCCATGCAGAATCAACTTATGCAAACCATGATCCAAACTTTGGGTCAGTTGCAGGCCAACAACAACAACCCCGTTCCAGCACCACCGCCACCACCACCACCGGCTCATAATAGGCTTGGAGAGTTCATGAGGACTCAACCACCCACCTTTGCTCAAGCTAACGACCCCATGGAGGCCGACGACTGGTTGAAATCCATTGAGAAGAAGCTTGCCATAGTGCAGTGCAATGACCGAGAGAAGGTTCTTTTTGCGTCGCACCAACTCATGGGAGCTGCCGCTGACTGGTGGGATGCCCTATGCAACGCTCATGTCGACCCGGAGGCGATCACTTGGACTGAGTTCAAGGAGAGTTTCCGCTCTCATTACATCCCTGCTGGTGTAATGATGCTCAAGAGACAGGAGTTTGAAGGTCTCCGCCAAGGACAGAGAAGCGTGAATGAGTATCTCAACAAGTTCACACAACTGTTCCGGTATGCCCCTGAAGATGTCAACTCAGACCAGAGGAAGCAATACCTGTTCATGAGAGGGTTGAACAATGAGATTCAGATTCAGCCCCTCAACAATGACTACGCAAGCTTTCAGAAGCTGGTTGACAAGGCTATAGTAGTTGAAAGCAAGATCCAAGAGATTGAGCGAGAGTGCAATAGGAAGATACCATACCAGCCCCAAGGGAGCAACGTACGACCTCGGTACATGCCCCCAGTTGCACCGCAGTATGGATCGACTGCTCCTGCATACCGCCCTAGTCAGCCACCACAGAAACGACCCACTGCACAAGCACCTTGTGTGCCCTTGCCCCCTATGCTCCGACCCAACATGGGCGCTCCTGTTCAAAACCCCCGCCCCAACGTACCTGCCGCCGTAGGCAACAGAGCATGCTTTGCATGCGGGGAAACAGGACACTTCACGAGCCAGTGCCCGAGGAGAGGTCCTGGACAGCAAGGCAACGTGCCCAAGCAGAACTCGCGACCGAACGGAGGGGGCAATCAAGGAAACCGTGGACAGCAGAACTATGCTCGCGGCAACGTGAACCACGTCTCTGCTGAGGAAGCACAACAGGCTGATGACGTCGTAATTGGTATGTTCCTAGCCAACTCCAACCCAGCCACCATCTTATTTGATTCTGGAGCATCACATTCCTTCATATCATCCAAGTATGTTGCCAAGCATAATCTACCCATATCACACTTAAAATGTGCTATGTTAGTTAATTCTCCCGGTGGATAGATGAGGACTAATATAGTATGTCCGAAAGTAAGCCTTAAAATAAGGGGGGTAGACTTCCTTGCCAACCTCATTTTCTTGGATTCCCAAGGGATTGACATAATACTCGGGATGGATTGGTTAAGAAAGCACAACGGGGTAATCCAATGTGCTGAAAGAAGCGTGCAGTTGACAAATGAGCACGGTATTCGTGTCGAGTTTGAGTCAACCCAACAAGCAACTGAAAAGGCAATTTTAAACCACGTCGAAGGAGCAACATTGGACAGCATTACAGTGGTTCAGGAATTCTCGGACGTGTTCCCGGAAGAGCTTCCAGGTATGCCACCCGACCGGGACATTGAGTTTGCCATTGATTTGGTACCCGGAACTGCACCCATAGCAAAGAGACCCTATAGGATGCCCGTCAATGAACTATTAGAACCCAATAAGCAAATTCAGGAGCAGTTGGAGAAGGGTTTTTTACGTCCAAGCTCGTCACCATGTGGAGCCCCTGTGCTCTTCGTAGACAAGAAGGATGGGACCCAAAGGATGTGCGTGGACTATAGATCTCTCAATGAGGTGACAATCAAGAACAAATACCCTCTGCCCCGTATAGAGGACCTATTCGACCAAATGAAAGGAGCCCGAGTGTTCTCCAAGATTGATCTTCGGTCGGGATACTTCCAGCTGAAGATTAAGCCCTCCGATATACCCAAGACTGCTTTGCGAACACGGTATGGTTCGTATGAATATACCGTCATGTCTTTTGGGTTAACGAATGCACCCGCATACTTCATGTACCTCATGAACAAGGTTTTCATGGAGTACTTGGATAAGTTCATCGTAGTTTTCATCGACGACATTATGGTGTATTCAAAAAGTGAGGAGGAGCATGAAGAACATTTGAAATTGACCTTGCAGAAAATGTGTGAGCATCAATTGTATGCCAAGCTTAACAAGTGTCAATTTTGGCTAAAGGAAATATCGTTCCTAGGCCACATTATCTCCGAGGAAGGGGTATCGGTTGATCCCGGAAAAGTGGAAGACGTTCTGAAGTGGAACCAACCGCAAAATGTGAGGGATATTCGGAGTTTTCTTGGGATGGATGGATACTACCGACGCTTCATCAAGGACATTTCTAAGATAGCAAAGCCTATGACGGAGTTGCTAACGAAGGGAAAGGCCTTTCAATGGACACCAGCATGCCAAGAAAGTTTTGAGGAACTCAAGAAAAGGCTAACCACAGCGCCGGTTTTGGTATTGCCGGACGTGAGCAAGAGCTTTGACATATATTGTGACGCATCCAGACAAGGGCTCGGATGTGTGCTCATGCAAGAAGGACAAGTGATAGCCTATGCCTCACGACAATTAAAGAAGCACGAGCTTAATTATCCTACACATGACTTGGAGCTAGCAGCAGTAGTGCATGCATTGAAGATTTGGAGACATTATATCCTTGGTCATCGATGTGAGATCTATACGGATCATAAAAGCCTCAAGTACATATTTACACAAACGGACTTGAATTTGAGGCAACGTCGATGGTTGGAACTCATCAAGGATTACGATGTTGGAATCAACTACCACCCTGGGATGGCCAATGTAGTAGCTGATGCATTGAGCCGGAAGGGAGCATGTCACCAAGTCACGGTTCGGGAGCTACCACCCGAACTACGTAAGGAGTTCGAACGGTTACGCCTCGGATTCTTAAACAACATGGAAGTGATGGAAATCCACTCTTCATTGGAGCAAGTGATAAGAGATGGCCAAGCAACGGATGAGGAGATCAAGGAGATCAAGGAAAGGATCCGACAAGGAATAGAGAAGGATTTCAAAGAAGATGAGAAGGGTACGCTTTGGCTAGAAAAAAGGATTTGTGTGCCTAAGGTAAGGCACATCCGCGACATGATATTAAAAGAGGCGCATGATTCACCCTATTCCATACATCCCGGAAGTACCAAAATGTACAAGGACTTGAAGACTTGTTATTGGTGGGATGGTATGAAAAGGGATATAGCCAAATACATTGCCCTATGCGACACATGCCAACGGGTGAAGGCCGAATATCAAAAACCCGCTGGATTGTTGCAACCCTTGAAGGTACCCGAGTGGAAGTGGGAAGACATCAGCATAGATTTCATCGTCGGATTCCCACGTACTCAGTCGGGTTATGACTCTATCTGGGTCATCGTGGACCGATTGACGAAAACCGCCCTTCTCCCTGTAAGGGCCAAGTACAACGTTGCACAATTAGCCGAGTTGTACATGGAGCAGATCGTGTGCTGTCATGGAGTCCCGAGGAGGATAGTCTCAGATTGAGGTTCTCAGTTTACCTCTAGATTTTGGAGGAAGCTGCAGAAAGCTATGGGTACACGACTGGATTTTAGCTCCGCCTATCAGCCACAAACCGATGGGCAAACCAAAAGGACAAACCAAATTTTGGAGGACATGTTGAGAGCTTGTACCTTGAAACGTGGGCGTAGTTAGGATAGGAGTTTACCGTACGCCGAATTCTCCTATAACAACAGCTATCAAGCTAGCTTGAAGATGTCGCCTTTCGAAGTATTGTATGGTAGGCGGTGTAGAACGCCGCTGTTCTGGAACGAGACCGGAGAGAACCAAGTGTTTGGACCCAAAGTGCTACAAGAAGCTGAAAAGCAAGTCCAAACGATATGGGAGAACTTAAAGGCTGCTCAGTCGCGACAGAAAGGCTATGCGGACAATAGGCGAAGGAAGTTGACTTTCGAAGTAGGAGACTTCGTATACCTTAAGGTATTGCCTATCCGTGTCCAACGATGTTTCAACGTCAAAGGCAAGCTAGCACCTCGCTACATCGGACCATTTAAGATTTTGGACAAGCGAGGAGAAGTAGCCGATCAACTAGAGCTCCCAACATATCTCTCCGACGTACATGATGTATTTCATGTATCCCAGCTCAAGAAGTGCTTGAGAGTACCAGAGGAGCAAGTACCAATGGAAGAGCTTGAACTTCAAGAGGACCTGACTTATGCGGAGCACCCTGTCTGAGTTTTGGACGTAAAGGAAAGGGTCACCAGGAACAAAGTGATCCGATGGTGCAAGGTACAATGGAGTCATCACATCGAAGCTGAAGCCACATGGGAGCGTGAAGAAGACATCAAGGCAGAATTTCCTCATCTATTCTCTACCAACGAATCTCGAGGGCGAGATTCAATTTAAGGGGGGTAGATTTGTGACACCCTCATTTCTGGTTTCTGCATGTATTCATGTTTCATGTAAAGAAAACATTTTAAAAGAAGTGGGAACAGAGAAAATATCAAAAAGATAGCCAAAAAGAACCGAATCCAGTTCACAGAGAGCGCCGAAGACAACTCCCACGGCTCGCTGGCCACGTGGCATGTTCGGAGCTCATCCCTGTGAAGTGGGGAGAGGTCCGCCGCTAAACTTGCTACGTGGCAGGCACGGGGCTCATCCCCGCAAGGGGGGAGAGGTCCAACCCCGTGAGACACGTGTTGCCCCCGGAGCTAGCCTATGCAGAGAAGCAAGGCCAGCCGCAGAACACATGTCACCTTCGGAGCAAGTTGTAAAAGCCCAAGAAAAGGGACTTGCAAAAACTTTTTCTTCACCTCACAACACCACAGTTTTTATTGTGGATATCTTAGGAAATATTGTGAAGAGCAAGTAACCTCCATCAAAAGAGTGATTAGAGGGGAAATCCTTCATTTTCACAAAAAGTGGGAATTTTAAACATGAACATGAGAGGTTGAGCTCACCCCTAGAACTTCAAAAGTCTTGGGAAGGTTCAGACCAAGTTTCATGTAAATCCAATACTTTTTGAGGCACTTTTGGAGGTATTTGAAAAAGAGGCCAATTTGAATGTAAATTCAAATTGTAGCAACTTTCATCACTCAAATTCAAAAGTTAGCTTCATATTCAAACTCAGCACATTTTTCTGAGTAAGCCCACCAAATTTCATCCCCATTGGACTTCATCTTGTCGGGAGCAAAATTTGCAATAATTCAAAACTGAATTTGAAATTCAGTTTAAATATGAAGCAAATTGGACCAACCCAAGTTCAAATTGGAGGACTTAAATTTGAACCTAAACTTGGGGGCTAAGTTTCACCTTAAATTGTGAGTAGCTGGTGGGATAATTAGCAAAAACCAGAAAAGAAATTTGGAAAAAGAAGAGAAGGGGAGGCCCACATGTCAGCTGCACACACGAGTACTCAGTCGGTTGTTGCAGCCGGGTCTCGGCTTCGCGCGCAAGGCAGGGAGTGACGGCGAGCCACCGAGGCAGGACAGGGCCACCTCACGGTGCCAAAACCGCGGCTCAAAGGCCAGCGCACAGCCCACGCCGCCTTCCTCCTGCTTTCCAAACGAGAACCCCCCCCCCCCGACTGAGCTTCTTTCTCGATTCCGCGCGAGCACAGAAACGCCGCCCTCTCTGATCGCCGACGTCTGGCCAGCACAGCCGCTCCCGTGCCCGACGAGCAACACAAGAAAGGACCGCCGCGAGGTACTGATCACGACCATACTGACCTCGCCCTCTATCTCGCACGATCGGCAAAGTATTTGAGGGATTAGCGCGTCGGGGTGGTTAGAACCGAACCGTGAGGAATTCGGAAATTCGGAGCAAGTAAGCCACCACTCCTTAGGCCGAGCTAAGGACATGATCTAGACTCGCCCACGCGTCTCTGGGATCAGAAATCATCGAGTTTCATCGAGTAGGGGCGATGTTCTTCGAGCTTTTTGCATCGGCGCCGATTTCTGGTCTCGGTCACCGGTGAGGTCGTAGTTGCAGCTGTTTCTACAGAGATCGGTGCCCATATCCGTGATCAGCGGGTGTCAGCGGAGCTCCCCGAGCAAACCGCATCGAAAAAGGTGCAGGGGATGCTGAGTTCGACGTCGCCGGTAAGCTTCCGGCCGCTGTTGCCGTCGGGAGCCCTGTTCCGGCCGTTGTCAAGCTCCGGCGAGGGCACCAGCGTGTTCTCCGAGTCGAGTTAGGCACAGGCGGCGAGAATCAGGGAGCTCCGGGGGCTGGAACCCCTCTCCGGCGAGCTCGGCGGCGTGGAGCCGCGGGAGCGCGAGGTGGAAGAAGCCTTGCGGGCCCTGCGTGTCAGTCACTGCTGAGGGCGCTTGGGATTTGCTGCGGCACCGGGATTCCGTGTGGCTGCGCGGGTGATTCTGCGGGCTCCGGTGTGGGTTAGCTGAGGAGCTGACACGTAGCCAGGGGACCCCACCCACAGAGTTTAAATTTTATTCGAATTTCCAGTTTTAGTTGAAACTTCAAATGAATAGAACTTTGGCTAGGAAACTCCAAATTCGATGAACCAAATTTTGCTGAACTCATAATTCTGGGTACTTTCCAGCAATACCAAATTCAGCTCATGAAAGTGTATATTTTTCCAGAATTAAATCCCTAAAGTTTAAACTATTGGGAATTTTATCTGGAGAACTACTTTATGAAAAATTCTGAAATTTGGCTGAGAGGTTCAGTAGAAAATCCCTGAATCCCAGTAAAATTTTCAGACTCATCAAAGTTCATTTAGTTACCCTGATGGGGTGATTAAGAGAACTGCCCTGAGAAAATAGAAAAATGTACAGAAACATTTTTCAGATTTTCTCCAATCTTAAGTAGGGCATAACTTTCAGTAGAATTCTTCAAATGACATGAAACCAATTCCATTAGAACCATCTTAAAGTCTAGTTTCCAGAAAGTAATGGTTAGAGCCATGAAAACCCCTGGAATTATTCAGAGGCTCGAATATTGACCAAATGGGCTTTTATTTGTACAAGGTTCAAATGAACTTTGTTTCAAATTAAACTTGGTCAAGACTCTGGTTAGGACCCTACCAAGCCACAATAAAAATTTCAGAACCAAAGGGGAGGGATAGCTAGAGTTATTAGTAAATAAGTATCCAAGTTTACACATTGCATTTAAATTTACATGTGGTATTGTATTCAACGTGTAGCCATTGAAGAAGAGACCCCGGAAGTGCTGGATTTCCTTCTTCCGGACGAAGAACTAACTACTGACCAGCAGCAACAAGGCAAGCCCCTGTTTGCATTAACCGTTTTATAAGTTTTTACTTTGTTTACATGTGTCATATGAAGTATGTATGTGCATTAGGTATAGGATGAATGAAACCCCACTTGCATAACCAAAGGTTCCTAAAAGAGTGAGGGTAGTGTCAAGGACCTTGAGTAGACAGGCTATGCTTAATGATTCATAGGACTTCGGTACAAGTCGAGTAGTTGGAATCTACTCGCGAGATAGGCTTAGGACACACGGGTTCGGTTGAGTGATGTGAGATCACTTTAGTAATAAAAATGAGACTAGGCAGGGGCTAGGGCGCAGCAAGAGGAAGTCTTGTGTGCGCAGCCCTGCCCGTGTAGATTGAGGACCAATCCGTGTGCGGCCCTGCTGAACAAGTATTGAACGTACCGAAGGCATATCGAATATATGGGCCCTGATAAACAGATGTAGCCTAAACCTCCGGGCGTCGAGGCATAACGCACCGATTTATAGGTGTAGGCTGAGGGCAGCAAGGTGGAAATCTGCCAACGGGCATAGAGAGATGCTCCGTGTGGGGAACCTCCTGCTCGTTTCGGTGCGACCGGTTCGACGTTTGGGCTGTTGGGTGAAAGGTTGTCCCGTACGACATCGAGTGAGCGTGCTGTGCAGCTCCACGGGTGGGCGTACGTGACGTGCTCTTTGGGTTTCCCTGCAGGTGTATATCGAGTCGATTCGCTGTCCCTCGCGGTGATGAGTACCGCTTGTTCACTGCATCGTAACGTAGACTAAGGAATGAAATGTTATGATTCCATATTGCTGTTATGCTATAATTGTATTGCTACATGTGTGCCACCAAATATTGCTCACTAAATTTCAGCTTCATGAACTGTTAACTTGTTGCTAAAAGATGAACTAAGGATGAACTTGTAGGCGTGTCCAATTGCTGCAACATTGCTATCCTATGTCATGGTACACCTCATGTAGAGTTTCATGCTTAGGTGAGTCGGTTAAGCCTTGCTGAGCCTTAGTGCTCACGGTTGCTGCTTGAGTGTTTTCAGGTGAGGAGCCACCCACGGACTCGGAGTACGAGTCCACCGGCGAGGATTACCCTCCGTCGGGGACCACGGCTGAGTGGGAGCCGTACACGCCACGCTGAGCTAAGGAGTGCAGCTAGTGTGGGTTGCCCTACTGCTGGGCAACCGACTTTTGCTAGATAGGCGGGCGTGAGTTGTATAAAAGAAACTTCCGCTGTGTAATAAAGACACTAGTTTGTAACTGTGAAGTGTACTACTTTGTACATTCAGCTTGTTTTCCCATGTAATATATTGTGTCCTTATGACGTGTGCTGTCGGGTGTCGCATCGCGCGGCACCAACCTCTGCGATCCTGGATGAGCGGATCCCGGTCCGCCACAGCCTGGTATCAGAGCAGCTTTGGGGATAGCACAGTACTTAAGGACTACATTACGGGAAAAACTTAGGTATACGGTGAGGATTCGGTAGTTTCCCAAGTAAGGACTATATTAGCATAGTTAATTAAAGTGGCAAATACTAACCTATGTGTTATAATTCTGAATTTTAATTATGTAACGACGCACCTACGCTCTGGTAAGCATGGTAAGGAACGCCACCGAAAGCGGTTCAATTTCGGTTAGCTCCCCTGACGAGGAACGTGGTTCAGGGATTGATCTCACAGCTTGGTGTGAGACGTCAATATGAACCTCTTGGACTCGTCATGTCCCTGAGTTCATATGAAACGCTGATCCCTAGCGTGCATTAGGCAAGTAAGTGGAGACCCCATCGCGTGGTCAGTAACGCGAGAGTGTGTTCGTCTGGAAATAGCCCAGGAGGACATACGCAGCGCTTGCCATCGGCGTGCCCTGCCGGGCAGTAGGTGGTGTCTGTTGGGCTGATAACATTCCCAACCGTGATGACCCATTCATGACATACTCGCGTTCCCCGTCGTGTGGTGTTGAAACACGATCACGTACCTTGAGACGTGACTTAACTCAAGGACGGCCGTATGACAATGATACGGGCATTTGTATTTACTTTTAAATATGGTACTGCCTGAAATGGAAACAAAACCCTTGAGTGCACTACTATTGTGTGGTCTTCTGCAGGTACTAACCACGTAAGTATCCGTGTAGTAAACGTGTGCGAGAGACCGTTTAGTGCCACATTTGAGACGTATATGCCGGTATAATCCGGTTAAGATTTTCTGTTGTGAGGAACGTAGTACCGAGATATTGTAGGCATATGCATGAAAATAATGATAACAAGGAAATAAAATCATTAGGTCCAACAATTAGAACCCTGGTTGGGTAGACAAATTGAAAAGGGATGAGTGTAGTTTCAAAAGACCGAAAAACAGAGTGCTCTGTTTTGGACAGCAAGTTTGCTGATCTTCAATAGGGCATAACCCACAGGTCTTTTAGCCCAGAGAGGTGTGATATATAGTTCTGGAAAGGTATTTAAGTACTCTACAACTTTGTTGTAGACTTCCAGAGCTGAAACTCACCTTAAGATGGCTTAAATCCCAGAGGCATGTAACTGTCCAGAACCAGGACCGTGTTAAACACTCTCTGGACTGTTCTGTTTTTCAAACATAACTCCCAGTAGAAAAATCTAAAATTGTCATATAATACATCCTTAGAAAGAGTAGAAGATGGGTGACATCTTTGCAATTCAAAGTTTCTGAAGTTTCAGCACAGATTTCAGTGGAAACCAGGGATGAAAACAGCCACTTCCAAGGGAGGTGCTGTTAAAATTCTTCCAGAAATTCTGCTGACTTTGAATTAGCATAACTTTTTAACCAAAGCTGATATGAGGGCAAATGAGTACTCATTGGAAAGATACTGAAGTTAACTTTAACTTTGGTATTCAGCTTGAGTCAAGAAAATTCCCAGAACCAGATCAAAATTTGGATTAGGTAGAAACTGGTCATTCTGACAGAAGAATGACAGTTGAACTCATTGGAGAGGGCGTTGTACCCTAAGGGTGGTATATGTGATGACAAAGCGATAGTAATGTCTCGTAGTGACCAAACCTAGTTATGGTGAGCTTCCAAAGCGGAGGTTCATCAAGTTGGATTAAACTAGCTTGTGTTTGGTCTGGTAATGGTGTAGCTTGTGCAAAGTTATTACATTATCTACTTACGAGATGTATCGCATGTTTTATTGTCATTATGTTGTTACGCCTATTGTTATTGGACTGCATGCAACCTGTTGCGGGACTGATGTTATTGTCGTATGGTTGCAGATGGTTCGCACTAGGACCACGCACGAGGTGGGTGGCTCTAGCCAAGGGGGAGGCGATGACTCCCAGCCACCGGCCTACGACAGCACCTCGCGGCAGCAGCCACCACCGCCCCCTCCGCTTACCCTAGCGGATGTGATAGCGGCACTGGTGGGAGGTCGTGAGGAGCAGACCGACCTGCTCCGCACGATCGTGCAAAATACGTCCCAGGCGGGGGGACGTCAAGACAGAGGGCCTCGTGAGCCCCGTGAAGTGTCGTACTCGGATTTCATGAGTACGCACCCTCCAGTGTTCACCGAAGCTGAAGAACCACTGGAGGCTGACAACTGGCTGCGGACCATCGAGTCCAAGTTTGGGCTGCTCCAATGTACGGAGCGGCAGAAGACCCTGTTCGCAGCACATCAGCTCCACGGTGCCGCTGGTGCGTGGTGGGCGAATTATGTCGCCTCACGTCCGGCTGGCCATGCCGTGGAATGGCAAGAGTTCCGGGAGGCGTTCCGCGCCTACCACATTCCTCCCGGAATCATGAAGAGGAAAATCCAAGAATTCTTGGAGCTGAAGCAGGGCGGGAGGAGTGCCCACGACTACTCCCGTACCTTCAACCATCTGGCGCAATATGCGTCAGACTATATCTCCACGGAGGAGAAGAAGAGGGAGCATTTCTATCGGGGGTTACATCCCGAAATGAAGACGCACCTCGTTCAGTGGAATCGCGGCACTCTCACCGACCTAGTCAATGCCGCGATTATGCAAGAGGATGCTCAGCGGGAGTTGGCAGCTGAGCAGAGGAAGCGCAGCGCTCCACCTAGCAGCGGTGGTGGCGCGCCTCAGAAGTACCGTATGGTGTATCGGACACCATCCGGGCAGCAGTGGCATCCACCAGCGCGACCTCAACGGTTCAGGGGACGTCCTTTTCAGTCACCTCCGTTCCGACCGCCGATGCCACCACCAAGACAGCAGCAGCAGCAGCAGCAGCAGCAGACGGTACCCCGGGTGTTTCCACCGCCACAACGCGCCCCGGGATTCCGTCCACCGATTAGCGGGGGACCGCCCCGTTTCACCTGCTTCACGTGTGGCCAGGCGGGCCACTTCGCGAAGGACTGTCCCCAGGGGCGGCAGAGCAGCAGGCAAGCCCAGTTCCAGGGCGGTGCTCGAGGCCAACCTCCGGTGAAGAAGGTTGGTCAGCGGACTGGGGGTGTCCGCAACCTCGACAATGAGGACGCCCCAGAGGGAGACAACGTGCTGGCAGGTACGTTTACTCTCAACCTTCAAGCCATCGTCATATTATTTGATTCTGGTGCAACCCACAACTTTATAAGTGCATCATATGTGGTTAAGCATCAGCTGGAAGTCTTTCCAACCGAGTGTTTGTATATGATCTGCTCACCGGGAGGAATGATTTCAGCAACGATGATGGTTCCAAAAGCACCACTGTGCTTAGGTGGGAAGATATATCCCACCACTATGATTATCCTTGAGGGGCAGAAGATTGATGCGATCTTGGGAATGTCATGGCTAAGTTACCATGGCGCTGTTCTGGAAACCCTATCACGGACGGTTCACCTCAACTCCCCATTACACCGTCCGCAGTCCCTCCTATTAGACAATCCAGTCCGAGAGGTTTCAGCGATCAACAATACTGAAGCCCTCAAGTTAGAGGACATCCCCGTAGTCCGGGAGTACCCCGACGTGTTCCCGGATGATCTTCCGGGCATGCCACCTGAGCGGGATGTCGAGTTTAAGATTGAACTCGCACCCGGGACTACGCCCATATCACGGAGACCATACAAGATGGCTCCGAACGAGCTGGCTGAATTAAAAGAACAGCTCAATGATCTGTTGGGCAAGGGTTTCATTAAGCCGAGTTCCTCGCCTTGGGGATGCTCGGCGCTGTTTGTAAAGAAGATGGATGAAACCCTGAGGCTGTGTGTGGATTACCGGCCGCTCAACGCCATCACCATCAAGAATAAGTACCCACTGCCCCGCATCGACATTTTGTTTGATCAGCTTGTGGGGGCAAGTGTGTTCTCAAAGATGGACCTTCGCTCTGGATATCACCAGATCAAGATCCGGGCGGAGGATATCCCGAAGACGGCCTTCTCGACAAGATATGGATTATATGAATATATTGTCATGTCCTTTGGTCTCACAAATGCTCCAGCCCATTTCATGTATCTCGTGAACTCGGTGTTCATGCCGGAGCTGGACAAGTTCGTGGTAGTGTTCATCGACGATATCTTGGTTTACTCCAAGACAGAAGCCGAGCATGCCGAACACTTGCTAATTGTTCTTCAACGATTGTGAGACCACAAGCTCTACGCCAAGTTCAGCAAATGCAAGTTTTGGATCAGCCAAGTGCCATTTTTGGGACATATCATCTCCGCAGAAGGCATTGCGGTTGACCCAAGTAAAATAGAGCAAGTGCTGAAATGGAAAGCTCCCACTTCAGTTCATGAAGTCAGAAGTTTCCTCGGAATAGCGGGATACTATCGGAGATTCATTCCAAGCTTCTCCAAGCTCGCTAAACCAATGACAGAATTGCTGAAGAAAGGGACGAAATATGTTTGGAACAAGGCGTGTGAAGGAGCGTTCCAAGCATTGGTGAAGCATCTCACCACAGCCCCGGTCTTAGCTCAGCCGGATACAACAAAGCCCTTCGACGCGTATTGCGACGCGTCCGGGATTGGGCTCGGCTGTGTGTTGATGCAGGAAGGACGTGTGGTCGCCTATGGCTCACGCCAACTTCGGAACCATGAGCAGCACTATCCGACTCATGATCTTGAACTTGCTGCAGTGGTTTTGGCGCTGAAAATGTGGAGGCACTATCTCCTGGGGAATTTGGTGCACCTCTACACCGACCACAAGAGCTTGAAATACATTTTCACCCAGAAGGAGCTGAACATGAGGCAACGGAGGTGGTTAGAATTAATCAAGGACTATGAAATTGAGATTCACTACCACCCCGGCAAGGCGAATGTTGTTGCCGACGCGCTGAGTCGGAAATCGCATGTCCATCACCTCACCATTACACTGGTGGAGGAGGAAGAGCCATGTTTATACTTGGTTCCTTATGGATCACTGTACAACCTTGCCCTCATCCCTACCATCAGGGAGGAAATCATTGCAGCTCAGAAAGATGATAAAGGCATGGCACATCTCCGGAGACGGATAGACAACGGGGAGATCAAATGTTTCCGGAAGGATGATGAGGGGACGCTGTGGTTCAATGACCACATAGTCGTACCCCAGGATATGGAGTTGAGAAAGAAGATCCTCGATGAAGCTCACTTGTCTAAATACTCCATTCATCCGGGCAGCAACAAAATGTACCAAGATTTGAAAAAGAAATTTTGGTGGACACGGATGAAGCGGGAGGTAGCGAAGTACGTATCCGAGTGTGATACGTGCCGACGAGTGAAAGCTGATCACATGAAGAAATCAGGGCTGCTACAACCCCTGAAGATCCCGGCATGGAAATGGGAAGATTTGCTCATGGATTTCATTGTGGGATTACCCCTAACATCCAACAAGCATGATTCCATTTGGGTAATCATTGACCGGTTAACCAAGACAGCTCACTTCATCCCGGTGAATACACGTTACAATGCCGGCAAATATGCGGAGCTGTACATAGCGAAGATTCTATGCCTATACGGGGTACCCAAGACCATCGTCTCAGATCGAGGTGCATTATTTGTATCTCACTTTTGGGAGCAGCTACATGCTGCATTGGGTACTAAGTTGATCAGGAGCTCCGCCTATCACCCTCAGACAGATGGTCAAACAGAGAGGGTGAACCAAGTATTAGAAGACATGTTGAGAGCATGTGCCATCCACCATGGTAGGAACTGGGATGATCACCTACCATTGACGGAATTCTCGTACAACAACGGCTATCAGGCGAGTATCAAGATGGCACCCTACGAAGCTCTCTACGGTCGCAAATGCCGCACCCCATTAAATTGGTGCGAGTCCGGTGAAACGGTCGCAAATGCTATCAGGCGTTCGGACAATTCAAGCCAATTTGAAGGCCGCTCAATCCCGGCAGAAGAGCTACGCTGATAAGAGGCGTAGGCCGTTGCACTTTGACGTTGGGGAACACGTGTACCTCCGCGTGTCTCCGATGAAGGGCGTGCACCGGTTCGGTGTGAAGGGGAAGCTCGCTCCCTGTTTCATTGGACCCTATGCTATCACCGAGAAGTGCGGACCAGCGGCATATCGATTGGAGTTACCGACATCCCTTGCTGGTGTCCATGATGTTTTCCATGTTTCGCAACTGCGGAAATGTTTGAAGCATACGGCTACTGTTCCTACCGAAGACATCAGCGAGCTGAAACCGGATTTGACCTATGATGAGTATCTGGTGGAAATTCTTGATGAGAAAGCCCGAACCACACGTAGCAGAACGTTGTGGTTCTACAAAATACTCTGGAGCAACCACACCGCCGAAGAAGCGACGTGGGAGAGCGAGGAGTTCCTTCGCTCAAATTACCCGGAGTTCATGGCTTCTCAACACGGGTAAGTCCCTATTACATCGCTATCTCTTCTTTTGTAATCTCGGGACGAGATTCTTTTAAGGGGGGAGGGATGTAAAAGCCCAAGAAAAGGGACTTGCAAAAACTTTTTCTTCACCTCACAACACCACAGTTTTTATTGTGGATATCTTAGGAAATATTGTGAAGAGCAAGTAACCTCCATCAAAAGAGTGATTAGAGGGGAAAGCCTTCATTTTCACAAAAAGTGGGAATTTTAAACATGAACATGAGAGGTTGAGCTCACCCCTAGAACTTCAAAAGTCTTGGGAAGGTTCAGACCAAGTTTCATGTAAATCCAACACTTTTTGAGGCACTTTTGGAGGTATTTGAAAAAGAGGCCAATTTGAATGTAAATTCAAATTGTAGCAACTTTCATCACTCAAATTCAAACGTTAGCTTCATATTCAAACTCAGCACATTTTTCTGAGTAAGCCCACCAAATTTCATCCCCATTGGAGTTCATCTTGTCGGGAGCCAAATTTGCAATAATTCAAAACTGAATTTGAAATTCAGTTTAAATATGAAGCAAATTGGACCAACCCAAGTTCAAATTGGAGGACTTAAATTTGAACCTAAACTTGGGGGCTAAGTCTCACCTTAAATTGTGAGTAGCTGGTGGGATAATTAGCAAAAACCAGAAAAGAAATTTGGAAAAAGAAGAGAAGGGGAGGCCCACATGTCAGCTGCACACACGAGTACTCAGTCGGTTGTTGCAGCCGGGTCTCGGTTTCGCGCGCAAGGCAGGGAGCGGCGGCGAGCCACCGAGGCAGCACAGGGCCACCTCACGGTGCCAAAACCGCGGCTCAAAGGCCAGCGCACAGCCCACGCCGCCTTCTTCCTGCTTTCCAAACGAGAACCCCCCCCCCCCCCCCCCCCGACCGAGCTTCTTTCTCGATTCCGCGCGAGCACAGAAACGCCGCCCTCTCTGATCGCCGATGTCTGGCCAGCACAGCCGCTCTCGTGCCCGACGAGCAACACAAGAAAGGACCTCTGTGAGGTACTGATCACGACCATACTGACCTCGCCCTCTATCTCGCACGATCGGCAAAGTATTTGAGGGATTAGCGCGTCGGGGTGGTTAGAACCGAACCGTGAGGAATTCGGAAATTCGGAGCAAGTAAGCCACCACTCCTTAGGCCGAGCTAAGGACATGATCTAGACTCGCCCACGCATCTCTGGGATCAGAAATCATCGAGTTTCATCGAGTAGGGGCGATGTTCTTCGAGCTTTTTGCATCGGCGCCGATTTCCGGTCTAGGTCACCGGTGAGGTCATAGTTGCAGCTGTTTCTACAGAGATCGGTGCCCATATCCGTGATCAGCGGGTGTCAGCGGAGCTCCCCGAGCAAACCGCATCGAAAAAGGTGCAGGGAATGCTGAGTTCGACGTCGCCGGTGAGCTTCCGGCCGCTGTTGCCGTCGGGAGCCCTGTTCCGGCCGTTGTCAAGCTCCGGCGAGGGCACCAGCGTGTTCTCCGAGTCGATTTAGGCACAGGCGGCGAAAATCAGGGAGCTCCGGGGACTGGAAACCCTCTCCGGCGAGAGCTCCGGCGAGCTCGGCGGCGGGGAGCCGCGGGAGCGCGAGGTGGAAGAAGCCTTGCGGGCCCCGCGTGTCAGTCGCTGCTGAGGGCGCTCGGGATTTGCTGCGGCACCGGGATTCTGTGTGGCTGCGCGGGTGATTCTGCGGGCTCCGGTGTGGGTTAGCTGAGGAGCTGACACGTAGCCGGGGGACCCCACCCGCAGAGTTTAAATTTTATTCGAATTTCCAGTTTTAGTTCAAACTTCAAATGAATAGAACTTTGGCTAGGAAACTCCACATTCGATGAACCAAATTTTGCTGAACTTAGAATTCTGAGTACTTTCCAGCAATACCAAGTTCAGCTCATGAAAGTGTATATTTTTCCAGAATTAAATCCCTAAAGTTTAAACTATTGGGAATTTTATCTGGAGAACTACTTTATGAAAAATTCTGAAATTTGGCTGAGAGGTTCAGTAGAAAATCCCTGAATTCCAGTAAAATTTTCAGACTCATCCATGTTCATTTAGTTACCCTGATGGGGTGATTAAGAGAACTGCCCTGAGAAAATAGAAAAATGTACAGAAACATTTTTCAGATTTTCTCCAATCTTAAGTAGGGCATAACTTTCAGTAGAATTCTTCAAATGACATGAAACCAATTCCATTAGAACCATCTTAAAGTCTAGTTTCCAGAAAGTAATGGTTAGAGCCATGAAAACCCCTGGAATTATTCAGAGGCTCGAATATTGACCAAATGGGCTTTTATTTGTACAAGGTTCAAATGAACTTTGTTTCAAATGAAACTTGGTCAAGACTCTGGTTAGGACCCTACCAAGCCACAATAAAAATTTCAGAACCAAAGGGGAGGGATAGCTAGAGTTATTAGTAAATAAGTATCCAAGTTTACACATTGCATTTAAATTTACATGTGGTATTGTATTCAACGTGTAGCCATTGAAGAAGAGACCCCGGAAGTGCTGGATTTCCTTCTTCCGGACGAAGAACTAACTACTGACCAGCAGCAACAAGGCAAGCCCCTGTTTGCATTAACCTTTTTATAAGTTTTTACTTTGTTTACATGTGTCATATGAAGTATGTATGTGCATTAGGTATAGGATGAATGAAACCCCACTTGCATAACCAAAGGTTCCTAAAAGAGTGAGGGTAGTGTCAAGGACCTCGAGTAGACAGGCTATGCTTAATGATTCATAGGACTTCAGTACAAGTCGAGTAGTTGGAATCTACTCGCGAGATAGGCTTGGGACACACGGGTTCGGTTGAGTGATGTGAGATCACTTTAGTAATAAAAATTAGACTAGGCAGGGGCTAGGGCGCAGCAAGAGGAAGTCTTGTGTGCGCAGCCCTGCCCGTGTAGATTGAGGACCGATCCATGTGCGGCCCAGCTGAACAAGTATTGAACGTACCGAAGGCATATCGGATATATGGGCCCCGATAAACCGATGTAGCCTAAACCTCCGGGCGTCGAGGCATAATGCACCGATTTATAGGTGTAGGCTGAGGGCAGCAAGGTGGAAATCTGCCAACGGGCATAGAGAGATGCTCCGTGTGGGGAACCACCTGCTCGTTTCGGTGCGACCGGTTCGACGTTTGGGCTGTTGGGTGAAAGGTTGTCCCGTACGACATCGAGTGCGCGTGCTGTGCAGCTCCACGGGTGGGCGTACGTGACGTGCTCTTTGGGTTTCCCTGCAGGTGTATATCGAGTCGAATTCGCCGTCCCTCGTGGTGACGAGTACCGCTTGTTCACTGCGTCGTAACGTAGACTAAGGAATGAAATGTTATGATTCCATATTGCTGTTATGCTATAATTGTATTGCTACATGTGTGCCACCAAATATTGCTCACTAAATTTCAGCCTCATGAACTGTTAACTTGTTGCTAAAAGATGAACTAAGGATGAACTTGTAGGCGTGTCCAATTGCTGCAACATTGCTATCCTATGTCATGGTACACCTCATGTAGAGTTTCATGCTTAGGTGAGTCGGTTAAGCCTTGCTGAGCCTTAGTGCTCACGGTTGCTGCTTGAGTGTTTTTCAGGTGAGGAGCCACCCACGGACTCGGAGTACGAGTCCACCGGCGAGGGTTACCCTCCGTCGGGGACCATGGCTGAGTAGGAGCCGTACACGCCGCGCTGAGCTGAGGAGTGCAGCTAGTGTGGGTTGCCCTAGGGCTGGGCAACCGACTTTTGCTAGATAGGAGGGCGTGAGTTGTATAAAAGAATCTTCCGCTGTGTAATAAAGACCCTAGTTTGTAACTGATAAGTGTACTATTTTATACATTCAGCTTGTTTTCCCATGTAATATATTGTGTCCTTATGACGTGTGCTGTCGGGTGTCGCATCGCGCGGCACCACCCTCTGCGATCCTGGATGGGCGGATCCCGGTCCGCCACACTAGTTACCGAGGAATTCAGAGGACCAGTCGTGCAGGATACGTGTCGATCTCGGAGCTCATCTCCGAGAGGTCCGGTTCTATTGGACACATGTCACCACCGGAGCTTATCTCCGGGAGGTCCGACACTGTTGGACACGTGTCGACCTCAGAGCTCGTCTCTGAGGAAAGAGAGAGATCCGGAATGGATACCTTGCACACCCGGAGCCACCTCCGGGGAGAAGAAAGGTCCGGCACTGACACGTGGCGTGCGCGGAACCACCTCCGAATAGAGAGGAGGTCCCGACCGCCAGGATACGTGGCATTCACGGAGCCCACCTCCGGAGCAGAGGGAGGTCTCGCTCGCTTGACACACAGCACAACCGGAGCTCGTCTCTGCAGAAAAGGGGAGACAAGGCCCCGGTGGACACGTGGAGCTTCCGGAGCTCATCACCGCGAAGGTAATGAGTTCTGGAGCGGTTTTGGATTCTGTACGCGTAGAAATACCGGTAAGGAGAGGAAACCGACCTGAATTCCACAATGTTACCGCACCAAATTAACTCAAGATAAGTTGTTAAGATTCAACGATAATCTGAATAGGACTCTTATTCGAAATACAATCAGATTAGGACTCTTCTTCTCTCGATTATAAATAGAACCCAGAACCTTCGGCCGAAACCACGAACTTCTTTTCCACCTCCTGAGCCGACAACTTAGAGCCCGAGCCCCAACTCGCCGAGTAAGCCCATCGCCGGAGTTCAGTCGAGGAAGATCGCCGGAAGGGAGCCCAATGATCTGTCTTGCTAAGAGAAGGACCCCAAGATCACGAATAACGTAAGGTAGGTCTCCAATATCACCTTAAGATATCATCGTGTTTTCTTTGCATCTGTTCTTCGATTCCTTTCGAACAGAAGCTTTCTCGTGGACAGATCACTTGTTGATCGGGTTGATCTAAAGACAAGATCATCGCCACATCCACATTTGATCCAAACACCTCTGTTCATCATAAAACCATGCAAGCCATGCAAGAACACGTACAAACTGATCTGATAAAAACTGATCATAGGATAGCATGCATATGCATCATCGCATCTAGTTAAAGTTTATGCATGATATTGATTGCTGTGAATCTTGTATGTGTGTGATCCTGCATAGAAGGACAAGCTCAGGGAGCTGTCTACGACGAGCTGCAGCAACAAGGTTTCGAGATCCAAGAGCAACCGGAACCGCAAGAACAAGACAAGTGCCCCTTGACCATATTGATCCTATGTTTTGGGAAAAACTGTTTTGTTTTGCGAAAAGGTGTGTGTGCTGAGTCAAACATGATGGGAAAACCTTTTATAGGAGTTTACTAGTTTTGGTTAAACCACCCTTGTCGCCAGGGAAGTTTATGGGTCGGGTATGGTTTTTGCTTTAAGCTTCGCTGAGTCCATGGGATTGGGAAGCGAGATAGATGTGTCTAGCTAACTGCACTCGTAATGATAATGAGAAACTGATGTTGTTAATGAACATGGATCAGAGGGAGATCTAGGCAAGACTGTGTTTGTGAATGAGGTAGCATGAGATGGTGGTTTATTTGCCGTAGATCTAAGGACCGGTTCATGCGAGCACATGCCAGGATGATAGTGCCACCACAAGGCCAAGTATGGGTGCGGCTTAGCTGAGTAATTAGGTAAGTTGCTAGATTGTTATGGACCGTGGAAGGCACGGGGAATGGGAGTTGAGTGAGGACTGTCCTGGGAACTGCATGGCACAAGAGGGGGCCCGTGGGTGGGAGAATTTGGAGATTCTAGCCTGCCGGTGAAACCTTAGTGAGTCCATACATCTAGTAGCCCCTTTGTAAAGGCTATTTTGTGATCTCTTGGCCATACACTGACGGTTGTGTACTGGTATAATGGAGGTTCTACAGTCACCGACGGGTGACGAAATCACAAACTTGTGGGTAAAGAGGTGCAAACTCTGCAGAGTCTAAAAACTATCATGATAGACGAGCTTACGGTCACGAGCGCCTGGCCAACTTCCATGATTAGTTGGGATGGTGATTGGATATGGTTAATGGTTATGGTTTGGTTTTGGTTTGGTTTTCGGGACTGTTGAGTCCGGGTGATAAGATGGGTTGCATGACTGTTGAGTCATGGCAACAAGGTTGGTCTCGGTGGGAGACGAAGTTGTTTATGAGATGAAATGGTAGCGAATACGAGATGGTATTCGTGAGATGGTAGCGAATACGAGGAGGTATTCGTGAGCAAGAATGAGGTTGATTAATGTCTGGATGGACATGGAAGGTAATGAACTTAATGGAGGTATGATTGGTATTTTAATACATGTTGGGATTACATTCACCTAAAGATAAGTTGCTGTTTTATCGTAGTTTTTGATAAATAACTTTGCTTTTCTGCAATGAGCCTTTTTATACCTACCTTGTTATGAGCTACATATCATATTTTCCCGCACTTGCTGAGTACATCATTGTACTCAAACTTGCATTATTATTTCATCATCAGCAACAGGGAAAGATTATTATGAAGACCAAGTGGAGCATTAGGCGTGTGATCTGTTCTCAACCTTGCCTGTGGGGATGGAGTAGAGATGGAGCCGCTACTGCTTAGAGTTGCTTCTGCACTAGTTAGAAGACTTCCGCTGCATAGAAATAAGACTTCTGCTGTTAGATTAAGACTTCCGCTGTGAGCATGAGTCCAAGACCCATGAAACATTGTAATAAACTCTGTTATTCGTGGTTATATATATTCTGAATTCAGTTTGTGGAACATATGTGTATGTGTGACGAACATCCTGGGCACACATATGCATCAGTTCTCGGTTCCGTGGTTTTCCGCAGAATTGAGGGCGTCACAGATTAGTATCAGAGCCACGGTTGACGGTGGGTTACACGCTTAAATAGGAAACACAGATTGGTATCAAAAGCCACGGGTTGACGGTAGGTTGCACGCTTAGATAGATCACAGATTGGTATTAGACACAAATTGGTATCAACCTTCCACGGATAGATCACACAACCTAGATAGACACAGATTGTAGTTAAGCCACGCTTACCATAGGATGCAAGCCTAGGGTGCTTATATTGGCCTTGAAACTACCTTGACATAGGATACAAGCCTAGGAGAAGCCATAGTTGGATCACAAATTTAACATCACCCTAAGTCATATAGGACCCCCATTGAACAAAGCCTTAAATAGGAGTTGTGTGAGCCCTTGTGATGATTGTTTGTGATTATGTGCTTAGTGTGAGTTGTGGGACGTCTCAAAGCGTTGTCCATATCCACACATAAGTAGAAAAATGTGTGAGATGCTTCGGCACTTGTTCACATCCTCATATGGGCTAATATATATAGTCCAACCCACCTTGATGCATATAGTTGAGGGGATCTACCTAACCTTCTAACCTTCTATACTATTTCGTTCTCTCTCACAGATGGTGAGAGGAAACGCCGGCCGAAGGAACGTCCGTGACAACCAAGAGGATGTCCACGATGAAGTTCCTGTTAACCCCGGAATTGGTGAGAACAACCTGGAACGGTTGATGGCCATGCAGAATTGAGGGTGTCACACAATTGTAACCTTCCGCTTTTGATTTATGTAATACAGTGTTCCTTATATGTGTGCTTTTGTGTGCCGCATAACATGGCACCACCCAATGCGATTCCCGGGCGAGGTGCCCTATCCCCGTGATCTGGTCAGGGCCCTCTCAGTGAGGTCTGGCATCGGAGTCAGCCCTGTGGAAGGGGGAGGTCCGGCAGGCATCGGAGCTCAGCCTTTGAGGAGAGGGTGAGGTTCGGCATCGGAGCTCGCCTCTGAGGAGAGGGTGAGGGCCGACATCAGAGGTCACCCCTGCTGAGGGGGTGAGGTCTAGCATCGGAGCTCAGCCCTATGGAAGGGGAGGTCCGGCAGGCATCGGAGCTCAGCCTCTGAGGAGAAGGTGAGCTCCGGCATCGGAGCTCGCCTCTGAGGAGAGGGTGATGGCCGGCATCAGAGGTCACCCCTGCTGAGGGGGTGAGGTCTGGCATCGGAGCTCAGCCTTGTGGAAGGGGGAGGTCCGGCAGGCATCGAAGCTCAACCTCTGAGGAGAGGGTGAGGTCCGGCATCGGAGCTCGCCTCCGAGGAGAGGGCGAGGGCCGGCATCAGAGGTCACCTCTGTCGAGGGGGTGAGGTCTGGCATCGGAGCTCAGCCCTGTGGAAGGGATGATGTCCGGCATCGCTCCCGAGTAGGAAATGGTAATCCTGCTCAGAGGTCCCCCCTTCCCCGTCCCTTAGTCTTATTTGGATTACAGTCCTTGGCCGGTATACGGATCTTGGGTAATCCAGTGCACTTGGTCCCGGAGGTCCGGCTCCTGCCTAAGTCAGGGTGTAACCATCCGGCCCCTAGTACACAGACCGTAGCGCCAGGGAGGCAGAGTGCGTATGATTGGGGTGCAGGACCAGTCAAAGCAGGCTCCTGGACCTCCCGCTCTGGCGTAGGTCTTTTCCTGGAGGTGACCAACTGGCGTTACAGTAACCTAACAGGGGGGAGGTCCGAGAGGCCCCCAGGCCTTTGGCTGGTACCCCAAGCTCTACCGCCTTCGGCAGGATGGCAAATGTCGACTAGGCATGAGAGTGGGAAAGGAGAGCCGAGTGTACGATGGGCGTACACTATCTAGAGCGCAGGGAGGTGATCATATAAATTAATGTGTAATTCAAATGAACACATAAGTAAGTGTGGTAGGACAGGGTTCTTTTCATTCATGCATGTCCATAAGAGGAAAACAGGCCGTACATGGAGGCAATGACCCGCCCCATTGTAAAGGGGGGCAGAGCCTACGCGCTTAGGGTACAGGACCAGGCTAAGCCGGACGCAGTCCTGGACCACCCCCTGGGGCTTAGTTGCTCTGAGCGTTGTTCCTAGACTCTATGGGATCTGTTACAGAAAGAATAAACCTGTCCTACCACTGTTCTAGGGGTAGAACTTACAGAGGTAGCGCTGGAGCGCCTGCCTTGAGCTCCCATGCATGGCTCTCTGGTGGTAGCGCCGGAGCGCCTGCCGGTACCGTGCGATTTGGAGCGTTGCTTGCCATCTTGCCTCATCGACGAGGTTGATGTCCTCGCGCAGGAGCTGGTCGTGCACTCGGACACGGGGGACCCCCATGGTGATCTCAGGGGGAAGCATGGCTTTGGCCCCACATACCATGAAGAAGGGTAATTCCCACGACCCGGCTCGGGGATGTCCGGCTGGCCCCCGACGTTGAGGAGTCGGTATCCCCCGACGGTTCTAGGGCTCGCCTCTCAGGAGAGGGCCCCAGCACATCCAACCTCGATGCCTCGAACGGCCTCGAGGGTGGAATCATCTGCAGCATATGCACCGGTGTGTGGATCTGCTCAGCATGGATCTGGCACGCCTTGCATCTCTTAACCGGCTTGACGGCGTCCAGGGGGCTGTCGGTCAGTAGAAGCCATGCCGGAAGGCTTCATATACCAGCGTGCGGGACGATGCGCGGCTCCCGCACTTGCCTCCGTGGATTGCTGCGAGCAGGTCGCAACCTTCCTCCTGGGTTATGCACCGCAATAGGATGCTGTGGCGCCATGCCAGTAAAGATACCAGCGCGTAGCACTTATCCATCCACACAATCCATTCAGCGGATGCACGTTCATCAGGAAGCATGATATCTTTCAAGAAGTCCTGGACCTCCGTGGTCCATGCATCGGGGATACTTGAGCTTCTGGATCTTGGGCGCTGGGTTGCACGGAGTCCCCAGTGGCGCATACAATCCTTGGCGGGCACCATGGCTGCAGGGCCGCCGGGACCGCCAGCTTCGAGGTGCTGGTCTCGCCCCCTTCGCCCTGTTCGGCAGTCCGAGCTGTGGATCGCGGCAACGTCCCTTTGAAGGCTCCTTCGGGCTCCGGGGCTCCGGTGGAGGCCTTCGTTGACAGATTGTTGGCGACGGTGTCGTCGGCACGTAGTACATGGCACAGGTTCAAGGCCACGTTGTTGGTTGCCTTGAAGTTGAGGCGCACCATGTACCCGAACCGCTCCCCCGTTGGCATTAGGAGCAGTACGCCGGCTCCAACCCCGTGCTTCCGTGAGGAGCCGTCGAAGTAGAACGTCTAGTGAGGCTAGGTGAAGGCCGGTGCTCAGGGCTCCAGTTCTTCCACCTTCAGGGGCCCCTGGGTTGCTTGGTGGTGGCGTCCACCCGGCCACGAAGTCAGCCAGCGCCTGGCTCGTGGCTGCATGACGTGGTTGGAAGTCCAGCTTGGACCCCGCCATCTCCGGGCTGCCCTCCTGCTTCGGAGGCTGGCTGGAAGTGCCAGTTGCGCCCTTCTGCTGCTCTGGCGCACTTGTCCGCCAGGATGAAGAGCTCCGAGACATCTCGCACCTCCCTGGTGGCCAACTTCTCGAGAATCTTCTTGTCCCTCACACCCTGTCGAAATGCGACCACAACTGATTCGTTCAGGATGTGAGGGATGGTGTTCCGTACTTGGGAGAACCGCTGGATGAAGAAGCACAGTGATTCTCCCGGTTGTTGTCGTATGGCGTGGAGGTCCAGTTCCGTGCCGGGACGTGTGTAGGAGCTGCTGAAGTTCGCCGTGAACTGTCGGCATAGCTCCCCCAGGAAGTTATGGAACCCTGGGGCAGGTTCATGAACCATGACCGCGCCGGGTCGGTCAAGGCGACGGGAAAGTAGATGGCCATGACGGCCTCATCCCCTCCTGCCGCGAGGACGGCAGTGGTGTAGATCTGCAGGAACTCTGCAAGGTTGACGCTTCTGTTGTACTTCTCCGGCAGGTGTGGCCGGAACTTGCGTGGGCACACTGCGAAGCGGAGCCGGGGCGCCAGGGCCGCACACCCCGTCCCTGCTGCTGCAGATCCTGGTGCCACGAACCCTTGTACGGCTGCCGGCATGATGTACCACGGCATGGGCATTGGTGCACCATATACCGGGGGCGCCGACTGCAGGACATATGGTTGCTGCATATGCTGCATGGCGTACACCTGGGGCAGAGGTCGCATGGCGAACGTCTGCAGCCCAGGCTGAGTTGAGGCGGTCGACATGCTGTAGTCAGCCTCTTGGATGCGACAACTTTGCTGCTGTTGCTCGATGGTCACGCGAGCATCTTCTCCCAAGCGACGTCGCTCCAGCTCCGTCCTCAGGTCTGCCGTTGAGAGCCTGGTAGAACGGGAGTTTGCCATCTGCCTGTCAACCTTTGGCGTGCGTGACAGTGACACACCTGGTTGACCAGGGCGTCGTCCCAGCCGCAGCGGAGGGTTGACGGCAGCAGCAACGAGGTGGTTGACGTCGCAGGCTCCACTGCTGGGCGGCCCCCTGGGGAGCGTCTTTAGCAGGAGGATTGTCCAGGAGCGCTTGTGCGGCGGCTAGTGCACTTGCTTGAGTGGAACTCTGCGCCGCAGCGGATCTTGAGGTTGTCGTTCGTCGGGAACGATGGTGCAAAGAGCCAGCCGTTGAAGGAAGCTTGGACATCTTCATTGGCACAGACCCATCTCGGGAGAGAAAAGTCCCCCTTTCTGGCGCGCCAAATGTCGAAGTGTCGCCGTTGACACTTCCTCCGGGCCTGCTTCAGAGCAGCCCGCGAAGGTTCTTTGTCGGAGGGGCTAGTTCTCCCGGAAGGTCGCGTGAGTTGGAGAGGATGAAGGAGGGTTGACACAAGGATTTTTACGTGGCTCGGGCCGCCGGAGCGTAAAACCCTATGTCCGAGGGAGTGCTTGGAGCACTGCTTCTTTATGTATGAGGATGTGTGGCTGGGTGGCGAACTGCCGAACCCTTTGCAACGTTGCCTACCCGAGCCTTCCATAGTTCAAGGCTCGGGCAGCTTACAAGGTGGGCCCCGGGGCCCGACAGGTGGCCTCGGGGTGATTTCCTGCCCTCTACCATTTCTTGAATGCTGATAGCTGTCTTCTGGTGATGGCTTCTTGGTCTTCGTCCTGCCGCCCTTCCCATGCCGCAAGCTACGCGTAGTGGCTGATGATGGCATGGGCGGCAGGGCATGTCTTGTCGCAGCATTTATTGGTCTACTTCTCCTGACACGGTGTGCCTGTCTTGACTGTGACTGGTCACAGTGCCTCCTGACAGGCGTGCGCCGCGTCTCCGCGTCTTGGGAAGGCGCGGGTCTTGAATGTCGCGTCTTGGGAAGGCGCGGGTCTTGAATGTCTTGTACGGACAAGGCATGGCTTGCCTTTACTCCTGCTGCCTACCGCGCCAGGGCGGACAGCACTGCACGTGGCCACGTGGCAGGCCCGGAGCTATCCTCTGAGGAGAGGGAAGCTCCGGCCCTACTAGACACGTGGCGCCTTCGGAGCTCGCCCTTGCGGAGGGGGCGTGGTCCGGCTCTTCCGGCCACGTGGCAGGCCCGGAGCTATCCTCAGAGGAGAGGGGAGCTCCGACCCTACTGGACACGTGGTGCCTTCGGAGCTCGCCCCTGCGGAGGGGGTGAGGTCCTGCTCTTCCGGCCACGTGGGAGGCCCGGAGCTATCCTCTGAGGAGAGGGGAGCTCTGGCCCTACTGGACACGTGGCGCCTTCGGAGCTCGCCCCTCCAGAGGGGGCGAGGTCCGGCTCTTTCGGCCACATGGCAGGCCCGAAGCTATCCTCTGAGGAGAGGGGAGCTCCGGCCCTACTGGACACGTGACGCCTTCAGAGCTCGCCCCTGCGGAGGGGGCGAGGTCCGGCTCTTCCGGCCACGTGGCGGGCCCAGAGCTATCCTCAGAAGTGAGGGGAGCTCCGGCCCTACTGGACACGTGGCGCCTTCGGAGCTCGCCTTTACGTGGCGCCTTCGGAGCTATCCTCAGTATTGAGGGTACCGACAATTTGTATTTACGTGGTTGTGAGTAGAAGAACACGCTCAAGAGGCCGTCTACGAGGAACTTCAGCACCAAGACTTTGAGACGCTTGAGCAACACGAACAGCGGGAGCAAGGCAAGTGCCCCTTGACCATGTTGAACCTAAGTTTTTAATTGTTTTGCTTGTGAAAACTGCATGCTCATGTCAACTTGATGGGAAAACCCTTTAGTAGGAGTTTAGTAGCTTTGTTAGCCATCCTTGTCGCCGGGAACTTGTTGAGTCGGGTATGGTCGTTTTTCTCTTTTGCTTCGCTTAACTTACAGGATTCGGGAAAACTGAAATAAACTTGTTAGCTGCTACACTCATAATGATTAAATATGATGAGGACATGATGATGTTAATAAGCATGTAATCGGGGGCATATAGGCAAGCTTGGTTCGTGGATTTTGATGAATGAGATGGTGGTTTGCTTGCCTTAGATCTAAGGACCGGTTCATGCGAGAACCTGCCAGGAAAATAGTGCCATCACAAGGCCAAATATGGGTGCGGCTTATCTGACTAATTAGGTGTGTTGCTAGCTTGATATGGACCATTGGATGGCGCCGGGAATGGGAGTCGAGGAGGACTGCCCTGGGAACTGCATGGCACACGAGGGGACCCGTGGGTAGGAGAATAGAGATTTGAGCCTATCGGCGAAACCTCAGTGGGTCCTTACATTCTAGTAGCCCCTTTGTAAAGGCTATTTTGTGATCTCTTGGCCATAAACCGACAGTAGTGTAGTGGCAGAATGGAGGCTTTCCCTAGTCGCCGACGAGTGACGAAATCACGAACTTGTGGGTAATGTGGTGCCACCTCTGCAGAGTGTAAAACTATCATGATAGCCGTGCTTCCATTTACAAGCACCTGGCCAACTTCCATGATTAGAGGCAAAACTCGGGATGGTTATTGGGTATGGTTATGGTATTTTCATTAGAACTGGTTTTGGTAATGAATATGAGCTTGGATTTGCTTATATGAATATGTGTTGCTCATGCGCATTTGTGAATATGAGATGAACTTGAGAAGAGTATTGGCTGGTTGAGACTTGATAAATGATGAATTATGAATGTATGGAAAATGAGGGATGATGAATTACTTGGTTATGTCGGGATTTAACTCACCTAGAGATAGTTGCTGTTTTATCATGATTGTGAAATAAAACTTGCTTGCTGCAACAAAACCATTTATTTCCTACCTTGTTTTAAACTAAATGTCATACTTTTTCTGCACTTGCTGAGTACGACATGTACTCACCCTTGCATTCCAACATATACTTCATCTACAGGAGAAGAGTACTTAGAAGAGCAGGTGGAGTACTAGGCATGCGCACTACCGTCAACATGCCTGTGGAGTTGAAGTTGGAGCCCAATCGTCTTTAGTTATTTTCCGTTGTCATTTAGAATCTCCCGCCACAGAATAAATTAGATGCTGTCGAAGTGTGCGATCAACACTTCCCCCAGGCCTGCACTGGGCAGCCCGCGGAGGTTCTTTTTTCGGCGGGGCTAGTCTCCTAGCGGAAAGCTTGCACGGATGGACGAGTTAGCGAGAGCTTGACACGGCGAGTTTTACGTGGTTCAGGCCGCCGGAGCGTAAAACCCTACGTCCACGGCGACCTATGGAGCTCGCTGTATTGCTTGCTGCTCAGGGCCGGAGGCCTGAGCTTGGGGGTGAGTTACAGCTTGAGAGTGTATGGCTACCGTATGAGTTGCAAAGTACGAACCCTTGCTATCGACGCCTGCCCGAGCCTTTTATAGTCCAAGGCCCGGGCGGCTTACAAGGGAAGCCGGGACCCGACAGGTGGTCCCGGGAAGATTGTCTATTATCTACCGTCTCTGTAGTTACGCCGGTGGTTGCCTCTGGTCGAAGGCTTCTGAGTCTTCATCTTGCCGCCCTGCCCATGCCGTGTGCTAGTCGTAGTGGTTGACGACGGCGCAGGCGGCATGGGATGTCTTGTCGCGGCGTTTATCGGCTGGCAGGTTCTGACACCGCGCGCCAGTCTGTGATGCGACTGGGCGCAACGGCACCTGACAGACGCGTGCTCCGCGTTTCCGCGTCTTGGGAAGACGCGGGCCTTGAATACCTTGTACGGGCAAGGTGTGGGGCGCCTTTATGCCCGCCGCCTACCGCTCGGGGGCAGGCAGCACCGTTCTTCTGGCCACGTGGCGGGTCCGAAGCCCTTCTCTGATGTGAGAAGGGTCCGGCCTGCGGGGCACGTGGAGCCTCCGGGCCTCTCCCCGCGGAGGGGGAGGTCCAGCCTCTGTATGCCACGTGGCGGGCCCGGAGCTCTCCTCTGCGGAGAGGGAGGCCCGGCCCCGCTGGACGCGTGGTGCCTTCGGACCTCTGACCCGCGGAGGGGGAGGTCCGGCTTCTGTATGCCACGTGGCGGGCCCAGAGCTCTCCTCTGAGAGATGGAGGTCCGGCCCCGCCGGACGCGTGGCACCTTCGGAGCTCTCCCTGCAGAGAAGGGTGAGTACCTTAGGCATTTTACCCTGTGCGCGGGGGTACCCCATATCTCAGGTACCGACAGTGGCCCCCGGGCCCATCTCGGGGGAGATAGCGAGCCCGAGGTGGGACCTCCGTCTCTTCCGATCCGCGCACTTCCTCTAAGTCCCGAATTGACCGCTGTCGGAGCACGAACGGCCGCGGGGTCGTGAGAGCGTGCGCTCACTTGATGATTGCTTTTACTGCATCGGTTCCCAAGGCTGCCACTTCTGCACGTTGCGGCGCTTTCTTCGGGAACCGCCGAAGTGCCTTGCCGGCTCATCTTCTCAGGAGGCTGACCCCTTGACCCCACCGCTTTAGTTAAGCGACTTGGGCCCAGCTTTCATCGGCGCCTAGTCTCGGAGCCAACGAGGTCGCCGATGCGATGTTTCCGGAGGTTTTCAAATTACCTCGAACCATCCCTGGAAAGTTTTAAAAGGGGATCTCACGCGCGTCGCGGCTTCCCTTCGCATTGCGCTCGTACTTCCCTTGAACTCTTGCGCCCCGGCTCTCCTGCCCTTGCGCCTTCTTTCGCTATGGCTTCCAACTTGCTTCCGACGCGCCTCGTTCGCTCCTCCGAGCTTGGGCCAGTGCGCAGGCTCCTGGGCTGGCGCTCGGAAGAGCAGAAGCATCGGCTCCGCCGAGGATCTCTCCCCCTGGTCCTGGAAAAGGGGGAGATGGTCTTCTTCACCGCTTATGCTCTGGCGGGGTTCGTTCCGCTGATTTCTTCCTTCTTCGTCACCCTGCTGGAGACATATGGTCTCCAGCTCCACCATCTCTCCCCCAACTCCTTCGCAATGGCGGCCGTTTTTGTGCACTTCTGCGAGATGTTCGTGGGGGTGCACGCCTCCGTGACGCTCTTCCGCCACTTCTTTGTGCTGCGGACGACTGGACGCGGCTCAAAGACTCAGATAGGGGCATATTACTTCCAGCATCGCTGTAAAGACCCCATGGTTTCCGGATACCTCCTGCCCTTCAGCGCATCGAGGTGGGAGAACTGGAGGGAGAGCTGGGTGGTAGTGCAGACTGATGAGCATGATCGCCTACAACTCCCAACCGCCAGCCCGACCACCGATCGCCGCTTCTGGGAGGAGATCCCTGAGCTGGAGCAGGAGTACACTCCGGTCTTGGAGCGGATCCGGATCTTGGCCAACGAGGGGCTGACGTCTCTAATGGTGCTGATGGACTTTGTGTCACGCCGCATTGCTCCCTTGCAGCAACGCAGCCGCCCAGCGTGGTACTATACCGGTGAGCAGGACTGTACCAGGCTGGAGAGAGGCCCCGGCTCTGTCCCTTCCGACGAGGAGCTGGAGGAGATGGTGAGCAAGGTGAGCGGGGACTACATTCCCAGCGGCGTCCCCGCCTTTCCGCCTTCTGCCACCCCCCTCTTCTTGGAGCCTCAGAGGAGGTCACAGCTCCTGTGGAAGATGCCGAACCTTGATGATATCGGGATTGCCGTTCGTCAGGTCGGGGATGCCTTCCGGGGTATCACCATTCCAGGAACCGAGCACCCCGGATCAGGGCATGAGGCATCCGCTGCTGCCAATCCCTCCCCCAAAGCTGACGGGACCCAAGCCGCCGATAAAGGGAAAGGGAAAGAGCCGGCCCCCGGGCATTTAGAGAAGAAACGCGCTCGGTCCCCTCCGAGGGTGCCGCCTGTGCCAAGCCAGGGTGCCGGAGCTACTTTGCTTCCATCTCTCGGAGGTGCTGGTCTATCGGGTGGCGACCCGAAGAGGTCCCGAGTGTCCCCCCCCGGCGGGTCTCTCCCCAGACAGCTGCTGTCCGAATCAGCCAAAGTATCTCGCCATCTTCCCTCGAGCGGCGGGGCTCCTAGGACGGATGTTGGTGGGGCGACGCCGACGAGCGCGCCGGAGGTCCAGGCGTCCCACTCCGTGACCGTTCCAGCCGCTGGTCCTGGCAGTTCAGCTACAGCCCAGAGGCCAGTGCCGCAAGCTCGCTGGAGCGCTCATGCCGCCCAGTAAGTGTTATCCTTTCTAACTTATAGGAGCAGAGCTCCTGCCTCTTCTCTTATTCTGAGGGCTTCTTCTTCTTTTGCAGGGACCGACCGGCTGCCAGGGGCGGGCCTCTTAACCGGCCGCCTTCAACCAGCAGGGGCTCCGCGCCTCGGCACCTGGGGACCGCGGCGGCCCCCATAGCTCCCGAATCGGCGGGGGCAGTGGCCGCAGTGGCCGCATCTGATCCTACCCGCCCTCCTTCACTGGCCCAGAAGCCAGGTCTTGAGACCGGGAGGGCTGCTGTAGGTGTGCCTGCTGGCCCCCTGGCCTGCTTAGGACAGCGCCCAACCGTAGCTGCTGAGGCGCCGGCGCTCCCGCCGACCTTGGACTCGTCCGGGGGGTCCAGCGGCGCAACTCCTGCTCCCCCTGCTCCGGTGCCCGTGTGGGACGCCCTGGAGCGTGCCCAGACCAGCACCCGGCAGCTCCAATCTGCCTTTGAGCAGGAGCCGAAGGCATTGGCCGGCGAGAGGGAACGCCTTCTCAGCTGGCAGCAGCGGGCCCGAGCGGACCTCGACTCAAGGCAGTCAAGGCTTGAGGCTATGAGTGCTCTGCTTAGCACCCAGAAGAAGGCCATTAGCCGCTTGGAGTTAGAGGCCCAACGGGTTCGTGCCTCCTGCCGCGAGGCTCTGGCCAAAGCTGAAGCCAAAGCCAAGGAGTGTTCCACCGCCGCGGAGGAGTTGCAGCTGCAGGTAGCCCGTCGGGAGCACGCCGTCGCTGAACGGGAACGCGCTGCTGCGTCCGAGGAGGAGAAGACCACCGCTCGGCTGAGGGTCAAGGTGGAGGAGCTAAGGGCTCGGATTGAGAAGCTGGAGCTCCGTGAGTCGGCTGTCGCCGCGAGGGAGGAACAGTCTTCCAAGGAGCTTCAGGTGGCGATGGATCGCGAGCTAGCGGCTCACCAAGAGATAGAGAGGCTCCAGTCCTTGCGGACTGCCGAGGCCCAGACGGTCTGGTGCTTCATTGCTAAGGCGGGATCCGCCTTGGCTCCTCTTGGTTTTAGCCCTGTGCAGGTGGAGACCCCAGCACGGCCGGTGTTCGAAGCGGTCCCAGCCCTTGAGTCTCTCGGCGACGAGCTAGGTCGGCTCGAATCAGTGATCACCGACGAGCTGGAAGCGGAAGGTCGGGGCCTTGCGAAGGAGGTTGCGATGCACGTTCTGTCGTGCTTCGTTAGCCGAAACCCTTCCTTTTCTCTGGGGCCGGTCCGTTTAGGACCCATCGCCGACCAGGAGGAAGCTGCCAGGGCCGAAGTCGAGGACTTAGCTGCCCTCGTGGCCTCTAGGTTTCATCGGGAGTCCGGGGACCCCTAAGCATCTGCCCTCGTGTTCACAAGGCCCTGTACTTCCTTTTTTATTTTTGTTGAGTCTGTAGCCCAGCTCGTGGAGCCTTTGTATGGACAGACTCCTGTTTCTTTCCGTGTCTGCATGCCCTAGTCTTCTTCTTGGCCTTTCCTGACCGAGCCCTTAGCTCCGCAAGGACTCGGAGGCCTTGACCAATCTCGAAGCTCTGCATAGACACCTTGTCCGGGTCCCCACTGTATAGTAAGGGTTTCGGAGGTCTCCAGGACCCGCCTCACGAGACCGGAGGGGGGTCCGAGCCTGTTGGCCACGTGGCGGGCCCGGAGCTCCCGCCTGAGAGGAGGTCCGGGCTTGCAGGGCACGTGGAGGCCCCGGGCCTCTCCTCGCAGAGGGGGGAGGTCCGACTTCTGTAGACCACGCGGCGGCCCCGGAGCTCCCCTCAAAGAGGTGGGAGGTCCGGCCCCGCCGGACACGTGGGGCCTTCGGACCTCGCCCATGTGAGGGCTAGCCCTTTGATCTTACCTTGGGGTTTTTGGCCTACCGCGATCCCGTAGCGGCCCCCTGGTAGGTGCTTTCTATTGGGTGGATGCGCCTACCATACTCCTACGGGGAGCTGAGGCTGAGAAGTCCTGCACACAAGTAAGGAAAAAGTAATTCTCCTTGGGGGCTCCCCCCCTCTATTCCTTAGTCGTATCTGCAGCAAATTCCGATTAAAGATGAGAATGAGAAGAGGGAGTTGAACGCATAGTGAGCACACGTTAGTAGGGTAATCATAAAAACTTAATAAGTAAATTAAATGAGTACCAAAGTAGAGCAACGTAGGGTAGGTTTCTTTTCATATAAATTTCCATACGGGGGAAGGCGGGCCACGTATGTAGGCCACGACCCACCTCAAGGGAAGCAAGACTCTACGCGCTTGGGGTCGGAACCAGGCGAAGCTGAACGTAGTCCTGGACCGTCCCCTGAGGCTTAGTTGCTCCAAGCCCTGTTCACGGACTTTTATGGAAATTAGTACAAAAAGAAAGGCCTGCCCTATTGTTGCTCTAGGGGTAGAACTTACAGCGGTGTTCCGTGTTCTGAAGGTTCGGGAGCGGGTCCCTGTCTTTGGTTCTGGGGAATGGTCCCAGGCCCGGGATGTCCAGCCCCAGTACGGCAAATGGCCATGCGGCCTGGATCATCTGTACCGTCCAAGCCGGTGTATGGATCTGCTTGGCGTGGAACAGGCACGCTTAGCAGCTCTCGACCAGCTCGACGGCATCCTGGAGTGTTGCCGGCTAGTAGAAGCCATGCCGAAAGGCTTTACCGACAAGCGTGCGTGAGGAAGAATGACTCCCACATTCGCCTCCATGGATCTCAGCGAACAAGTCGCAGCCTTCCCCCTGGGTTATGGACCGCAATAGGATGTGGTTGGCGCCACGTCGGTAGAGATCCCCCTCTACCGCCATGTGTCTCTTAGCCATACGCGCAATCCGTTCAGCGGATACACGTTCATCAGGGAGGATATTGTCTTTCAAGCAGTCCCGGACCTCCGTGATCCATGCATCAGGTCTGACTTGAGCATCTGGATCTTGAGCGCTGGGTTGCACGGAGTCCCCAGTGACGCTTATGATCCTTGGCGGCGCTCATGGCCGCCAGGACCGCCAGCTTCGAGGTGCTGGTCTAGCCGCCTTCGCCCGGCTCGGCGGACCGGGCTGTGGGTCGCGGCAACATCCTCTCGAGGCCCCCTTTAGGCACAGTGGCTCTGGTGGCAGTGGGGGCCCTCGTTGAAAGGTCGTCAGCTGCGGCCTTGCTAGCGCGCGGTACGTGGTGCAGGTCCAAGGCGAGGGGGTCTGTCTCCGCTGTCTTGGTTGTTAACCAGACTGGGGATTGCCCTGAGCCAACGACTAGCGAGAAGGATGGGCACTCCATACTTTGCTATGTTGTTGGTTGCCTTGGAATTGAAACGCGCCACATACCCAGACTGCTCCCCCGATGGCGTGAGGAACAGTACGCTAGCATCGGCCCCCTGCTTTCGCAAGGAGCCGTCGACGAACATCATTCGATAAGGCCTGGTGAAGGTCAGGGCTCAGGGTACTGTTTCATCGTCTTAGTGGCCCCCTGAGCGTGCGTCTACTTCAGCCACAAGTGAACTAATGCTTTGTTAATGTCTGTATGACGGGAAAGGGAACCTAGATCAAACTTCAGTAGTTCCGCCGCCCATTTGGCGGCATCGCCTGCCGGGCGTGGAGCTGTGGGGGATAGCTTTTAGCCTAGGGGGATCGCTGGGTGCCCGACACTCGGGGGTCCTCAGGCTGCTTTGGACCTCGCGGGAAGCTCCGCTGACGTCCCGGGAGCTCCGGGAGGTCCTGCTGGTCCTCCGGGAGGTTGTGTCGGGGATCCGAGGTCTGGTCTTCTGGTGCTTGCTTCTCGGTAGCGAAACAAGTTACTGTGGTATGGGATTAAAGCCATTGCGCGAAGACCGGGAATTCGCGGGACCCCTAGCTACGCCGAGTCGGTTTACGCCGGGATTAGCAGGTAAAGGGCGCCCTTCAACTACTTCAGACTCAGGGGTCTGATGGGAGCCCTAGCAAGCATTTGGGAAGCGCAGCATATCACAGCCTGGTATCGAGTCTACTATTTGCTTTAGGGCATGCCTTATTGAGACTGGTGTAGCGGATGTGCTTCCGGAGCTTCTCGCTGGCCTTCGGGATAATAACACGGTTTGCCAAGCACCGGGAGCGGCAGACTCTCCGTCTCGTCGGACGGCTGGACGTCGGGAAAGACCTTTAAGTAGTGCTCCATCACCTCCCTAGGGATCTCTGGCCTCGGTGATGGCTGTCATGCAACACATCGACCTCATGCCGGAGGGGGGCAACGAGCGCGCCTTCCTATATGCTACCCAGGCCCCCGGCTACCCGGGTGGTCTGGGTGGCATCGGCGCTGATTCGGACGAGCCTTGTGGGGACGTCGTCCTCATCAAGGGGTTGCACGCGGGGTGCGGTGGTAGAGGCACGGTGGCGTGCACTCAGGTGGAGCTGGTTTGGTTCTGTACTGCTGAGGGCTGGCGCTCTAGTTGCTGTAAGCGCCTGAAGCCTTTCCAAGGCTAATACTGCGGCAGCACGGTCTCCACAAACCTTGAGGACGCCTGTTGGTGTATGCATCTTCAAGACAAGATAGCCGTAGTGGGCTACTGCCATGAATCGGTACAGGGCTGGCCTACCGATCATGGCAATCTCGGCCAAGTCGAACAGAATGTACTCTGTCCGGTAGCTGTCCGGTGCCCCAAAGGTCACCGGGAGGCTGATGCGGCCGTAGGGAATGACCTGTCCCGGCCCTACCCCTGAGAACGGGCTTGATGGGGCGAGCTTGGCCATCGGGATCTGCAGCTTCTGGAAGGCTGTGTGACTGATGAGGTTCAGTCCAGCCCCACCATTCACCAAAACGTGGTACATCTTCACGTTGGCGATGGTAAGGGCCACCACGAGCGGTAGCTGGCCGGCCCCAGCCATGTTCCTGGGGCAGTCGGTGTCATCGAAGCTGATGGGGGTTCCCATCCACCTGAGGTGCGGTACTGCACCTGGGAGGGGAGCCACCGACGCTACCGCTCGGCGCAAGGCCTTAGCCATGCTTCGGGACAGGGGGGTCAGCGGACCCGCCGAAGATGTCACAGGGCATCTTCCAGTGCTCGTCGTCACTGGAGCTGGAGCTCCCATGATTGCGCGCTGCCTTTACGGCGCGCTGGAGCTCCTGGAACTCCACCTGGCGGTCGTCGCCGTCTCTGGCCTCGACCTTCTGGTTGCCCTCCCTTACTATAGGATGGGGCATCAGCTAGGGGCTGCTTCCCCTTCCGGAAGCGCCCCGCGAGCTTCTGGATTTCCCGGCCTCTGGAGGAATTCCGCCGGGTTGATGCTGCCGTCGTACTTCTCAGGCAAGAGCGCCCGAAACTTGCGCGGCCATTTTGTGAAGCGAAGGCGGGGCGTGAGGGCCGCACACCCTGCTTCTGTCGCCGCAGGTTCAGATGCCGCGAATGCTTGGTTCGCGCTGAGCACCGCATGCTCCGGCCGCCATACGTAGGACATACGACTGTGGCATATTGAGCAGCAGCACTCTTCGCTGCGGCTAGCGCACCCTCACTAGGTACACCCAGCGCTACTGAAAACCTGACGCTGGTCGGAGCCTGCATTGCCGGGGTCGGCGCTGCCAGAGCCGGTTGCTGGCTCCCAGTGCAGGTATCGGCGCCGCGAACGCTTGGTTCTCCGCTGGCACAGTATGCCCCGGTATGGGCAAGGCCGCTCTATAGACCGGGGTCACCGTTTGCAGGACATATGGTTGTGGCATATGCTGCGCGACGTATGCCTGGGGCAGAGCTCGCGTAGCGAAGATCTGCCCTTCAGGCTGGGTCGAGGCCGACGTCATGTTGTCGCCAGCCTCTTGAGTGCGACGCCCTTCTTGACGTCGCTCGAGGAACACTCGGGCATCTTGGCCTAAGCGACACCGTTCCAGCTCTGTCCTCAGGTCCGTCGACGGAAGCTTGGTGGAGCTGGAACTCCCCCGTCTGGCCGTCAACCGTTGGCGTGCGCGTCAGCGACACAGCCGGATGGTCGGAGCGTCATCCCCGCCGAAGTCAATGGTTTGCGTCGGCGACGACAAGACGGTCTACCTCGCAAACCCACTGCTGGGTCGCTGCCTGAGGCGCGTCCCCAGCAGGCGGATTGCGCAGTAGCGCCCTTGCTGCGGCTAGCGCACCCCCACCGGGTACGCCCGGCGCTACTGAAGGCCTGACGCTGGATGGAGCCTGCATTGCCGGGGTCGGCGCTGCCAGAGCCGGTTGCTGGCTCCCAGCTTGCCCTGTCACACTCCGTCCTGAGTGTGTCATCATGTACTTTCCCCTGTGGTCACGGTTCGCCGTGACCGCGGAGGGGGAGAGTTTGCCGCTGAAGGAAGCTTGGTCATCTTCGTTGGCGGAAACTCGTCGCGCTAGGGGAAAAGCCCCCTACCTGGCGCGCCAAATGTCGAAGTGTGCGATCGACACTTCCCCCGGGCCTGCACTGGGCAGCCCGCGAAGGTTCTTTTTTCGGCGGGGCTAGTCTCCTAGCGGAAAGCTTGCGCGGATGGACGAGTTAGCGAGAGCTTGAGACGGTGAGTTTTACGTGGTTCAGGCTGCCGGAGCGTAAAACCCTACGTCCACGGCGAGCTATGGAGCTCGCTGTATTGCTTGCTGCTCAGGGCCGGAGGCCTGAGCTTGGGGGTGAGTTACAGCTTGAGAGTGTATGGCTAGCGTATGAGTTGCAAAGTGCGAACCCTTGCTATCGACGCCTGCCCGAGCCTTTTATAGTCCAAGGCTCGGGCGGCTTACAAGGGAAGCCGAGACCCGACAGGTGGTCCCGGGAAGATTGTCTATTATCTACCGTCTCTGTAGTTACGCCGGTGGTTGCCTCTGGTCGAAGGCTTCTGAGTCTTCATCTTGCCGCCCTGCCCATGCCGCGTGCTAGTCGTAGTGGTTGATGACGGCGCAGGCGGCATGGGATGTCTTGTCGCGGCGTTTATTGGCTGGCAGGTTCTGACACCGCGCGCTAGTCTGTGATGCGACTGGGCGCAACGGCACCTGACAGACGCGTGCTCCGCGTTTCCGCGTCTTGGGAAGACGCGGGCCTTGAATACCTTGTACGGGCAAGGTGTGGGGCGCCTTTATGCCCGCCGCCTACCGCTCGGGGGCAGGCAGCACCGTTCTTCTGGCCACGTGGCGGGTCCGGAGCCCTTCTCTGAGGTGAGAAGGGTCCGGCCTGCGGGGCACGTGGAGCCTCCGGACCTCTCCCTGCGGAGGGGGAGGTCCAGCCTCTGTATGCCACGTGGCGGGCCCGGAGCTCTCCTCTGCGGAGAGGGAGGCCCGGCCCCGCTGGATGCGTGGCGCCTTCGGACCTCTCACCCGCGGAGGGGGAGGTCCGGCTTCTGTATGCCACGTGGCGGGCCCGGAGCTCTCCTCTGAGGAGATGGAGGTCCGGCCCCGCCGGACGCGTGGCGCCTTCGGAGCTCTCCCTGCGGAGAAGGGTGAGTACCTTAGGCATTTTACCCTGTGCGCGGGGGTACCCCATATCTCAGGTACCGACAGATGCCATGAGTGAGACATTGAGTTATTGTAATAAAGTACTTGAACACTATTTGTACGTGGTTATATTCTGAAATTCAGTTTGTGAAGTACCTGTGTATGTGTGATGAACATCCTGGGCACACATACACATTCACTTGGTTCATTTTTTAGAACCGGGTGTCTCAAATTGGCATCAGAGCCACGTGGACCGTAGGACGCAAGACTAGGTAGAATGGACACTCTAAAACACATAAGAACACTCCTCTAAACTGCTATCTTCGAAATTTGCTTGCTGCTCCACTTTTCTTGTCAACTCAGCCCCCGCAAAGTGCTATTTTCAGCCCCTCTTTCTTCTTTTCTTTTGGACAGCCAACCCTATGTTTTCTTGCTTCATAGCTACTGAAGTTTTGGATTTATTTCCTTCTTCTCTAAGTTTCTCATGTATTATTTATAGATGTCGGTCACTAGGAGCACAACACGCATGAGAACTCATCCACCGCCACGTGGAAGTGCACTTAACCCCATCGAGGTGTCCGATGGGCCATATTGGTAGGAGGTGAAGATGAAAACTCATGATGAAGATGGAGTCAGTAGCTCTATGAATTAGGAAGAGGATCCGAATGAGGTGGAACCAATCGAAGATGACATGTTAGACGATCCACAAGAAGAACAGCATTGGTACACACCTCAGGAGGAATACCGTGCAAGCTTACACCCACTGGAGCCTCATGAAGCTGCACTGGAAGAAGATGAGTCCGAGGAGGAGCCACCCCTTGATGAGGCCAAGAATGAAGATGATGAACGGGCCATCCGTTCTGTTCAGGAATTCCGGTCGTACAGGATGGAGGGAGGACACATAACCAGGGAGTTGAGAGAGTTCCTTGATTGCTGCAGCTTATACCTAGAGTACCTCCTCAAGAAAGTCCCTCATCTCGGGCATGAAGAGTGGAAGGCTGAAGTAACCATCCTATCTAACAGTAGGTTCATCACCCGGAACATCGCACCCACATGGAGAGCTACAAGGGCATAAGCTGTTGATGATGCTGCATGGGACACACTCACTGGATTGTGCTACGCTTTCAGTGGGCAGCTTGAGAACAGTACCTTTGAGCTGCACCCGTATAGGAAGAGTGGTACTAGGGAGATCAATGGACCCCATGGAGGAGCTCTTTCCAACCCACGAGCTGCTGACAAGTCTCAAAGAATGCTCGTGGAGTTAGGAAACCGCTACGCAAGCGCACAAGAAGAGATCTGCTACCTCCGCAAGAGGTTGTACTTGCTAGAAAAACAAGAGGAGACTCGTGCCAACGCGGGAACAAATGGAGCACCAGCGTCATCTACCCCTACATGGACTGCTGACTCACCATGGCGTGCACCCATGTATGGACAACCCCTGTCACAAGGCAAGAACAACACCGGTTCTCACGATTAAGTTTAGGTTCCCCATTAAATAAAGTTGTAATAAGAACGCTTAGATCGTAATAGCTTGAATAAGAGTGCTGTGCTGAATTCTTATGATGATTGCTTGCGTTTGTGTGCTTGGATGTGAGTTGTGGGACGCTTCGGTGAATGTCCACATCCACACATAGTAGAGAGGTGTGAGATGCTTCGGCACCTGTTCACATTCTCATATAGGCTAAAATTAATAAAAGAAGTTGCTTAGTTCCTACACCTTGATGCATATAGTTGGAGGATCAATCTGAATTTCTATTTCCTATTCTACTCTCTCACAGATGCCGAGGGAAAATTCTAATCACCACCGAAGAAACGCTCATGGTAAGAACGAACCACATGAGGATGGCAACGTGGAAGTTGCTGAGGATGTCAACCTCGGGGCTGATGCAAACAACCTTGAACGTCTGATGGTTATGCAGAACCCGCTCATGCAAATTATGATACAAATGTTGGGACAGCTGCAGGCCAACAACAACAACCCTAACCCCGTTCCTGCATCCCCACCGCCGCCACCACCGGCTCACAACAGATTGGGAGAGTTCATGAGGACTAGGCCACCTACCTTTGCACAAGACAATGATCTATGGAGGCCGATGATTGGCTGAAGTCTATTGAGAAGAAGCTTGCTATTGTTCAATGATGTGATCGGGAGAAGGTTCTCTTCTGTAACACCCTCAATTTCATAATTCATACATGCATTCATATTTCATGTAGAGAAACATTTTAAAGAAGTAGAAACGAAGAAAGAATCAGAAAGATAGCTAAAAAGAGCCAGATCCAGTTCGTCGAGGAGAGCCGTAGACACTTCCTGCGGCCTGCTGGCCACGTAGTGCCTTCGGAGCTCATCCCCGCGGAGGGGGAGAGGTCCGCCGCTAACTGGCCACGTGGCAGGCTCGGAGCTTGCCTCTGCGGAAGGGGCGAGGTCCGACCCCGTGGGACACGTGTTGCCCCGGAGCTAGCCTCTGCGGAGGAGCAAGGCCAGCCCCATAGGACACGTGTCGCCTTTGGAGCTAGTCACTGCAGAGAAGCGGGAGGTCCAACCCACGGGACACGTGTCGCTCTCGGAGCTCGTCTTCGAGAGGTCCGGCCCTGTTTGACACGTGTCGCTCTCGGAGCTCACCTCCGAGAGGTCCGACACTACTGAACACGTGTCAACCTCGGAGTTCACCTCCGAGGAGAAGGTCCCGATGGACACGTGTCATCCTCGGAGCTCACCTCCGGGAGGTCCGACACTGCTTGACACGTGTCGTTCTCGGAGCTTACCTCCGAAGAGAAGAGAGGTCCGACGCAGTTGGACACGTGTCGACCTCGGAGCTCATCTCTGAGCAGAAAGGAGATCCGGCGCTGGTAGGACACGTGGCACTTCTGGAGCCCACCTCCGAAGAGAGGGGAGATCCGGCACTGACACGTGGCACTCTTGGAGCCACCTCCGAAGAGAGGGGAGGTACGGCACTAACACGTGGCACTCTCGGAGCTCACCTCCGAAGAGAGGGGAGGTCCGGCACTGACATGTGGCATACGCAGAGCTCGTCTCTGGAAAGAGGGGAGGTCCCGACCCACCAGACACGTGACGCATGTGGAGCTCGCCTCTGAGGGAGAGGGAGGTTCCCGCCCGCCAGGACGCATGGTGCACGCGGAGCTCGCCTCTGAGGAAGAGGGAGGTCCTACCCGCCTGAGACATGGCGCAACCAGAGCTCGCCCCTGAGGAAAAGGGAAGCCTAGGCCTCCGCTGGACACGTGGAGCCTCCGGAGCTTATCTCTGCGGAAGGACGAGGTCCTTAAGTGGTTTTTCCCTGTGCATGAGCGCCCGATACAGAAGAAACCGACACGATTTCTTCTACGATTGATACCGCACCAAATCTATTGAAGATAAGTTGTTAAGATCCAAACACAAATCAAATAGGACTCTTATTTGAAATCCAATCGGAATAGGACTCTTCTTTTCCCGGTTATAAATAGAACCCGAAACACCCTTGGTCGTAACATCTTCCTAAGCTGACAACCTAAAGGCCCTAGCCTCAAATTCGCCGAGTTAACCCCCTTCGTCGGAGTTCAACCACCGGTGAGACCGCCGACGAGCCCGACACGATCACCGGAGGAGAGCCGACGATCTGTTTTGCTGCCATTGCTAGGAGGAAGGACCCGAAGGAAGTAAGGTAGGTACCCATTACCACCTTACGACATCATCGCGGTTTTCTTTGCATCCGTTTCTTCGATCCCTTCGAACAGAAGCTTTTTCGAGTGGACAGATCACGTGTTGATCGGGTTGATCTGGATCTTAAGTCAAGATCATCACCATGTCCACACTTGATCTTTATACCCTTGATCACCGTAAAACCCCATGCAAGCTCATTAAAACATGCAAGAACACATACAAACTGATCTAATAAAAACAGAACAATAGGATTAGCATGCATATGCACCATTGCATCTTGAGTAGAGTTTGGGCATGATGATTGATTGTTGTAAATCTTGTATGTGCGTGATCGTGAGTAGAAATACAAGCTCAAGGAGCTATCTATGAAGGATTACAGCACCAAGGCTTCAAGATCCAAGAGCAACAGAAACAACAGGAACAAGGCAAGTGCCCCTTGACCATATTGATCCCATGTTTTTGGAAACTGTTTTGTTTGCGAAAACTGTGTATGCTGAGTCAACTTGATGGGAAACCCTTTTATAGGAGTTTACTAGTTTTGTTAACCACCCTTATTGCCGGGAAAGTTGATGAGTCGGGTATGGCTGTTTTTGCTTTTTGCTTCACTAATCTACGGGTTACGGGAAGCGAGATAGAACGTGTTTAGCTACTGCACTCATATGGATAATGATAATAAGAACTTGACGTTGATAATGAACATGAATCGGGGGAGATCTAGGCAAGCTTTGTTCGTGTATGTGGTAGAATGAGATGGTGGTTACTTGCCGTATATCTAAGGACCGGTTCATGCCAGCCATGCCAGGAAAGACAGGGCCACCACAAGGCCAAATATGGGTGCGGCTTAGCTGACTAATTAGGTAAGTTGCTAGATTGTTATGGACCGTTTAAGGCGTGGGGAATGGGAGTCGAGAGAGGACTGCCCTGGGAACCGCATGGCACAAGAGGGGGCCCGTAGGTGTGAGAATGGCGATTCGAGCCTGCTAGTGAAACCTTAGTGAGTCCATACATCTAGTAACCCCTTTGTAAAGGCTATTTTGTGATCTCTTGGCCATATACCGACGGTTGTGTACTGGTATAATGGAGGTTCTGCAGTCGCCGACGGGTGACGAAATCACAAACTTGTGGGTAAAGTGGTGCAAACACTGCAGGGTATAAAACTATCATGATAGCCGAGCTTACGGTCACAAGCGCCTGGATAACTCACATGATTAGATGGGATGGTTATTGGGATGGATGGTTTGGGATGGTTATTGGAATGGTCTTTGGTTTGGTTATGGTTTGGTCATTGCGGTTTGGTTTCGAGACTGTTGAGTCTTGGTAAAGAGATCGTGACTGTTGAGTCGTGATAATGAGCTTTGGTCTCGGTTATGAGATGGCATTGAATATGAGATGAGATGATCATGAATATGAGATGGTATTCATGAAGAAAAGTTGAGAAGGATAAATGTCCGGATGAGATACGAAAAGTGGTGAATCATGATGGAGGTATGTTGATGTTTTAATTGGATATATGTTGGGATTAAATTCACTTAAAGATAGTTGCTGTTTTTATCATGCTTGTAAGATAAAACTTTGCTTTCTGCAATGAGCCTTTTTATTCCCTGCCTTGCTGTAAGCTACATATCATGTTTTCCCGCACTTGCTGAGTACGTCATGTACTCAAACTTGCATTATTACTTCATCATCAGCAACAGGAGAGTACTTCGAAGACCATGTGGAGTACTAAGCGTGTGATCTACCGTTAAGTTGCCTGTGGAGTAGGAGATGGAGCTGCTGCCATTGCTTAGTTTGCTTCCGCTATAGTGTAGAAGATTTCCGCTGCTAGAATAAGACTTCGGCTGCTAGAATGAGTTAGAGACTCATGAGACCTTGTAATAAAACCTTATTATTCATGGTATTATTCTGAATTCAGTTTGTGGATTATATGTGTATGTGTGATGAACATCCTGGGCACACATATGCATCAGCTCGGTTCCGGGGTTTCTCGGAACAGGGGCGTCACATCTTCGCATCACACCAGCTGATGGGATCAGCCGCTGATTGGTGAGACGCTCTTTGCAGTGCTCATGCCAACCAGGAGACAATTATTTGGGCTGAATTCAAGGAGAGTTTCTGCTCTCACTATGCCCTTGAAGGAGCCATCATGCTTAAAAGACAGGATTTTGAAGGTCTCCGGCAAGGGAGGAAGAGCGTGAATGAATATATCAACAAGTTCACGCAGCTGTCAAGGTATGCTCCAGAGGACGTTAACTCGGACCATAGGAAGCAATACCTGTGAGAGGGCTGAACAATGAAATCCAAGTCCAGCTGCTCAACAATTATTATGCAAACTTCCAGAAGCTTGTTGACAAAGCTATAGTGGTGGAGAGCAAGATCTGTGAGATTGAACAAGAAGGCAAGAGGAAGATGCCATATCAAGGACAACCATAAGGAAGCATTGTACGTCCCCGCTTCATGACACCAGCTGCACCATACTATGGCTCGTTTACTCCTACTTTCCGCCCTACAAATCCACCTCGTTCTAATCAGCCACGGCAGCAGCGCTCTGTCATGAATGCACCCCGTTTGCCTATGCCTCCTACGCCCCGTCCGAGCTGGGCGCCTATGCTCAAAACCAGCCTCGCCCCAACCTTCCTGGTGTTATGGGCAACAAGGCATGCTTTTTACGAGAAGAGGCGGGACACTTTGCAAATCAGGCCCCAAGAAAGGCCTTGGACAGCTGAGCAATGTACCCAAGCAGAACCCACGGCCGAATGGAGGAGCAATAAAAGGCAACCGTGGACAGCAGAACTTTGCTCGTGGCCATGTGAATCACGTCTCCGCTGAGGAAGCACAACAAGCTAAGGACGTCATGATTGGTATCTTTCTCGCCAACTTCAACCCAGCCGCTATTTTATTTGATTCCGGAGCATCGCATTCATTCATCTCATCCAAGTATGTTGCCAAGTATAACCTGCCCATATTCCACATGAAACAAACTTTGTTGGTTAATTCTCCCGGTGGAGAGGTGAGGACTAATATAGTATGTCCGAAAGTAAGCCTTAAAATAAGGGGGGTAGACTTTCTCGCCAACCTTATTGTCTTGGACTCCCAAGGAATTGATATAATACTTGGAATGGATTGTTTAAGCAAGTATAGTGGAGTGATTCAATGTGCTAAGAGGATCGTGCAGTTGACGAGTGAGCACGGTACCCGTATCGAGTTTGAGGCAGCCCAACCTACAACCAAGAAGGCAGTGCTGAACCACATCGAGGAAGTGACATTGGAAAGCATTCCGGTGGTTCAAGAATATTTATATGTGTTTCCGGAAGAACTGCCAGGTATGCCACCTGATCAGGACATCGAATTTGTCATTGATTTAGTACTCGGAACTGCACCTATAGCTAAGAGGCCATATAGGATGCCTTCTAATGAATTAGTGGAGCTCAAGAAACAAATTCAGGAGTAGCTTGATAAGGGCTTTATACGCTCAAGCTCGTCACCTCGGGGAGCCCCCGTGCTCTTCGTAGACAAGAAGGGTGGAACCCAAAGGATGTGCGTGGACTATAGGTCTCCCAATGAAGTGATGATCAAGAATAAGTACCCGCTGCCCCGCATAAAGGACTTATTCGATCAAATGAAAGGCGCCAGGATTTTCTCTAAGATTGATCTTCGGTCGGGATACTTCCAGCTGAAGATTAAACCCTCCGACATACCCAAGACGGCTTTTCAAACACGGTATGGTTCGTACAAATATACCGTCATGTCATTCAGGTTGATGAATGTGCCTTCATACTTTATGTACCTCATGAATAAGGTCTTCATGGAGTACATGGACAAGTTCGTCGTGGTTTTCATCGACGACATCATGGTGTATTCAAAAAGCAAGGAAGAACATGAGGAACACTGGAGATTGACATTGCAGAAACTGCGAGAGCATCAATTGTATGCTAAGTTCAGCAAGGGTCAATTTTGGCTAAAGGAGATATCATTCTTAGGCCACATCATCTCCAAAGGAGGAGTATCAGTTGATCCCGGAAAAGTGTGGGATGTTTGAAGTGGAACTAACCGCAAAACATGAGGGACATTCGGAGTTTCCTTGGGATGGCTGGATGTTACCGGTGGTTCATCAAGGATTTCTCTAAAATAGCGAAGTCTATGACTGAATTGCTGATGAAAGGGAAAGCATTTTAGTGGACACAAGCATGTCAACACAGCTTTCAGGAGTTAAAGAGTAGATTGACAACAACACCGGTTTTGGTATTGCCGGACGTGAGCAAGAGCTTTGATATATATTATGATGCCTCAAGAAAAGGACTTGGATGTCTCCTTATGCAAGAAGGCCAAGTGGTAGCCTATGCATCGAGGCAACTAAAGAAACATGAGCTGAATTACCCTACGCACGATCTGGAACATGCAGCCGTAGTACACCCATTGAAGATTTGGAGGCACTACATCCCTGGTCATCGATGTGAGATTTATATGGATCACAAAAGCCTCAAGTATATATTCACGCAAACGGATCTGAGTTTGAGGCAACATCGATGGTTGCAACTCATCAAGGATTATGATGTAGGAATCAACTATCACCCCGACAAAGCCAATGTAGTAGCGGATGTGTTGAGCCGAAAAGGAGCATGTCACCAACTCACGGTTTGGGAGCTGCCACCCGAGCTACGTAAGGAGTTTGAACAGTTACATCTCGGGTTCTTGAACGAGATGGAGGTGATATAATTAAACTCAACGCTGGAACAAGAGATACGATATGGCCAAGCAACAGATGAGGAGATAAGGAAATCAAGGAAAGAATCCAACAAGGGATAGAGAAGGATTTCAAGGAAGATGAGAATGGCACGCTTTGGTTAGGGAAAAGGATTTCTGTGCCTAACGTGAAGCACATCCGCAACGCGATACTAAAGGAGGCACATTACTCGCCTTATTCCATACATCTCGGTTGTACGAAGATGTATAAGGACCTGAAAACTTGCTATTGGTGGGATTACATGAAAAGGGACATCGCTGAATATGTTGCCCTATGTGACACGTGCCAACGAGTGAAGGCCAAGCATCAGAGGCCCGCTGGATTATTGCAGCCTTTGAAAATACCCGAGTGGAAGTGGGAAGAAATCGATATGGATTTCATAGTCGGATTGCCACGTACTCAGTCAGGCTACGACTCTATTTGGGTTATCATGGACCGATTGATGAAAACTGCCCACTTCATTCCTGTTAGGACCATGTACACCGTGGCACAATTAGCCGAGCTATATATGGAGCAAATAGTATCCCGTCATGGAGTTCCGAAGAGGATAGTTTTAGATCGAGGTTCTCAATTTACCTCTAGGTTCTAGAAGAAGTTGCATGAAGCCATGGGTACACGGTTCAATTTCAGCTCCGCGTATCACCCACAAACCGACGGGCAAACTGAGAGGACGAATCAGATTTTGGAAGACATGCTGAGAGCTTGCGCCTTGAAACATGGGCGTAGTTGGGATAAGAGCTTGCCGTATGCTGAATTCTCATACAACAACAGTTACCAAGCCAGCCTGAAGATGTCACCTTCCGAGGCACTATACGGTAGACAGTGTAGAACACCCCTGTTCTGGAATGAGACGGGAGAAAACCAAGTATTTGGACCCAAAGTGCTACAGGACGCCGAGAATCAAGTTCAAACAATACGTGAAAACCTGAAGGCTGCTCAGTGACGACAAAAAGGCTATGCGGATAGGAGAAGGAGTTTGACCTTCGAAGTCGGGGACTTCGTGTATCTCAAGGTGTCGCCTATACGAGGCCAACGACGGTTCAACGTCAAAGGCAAGCTAGCACCTCGCTACATCGGGCCATTCAAGATTGTGGGCAAGCGAGGAGAGGTAGCATATCAACTAGAGCTGCCAACACACCTCTCCGAAGTGCACGTGTATTTCACGTATCCGAGCTCAAGAAGTGCCTAAGAGTACAGGAAAAACAAGTACCAATGGATGAGTTAGAACTTCAGAAGGATCTGACCTATGCGGAACACCCCATCAAAATCCTGGACATAAAGGAAAGAGTCACGAGGAACAAGGTAATCCGTTGGTGCAAAGTACAATGGAGTCATCACACGGAAGTCGAAGCTACATGGGAGCGTGAGAAAGACCTCAAGACGGAATTCCCTCATCTTTTCTCCACTCTATCGAATCTCGAGGGCGAGATTCAATTTAAGGTGGGTAGGTTTGTAACACCCTCATTGTGACACCCTCATCTCTGGTTTCTGCATGTATTCATATTTCATGTAGAGAAAAACATTTTAAAAGAAGTGGGAACAGAGAAATTATCAAATAGATAGCCAGTAAGAGCCGAATCCTGTTCACAGAGAGCGCCAAAGACAACTTCCGCGGCCGCTGGCCACGTGGCATGTTCGGAGCTCATCCCTGCAAAGTGGGGAGAGGTCCGCCGCTAAGCTGGCTACGTGGCAGGCTTGGGGCTCATCTCCGCTAAAGGGGAGAGGTCCGACCCTGTGGGACAAGTGTTGCCCTGAGCTAGCCTCTACGGAAGAAGTAAAGGCATTTTCCACAGGACACATGTCACCTTCAGAGCTAGTCACCACGGAAATCAGAGGACCAGTCGCACGGGATACGTGTCGATCTGGGAGCTCACCTCCGAGAAGTCCGGTTCCATTAAACACATATCGTCACCGGAGCTTATCTCCGGGAGGCCCGACACTGTTGAACACGTGTCAACCTTGGAGCACGTCTCTGAGGAAAGAAGGAAAGACCGGCACTAACACGTGGCGTGCGCGGAGCCACCTCCGAGTAAGAGAGGAGGTCCCGACCGCCAGGATACGTGGCGCACACGGAGCTCACCTTTGAAGGAAAAGGGAGTTCTCATTCATTTGACACGCGGCACAACCGGAGCCCGTCTCTGCGAAAAGGGAGAGACCAGGACCCGGTGGACACGTGGAGCCTCCGGAGCTCATCACCGAGGAGGTAACGAGTTCTAGGAACGGTTTTTGGAGTCTGTACGCGTAGAAATACCGGAACAGAAACCGACCTGAATTCCACAATGATACTGCACCAAATCAACTAAAGATAAGTTGTAAGATTCAACGACAGATTTGAACAGGACTCTTATTTGGGATACAATCAGATTAGGACTCTTTTTCTCCCGATTATAAAAAGAACCCAGAACCTCTGGCCAAAACCACAAACTTCTTTTCCAACTCCTGAGCCGATGACTTAGATCCCTAGTCCCAAACCACCGAGTAAACCATCGCCGAAGCGCGGCTAGGAAGATCGCCGAAGGAAAGCCCAACAATCTGAGGAGGACCTCGAGACCGAGAAGAACGTAAGGTAGGTCTCCAATACCACCTTACGACATCGTCGTGTTTTCTTTGCATCTATTCTTTGGTTCCTTTCGAACAGAAGCCTTCTCGTGGACAGATCACTTGATGATCAGGTTGATCTAAAGACAAGATCATCGCCACGTCCACCTTTGATCCGAACACCTCTGTTCATCATAAAACCCATGCAAAAACACGTGCAAACCAATCTAATAAAACTAATCATAGGATAGCATGCATATGCATCATCGCATCTAGTATAAGGTTTGTGCATGATATTGATTGCTGTGAATCTTGTATGTACGTGATCCTACATAGCAGGACAAGCTCAGGGAGCTGTCTACGACGAGCTGCAGCAACAAGGTTTTGAGATCCAAGAACAACCGGAACCGCAAGAACAAGGCAAGTGCTCCTTGACCATATTGATCCTATGTTTTGGGTGAAACTGTTTTGTTTTGCGAAAAGGTGTGTGTGCTGAGTCAAAAATGAGGGGAAATCCTTTTTATAGGAGTTTACTAGTTTTTTTTAAACCACCCTTGTCGCCAGGGATGTTTATGAGTCGGGTATGGTTTTTGCTTTATGCTTCGCTGTGTCTATGGGATTGGGAAGCGAGATAGATGTGTCTAGCTAACTGCACTCGTAATGATAATGAGAAACAGATGTTGTTAATGAACATGGATCGGAGGGAGATCTAGGCAATACTGGGTTTGTGAATGAGGTAGCAGGAGATGGTGGTTTACTTGCCGTAGATCTAAGGACCGGTTCATGCATGCACATGCCAGGATAACAGTGCCACCACAAGGCCATGTATGGGTGCGGCTTAGCTGAGTAATAAGTAAGTTTCTAGAGTGTTATGGACTGTGGAAGGCGCAGGGAATGGGAGTCGAGTGAGGACTGCCCTGGGAACTGCATGGCACAAAAGGGGGCCCGTGGGTGGGAGAATTGGAGATTCTAGCCTGCCGGTGAAACCTTAGTGAGTCCATACATCTAGTAGCCCCTTTGTAAAGGCTATTTTGTGATCTCTTGACCATACACCGACGGTTGTGTACTGGTATAATGGAGGTTCTGCAGTCGCCGACGGGTGACGAAATCACAAACTTGTGGGTAAAGAGGTGCAAACTCTGCAGGGTTCTTAAAACTATCATGATAGCCGAGCTTACGGTCACGAGCGCCTGTCCAACTGCCATGATTAGTTGGGATGGTTATTGGTTATGGTTTTGGATGGTTTGGTTATGGTTTGGTTTTGGGACGGTTGAGTCCGGGTGACAAGATGGTTGCATGACTGTTGAGTCTTGACAACAAGATTGGTCTCGGTGTGAGGCAAAGTTGTTTATGAGATGAGATGGTAGCGAATACGAGAAGGTATTCGTGAGATGGTAGCAAATACAAGGGGGTATTTGTGAGCAAGAATGAAGTTGGTCAATGTTCGGGTGGAACATGGAAAGTGATGGAGGTATGTTGGTAATTTAATACTTGATGGGATTACATTTACCTAAAGTAGGATGTTGTTTTATCGTGGTTTTGATAACTTTGCTTTTCTGCAAATGAGCCCTTTTATACCTACCTTGTTATGAGCTGCATATCGTGTTTTTCCCGCACTTGCTGAGTACATCATTGTACTCAAACTTGCATTATTATTTCATCATCAGCAGCAAGAGAAGGCTACTATGAAGACCAAGTGTAGCATTAAGGCGTGTGATCTGTTCTCAACCTTGCCTGTGGAGGGAGTAGAGATGGAGCCACCTCTGCTTAGATTTGCTTCCGCATTAGTTAAATTGTTTCCGCATTAGAATAAAGACTTCCGCTGCCTAGAAATAAAGACTTCCGCTGTAAGCATGAGTCCAAGACTCATGGGATATTGTAACAAGCTCTGTTATTCGTGGTAACATATAATCTGAATTCAGTTTGTGGAACATATGTGTATGTGTGATGAACATCCTGGGCACACATATGCATTAGTTCTCGGTTCCGTGGTTTTTTCCACAGAATTGAGGGCGTCACACTCATATTCACCACCTTGCATTGCATCTATTTTCATGTAGAGAAGCATTTGAAATGAAAAAGAAAAGGAACGAAGGAATATAGAAACAAATAAGTAAATAAAAGGAAATAAAAATAGGAAAGAAAAAAATAGAAAATAAAAAATAAAAATAAAAAGAAGAAAAGAAAAAATATAAAAATAATAAAACCTGACCGCCCCAATCCCCCCAATTCCCCCAATTTCCCAAATCCCCCCCCCCAAAGCTCCCCCCTAATATTCCCCCCTAGTTTCCCCCTAACTCCCCCCTAAAATTCCCTCCAAGGGAATTTTTTCCTCACATTTGGGGGATTTCCCACCCACATTTTGGCCACACTAAAATCCCTAGGGATTTTCCCCCCACTTTGGGGATTTTCTTCCCCCCTGGTCGCACCCCTTAGGGGGAGAAACCCTAGTCGCACCAATCCCCCCTTTTGGGATTTTCTTTTCCCCCAATTAAACTCAGCCCTTGATGGAAAGTATTGGATTAAATCTCAACCTCTGGATCCCACATCTTCTCAAATTAACTCCCAGCTCTTGATTAAAAGGTTTGCTGAAATCCTAGCCCCCTTGGCTATTTTCCCCCTTACAAATAAACCCCCCTATCCGCCACCCCTGCCCCAAAAGTCCCTGGCCGCCGCCCCTCTCCTAACTGCCAAGCCCTGGTCACCACCCCTGCTAGTGCATTGGCCGCCGTCGAAGCTCTGCCCCGCCCCGCCATCGCCGGAGAAAAAGACCCCAATGTCCTGTCCCAGCCGCAGCTCTACTCTTCCCCGAGGAAAAAACCCCAGCTGCTGCAATTGCAAGAAAAAGGTTAGCCGCAAGGAGGAGAGGAGGGAGAAGAGAGGTAGGTCCCCGTCACCCCTCTTACCACGTCGCTGCTGTTGCTACGAACCCTGTTTTTTCCACTCCCTGCGAGCAGGAGCTACTACACGTGGGTAGATCACGTTCCAGTTACGTTTTGACGATGGAATTGATCTACTACTCGAGTTAGGATCATAGTTACGTCCACACTTATTTCCAGCAGCATCATTCGTCGTAAAACCCCATGAAAGCTTACTAAAACTTGCAAGAACACATGCAAACTGATCACTATAGGCTGCACTATAGGATTTGCATGCATCCACATAATTGCATCTTGAGTAAAGTTTGTGCATGACATTGATTGCTGTATTATCTGTATGTACGTGGTCGTGAGTAGAAGAACACGCTCAAAAGGTCATCTACGAGGAACTTCAACACCAAGACTTCGAGACGCTTGAGCAACACGAACCACGGGAGCAAGGCAAGTGCCCCTTGACCATGTTGAACCTAAGTTTTTTTAACTGTTTTGCTTGTGAAAACTGCATGCTCGTGTCAACTTGATGGGAAAACCCTTTAGTAGGAGTTTACTAGCTTTGTTAGCCATCCTTGTCACCGGGAACTTGTTGAGTCGGGTATGGTCGTTTTTCTCTGCTTCGCTTAACTTACGGGATTCGGGAAAACTGAAATAAACTTGTTAGCTACTGCACTCATAAATATTAAAGATGATGAGGACATGATGATGTTATTGAGCATGGAATCAGGGAGATCTAGGCAAGCTTGGTTCGTGGATTTTGCTGAATGAGATGGTAGTTTGCTTGCCTTAGATCTAAGGACCGGTTCATGCGAGAACATGCCAGGAAAACAGTGCCACCACAAGGCCAAATATGGGTGTGGCTTAGCTGACTAATTAGATGTGTTGCTAGATTGTTATGGACCATTGGATGGCGTGGGGAATGGGAGTCCAGGAGGACTGCCCTGGGAACTGCATGGCACACGTTGGGGCCCGTGGGTGGGAGAATGGAGATTCGTGCCTACTGAGGAAACCTTAGTGGGTCCTTACATTCTAGTAGTCCCTTTGTAAATGCTATTTTGTGATCTCTTGGCCATAAATCGACGGTTGTGTAGTGGCAGAATGGAGGTTTTCTCTAGTCGCCGACGGGTGACGAAATCACGAACTTGTGGGTAAAGTGATGCCACCTCCGCTGAGTGTAAAACTATCATGATAGTCGTGCTTCCGATTACAAGCACCTGGCCAACTTCCATGATTAGAGGCAAAACTCGGGATGGTTATTCGTTATGGTTATGGTATTGTAATTGGGACTGGTTTTGGGACTGGTTTTGGTCATGAATATGAGTTTGGACTCGGTTATATGTATATGTGTTGTTCATGAGCATTTTTGAAAATGAGATGAACTTGAGAAGAGTATTGCCTGGTTGAGACTTGATAAATGATGGGTTATGATGGTATGGAACATGAGGGATGATGAATTACTTGGTTATGTCGGGATTTAACTTACCTAGAGATAGTTGCTGTTTTTATCATGATTTTGAAATAAAACTTGCTTGCTGCAATGAAACCATTTACTTCCTACCTTGTTTTAAGCTAAATGTCATACCTTTTCCGCACTTGCTGAGTACAACATGTACTCACCCTTGCATTCCCACATATACTTCACCTACAGGAGAAGAGTACTTCGAAGAGTAGGTGGAGTACTAGGTATGCGCACTACCGTCAACATGCCTGTGGAGTTGAAGTTGGAGCCCCATCGTCTTTAGTTATTTTCCGCTGTCGTTTAGAATCTTCCGCTGCAGAATAAATCTGATGCCATGAGTGAGACATTGAGTTATTGTAATAAAGTACTTGAACACTATTTGTACGTGGTTATATTCTAAATTTCAGTTTGTGAAGTACGTGTTTGTGTGTGATGAACATCCTGGGCACACATACGCATTCACTTGGTTCATTTTTTGGAACCGGATGTCTCATTGGTGATGCTCGGTCTTCTAGAGAGCGTGAAGCCCCCTTCTTGGCGCGCGTTTAATGTCGAAGTGTTCCTACGACACTTCCCCCGACACCGCTACTGGAGCAACCCGTGGAGGTTCGTTGTTTGGAGGGGCTAAAGTATCTAGATCGATCGAGCTTGAAGTACAGAGATGAACACCAGGATTTACGTGGTTCGGGCCACCAGAGTGTAAAACTCTACGTCCACGGGAGTCTGAGTTGTATTGCTTGTGCGTGTATGCGTTGTCTAAGTCTGCTTGCGCTTGAGAGTCTGTGATCAGATCCCCTCTCTCGAAGGCTGCCCAATCCTTTTATGTCTCAAGGACGGGGAGTTACACTGAGACCCGGGGCCCGACAGGCGGCCCTGCATTGGTTCGTACCCTATACACAATCTTGAGTATTAATAGCTACTGGTAGTATCCACTGTCGATAGAGTTAAGGCGCGCCGCGTGACACGTCGGGTGTCTCAGACAGAGTAGTGGTTGATGATGACCGGAGAAGGCTCCGTCTTGTTGCCTCAGCCTACACGGACAGTTGTGCACAACTGTCCTGTTACTGCTGTTGTCACACCAATACCGTCCTGTCATGTCGTAGTAACGCCTGACATGAGTGGGTGGAGGCGCGCGCTGCGCGCCGTGCTCCTGGGGAACGCACCAGTCTTGAATATGTGACTGGACTGGTCACGTCTTTGTTGACTCCTGAGGCCCGTGGCGGGTCATGGGACACGTGGCAGCTCCGGAGCCCGCCTCAGCAGGGAGGCCGGGTTCGGAGCTGGAGGACACATGGCAGCACAGGACCTCGCCTCAGCAGGGAGGCCAGGTCCGGAGCTAGAGGACACGTGACAGCAACGGATCTCGCCTCAGTGGGGAGGCTAGGTCTGGAGCAAGAGGACACGTGGCAGCACCGATGTCACACCCGGTTTTTCCGAAGAACAACCAAGTGAATATCACATGTATGCCAGGATCATTTTCTCATACATGTGATGACAAATAGTGAAGCATCAATTATTACAAGCCAGGTGTCGAATATAAGTAAGTCTTACAAAGTAAATGTCTCGATGGACAATAATAAGTTCATCACAAGTAAATAAACTAGCAGCGGAATATTATTCATTAGGGCTCCATCACAGGCGTTGCCCGGGGGTCTTCATGAACCTAAAAACCTTCCTCGGGTCCAAAATCTTGGTCATTATACACCATCTCATTATCTTGACCTGAGCAGCAATATAAACCAACAGATATGCAAGGTTGAGTACCAATGGTACTCAGCAAGTGTGGGAAAATTTTATCATGCATGGCTAGAACAAGGAGAGGTTGAACTCATGGTTAAAGCACTACGCAATTAATACCTATCACCTTAGCTTATTAAGCACCTACATTACTACAGAGTTAAAATGGTCCCAATCTCCCAACCCATTATCATAATCCAATAACCATAACATCATTTCCAATGTTAAGCTCCCCGCTTAACTTCCAAAACCATCAATCCTCTAATCATGAATAAGTCCAGGCCGCTCTTAACCGTGAGCACGGCTGTCAAGACAGTTTTGACTCTGCAGAGTTTGTACCACTGTACCCACAAGTAGTGATTTCATCCCCCGTTGCCGGATGGACTAAAAGAACCTCCATTATGCCAGTGGCTACGATCCACATTCACACTTCCCAGGTGTGCAGCCAGGAGATCACTACGAAGCCTTTACAAAGGGATTCCCGACGAGCGTGGGCCCACTGAGGTTTCACCCCTAACAGCATACAAGAGGCTCCAACCCCGCTGCAGTGGCCCCCTCTTGAGCCTTGCGGTTCATATGGTAGTCCAGCTGACACCTACTCCCCGCACCATCTAACACACCCATACTACGCCGGGGATACACCTAATTAATTGGCCAAGCTGCCCCATCTCAGCATGTGGTTGGCACTGTAAAGCCGGGTTACATGCTCCATGAACCGGTCCTTAGGATCCAGGCAAGTACTAAACACAAACCCAAGTCTCGTGCACCCAGCACACAACCAAAACATCCAACTTGCCTTGATCCCTACCTCTACATAACTCACAATAACTCATTCAAGAGTATGGTAATATAAACTGATGATCTCATGTCCCAAATATCCCATTCTAAGCATGGCTAAGCAAATGCATGTAAATATATGACATGGTAAAATAAATCCCAACCCAAGCTACAAGGAAACAGGGTAATGCAATTCTAGGGAAACTTTCCTAGCATGGGTTTCATATTTCATTTGACAATGCAAATAATTCTATTTACACATCCTAGCATAGGATCAAAGTGGTCAAGGACACTTGCCACCTTCTTGCTGCTCTTGAAATGGGTAGTCCTGATCTTGGAAATGAATAACTTGTTCTTGAACAGGTTCTACTTCATACCATCACACATAGCAAAAGAAAAACAACAATCATAAGACATAGTTCACACCTCTACTTCATACAAACCACACATTCATATTTATGAACTTCATTCACCATTATATGTGTTGTGTTTCAGTTTTAAATAAATTCCTTACATTAAACTACCAAGTATGTATGGAAAGTATTTTTCTTCTCCATATGTGCCTTCACAACTTCTATCAACCCTAAACTGAACTCTTTGGATTTTAGAAACTCCATTTATCATTTACTAGTTGCTATATTTTCAGATTTATATTCCTATGCATAATTGTGTATTTTATTATTAAATTAGTAATACACATCACCTAAACAGAATAGGTTCTGGTCCTAAATAATTTAAAATCATATTTTGACCTTGGCTTCTGATGTAGACTATTTCATAATTATTTTCCCTATTTTTCTATAACTATTCTTTACTTAAAAATGTGTCCTTATACTAAATAATGTGAATAATTAAATGAAACAGATTCATTTCAGTCCAAAAATATATTTTTACCTCACTCCAAAGTTTTCTAAGTACTGAAAAAGTCTTTAATTAATTTTGACAATTATGTTTGTCCCACTTTTTTAATTTTTAAACACTAGTTACATATTCAATTTTCTACATTAAATACTAAACAGGGCTAAAATAATGAACTCACCCCATTACAGGGTCTATAATATTATTTTCATAATTTCCAGGGGTCTAGCTACACTTATCAGAGGTGTTTTTCCTAATTTCTATTAAGTCCAGGGGCTAAAACTGACTTTTAAATGAATTTACATGATTTTCTGGAGTTCCAGGGGCTAGATCTGAAGTTTCCGGGGCTAGCTCTCAATTCCAGAGAACCCCAGGGGGTAGCACGTAAGAATTCCAGTCTTTATAACGCGGGGTTGACGTGGACCGTCCGATTTTAAACCGACGGCTGAGATTATAACATCGAACCGGTACGCGGGGATTTAAAGTCTACCGTGCGATTTAAAATAAACGGCGCACAAGCAGCCACGTCGCTCTGATTGAGCGCGGGCGGCGCTGCCGGCGGCGCACGGCGGCGGGAAGCGGCGATCTCGCTGGAAAGTTTCGGATCCTCGAGAATTCTGCCTAAAACTGTGATCTTATGGCATAGATCGGTAGAGGGGAGGTCAGGGATCTCACCTCGGGGGTTTTCTCGAGCTCGGGGGTCCTGGAAAGTGATCGGCGGCGAGGTCCGAGGCAAAACCACGGCGAAGCTCGTCGGCGCTGCGTTTACACCGTAACTCTCCGAGTTTTCTGCACCTGCAAAGTTCCCCGGAGGCGGTGGATCAAGACCAGCGAGTTAGATCAGAGTTTCCGAGCTTAGATCGGCCAGAATTCACCGGCGAAGTCTCGGTGCTCACCGGAGTGAAAATCGGCGATCGCGTGAGAAAAACTGATCGGAGCTGGGGTTTTTATAGCCGGGGGAGGGCGGTGAGTTGGTTGTAATCGAGTTTGAGTCTTCCGGGATCAGAATTCGGGCTGAGGGACGCGGTTTCCGGGCGGTTAAGATCGCGCGCGCTCGGGGAAAAGTCCGGGGTCGCGGGGTTAGGGATGACAGGCGGGTCCCACCTGTCTGTGTGAGAGAGCGCGGCGCGCGCGGGGGCGGGCTGGCGCGGGGAAACTGGGCCGGCTGGCGGGTTTCGGCCCACTGGCCGGTTTTTTTCCCGTTTCTCTTTTTCTTTTTCCTTTTCTTTTCTGTTTTGAGTATAATTTGAATTCCAGTTTGAATTTGAATTTTTGCAAAACATGCAATACGTCCAAAAATTTTTAAATTCCCCTCTGAACATGGTTTTGGGTTTTGAATAAAAATTTGGGGTGTTACAGCTCTACCCCCCTTAAAAGAAATCTCGTCCTCGAGATTGGTGTTTCTAAGAAAACAATTCCAGAAATTGTGCCCTGAGCTCATCTTCCCGTTCCCAGGTGGCTTCCTCTTCTGAGTGATGCTTCCACTGCACCTTGCACATCCGGATTCTTTTATTTCTGGTGAGGCGTTCCATTGTCTCCAAAATCTTGTATGGTTGCTCGGCATAAGACAAATCTTCGGCTACATCCACTTCATTCATGGGTAACACCTCCTCAGGCGTCCTCAGGCATTTCTTGAGTTGTGACACATGGAATACATCGTGCACGTCCGATAGATGAACCGGTAACTCTAGTTGGTACGCTACTTCGCCTTTTCTTTCCAAAACTTGAAAGGGTCCGATGTATCGAGGTGACAACTTCCCTTTCACCTTGAACCGACGAAGTCCTCTGATAGGGGACACCTTGAGATAAACATAGTCTCCCACGTTGAAAACGAGCTCTCTTCTTCGTACATCGGCATAGCTCTTTTGGCATGTTTGTGCTATCCTCAAGTTATTGCGAATCTCCCTCACCTTCGCCTCGGCTTCTTGTAGCACTTCTGGACCAAACACTTTACTTTCTCCTATTTGGTTCCAAAATAGGCGAGTTCTGCACTTCCTTCCATACAAAGCTTCAAACGGTGACATCTTCATACTAGCTTGATAACTGTTGTTATAGGAAAACTCCGCATACGGTAAGTTCTTGTCCCAACTCCTATTGTTTTTGAGTGCACATGCCCTTAACATATCTTCAAGGATCTGATTGGTTCTCTCCGTCTGCCCGTCAGTTTGGGGATGATAGGCAGAGCTGAAGTTCAGATGGGTTCCCATGGTTTCATGCAACTTCTGCCAAAACCTCGAGGTGAACTGTGTCCCTCGGTCCGACACTATCTTCTTTGGCACTCCATGGTAACACACAATCCTTGACATGTACAATTCTGCCAATTTGGATCCGCTGTAGCTTTCTTTCACAGGGATGAAATGAGCTACCTTGGTTAGCCTATCAATAATGACCCATATTGAATCATACCCGGATTGGGTCCTAGGCAATCCCACGACAAAATCCATGCTGATTTCTTCCCACTTCCATTCAGGTACTTTGAGTGGTTGCAATAATCCCGCGGGTCGTTGATGTTCTGCTTTCACCAACTGACATGTGTCACATAGGGCAACATGTTCCGCGACATCTCGCTTCATGCCATACCACCAATACCTGCTCTTGAGGTCCTAGTACATCTTCGTACTCCCAGGATGAATGGAATAGTCGGAATCGTGAGCCTCCTTTAAAATCAATTCACGGATCTCCTTTACTTCTGGCACACAGATCCTTTTCCCGTGCCACACCGTTCCTTGTTCATCCTCTCTAAAACCAGGAGCTTTATTTTCCTTGATGAGCTGTCGGATCTCTTGTATCTTCTCATCATTCTTTTGGCCCTCGCGTATGTCTCGCTCGAGTGTGGAGTCCACTTCCATGGCGATGGCTTCACCACTATTTACTAGACATAGATTGAGTCTTATAACCTCGTCCTTCAATTCTGCAGGCATGTCCTTCAAACTCAATTTATTGACCTGCACTTTCCGACTCAAAGCATCGGCCACGACGTTTGCTTTCCCAGGATGATAGTTGATGCCCACATCAAAGTCATTGATTAGCTCTAACCATCTCCTTTGTCGGAGATTGAGATCTGGCTGTGTGAATATGTACTTCAAACTCTTATGATCCGTATATATCTCTGTCCTCTTCCCCATCAAATAGTGCCGCCAAATTTTCAACGCGTGTACCACTGCGGCTAGTTCTAGGTCATGTGTAGGATAGTTCTTCTCATGCTTCTGAAGCTGCCGGGATGCATATGCCACGACATGTCCTTCTTGCATGAGAACACATCCCAACCCATTTCCAGAGGCATCGCAGTACACTGTGAAATTCTTCTGCATATCTGGCATAACCAGCACTGGGGCTGTTGTCAATCTCTTCTTTAGCTCCTGAAAGCTCGTCTCGCACTGTGGCGTCCAGGTGAATGCGATTCCCTTTTCCAACAGTTTGGTGAGAGGTCTCGAGATCTTGGAGAATCCCTCAATAAACCGTCGATAGTATCCAGCCAAGCCCAAAAAGCTTCGAACTTCCCCGACATTTTCAGGGGTCTTCCACTTCTGGATATCCTCGATTTTGGCAGGATCGACTGAGATTCCTCCCTCCGAGATTATATGTCCTAAAAAGGGAACTCTCTTCAGCCAAAACTCACACTTGCTCAACTTGGCATATAGTTGGTGTTCTCTCAGCCTCTGTAACACCAACCATAGATGTTTCTCATGTTCTTCTTCATCTTGGGAGAAGACGAGAATATCATCTATGAAAACCACCACAAATTTGTCCAGATATTCCATGAATACCTTGTTCATGAGATACATGAAATATGCCGGGGCATTGGTTAGCCCGAAAGGCATGACAGTGTATTCATACAGTCCGTACCGAGATACGAAAGCTGTCTTGGGAATATCTGATTGCCTTACCTTGAGTTGGTGGTACCCCGACCTGAGATCAATTTTCGAGAATACACAAGCTCCCCTCAACTGATCAAACAAGTCTTCAATGCGGGGTAATGGGTACTTGTTTTTGATGGTTACCTCATTCAAGGCACGGTAATCCACACATAACCTTTGGGTTCCGTCTTTCTTGGGCACAAATATTACCGGAGCTCCCCATGGTGAGGAACTAGGGCGAATATACCCCTTCTCCGTCAATTCTCTCAAATGATCCTTGAGCTCTTCTAGCTGCTTGGAGTCCATTCGATAAGGTCTCTTGTATATCGGGGTTGTTCCCGGTACTAGCTCAATTGCGAATTCCACGTCACGGTCGGGAGGCATGCCTGGCAATTCCTCCGGGAAAACATCTGGATATTCCCTGATAGTCCTGATTTCCTCAACTTTCACCTCCACTTGATTTAATTTAATGTCCCTCCTAGGCTCGTGTATCGTTATGAACTTTACTCTTGTGCCATTGGGGTGAGTTAGTTCCACCGTTCTGGTCGAACAATGGATGATTCCTTTATGTTTGGTCAACCAATCCATACCCAAAATAATATCTATTCCTTGTGAATCTATCACTATGAGGTTAGCCGTAAATACTACCCCATTAATGTCTAGGCTCACTTTGGGACACACCTGTCTTGTCCTTATTTCTCCACCTGGAGAGTTTACCGCTAGCATATGGTTCATTTGTGTGGTTGCTAGGTCATGCTTCTTAACAAACACTTGAGCAATGAACGAGTGGGTAGCACCAGAATCAAACAGCAAAGTTGCAAGGTGTAAATTGGCAGGAAACTTACCAACTACCACGTCGGGTGCCTCTTGTGCTTCCTCCATAGTGACATGGTTCACCCGTCCTCTCACTACATTCTGCTGTTGTGGCGGCGCAGGCTTCTTCTTTGGGCATTTATGGGCGTAGTGCCCCACTTCACCACAGCTGAAACATTGCACCCCAATCTTAGATGCTTGGCCTTTGTTGTCTTGGGGTTGGTTCGGGGGTCCTTGCACTGCTGGTCGAGGTGGATATGCGGGGTGAGGCTGCTGCACAAACTGACGTGGCGGCTGTGCAGGTGCTGCGGGAGGCCTGTAGTTTGGGTTGTACCCTCTTGGTGCTGAATAGGGTACCGCAGCACGGCTCGTCTGCCCCGTAGGTTGCTGCATCATACGTGGGCGGGTGTTGCTCCCTGAGGCTTGATGTGACCACCCCGCCTTCCTCTTATTCTCATTTTCCAGGGCCTTTAACTTCCTTTCCACCACAAACGCTCTGTCCACCATCTTTTGAAAGCTTTCATACTCATTGGAGGACACTGCACACTGCATCTCTGCGGTAAGTCCTTCCACGAAACAATCTTGTTTCTGCTCATCAGTCTCTATGTCTCGTGGAGCATAACGGGATAGTTGAGTAAATTTAGTGAGGTATTCCCTCACCGTCATGTTTCCCTGCTGCAGTCCCAGAAACTCCTTCCTCTTGTTTTTGAGTTCACCTCTTGGGATGTAATGGTTGCGGAAGCTACGCTTGAACTCTTCCCAAGTGATGTTCTCAGGGTCATGATGGGCGGCCACGTAGGCGGTCCACCAATCAGCAGCAGGTCCATGCAATTGATGAGAGGCAAACAGCACCCTCTCATACCCTTGGCATTGTATAATCCTCATCTTACTTTCAATGGTCTTCAGCCAATCATCTGCCTCCAGAGGTTCAGCAGCACTTGCAAACTTTGGAGGTTGAGTTCCTAGAAACTCACTCAACCTTGGTTGGCGTGGTGCCGCTTGTGGAGGTGGAACTTGATGCAAGTTGGCCACCACTTGAGTCAAGTTCTGGATAAGCTGATTTTGATTCTCCAGCATTTGGTGGAGAGGGTCAACTTCTTCACGGCGACCACCCCTGTCCTGGCCTCCAGAAAGATGAGGGTTGCATGCCTCATCGTTGTTGTTGGCGGGGTTGGCAGCACGTCCTTTTCCTCTTCCGGCCATCTGGCAGAATCAACCAAGGTCAATTTGAAATCATTTAGCATCATCTTACTACTTTCATTTGTTTGTACTTTGAAGTGTTGAGGCTTTGTTAAAATTTTACGAGGGTTTATATCTCACACCAAATAAATGCACTATTATTTCCTGTGGGTTCACACACCAAAGCAAAACAATCTGAAGACGAGGCTGTGGACAATTGCTCATGGCTTCCACAACTCACGTCACACACCAAGCATCATCACACCATTAACTACGTAACGACTCGACTACTCGACTTCTTGCTAGCTAGGGGAAAGACTCTACACTACTCGTCCTCTTGAGCTGGCTCCTCGGCATCTTCCTCCTCATTTCGGCTACCTTCTGACTCTGCTCTGGGTGGGGAGGCTGCTGGTGGAGAAGTGCGACGACGCCTGATTGCTCGGCGATCCAGGGAGTCAGGAGTCCATGGATCACTCACAGTGACACACAGTTCATTCCCATCTCCTCTTTCTCTCGCCTTTAAGCAAGCTCGCAGCAACGCCTCCGTTTCATTCAGAGTGTCTCGGACGTCCTGAAGCTCTTGTTGACACTCCTGCAGTCGAGTGCTGAGCATAGCAGCATCCTCCAAGCACAAGTCCATGTGCTCATGGGAAGTCCCTTGCTGCACCGGTGGGTACTTGTACTCCGTGGTACCACTCTCACGTTGGAGGACATACATGTACTCAGTTTTGTCCAAGTGGCGACGATAGATGTGACTCTGGCAAGTGATGGCCTCCCAGGTGACATCTTTCTCCGCGTCAACTTGTGTTGCTCGACAAGCTGGAGAGTGGTGAATCTTAAGCAGCTGATTCTCGTGTATAATCCTCATCTCCGAACTCCATTCTTCCCTCTTCTCACGGATGGTCCTGGTGGAGTTATAGTGGATGATCAGCTTGCCCGTATTGCCGGCGGCTTCGAGCATACGTCGAAGACGGCGCAACAAATCTCCTACTGCCAATCCGTAGGAAAGGTACGTCACTGGACGACTCTCCTCTCTTTCGGCAAGGGCAACTACGGGAACTCTCCCTCCTATGGACTCACGAGCGGTGCGAATCATGCGAACCATCTAAAACAAAAAGAATTTAAAATTAGGTTAGATAAAATCTCAAACAAAAATCCTATTTTGAATGAAAGTTGGGGTAAGATGAAGAAAATGACTCTTTTAATAACACTTTTCCACCCACACCTTGGAAAATAGTTTTTAAGAAAATAGGGCCCTTAAATACGTCCATTTCTACCTAGGTCCACGTTCCTACGGGCAACCTTGGCTCTGATACCACCTCTGTCACACCCGGTTTTTCCGAAGAACAACCAAGTGAATATCACATGTATGCCAGGATCATTTTCTCATACATGTGATGACAGATAGTGAAGCATCATTTATTACAAGCCAGGTGTCGAATATAAGTAAGTCTTACAAAGTAAATGTCTCGATGGACAATAATAAGTTTATCACAAGTAAATAAACTAGCAGCGGAATATTATTCATTAGGGCTCCATCACAGGCGTTGCCCGGGGGTCTTCATGAACCTAAAAACCTTCCTCGGGTCCAAAATCTTGGTCATTATACACCACCTCATTATCTTGACCTGAGCAGCAATATAAACCAACAGATATGCAAGGTTGAGTACCAATGGTACTCAGCAAGTGTGGGAAAATTTTATCATGCATGGCTAGAACAAGGAGAGGTTGAACTCATGGTTAAAGCACTACGCAATTAATACCTATCACCTTAGCTTATTAAGCACCTACATTACTACAGAGTTAAAATGGTCCCAATCTCCCAACCCATTATCATAATCCAATAACCATAACATCATTTCCAATGTTAAGCTCCCCGCTTAACTTCCAAAACCATCAATCCTCTAATCATGAATAAGTCTAGGCCGCTCTTAACCGTGAGCACGGCTGTCAAGATAGTTTTGACTCTGCAGAGTTTGTACCACTGTACCCACAAGTAGTGATTTCATCCCCCGTTGCCGGGTGGACTAAAAGAACCTCCATTATGCCAGTGGCTACGATCCACATTCACACTTCGCAGGTGTGCAGCCAGGAGATCACTACGAAGCCTTTACAAAGGGATTCCCGACGAGCGTGGGCCCACTGAGGTTTCACCCCTAACAGCATACAAGAGGCTCCAACCCCGCTGCAGTGGCCCCCTCTTGAGCCTTGCGGTTCATATGGTAGTCCAGCTGACACCTACTCCCCGCACCATCTAACACACCCATACTACGCCGGGGATACACCTAATTAATTGGCCAAGCTGCCCCATCTCAGCATGTGGTTGGCACTGTAAAGCCGGGTTACATGCTCCATGAACCGGTCCTTAGGATCCAGGCAAGTACTAAACACAAACCCAAGTCTCGTGCACCCAGCACACAACCAAAACATCCAACTTGCCTTGATCCCTACCTCTACATAACTCACAATAACTCATTCAAGAGTATGGTAATATAAACTGATGATCACATGTCCCAAATATCCCATTCTAAGCATGGCTAAGCAAATGCATGTAAATATATGACATGGTAAAATAAATCCCAACCCAAGCTACAAGGAAACAGGGTAATGCAATTCTAGGGAAACTTTCCTAGCATGGGTTTCATATTTCATTTGACAATGCAAATAATTCTATCTACACATCCTAGCATAGGATCAAAGTGGTCAAGGACACTTGCCTCCTTCTTGCTGCTCTTGAAATGGGTAGTCCTGATCTTTGAAATGAATAACTTGTTCTTGAACAGGTTCTACTTCATACCATCACACATAGCAAAAGAAAAACAACAATCATAAGACATAGTTCACACCTCTACTTCATACAAACCACACATTCATATTTATGAACTTCATTCACCATTATATGTGTTGTGTTTCAGTTTTAAATAAATTCCTTACATTAAACTACCAAGTATGTATGGAAAGTATTTTTCTTCTCCATATGTGCCTTCACAACTTCTATCAACCCTAAACTGAACTCTTTGGATTTTAGAAACTCCATTTATCATTTACTAGTTGCTATATTTTCAGATTTATATTCCTATGCATAATTGTGTATTTTATTATTAAATTAGTAATACACATCACCTAAACAGAATAGGTTCTGGTCCTAAATAATTTAAAATCATATTTTGACCTTGGCTTCTGATGTAGACTATTTCATAATTATTTTCCCTATTTTTCTATAACTATTCTTTACTTAAAAATGTGTCCTTATACTAAATAATATGAATAATTAAATGAAACAGATTCATTTCAGTCCAAAAATATATTTTTACCTCACTCCAAAGTTTTCTAAGTACTGAGAAAGTCTTTAATTAATTTTGACAATTATGTTTGTCCCACTTTTTTAATTTTTAAACACTAGTTACATATTCAATTTTCTACATTAAATACTAAACAGGGCTAAAATAATGAACTCACCCCATTACAGGGTCTATAATATTATTTTCATAATTTCCAGGGGTCTAGCTACACTTATCAGAGGTGTTTTTCCTAATTTCTATTAAGTCCAGGGGCTAAAACTGACTTTTAAATGAATTTACATGATTTTTTGGAGTTCCAGGGGCTAGATCTAAAGTTTCCGGGGCTAGCTCTCAATTCCAGAGAACCCCAGGGGGTAGCATGTAAGAATTCCAGTCTTTATAACGCGGGGTTGACGTGGACCGTCCGATTTTAAACCGACGGCTGAGATTATAACATCGAACCGGTACGCGGGGATTTAAAGTCTACCGTGCGATTTAAAATAAACGGCGCACAAGCAGCCACGTCGCTCTGATTGAGCGCGGGCGGCGCTGCCGGCGGCGCACGGCGGCGGGAAGCGGCGATCTCGCCGGAAAGTTTCGGATCCTCGAGAATTCTGCCTAAAACTGTGATCTTATGGCATAGATCGGTAGAGGGGAGGTCAGGGATCTCACCTCGGGGGTTTTCTCGAGCTCGGGGGTCCTGGAAAGTGATCGGCGGCGAGGTCCGAGGCAAAACCACGGCGAAGCTCGTCGGCGCTGCGTTTACACCGTAACTCTCCGAGTTTTCTGCACCTGCAAAGTTCCCCGGAGGCGGTGGATCAAGACCAGCGAGTTAGATCAGAGTTTCCGAGCTTAGATCGGCCAGAATTCACCGGCGAAGTCTCGGTGCTCACCGGAGTGAAAATCGGCGATCGCGTGAGAAAAACTGATCGGAGCTGGGGTTTTTATAGCCCGGGGAGGGCGGTGAGTTGGTTGTGATCGAGTTTGAGTCTTCCGGGATCAGAATTCGGGCTGAGGGACGCGGTTTCCGGGCGGTTAAGATCGCGCGCGCTCGGGGAAAAGTCCGGGGTCGCGGGGTTAGGGATGACAGGCGGGTCCCACCTGTCTGTGTGAGAGAGCGCGGCGCGCGCGGGGGCGGGCTGGCGCGGGGAAACTGGGCCGGCTGGCGGGTTTCGGCCCACTGGCCGGTTTTTTTCCCGTTTCTCTTTTTCTTTTTCCTTTTCTTTTCTGTTTTGAGTATAATTTGAATTCCAGTTTGAATTTGAATTTTTGCAAAACATGCAATACGTCCAAAAATTTTTAAATTCCCCTCTGAACATGGTTTTGGGTTTTGAATAAAAATTTGGGGTGTTACAACCGGACCTCGCCTCATTGGGGAGGCTTGGTCCAGATTCAGAGGGCACATGCCAGCTCCGAAGCCCTCCGGTGGGAGGCTAGGTCCAAAGCAGGAGGACACGTGGCAGCACTGAACCTCACCTTAGCGGGGAGGCTAGCTCCGGGGCTGGAGGACACGTGGCAGCGCCAGTGCCCACCTCAGCAGGGAGACGGGGTCTGGGGCCTCGTCATGCCTGTACACGGGGTACCGGTCTGTGCAGGTTCTTGACTTCTGATTGTGGAGGGCACTTATATCAATCTGATCCTTCTCGTGTCCTGCAAAATTGGTTCAGAATTAATTCGGTTTCGTTTTCCTCCCACAAAATCCAGTTACATCTGCATGCCAGGATCTAATGGTCCTTGACAACTGACAACATCAACACGCTGCTATTTCATTTGTTCCCATTGGTTGACACTTGGGCCACCAGACACAACAGTTAACTATAGGCCCAGCCACACTCTCTTCCCTACAAGGCTATATAGTTTCAAGTCCCTTGCTGAATTTCTCTTCTGCTCTGCACTGTACCACACCCCTTCCCGCCATTTCACCCCCGAGCCCCGATCCAAACCCTGCTCCCTATATTAAACCCTAACCCTAGCCGACTGACCAACGAGATGCCGAAGACCGGCGGCGGTGGCGGGGGGACGAGGATGACTTCCACGTGGAGGTGGAGGAGCGCCTCATCAATGAGGAGTACAAGATCTGGAAGAAGAACACACCCTTCCTCTAAGATCTCGTCATCACGCACGCACTCGAGTGGCCCTCCCTCACTGTGCAATGGTTCCCCGACCTTGTCGAGCCGCCCGGCAAGGACCACTTTGTCCAGAAGATGGTGCTCGACACGCACACTTCCGACAACGAGCCCAACTACCTGATGCTCGCGCAGGTCCAGCTGCCCCTCGATGACACCGAGGCCGACGCGCACCACTACGACGATGACAATGCCGACATCGGGGGATTCGGGGCCGCGTCCGGCAAGTTATTAGTTTGGACTTGTGATTCCCCTTCCATTTCCTTTGCTTGCGCCCGCCTCCTCCCCCCACTCTGATTTATATTTTGACAACGTTATATAAAATATCAAATAATTTTAATATTGAATTATTGATTAGTTGTTGATTTGTTGTTAAATTTGTAGTTTCGTTAGTTTAATTTGTCGATTTAAATCATTAAATAGTTGTTTAATTAGTTTCAACAATGGAATAATTAGTTGTGAAATCGTTTAATTAGTTGATTTCTTGTTTAATTTGTAGTTTCCTTTATTAATTATTTGATTAATAGCGTAATTGTTTAAATATTACTTTGATTTATGAAGTGCTAAATTATTATATAAATAGTCGGGCCGACCTAGCCTGGCACAAGCTATTTAGGGTTCGGCCCGACATGGTCCGTTTAGGGCCCGGTCCGGCACGATCGTTACATATGCGTCAAGATGGGCACGGAAGCAAACGACGATGGTGAGGACGTCAATCACCCGCGCTTGAGTGAACAGTGGATCCATACGTGGAATTGTCATCTAAGACCAACTTTCCACTCTCTCTTTCTCTCGTTCTTTCCTCTCTCATAAATGACTTAAAAATGAAAATGAGCAACATAACCTATAGCGATGTGTCACCCGTTTCGGATCAGCACGTCTCACATGCCATTGGCATGTGAGGCGTGCGGGTTCGGAATTGTCCCTCTTTGGACAGTCTGGGAGTGACTGATGGGGCGTGGCTTGTGACGAGACGCGGGTCTAGATCTACATGAGATTTTGACGACATAACCTTGTTGTTCTCTGCTGCACCATTTTCGGGCGTGCAGTGGAGAACGGCAGGGTTATGCTGCCGAAATTTCGTTCGGATCCGGACCACGCGTCTTGTCATGAGCACGCTTCGCTCGGCCACTCTTGGGTCGGTTTAGGACCTATCTGTCTAGTTGTAGGACCTTGACATAACATAATAATGAAACTAATAATGATTTGTCTCCTTTAAAGGTATACCCTCAAACATGGCTGAAGACCGCACTTGGATGTATACTGGTTGGAAAAAGGATGGGAGTCACTCAGAGGAGTGGTTCAATAAGACGGATGTTTTCATACAACGAGCTTTTTCGTTGTTAAACAACAGTAAGGTGCGGTGCCCATGTACCAGATGTAAGAATGCAAAGTGTTTCTACAAAGTGACGTTGACGTTCCACTTGTGTCGAAACGGTTTCATGCAACATTATGGGGTGTGGATCTTTCACGGTGAGACACCTTCTCAAGTCGTACAAGATGGAGATGAGGATGATAGCACGAGGATCGATAGGATGGACGAGATGCTTGAAGCCATAAATCCTAAATTGACTGAGGATCCTCCTACAACAGAGGTTGAAGCTTTTCACGCTTCTCAAAGCTTTAGAAGAGCCGTTGCATGAACACACTGAAGTGACACTCCTCACTTTCATGACTAGATTTATGGCAATTAAGTCTAAGTATTTCTTCTTCAATAACTGCTACAACGATCTCATCAAGTTGATCAGCGATATCGTTCCACAACCCCATAAACTGCCTAAAGATATGTACCGGTCTAAGAAGTTGATTTTTGGTCTTGGTATGAAATATGAGAAGATTGATATGTGCCCAAAAAACTGCATGCTTTTCTGGAAAGGGCATGCCAACGAGAAGAAGTGCTTAAAATGTGATAAAGTGAGATTTGTCGAAGTTGTTAATGACGATGGTGCAAAATTAATGACTCAAGTCACACAGAAGCAACTTCGCTATTTGATTGTCACACCTAGGTTGAAGTGTTTGTTTCTCTCAAAGAAAACAGCCAGGCACATGAGGTGGCATAAAGAAGGTGTACGTGAGAACAACGGAATGATGGTGCACCCGTCCAACGGTGAGGCATGGAAGGTGCTTGACCGCTTCGATCCTGAATTTGCCAATGATGCAAGAAATATTCGCATTGGGTTGGCGACAGATGATTTCTCACCATTCAGTACAAACGTCACACCATACTCTTGTTGGCCTGTGTTCACTATTCCGTACAACTTGTCGCCATCTCTTTTTATGAAGTATGAGTTCATGTTCCTTTGCCTTATTGTACCTAGACCAGTCATCATGGTTCACGACTGAACATGATGTTGAGGTTGTTGATTGAAGAGTTGAAAATGTTATGGACAGGCATCGAAGCGTACGACTGTTACAAAAAACAGAAATTTAACCTTTGAGCTGCATACTTGTGGCTTGTTCATGATTTTCCAGCTTATGGCATGTTTTCTGGCTGAAGCACTCATGGTCGCTTGACATGTCCCATATGTGCTTCGGACACAGAATGTTTTCGTCTAAGTCATGGTGGCAAGATATGCTACTTTAATTGTCATAGATGTTGGTTACCGCCCAATCACGTGTTCAGGCAGTAGAGAAATGCCTTCAAGAAGGATATCGTTGTAAAAAAGGGACCGCCGCAGCATCTGAACGGTTCGGGAGATTGCTGTGCTGTTGAAAAAGCTAGTGCCAGATGAAGATCGTCCTGGATATTTTGTTGGTTACAGAGTGGACCACAATTGGACTCATATATGTAGACTATGGGAGCTACCGTATGTGAAATCCTTAATTCTAATGCATAACTTTGATGTCGTGCACCAAGAACATAACATGGCCGAATGCATCATAAACACATGCTTGGATATGACGGGCAAAACAAAAGACAATATAAAGGCTCGGAATGTTTTGTCAGAGATTTGTAACCGCCCAACTCTTGAGCTCTCCGAAGCTGGTGGCAAACCACGAGCTTCATTCTGCCCTAGACCAAAGGAAAAGAAAGAAGTCTTGAGGTGGTTGAAAAAGTTGAAATTCGCAGACGGCTATGCTGCTAGCTTGAGAAGAGCCATGAATGTCAAGACTAGAAATCTTACTGGGTTGAAGAGTCATGATTATCACATTAATCATGGAAGGTGTTAGCCGAGCTTAGCTACTTTTATAGACAACTTTATGCTAAAGAAATCACAAGGGATGCATCGCTGAAGCATTTACACATCAGGAGATAGGTTACTTTCCAAGTGTCTATTTTGCAGAAGAACATAATGTTAATGCTTCCACGTCGCGGTACAATATGGATGAAGAACCCCATTGTAGCGACCTCAACATTTTTCAGACGAGAGGCACCACTGTTGGTAGTGGGACGAGCTACGATGCTTCAACAGATGAAAGGACAGCTGCTTTGCTGTACATGTACGCTAACATAGACGGGATGGACAATATTTCCAGTAAGTGTTTGTTCAACATCTATACTAATTAACGTGTTGTGTTATACATCTATGCTAATCATTCCATTTTTCCTTATTTAGTGAGTTCAATCAACAAAATTGGAAATCTAAGCAACAACTTACGAGCAAGCAAATACAATCGATGCGGCATTATGGAGTAAATGGAGGGCCTAACTTCCAAACATGGTTTCGAGATCATGTAACATTTTCTCTTAGTAATTACATGCTGTTTTGTAACATAAAATAGTCTTCTAACGTCATATGTTGGACAGTGCAAAAAAAACAAGTCGGGGTCCATGAAGATTTGCGACAACTGTCGTACGGATCTATTAAAGTAAAAGCTTTGGTCGATACGACGTCAATGGGTTCCGATTTCATTCAATTCAAATCAATTTAAAGCTCTTCGTCCTCTCAGTGTGTGACGCCCCTGTTCTGAGAGAGAACCTCTCGGAACTGAGACTGATGCGTATGTGTGCATAGGATGTTCATCACACATACACATATAATCCACAAACTGAATTTAGAATATATATATAACCACGAATAACAGGGTTTATTATAAAGTCTCATGAGTCTCAGACTCATTCTAGCAGTGGAAGTCTTTAATGTAGCAGCGGAAGTCTTATTCTAGCAGCGGAAGTCTTCTAAACTATAGCGGAAGCAAACTAAGCAGCAGCAGCAGCGGCTCCATCACTACTCCACAGGCAAGGTTGAGGATAGATCATACGCCTAATACTCCATGTGGTCTTTATAGTACTCCTCTCCTGTTGCTGTTGATGTATGATAATGCAAGTTTGAGTACATGATGTACTCAGCGAGTGCGGGAAAATATGATATGTAGCCCACAGCAAGGTAGTTATAAAAAGGCTCATTGCAAAAAGTAATGCTTATTTCACAAAACTGGATAAAAACAGCAAATAGCTTTAAGTGAATGTAATCCCAACATGTATTTCAACATCAACATACCTCCATCATGATTCACCACTCCTCATATCTCATCCCATCATTTATCTTTCTCAACTTTCCACATGCCCATGAATACCATCTTGTATTCACTACCATCTCATCTCATATTCAATTCCGTCTCATACCGACACCGATGCTCATTGCCATGACTTAATAGTCATGCAACCAATCTCATTACCCGGACTCAACAGTCCCGAAACCAATTCCAAAGACAAAACCAAAACCAAACCAATTACCATCCCAATAACCATCCCATCTAATCATGGAAGTTGTCCAGGCGCTTGTGACCGTAAGCACGGCTATCATGATAGTTTTATACTCTGCAGAGTTTGCACCACTTTACCCAAAAGTTTGTGATTTCGTCACCCGTCGGCGACTGCAGAACCTCCATTATACCAGTACACAACCGTCGGTGTATGGCCAAGAGATCACAAAATAGCCTTTACAAAAGGGCTACTAGATGTATGGACTCACTAAGGTTTCACCAGGAGGCTAGAATCTCCAATTCTCCCACCCACGGGCCCCCTCTTGTGCCATGTAGTTCCCAGGGCAGTCCTCACTCGACTCCGATTCCCCGCGCCTTCCACGGTCCATAACAATCTAGCAACTTACCTAATTAGTCAGCTAAGCCGCACCCATACTTGGCCTTGTGGTGGCACTGTATTCTTGGCATATGCTCGCATGAACCGGTCCTTAGATCTACGACAAGTAAACCACCATCTCGTTCTACCTCATCCACAAACCAAGCTTGCCTAGATCTCCCTCTGATTCATGTTCATCAAGTTTTCATTATCATTATGAGTGCAGTAGCTAGACACTTCTATCTCGCTCCCCATAATCCCGTGGACTCAGCGAAGCAAAAGTAAAAACGACCATACCCGACTCATCAACTGTCCCGGCGATAAGGGTGGTTAACAAAAATTAGTAAACTCCTATGAAAGGGTTTCCCATCAAGTTGACTCAAGCACACACACCTTTTCATAAACAAAACAGTTTTCCAAAAACATGGGATCAATATGGTCAAGGGGCACTTGCCTTGTTCTTGCGGCTCTTGTTGCTCTTGGATCTCAAAATCTTGATGCTGAAATCCTTCGTAGATAGCTCCCTGAGCTTGTCCTTCTATTTATGATCACGCATGTACAGGATTCATAGCAATCAATCATCATGCACAGACTTTATTCAAGATGCAATGGTGCATATGCATGCTAATCCTATGATGCAGTTTTTATTAGATTGGCTTGTATGTGTTCTTGCATGTTTGCGTGGGTTTTATGATGAACAAAGGTGTAGGGATCAAATGTGGACGTGGCGATGATCTGGACTCTAGATCAAACCGATCAACACGTGATCTGTCCACGAGAAAGCTTCTGTTGGAAAGGATCGAAGAACAGATGCAAAGAAAAAGCGATGATGTCGTAAGGTGGTATTGGAAACCTACCTTGCTTCCTTCAGGTCCTCCCTCCAGAAAAACAGACCGTCGGCTCTCCTCCGGCGATGGCGATCGTGTCTGGGCTCGTCGGCGCTCTCTAGGATGGTCAAACTCCGGTGAAGGGGTTTAGCTCGGCGAGTTTGGGGCTAGGGCTTCTAAGTTGTCGGCTTAGGAAAGATGTTACTACCAAGGGGTTGTTTCGGGTTCTATTTATAACCGTAAAAAGAAGAGTCCTCCTCCTCCGATTGGATTTCAAATAAGAGTCCTATTTGATTTGTGTTTAGATCTTAACAACTTATCTCTAATTGATTTGGTTGCAGTATTCAACATAGAAGAGATTGTGTCGGTATCCTTAGTAACGGGTACTCACGTACAGAGGAACCGCTTTAGAATCGCGTCCTTCCGCGGGGATAACCTCCAGAGGCTCCACGTGTCTAGTGGGGGCATGGGCTTCCCTTATCCGTAGAGGCGAGCTCTGGTTGTGCCGCGTGTCAGACGGGCGAGACCTCCCTCTTCCTCCGAGGCGAGCACCGAGTGCGCCACGCGTCTGGTGGGTCGGGACCTCCCCTCTCAACAGAGGCAAGCTCCGCAAACGCCACGTGTCAGTTTCGGACCTCCCCTCTCTTCGGAGGTGGCTCCTGGATTGCCACGTGTCCGGTAGCGCCAAACTTCCTTTCTTCTCGATGGTGAGCTCCGAGGTCGACACGTGTCCATCAGCGTTGGACCTCCCGGAGATGAGCTCCGGAGGTGACACGTGTCCGATAGTGTCGGACCTCCCGGAGGTGAGCTCCGGAGGTGACACGTGTCCAGTAGGACCGGACCTCCCGGAAGTGAGTTCCGAGAGCGACACGTGTCTAAAGGGGCCGGACCTCTCGGAGGTGAGCTCCGAGAGCGACACGTGTCCCGCACGGCTGGTCCTCTCTTTTCCGTAGTGACTAGCTCCGAAGGCGACACGTGTCCTGCGGGGCTGACCTCGCTTCTCCGTAGAGGCTAGCTCCGGGGGCAACACGTGTCCCACGGGGTCGGACCTCGCCTCCTTCCGCAGAGACGAGCCCCGAGCCTGCCACGTAGCCAGTTAGTGGCGGACCTCTCCCTCTTTTGTGGGGATGAGCTCTGAAGGCGCCACGTGGCTAGCGGGCCGCGGGAATTGTCTTCGGCGCTTCTCGGTGAACTGGAATTAGTTCTTTTCGGCTATCTTTTTGATATTTTCTCTGTTTCTACTTCTTTTAAAATGCTTTCTTTATATAAAATATGAATGCATGCAGAAATCGAAATTAAGGGCGTCACACAACATCTAATATCGGAGTTGTGACGAGGGCCATTGACGCAAAAGAACGTGAAACTAATTATTATGGGATTATTAAAAAATCCTTGAATTCAATTTTGCCGGGAATGAAGTCCTTAAAGTAGTCTTCTTTGATTGCGATTGGTTTGATCATAACAATGGAACTCGACAAAACCAATTTGGCATGGTAGAAGTCAAACACAAGGACCGACTACGAGGTTGCGACACATTTGTCCCTGCACACCAAGTCGAACAAGTGTATTATCTATATTATCCATGCAAAAAGCTTAGTGCTTGGTGGGTTCTACACAAGGTGAATCCTCGTGAACGGTTATATACACCAGACAATACCGGGTACCGTGATGATAAGGTTGATGTTGTTTATCAAGAATAAGAGTTGCCAGACTCTTTAATCGTCGAGCCTGGTTAAGGACTCAATGACTTAGTTGGAGATGCAAAAGATCTAGAGACTCGTGAGATGAGAAAATGAAAAAGGCAAACAACCACTACAATGATAGATGGTCTAGTTTACGGGGTAGATTACATGATCGTGATACTGATGAATTTTGAAATTGAGTACAAGTAACGTTTCCTTAATCTCTTCTTTCCTTTTCTATACTTTCCTTATTAATCATTAGCAAAATTTTGTTTCTACAGGATGTCGTCGAGCAGCCGATGACGGGGTAAGGGGCACGAGGCTTTCTGCCTCCGATAGCCCATGCCTTCGAGGGCAGTCAGTCTAGCGGGACTAGACGGGATCAGTTGATGAGCCATCTATCGGAGTCGTCACGCGGACCTGTACAGCGGTCACGACAGGTAAAGATCATTTAATTATATAAATTATAGAATTAATTCTTTAATCAATATTACGAACCTTTAAAATTATTAGGAGCACTCTACATCTGAGGACTCAGAGACTAGGGGTCCACTTCAGCCACCGCAGGATGACCACTTTTTTGAGCCTGCTCCGGAGACAGCTTCAGAGCCTGCTCCAGAGACCGCTTCAGAGCGTGATTCGAATCCTATGTAATAATTGAGAATCATCTACCAGGTCTTAGTACGATGTCTTGTTCAGTGGCCAGGGACACCACCAACAAGTGAACGGTGTCTTGGATCTAGTCTATTTGCACTACCCCGGTGTAGTGAACGGAGTAGCTGCTACGTCTTGGGACGATTACGCTACGGCCCAGGACCTTGCCTACGTCAACCACCAGGAGGCTATGTGGCACGACTTCATGGTAAATATAAAGAACATTTTTGTAATATAATTCTACTCTATATTAAGAATATTTGTACAAATTTATTATAGGCACAATACTGTTTGGAGGACGAGGCGCAACAACTGGATCACGCTTGTATAGTCTTCCAAAACAACGCCAGGAAGCTCGTGATGTAGTCACTCTCGACGGCTCACATTCAAGCTACCAAGGCGTACTTCAAGTTGCATCCGGACGAGGGTGAGCCCGGATAGTTTAGGGACGTGGCCGACAAGTACTTGACGGAGGCGCAGTACACAGAGGTAAAGTCTTTATTTTACTTTGCTTCATTATCCGATTGTGAACAATATTTTCATCCAATAATAACTGGTGTACAGGTCAGCGTAGCGTGGCTTGATGCTCGTCCGGACGCATACCGTGCCCTGTGTGCACGTTGGGCGAGCCAGGGTTTCCAGAACTTGTCCCAGACCCGTAGAGACAGTAGAAGGAGGGGATCAAAACACTGTTTAGGTGGGGAAGGATACATATGTCTGGCTAAACAGATGGTGAGTGTTACTCGAATTTTATTTAAGTAATTTTATCATCTTCATTGTGCTAACACGTATCGATAGGAGCGAGAGAGCGGTCTGGAGCCGACACCTATCGAGGTGTGGAAGAGGGGTCACTTGGGACGTGACCGTCGCAGCCTGACCAGCTGTGTTCTCAGGCGGCGTCAGAGGCGTTGGTAAGTTATTTTGTTAACTTAATTAAATTCTCTTTAATAGTTCTGAAGACGTTATTTTCCTGAATTTCCAGGCAAAGTACGGGTAGGAGGCGCGGAGGCTTCGAGGCGAAGGGTATGATTGGGAGAGCGCACCAATAATTATCCTCGATGCCGCGTATGCAAGCGGTGGCGGAAAACCCTATGGACGGTGAGTTTTGATATTTTTGGTTTACCATCACGAACTTTGGGATATGAAAATTTAATAATCTTGCTCCGTTGTTTAGGATAGTCATCTTCCATGGAGTGGTCGACTTGAGGCAGACGCGGTCTTCCTCGAGAGCCTCTTCATCGCAGCAGGGTGGGTCCAGCAGCAGCCGTATGACCCAAGAGCTGGAGCTACGGAGTGTCCAGGAGGAGCTCCAGAGGACGCAAGAAGCGTTGAGGTCTCGGGACGAGATGCTGGCAGCAAAGCTCAGGTCTAGGGACGAGATGCAAGCAGCGGTGCTCAGGGCTAGGGACGAGTATACCTCGTACATGCTCCAGTTGCAAGCTGCCATGCAGGTAAATTCTGACCGTTGTACTTAATATTTCTAATATATAAATGCTATGTGAAATGATTTGGTTCCTATTTGCAGGCTATGGCCGTAGGACAACAGTTTTTTTCCGCAGTGGGCTCCGCCACCATTGGAGCTGCCGCAGGTGTAGGTGCCGACAACAGGTGCACAGGTATAAAATAACTTAAAATAGCAAATAATAGTTAAACCTGTTTAAATTCTATAAAATTTGATCAAACTTACTCAAATATAGCCAAACTAGTTAGACTTGCTCAAACTTAGTAAAACATGATGAGTAATATAATCAAAACTAGCCAAAACTAGTTAAACTTGCTCAAACTTAGTCGATCTTGCTCAAACTTACTAAAAATGAGCAAACTTACTCAAACGTAGAAAAATCTAGTTAACTTACTCAATTCTGCCTTTTAATAAGCAAATTTAGTCAAATATGCATGTTTATACTTGTAACTTGTCTAACCGCACCTGCAAATCACAGGGATCGGAGACGGAGGCTCGCACACCTTCGCCCCAGATTGTGCCGCTTGGATGACTGCAGGAGGACGACTTTCCAAACTCCGGTAGTGGATGGGGTAGCGTGTAATATGGTGTGTGTCGCGTATATTATCTCCGAACTGTTTAGCATTATTTTTTATGATATATATATGCTTGTGCTTGTGTATATTATTTTCTGCCTATGTGAGCTGACCATCGAGCCAGGGTTGGCCTCAAAGCCAGGGCAGCATTTTCTGTTTTTTTTTAAATGCGAGCCTTATAGACGACGGTTTCTGGTTCTTATCCGTTGTCTATAAGCCATATTTATAGACGACAGTGGAGCAGTAGTTGTCATCTATAAGTCATAATCATAGACGACGGTCAGAAAAAAATATCATCTATAAGATCCACTATGTGCCACATGGCAGGAGTACATAATTGACGTACCTAATTGACGATGACCAGGAGTGGCCGTCGTCAATTTCCTTATAGAACACGGTCTAAAAAATCGCCGTCTATAAGATCTACTATGTGCCACGTGACAGGAGTATCTAATTGACGACGGTCAGGAGTGGCCGTCGTCAATTGCCGTATAGACGACGGTAACCGTCGTCTATAACCTTATTGATGACTAATAATCGTAGACGGACGGAAACCGTCGTCAATAAGTGTTTATCGTCGTCTATAAGTTATAGACGATGGTTATAGCATTATAGATGACGGTTTCTGGTCGTCCTCTATTATCACGATTCCTGTAGTGAAGTGTTAGATACAACTAATGCAAGGATGCAAAGACGATCTAAACAGGTACAATATTGTTCGAAATGGATATTAACAATGATAATCTAGACAGGTGCAACAATTGCGATTGTGTAGCAACGATGGTGGGGGAAAGTGCCCCCTCCCACACACCTCTGGATTGCCTATGAAACCCAAGCTAGATCTTCCTGGACGACATCAAACAACCCCCCCCCCCCCCCCTCCTCCTTGTTGTTAGAGTGCTAACTCATCACATTAATGAGCCCCTATCGTTAGCCCAATCATAATAGGATTGCTATCCACACAGGCCCAATCGGAGACATGACCAAGGTCCTGAGACAGCAGGACCTAAAAGACTAGTCCTCTATCTTTTAAGTCGAACTCTCCAATCATGAATATCCAATGTGAGATTAAACCTAACAATCTCTCCCATTGCACATTGGGTGGTTCCACTTCTCTTCACACTCGGGTGGACACTATTTCGACAGTTTGATAATCGTGTGGCTCGGAAGGTGACATCTAACGATCCAATAGATGAGGTTCCCTACATCTTTTAAATCGGACTCTCTCAACATTAATATTTGATATAAGACTAAACCTAGCACCCGCACTTTCAGCCTAGATCCATGGCAGGGTGTGCCAGATCTTGGAGCAAGGAGGTGGAAGGTCCGTGGAGGGAGAGGACCGTGACTGTAAAACAAAGGCAGAAGATGGCAACACTGCTTCGATGACCAGAGGAGATGGGAGGGAAGAATCATGGGAGGAGGCTTTTGGAGGCGGTATAACTGCTTGGGCCGACTTTTGTTGGTGACGGCAAAGGTGGGTCGTCTGTTCGCTCTCTCCTGTTGTTATCTATTAAACAAATCCATTGAATGAGTGCTCCATCCTTTGTTTCGACTGTGAAACTGTCCAGTGCTGCGTGAGACAAATTAAGCTGCTAGTTGGATAACTTCGCTGCATCATGGTCGTTGGCCTCTTGGCTGTAAAGACAGTAGGAGGCACTACTAAATTACATATTTTTACAGGCGACTATAAATATATTATCACAGTCGATCTATGAGGAAAAACCGCCTTAAATATTGTTCACTATCACAGTCGGTTTTCAATAACAACCGTCTGTTTTAACTAGCCTATTTTTACAGGCGGTAGTTTATCCAGAACCGTCTGAGATATTGTTCATTTTCATAGATGGTTCTTGTCTAAGGCCGTCTGTGAAAATCTCGATGGTTTCACAGGCGGTTGTACTATCAAGACCGTCTGTGATATCTAATTATCACAGGCGTTTTTTATTTATTGGACATCAGAGGTATTTTTTTAAACAGACCGTTTTTACAAGACATGGGAGACGCATGTGAAAAATGTTTTTTATATTAGTGAGGGCAAGAAGAGTTGGTACAATTGTGTATGAGGTCTACGTCAAGAGCTCGTACTACATTCTGCGAGTCTCACAGCTCCGAACCGGGATGCCCCATGCGCGCAAGCGTTTATTTGATAAGACTGCTACTTCTCGAGAAACTGTCAGCGTCAATATGGTTATGCATGCCGATCGATCCAAAGCAGGGCCGGCCCTCGGCAGTGCTCAAGGGGCGGCCGCCCGGGCCCCCAAAAATTAAGGGCCCTTCTGAATTTAGTTAATAAATTTTTATCACGCTACACAACTAAATAAGCAAATGTGATCAAAGTGACATATGACAAAGAATTAATTAACCAAGAATAACAACCAGTGAAATTGTGGATTGAGTCTGTATATTTTACGTAGATGGTCATCCTTATAAAAAATCGGAAGTTCCAACAATACTCATGGCCATGCAGAGCGGTAGAGGTTGAGCCGCTCCACATCGTTGCCTCGCCTATTCTTCTGAACTGGACACCAATCGTTGAATCCTATCTTTATCTCTTTGGTTGCGTATTGCGATTGTGATATCGCTGAGCTGCTCAAGGCTACAGGGCTGCATGCCACCATTTTTATTGCCGTTGTCTTTATTGATTTTCTACATATACTACTTCTAGACTAGTTGATTTTCTCTTATTTTTTCTTTCATCTAAGTGTGTTATTTATATCAAACTTATTATTGTGACACGGTTAGTGGTAATAAAAAAATTATAATATAGTTATAATTAATAAATTATCTTTCTATAGTTTCGGTCAATGAGGGTCTAAGATTTTTTGTTGGCCCGGACAAAGTCAGGGCCGGCCTGATCCGAAGCACAGGAGAGCACGAGTGTCCAGCCGCATGGCCGGCCAGCAGAGTATGGGATCATGATCTCGTTGCACCACGCCGCTGCTAACTCAACTGTCATAACTGAGCAGCCGGAAGTCAACCAGAGTAGCCTGCAAGAGTTCGAGGAGTATTTCATTTACGTCTCTGCGAGTCAGCAAAATCAATACTGAGAGAAGTGCAGTGTGCTCCGCCACTTATTAATACCCGTGTAGTCAAGTATGGAAGCTGAGCCGGCGAGGTTTCGGATAAAATATTAAGATATGATATATTTTTATAAAGAATAGTGTTACAAATTTATAGTAATGTATAATACCATAATAATATATTACATAGCAGTGTATATATCAAGAAACATACATATTTTTAAACTCTTGTGTCTCTGATGCATAATATTTATCTAAATAACAATACTTTTTAATGTTTATTAAAATAAAATCTTCAATTATATGCTCATATACAAATTAATGTACATGTATACAATACAAATTAGAAAAGATGTCATGTGTAATAAGCACTACAAGAAATACACCCATTTACGACGGTCATAACCGCCGTAATTAAGCCATAAGCCATCGTAAACAACTTAATTACAACGGTAATGACTTATTTACAACGGTGGCCGACCGTCACAAGTCTGGAGTCGTAAATAACGAAGACGTGCCAAGTGGCACCCTCTGAGCTTATTTACGATGGCCTTTAGCAGTCCGTCGTAAGTTATACATGCTTATTAACGACGACCAACTCTAGGCCGTCGTAAATAACATAGCTTATTTACGACGGCCACCTCTAGGTCGTCGTAAATAAGTGCTTTCATTTAAAAAACAGAAAAATGCTAATCTGGCATGATGGCCAGCTCACAGGCTGTTGGTATCCTGCAGACCAGGTACCCCGCGTGGAGGGCTGAAGACAACCAAGACCCTGCCTCCCTGCTCAAGCGAGCGCTGGGATGGCCACGTGTCCTTGGCCCCGGGGCTATCACGTGTGCCTAAGCTCTGGAGCCAACACGTGTCCTTGGCTCCGGACCGAGCCTCCACGCTGAGGTGAGGCTCGGAGCTGCCACGTGTATTTGGGTTGTGAACCTCCTCCCCGCTGAGGTGAGACTCGGAGCTGCCATATTTATTTGGGTTGTGAACCTCCTCCCCGCTGAGGAGGGCTCCGCAGCCGACACATGCCCTTGGCCCCGGACCAAGCCTCCCTGTTGAGGTGAGGTTCGGAGCTGCCATGTGTATCTGAGCTCTGAACCTCCTCCTTGCTGAGGAGGGTTTCGGAGCCGACACGTGCCCTTGGGCCCGGACCAAGCCTCCCTGATGAGGTGAGGTCCGGAGCTGCCACGTGTATCCGGGCTCTAAACCTCTTCCCTCCTGATGAGGGCTCCGGAGCCGACACTATAACGCCCTCAATTTCATATTCATGCATTGCATATAGAAAAACATTAGAAAAGAAATATAAATGGGAAAGAATCATAAAAATGGGAGAAAGATAGCTGAAAAGAGCCAATTCCAATTCGCCGAGGAGCGTTGTCGACACTTTCCCGGGCTGCGGGACACGTGTCGCTCTCAGAGCTCACCCCTACGGAAGGGATGAGGTCCGGCCCCGCCAGACACGTGTCGACTTCGGAACTCACCCCTGCGGAAGGGATGAGGCCCGACACTGCTGGACACGTGTCGCCACCGGAGCTCGCCTCTGTAGAGAGGGGAGGCCCCTGCCCCGCCAGACACGTGGCGCACACGGAGCTCGCCTCTGAGGAAAAGGGAGGCACCGCCCCGCCAGACACGTGGCGCACGCGGAGCTCGCCTCTAAGGAAAAGTGAGGCCCCGCCCCGCTGGACGCGTGGCAGGTCCGGAGCTCACCTCTGAGGAGAAGCAAGGACCGGCCCCGCTGGACACGTGGCGTCTCCGGAGCTCACAATTGCGGAGATGCGAGGTCCTTAGGCGGTTTTTCCTCCTGTGCACGGGAGTACCCGATACGGAGGATATCGACACAATTTCCCCCACGTTGCTGCCGCACCAAATCAATTGGAGATAAGTTTGATAAGATCAAAAAATAAATTGAATAGGACTCTTATTTGAGCTCCAATTGGAGTAGGACTCTTCTTTCACCCCTTATAAATAGAACCCAAAACCCCCTGACCACAACCACGTACCTATTTTCCACCTCCCGAGTCGACGACTTGGAGGACCTAGCTCCCAACTCGCCGAGTTGAACCCCCTGCCGGAGTTCAGTTGCCGGTGAGCCCCACCGGTGAGCCCGCCGACGAGCGCCGTTGCGCCTCGCCATCGCTGCTGCCATTGATAGGAGGAAGGCCCCGCCACCAAAGAGAAGTGAGGTAGGTCTTTGTACCCATCTTACGACCTCGTTGCGGTTTCTTCGCATCTGTTTTCTTTGTTCCCTTCGAATAGAAGCTGTTTCGTGTGGACAGATCACGTGTTGATCGGTTTTTGACGGTAGAATTGATCTAGATCTTGAGTCAAGATCATCACCACGTCCACACTTGATCCTTACACCCTTGTTCACCATAAAACCCCATGCTGTAGGATCACAGTACATGTGTAAAGCTACCATAGGGGGGGTGAATGGTAGATATAAACTTTTTAGCGGAAGCAACAAAACACCCCTCAGCAGAAAATTGATCTGTTAAAGAAACCGTGTGTGCGACTAATCTAAACATGTTCAACTGTGACAAAACTAGTATAGATTGTAGAGAATCAAGTCACGAAGACGTCACAACAAGAATCATAAAAATCCGTTGAGAGAAACTCAAGTTACAATCGAAAGATCGAACAAAGGTCAATCTGTCCTACGTGAGAAAAACAGTTCTTGAATACTGCAAAGAAACTCGTGTAGATCAGAAACCACAAATTCAATGACCGTGAAATTTTCACAGATGATATATAATCAAGTTGTGAAGACAATCCAAAAAGAATCACATCAATTGGATCTGTAAAACTCGAGTTATGATAAAACCACCGAAGCAAGGTAGTGCTGAACAGAAACTCGACGAGAAAAACTTGTCTGAAACAAGTCGGACGAACAAGGCACAAAAGTTTCTTTAGAATACGAATTTTATTTATCAAAACACAAGAGGAACAGCCCCAAAGTCGTGCTCCACGAGCTCTGGCCTTCCTTGCTTATATAACCAGCCCGAAGGCCAACTCAACTCAAACTAGGACTCCTACTCCTACTTGGATTCAAACTGTAACTTTCCAATACTGCTTAGGACTCTTCTATACGCAGATAGAAGCAATCTTAAGACTTCCAAACACCTTAGGAACGTATACCACATTCCTAAAATAACTCAAATTCGTGACCCACACGAAATCCTATCATAACCAACTCAAAACTTTCCATATTTGAGTCAAACACGACTCAGCCGCAGCCTGAGTCCATAACCTAGTCGGTTGGACCTTTCCGACCAATTTTTTACGTCCACATCTCTTCATCACGCCTTGTGACATGACCCCAAGGTCCTGTTGAGCCAGGATCACGCTGAGGGGTGCTGCATTGCACAGCACCGTATAACACACGTCAAAGGTACAAAGCGGAAGAGGAAATTTTTATTACATAAACAGGTTTATGAACATGTTTACATCAAAATAAGTTTAGTCTACACTCGCGGGCGTAAACTATGCATCAAGTCCACGTTCAGCCCTTGAATGTGTCCTTGCTAGCACACACGTATACTAACACTGCAGCGTGCACGACTCCCACTCGACGGGGTTACCCTCCTGGGGTTCCGTCTCCTCTTCGGGAGTCCCTTCCTCATAGAACCCTGCAAAAGCTTCAAACACAAGCAGTGAGCACGAAGGCTCAGCAAGTCTGACCCGTCTCACCTAAACATGGAACTTCTACATGAGGGTTGATGGGTACATGAGGTAAAAATCATTTGCAAAGGACTCGCCTAATTAGTAGAACCTTACTTTCAAGTTTTAGCAGCAGGTTGTGGAGAACCTTACGCTAAGACACATGAGAGAGCCGCAATCAAACAAGAAACGCATTTCTCTCACGTACTTTGCCCAAAGTTGAAATGAACTTTAGTTAGCTCTAAACTACAGCAATTCATTAGCAATCAAGTCCATCTTTCAATCAGCAACATTTAACATGTAACTAGCCTGTTCTTTCTACGTCACGGTACAGTGAACAAGTGGTACTCACTGACCGCGAGGGACGGCGATTATAATCGATTTACACCTGCAGGGTTACCCGAATAACCCGTCACGTACGCCCGTGCTCGATGTTGCCTACAACAACCATCACGGACGCCGTACGCAACCACCTTTCGCCCTTCAGCAAAATATTGAACCGGTTCCATCGTCCCGAGCAAGAGGTCTCTGCACGCGCATCTCAGTGCCGCCAGCCGATTTACACCTCAAGCTCTCAACCTACCCTCTGAACGACGAGCAATGCCTCAATACCGAGCTAATCGAGTTACATCGGTTTCCCGGTTCCCATATAGCCGGTAGGTCTTCGGTACTGTTCTAGCTTGTTCAACAGGCCCGCACACGGCTCGGTCCTCAATCAACACAAGCGGAGCTATAGCACACAGGCCCCAAAGTCCTGCTGCCCTTACCCTCCGCTTGGTCTCATTTTTCTTGCCATGTGTATCATGTGCTATCTCTACCCGAGCAATGTGCCTCTAGCCTATTCTCGCGAGTAGTTCCAACTACCCGACTTGTACCGAATCCTACTCTATCCTAGCAATGCAGTAGCTAACGGGGTTTGCAATCCTAAATCCAACCCATGGTTCTCTTGTCTATGCAGTGGGGCTTCCAAACAAGACTCTAATGCAAAGAATAAAGTAAACAAGTATGTGCTCAAAACAATAAAAATTTGTAAAAAGGTTAATGCAAACCGGAGCTTGCCTTGCTGCTCTTGGTCGTAGGCTAGCTGTTCCTCCGGAGTAACGAAGTCTAGGACTTCTGGTTCCTCCTCGACCCTAGCGACTACATGATAGAAGCAATACATGTATTAATTTAAATGCAGTTGTATTTACTTTTAAAGTTGTGAACTCTATAACTCTCACTACACAGACCCAATGACTATGAAACATTTACTGGGGCTTGGTTACAACCTAAACAGAGACTTGGTCAAGTTTTAGTTGCAGCAAAGCTCATTTGAGCCCTCCACAATTAATCATGTACTTGACCCTAATTGAAGGCTTTTATGGTGTTCTAAGGATTTTCATGAAACAAACTATGACTTTCTGAAAACTAGATTTTCAGAGGGTTCTAATGGAGTTGGTCTCACTTAATTTGGAAGTTCCTAACTAAAGATATGAGCTAAACAATTTCAGAGAAAGTTCTGAAAATGTTTCTGAACATTTTCTATTTTCTCTGGAAAAGTTTCACTAATCACATCATTAGGTGGATTAAATGAGCTCCAATGGGTCTGAAATTTTTAGGGTAGTTCAACGATATTTTGGTGAACATCCTAGCAAAAGTTCAGAATTTTCCTCCAAAGGATTCTCCAGTTAAAATTCCAAACAGTTTAAACTTTGAGGAATTAATTCTGGAGAATTAAGGAATTTCATGAAGTGAAACTTGATTTGCTGGAAAGTGCTCAGAGAGATGAATCCAGCAAAATTTGGTTCACTCGATTTGGAGCTTTCTAGCCAAAGTTATGAGGACTTGAAGTTTGGAAGAATTCTGAAAATTGGGGAAAAAGTTTAAATTCTCGGGGGCCCGTGGGGACACGTGTCGGGCGCGGAGGTGTCCAGCACACCGGAGCTCACAGGGTATTTGCGCGCCAGCACAGCCGATCCCCGGCCACACCCGATCCCGATTTAAATTCTTCAGCCGCTGACACGTGGGCCAGCCGGCTTCGTCTTCCTCCCGCCGTTCTCTCGCGCCCGCGCCGCCGACCTTGCAGGAGCAGACTCGGGGCTCACCGGCTCGTCGCTGCCGGACCTCCCATGGTCTGAAACTCGCCGCCAGGGGGTTGTCGACGTCGAGGAACACGTCGGTGGTGTCAGGTCAGGCTGGGGGTGACCGGAAATAGCTCGGCGACATGCCGCGGCCTCGGTTGAGGTTCGGCACCGTCGACCGTGGGTTCTAACCCGCCAACACCACGAACAAACGGTCCTACAGCATCAGTGTACCTCTAGGAAGCTCTACAAGGTGTCAAAAGGGTTTAGGGATGGCGGCAAGTTGGTCGGCACCGTGTGACCGATCGTGCCCGCCATGACCGCCCTCGATCGAGCTCAAAATTCGTCAATCCTAGACAGTTTCACGCCACGGATGCAGAAAAGAATTTGATCGCCGGCTAGTCCAGCGTCTATGTGCAGGATTTGATGACCTCCGAAAGATCATAGAGCGAGAATTTAAAGAAACCGTACCAGAAGCTCGGTTTACGGTCGCCGGAGCAAAAACTGAGAATTCGCCGGCGAGAGTTCGCGGCGTGGCTTGAGCTTCAGGTGGAAGCAGCGTGGAGTCCGTGCGCTCCTGTTGCCGCCCTTGCTGGCCCGTGTAAACGCCTGTGGAACGCTGTCCACGGGCGCCTGACCTTCGGGTGTGGTTGAGTCGCTGCTGTGGCGATCGCTCTTGGGCAAAGGAGGTCGGAGCTCGGGGTTTCTGGCGTTGGGGAGGTGAAGTGCGACCTCAGGTGGCTGTCTAGCAGCTCAGGGACGAAGGAGGAGATGGTTTTGTTGGTTTTCCCGATTGAGCAGAGAGCTGCGGCGAGAAACAATGCCGCTGCTCGGGTTTGCCCGCGAGAAGATAAAGCCGGCCGACTCCTGCTCGGCTGAGGCGGTGCCGGTCGCATGGGGGCACGAGCGAGCCACCCTGGGCGCCAGCGCGCTTAGAGGGAAGCAGCTGGTGGCGCTGGTAGCTGCTTGGTGGCACAGCCGACAGCTGCTCGGTGGAATTTCCCACCGAGACTCTGACTTTGGGTGCAAGTTTCTCCTTCTTCCCTCTATGACATGTGGGTCTCACCCGGGGTTTTAACCTCTGAAATTTACTCCTAATCACTGCTGTAAACAGTGAGCCCCATAATACCCCTGGTGATTCAAATCATTCACCCCTGAGCCATTTGAATTGAATAGAATTCAAATTGGGTTTGGTTTGAGTGAATTTCAGCACAAGTTCAGTTTTGAATTCAAATAAAGTTTGAATTTGTCCCACTTAGCTCATGTCAAGATCAACTCCAAATGGAGTGAAAATTGGTGTGTGAGCTCACAAAAATGTGCTGAATAAGAATATGCCTCCCACTTTTAAATTCATGGGATAAAAACAGTTTGTATTTGAATGTGGTTTCAAACTGCCCTCTTTCTATCTATACCCAAATGACCTCAAAAAGGTTTTGAATTTGAGTGAAACTTGGCATGGCATCCTTAGCAATGTGTAGGAGTTTTCATATGTCCAGCCCACCTATATCACATGTGGGAAATACCACTTTTGCAATATGTGAGTTTGTTCTCTAATGAGCATGTTGATGGTGGTTACTTGCTATTCATTTGTGTTCATCAACTCACTTCAAATGAAGTGTGTGGTGTGGTGATGAACACTTCAAATAGGTGTCGAAAACTGAGGCCCTTACATTCCTCCCCCCTTAAAAGAATCTCGTCCCGAGATTATAAGGTAAAAATGAGAGAGAGGAAGGTGGGAAATTACCGGATATGCGACGTGAAAAAGTCGGGGTAGTTAGCGCGAAGAAATTCTTCGCTCTCCCATGTTGCTTCGTCCACGGAGTGATTACTCCATAGAACCTTGTAGAACCACAACGTACGGTTGCGTGTGGTTCGGGTCTTTTCATCGATAATCTGCACCGGTTCCTCCCGATAGGTGAGATCCGGTTGCAGTTCTTCAATATCCTCCAGCTGAACGGTAGTTGATAGCTTGAGACACTTCCTCAGCTGGGAAATGTGAAAGACGTCGTGCACACCGGAAAGTTCTTCTGGTAATTTCAGCCGGTATGCCACTGATCCACATCTTTCGGTAATCTGGAATGGACCGATGAATCAGGGTGCCAACTTTCCTCTCACCCGAAATCTGTTTACGCCCTTCATTGGAGACACCCGTAGGTATACGTGATCTCCAACTTCGAATTGTAATGGGCGCCTTCTCCGGTCCGCATACTGTTTCTGACGGGATTGAGCGGCTTTTAGGTTCGCTTGAATTAGTCGAACCTTTTCTTCCGCGTTGTTGACAAGGTCAATCCCGAAGGTAACCCTTTCGCCAGATTCACACCAATTCAATGGTGTGCGGCATTTTCTTCCGTATAGCGCCTCGTAGGGCGCCATCTTTATACTGGCTTGGTACCCATTGTTGTACGAGAACTCGGCCAACGGCAAGTGATCATCCCAATTCTTGCCGTGGTTGATAGCGCAAGCTCGTAGCATGTCTTCTAGAATCTGATTTACCCGCTCGGTTTGTCCATCCATCTGCGGGTGGTATGCTGAACTACGGATCAGCTTCGTCCCCAAGGCAGCGTGCAGCTGTTCCCAAAAACGGAACACAAATAAAGTGCCCCGATCCGATATGATAGTACGGGGTACGCCATACAAGCATAGGATCCGTGAGATGTATAGTTCAGCATACTTCTTGGCGTTGTAGTTGGTGTTGACCGGGATGAAATGGGCAACTTTGGTGAGCCGATCGATGATCACCCACACAGAATCATACTTTTGAAGAGTTGTGGGTAAACCGACGATGAAATCCATGCTCACGTCCTCCCACTTCTAGGCAGGAATGCCCAGTGGTTGCAACAGTCCCGGTTTTCGCATGTGGTCTGCCTTCACCCTTCGACATGTATCACACTCGGACACATATTTTGCAGTCTCTCGCTTCATCCGTGTCCACCAAAACTTGCTTCTGAGTTCTTGATACATTTTATTGCTGCCGGGGTGAATAGAAAACTTTGACAGGTGAGCCTCATCAAAGATTTTCTTCCGTAATTCCGGGTTACGGGGTACGACGATCCGATCCTTGAACCATAGAACGCCGTCTCCGTCCTTCCGGAAACATTTCAGCTCCCCACTGTCTACACGTCTCCGCAAATGTGACATGCCCTTGTCATTCTTCTGGGATGCCGCTATCTCTTCACGGATGGTGGGGATCAAAGCTAGGTTGTAGAGAGCTCCATGTGGGATCACATGTAGTGGTGGTTCGCTCTCTTCCAACGGTGTGATGGTCAGATTATTGACGTGTGACTTGCGGCTCAGCGCATCTGCCACTACGTTTGCCTTGCCCGGATGATAATGGATCTCTATTTCGTAATCCTTTATCAGTTCTAACCATCTTCGTTGCCTCATGTTCAGCTCTTTCTGAGTGAATATGTACTTGAGACTTTTGTGGTCGGTATATAAATGTACGAGGTTACCGAGTAGGTAGTGCCTCCACATTTTGAGTGCGAGTACCACGGCAGCGAGCTCCAAGTCGTGGGTTGGATAATTCTGCTCATGGTTTCTAAGCTGCCATGATCCATACGCGACCACTCTTCGGTCTTGCATCAGCACACATCCGAGCCCAATGCCGGATGCATCGCAGTACACATCGAACGGTTTTGTTGTGTCTGGCTGCGCCAAAACCGGTGCTGATGTTAGGTGCTCGACTAAAGCCTTGAATGCTGCTTCACATGCTGGACTCCAAACATAATTGGTAGCCTTCTTCAGCAGCTCTGTCATTGGCTTGGCAATCTTCGAGAAGTTCGGAATGAACCTCCGATAATATCCCGCGAGCCCGAGGAAACTCCGTACCTTGTGAACAGTTCTCGGGGATTTCCAATTCAGCACTTGAGTGATCTTGCTCGGGTCCACAGCGATACCCTCCACTGAGATGATATGCCCGAGAAAAGGCACTTGCGATATCCAAAACTCGCATTTGCTGAATTTCGCGTATAACTTGTGGTCCCGCAGCCGTTGCAAGACTATACGCAGATGCTTCTTGTGATCTTCCTCCAACTTGGAATATACCAGGATGTCGTCGATGAAGACCACGACAAACTTGTCCAGCTCCGGCATGAATACCGAGTTCATTAAGTACATGAAGTGAGCTGGAGCATTGGTGAGACCGAAGGACATGACCAGGTACTCATAGAGTCCGTACCTCGTCGAGAAAGCTGTCTTTGGAATGTCCTCAGCCCTTATTTTAATCTGATGGTACCCGGATCTTAAATCCATCTTGGAAAAGATCTTTGCTTCGACCAACTGATCAAGCAACATGTCGATCCGTGGCAACGGGTACTTGTTCTTGATGGTTACGGCATTTAATGGACGATAGTCCACGCAAAGCCGCAACGTCTCATCCTTCTTCTTGACAAATAATGCCGAACAACCCCATGGCGAGGAGCTCGGCCTAATAAAACCCTTCTCCAGAAGGTCCGTGAGCTGAGTCTTCAGTTCAGCCAACTCCTTGGGCGCCATCTTGTATGGCCTTCGGGATATTGGCATGGTTCCCGGTGCCAGTTCTATCTTGAACTCCACCTCTCTATCGGGTGGCATTCCCGGTAAATCATCCGGGAATACATCAGGGAACTCTCGGACCACTGGAATATCTTCCAATCTGATAGTTGTGGACTGATAGGCACTTGGAAGTTTTATTTCTGGACTGTCCAGAAATAAAGAGTGAGACCCGTGCACTTCTGAGTTTAAGTGCATGACTCGAAGGACGGTGTCTAAAACAGCGCCGTGGCGGGTTAACCACGACATCCCTAAGGTGACATCGACCTTCTGTCCCTCTAAGATAAGGAGAGACGTGGGGTACACTCTACCCGCTAAGCATAATGGTGCTTTGGAAACCATTATGCTTGCTGAAATCTTCCCACACATGATGAGCCCGTCCCTCCACCGGAACGAGCGCGTATGGAGTGCCCTCCATAGCCTGCACGTGTAGTTGGCAGAAACGTGACATGGTGCCACAGGCTGCCACTTGCCACATCCCTTCCGGTTGTCTTCCTCTCACCGCGACGGTGAAGGGCACCCAACCGGGTGGCGTAGGTCCTGCAGGGACCTCGACATGGATCGTCCACGTCTTGTTCCCCTCTTCGCCTTCTTTCTTGGCGAAGTACTGCGGCATCTGGTTGTACCCGAAATATTGGAGCATTTGCCACAATGCTTCCGGGTAGCCGCTACGGTGAGAACAGTGGGACACCACCCACCCGTTCTCCAATTGCTTATCTGCTGTCATCTGTAAAAATATATTTGAGGAATGTCAAATATTTATTTAAACAGTAAACCTCTGAGTTATAACATAAAACATGTCATTGAACCCATAAAACTTGGAAACATAGTTCAAATTTTAAACAAATTTGACTGCTGATCTGCTGTTCCCATGACAGCCCTGACCAGTTTGCATTTCAACCTGATTTAGGCCATGTTAAAGGCAAAACCAATTCTGGAGCTCAACATCAAAGTCAAATTTAACTTCAATAGATTTCCAGAAAGTATTTGCTTGGCCTATGGTCTGTCCTGGTTCAAAAGTTATGAGATGTCAAGTTAACAGAACTTCTGGAGAAAATTGGACAGCACATCCCTGCTTTAGGTACTGATTTGATCCAAGAACCCCAGTTAATTCCGTTCCTAATCTGACAAAACTTTCTGTTACAAAGTTGTAACCCATCTCATAAGCTTTCCAGAACTATCTCCTTTTCATTTTTTGGATTTTTATGCAGGAAGTTATGCTTAACTTACAGAGAGTCTACAGAGAGTCTTTGCTCTGCCCTGTTTTCTGGACAGTTTCAACTCTACTGCATTTTTCGATTGGTTAAGGGATGAAACACCTCTGGACCTCAACAGAAAAGTTGTAAAGCTCTTCCAAATCTTTCCAGAAATGTATCATATGACCCCAACCTCGAAGGAACTCAACCTCTAACCTCTGATTAACTTCAGCCTTGATTCAGCCGAACACAGAGTGCTCTGTCCTTAACAACCCATAAGTTAAAAACTTGTTACCTTTGAATATCTTGTTCAAGAGAACGAGTTACATCAAGTTTTACTACTTTAGATCAAATCTTCAAGTTTTACATGAAGTTGTTCATTTAATGGGGTGTGACGTCGATGCGTCACCAGATTATGTCGGTACTACGTCCTCACAAAGAAAAACCTATACCGGACTTAGCCGGCTTCGTTATTTCAGTGGCACTAAACATCACTCGCACACGGATGCTACACGTCTACCGTTTCATGGTCAGGCTACCTGCAGAAACTCAAACAATCTTCAGACTCGGCTGCACACCGAGCCTGGAATCCATACAGTTCGTACACCCGGCCGTCATCACTCGCCCGGATGTTCTCAAGCCAAACACGCCTTGAGTTACGTGTTCACGTTTCAGACCACGTGACGGGGTCTCCCAAGTTGCACCACGCACGCCAGAGATAGACGTTGCTCGAATACCCCAAACGACATGAAGAGTCGTAGAGGATATCAAAGCGGGTCGGGTTACCTGCCACCCGTGGGGCTCCACCCTTCAGCTTGTGCGCACTAGTGGACAGCGCTTACGCGTACCCCCCAAGACAAAAACGTCCCGAGATACACAATTTTCCAACATAAACAAATAGGTTAATATGCCACTTTCTATATACTAATAACATCCTTATACGGGCTACTAACTCGTTCCTCACTGGATTTTTGAAAAAGAAGACCTTTGTACTGTGTTAAACCTCAAGCGGGCTCTGATACCAACGCTGACACGACCCCAAGGTCCTGCCGAGCCAGGATCACGCTGAGGGGTGCTGCGTTGCACAGCACCGTATAACACACGTCAAAGGTACAAAGCGGAAGCAGAAATTTTTATTACATAAACAGGTTTATGAACATGTTTACATCAAAATAAGTTTAGTCTACACTCGCGGGCGTAGACTATGCATCAAGTCCACGTTCAGCCCTTGAACTTGTCCTTGCTAGCACACACGCACACTAACTCTGCGGTGTGCACGACTCCCACTCGACGGGGTTCCCCTCCTGGGGTTCCGTCTCCTCTTCGGGAGTCCCTTCCTCATAGAACCCTGCAAAAGCTTCAAACACAAGCAGTGAGCACGAAGGCTCAGCAAGTCTGACCCGTCTCACCTAAACATGGAACTTCTACATGAGGGTTGATGGGTACATGAGGTAAAAATCATTTGCAAAGGACTCGCCTAATTAGTAGAACCTTACTTTCAAGTTTTAGCAGCAGGTTGTGGAGAATCTTACGCTAAGGCACATGAGAGAGCCGCAATCAAACAAGAAACGCATTTCTCTCATGTACTTTGCCCATAGTTGAAATGAACCTTAGTTAGCTCTAAACTACAGCAATTCATTAGCAATCAAGTCCGTCTTTCAATCAGCAACATTTTAACATGTAACTAGCCTGTTCTTTCTACGTCACGGTACAGTGAACAAGTGGTACTCACTGACCGTGAGGGACGGCGATTATAATCGATTTACACCTGCAGGGTTACCCGAATAACCAGTCACGTACGCCCGTACTCGATGTTGCCTACAACAACCATCACGGACGCCGTATGCAACCACCTTTCGCCCGTCAGCCAAATATTGAACCGGTCCCATCGTCCCGAGCAAGAGGTCTCTGCACGCGCATCTCAGTGCCGCCAGCCAATTTACACCTCAAGCTCTCAACCTACCCTATGAACGACGGGCAATGCCTCAATACCGAACTAACCGAGTTACATCGGTTTCCCGGTTCCCATATAGCCGGTAGGTCTTCGGTACTGTTCTAGCTTGTTCAACAGGCCCGCACACGGCTCGGTCCTCAATCAACACAAGTGGAGCTATAGCACACAGGCCCCAAAGTCCTGCTGCCCTTACCCTCCGCTTGGTCTCATTTTTCTTGCCATGCGTATCATGTGCTATCTCTACCCGAGCAATGTGCCTCTAGCCTATTCTCGTGAGTAGTTCCAACTACACGACTTGTACCGAATCCTACTCTATCCTAGCAATGCAGTAGCTAACGGGGTTTGCAATCCTAAACCCAACCCATGGTTCTCTTGGCTATGCAGCGGGGCTTTCAAACAAGACTCTAATGCAAAGAATAAAGTAAACAAGTATGTGCTCAAAACAATAAAAATTTGTAAAAAGGTTAATGCAAACCGGAGCTTGCCTTGCTGCTCTTGGTCGTAGGCTAGCTGTTCCTCCGGAGTAACGAAGTCTAGAAATTCGGGTTCCTCCTCGACCTTAGCGACTACATGATAGAAGCAATACATGTATTAATTTAAATGCAGTTGTATTTACTTTTAAAGTTGTGAACTCTATAACTCTCACTAGACAGACCCAATGACTGTGAAACTTTTACTGGGGCTTGGTTACAACCTAAACAGAGACTTGGTCAAGTTTTAGTTGCAGCAAAGCTCATTTGAGCCCTCCACAATTAATCATGTACTTGACCCTAATTGAAGGCTTTTAGGGTGTTCTAAGGATTTTCATGAAACAAACTATGACTTTATGAAAACTAGATTTTCAGAGGGTTCTAATGGAGTTGGTCTCACTTAATTTGGAAGTTCCTAACTAAAGATATGAGCTAAACAATTTCAGAGAAAGTTCTGAAAATGTTTCTGAACATTTTCTATTTTCTCTGGAACAGTTTCACTAATCACATCATTAGGTGGATTAAATGAGCTCCAATGGGTCTGAAATTTTTATGTTAGTTCAAGGATATTTTGGTGAACATCCTAGCAAAATTTCAGAATTTTCCTCCAAAGGATTCTCCAGTTAAAATTCCAAACATTTTAAATTTTGAGGAATTAATTCTGGAGAATTAAGGAATTTCATGAAGTGAAACTTGATTTGCTGGAAAGTGCTCAGAGTGCTGAATCCATCAAAATTTGGTTCACTCTATTTGGAGCTTTCTAGCCAAAGTTATGAGGATTTGAAGTTTGGAAGAATTCTGAAAATCGGGGAAAAAGTTTAAATTCTCGGGGGGCCTGTGGGGACATGTGTCGGGCGCGGAGGTGTCCAGCACACCGGAGCTCACAGGGTATTTACGCGCCAGCACAGCCGATCCCCAGCCACACCCGATCCCGATTTAAATTCTTCAGCCGCTGACACGTGGGCCATCCGGCTTCGTCTTCCTCCCGCCGTTCTCTCGCGCCCGCGCCGCCAACCTTGCCGGAGCAGACTCGGGGCTCACCGGCTCGTCGCTGCCGGACCTCCCATGGTCTGAAACTCGCCGCCAGGGGGTTGTCGACGTCAAGGAACACGTCGGTGGTGTCAGGTCGGGCTGGGGATGACCGGAAATAGCTCGGCGACGTGCCGCGGCCTCGGTTGAGGTTCGGCACCGTCGACCGTGGGTTCTAACCCGCCAACACCTCGAACAAACGGTCCTACAGAATCAGTGTACCTCTAGGAAACTCGACAAGGTGTCAAAAGGGTTTAGGGATGGCGGCAAGTTGGTCGGCACCGTGTGACCGATCGTGCCCGCCATGACCGCCCTCGATCGAGCTCAAAATTCGTCAATCCTAGACAGTTTCACGCCACGGATGCAGAAAAGAATTTGATCGCCGGCTAGTCCAGCGTCTATGTGCAGGATTTGATGACCTCTGAAAGATCATAGAGCGAGAATTTAAAGAAACCGTACCGAAAGCTCGGTTTACGGTCGCCGGAGCAAAAACTGAGAATTCGCCGGCGAGAGTTCGCGGCGTGGCTTGAGCTTCAGGTGGAAGCAGCGTGGAGTCCGTGCGCTCCTGTTGCCTCCCTTGCTGGCCCATGTAAACGCCTGTGGAACGCTGTCCACGGGCGCCTGACCTTCGGCTGTGGTTGAGTCGCCGCTGTGGCGATCGCTCTTGGGCAAAGGAGGTCGGAGCTCGGGGTTTCTGGCATTGGGGAGGTGAAGTGCGACCTCAGGTGGCTGTCTAGCAGCTCAGGGACGAAGGAGGAGATGGTTTTGTTGGTTTTCCCGATTGAGCAGAGAGCTGCGGCGAGAAACAATGCCGCTGCTCGGGTTTGCCCGCGAGAAGATAAAGCCGGCCGACTCCTGCTCGGCTGAGGCGGTGCCGGTCGCATGGGGGCACGAGCGAGCCGCCCTGGGCGCCAGCGCGCTTAGAGGGAAGCAGCTGGTGGCGCCGGTAGCTGCTTGGTGGCACAGCCGACAGCTGCTCGGTGGAATTTCCCACCGAGACTCTGACTTTGGGTGCAAGTTTCTCCTTCTTCCCTCTATGACATGTGGGTCCCACCCGGGGTTTTAACCTCTGAAATTTACTCCTAATCACTGTTGTAAACAGTGAGCCCCATAATACCCCTGGTGATTCAAATCATTCACCCCTGAGCCATTTGAATTGAATAGAATTCAAATTGGGTTTGGTTTGAGTGAATTTCAGCACAAGTTCAGTTTTGAATTCAAATAAAGTTTGAATTTGTCCCACTTAGCTCATGTCAAGATCAACTCCAAATGGAGTGAAAATTGGTGTGTGAGCTCACAAAAATGTGCTGAATAAGAATATGCCTCCCACTTTTAAATTTATGGGATAAAAACAGTTTGAATTTGAATGTGGTTTCAAACTGCCCTCTTTCTATCTATACCCAAATGACCTCAAAAAGGTTTTGAATTTGGGTGAAACTTGGCATGGACATCCTTAGCAATGTGTAGGAGTTTTCATATGTCCAGCCCACCTATATCACATGTGGGAAATACCACTTTTGCAATATGTGAGTTTGTTCTCTAATGAGCATGTTGACGGTGGTTACTTGCTCTTCATTTGTGTTCATCAACTCACTTTAAATGAAGTGTGTGGTGTGGTGATGAACACTTCAAATAGGTGTCAAAAACTGAGGCCCTTACACCTTGGAACCATGCAACCACGTCCATGCACTCCTTGCACACGTGCAAACATCTTCCAACGACGTCCAAGATACCTTCATATGCATTGTTCTTGATTCAAACATACTGTGCAACCTCCCAATTAACTCAACCACAATTCCTCCCAAACTTGGTTGTTGAACCTCATCTTCTCCCTAAGACTAGTTCAATGTATCCCGTCACCATCCATGTCTTGAACTCAAGCAACACCTGCACATGAATAAACAACCAATACTTCCGAGCACAAGTCCTCGACTTGACTCTCGTTAGTTCCGAAACTACAACATCTTACGTGAGCACCTCACATAAGCATGTTGTAAACCATAGAAAAATGATATCAGCCATAACCACCAAAACACACCAAAAACTTAGTAAAATAATACTAAGCAAACTTTCCATAAGAGTAAAGCAAGTTCAAAACATTGCAAGTTAAAAGTAGAACCATTGCAATCAAGCTCCGAACCTTACCAAAGCTAACCGGACCTTGAACCGGAGCTTACCAAAGCTAGTCGGACCCAGCGCCGTAGCTTACTAAAGCTTAGTTGGACCTAGCACGGAACTTAACAAAGCTAGTCGGACCTAGCACCGGAGCTAGCAAAAACAAGTCGGACCTAGCCAAAATAAGTCAGACCTAGACAAAGCAAGTCAGACCTTACGTCGGACCTTGCCGGAGCTACCAAAAACAAGTCGGACCTATCGTCGGACCTTGTAGGAGCTCGGACCTTGTTAAAAAGGTGTTTTGGTAGTATTCAAAACTTTTATCGTCAAAGCCAATGTATTCAGCACACATAGGTCTCACAATCTCCCCCTTGATGAATTCATTGGCAACACCACTTAAAATCCGAACATTGGCTTATTCACATGAAAAGTTTTGAAAACAATTTCTCCCCCTTTGTAAATCAGAAATAAAATGAGAAGAAAAACAAAAATACCAAAAATTCTCCCCCTGAGAAGAATCGTGCCAAAACACTTGTGAATGTGTGCAATGTGTGATCAATTTCTCCCCCTTTGACAATGTATTCAGCAAGGTACAAAAGAGAAATTTTAATTTGTTATGAGCACATTATAACATATACATATAAGACAAAGCTCATCCAAATCATACTATCAAGTAACTTACACTAACACATCAATGAGATACATAAAGTAGTGTAAGCCATGCTAGAGATCAAGTGTAATTTTCAATTTAAGCAAGTCATGATCTCATAAACTTAACTATTTCAAGACCTGAAAGCATGACACTTGTTGCTGCATTTTATTTAACATTTAAAGCACAAATTTTAATTTTATGACATTTGCAAAAGATTATATGCAGCATCAGCATTATTCTAACCAACCAAGCCAAGCCTATTTCATTTGACAGTCAGAAGCTTAAGGACATGGTTTTAGTCATACACAACTCCTTTCAAGTTCATATCTAAGTGCAATGATAAGCCATCTCAAAAGAAGAAGTGCGATGCATGCATATTCTATTGATCTTTTCTTATTTTTTTATTTGAACATAAAAACTCAACATGTGAGTTCATTACTTGATTATTTCTTTAAGATTAAAAGCACTTGTGAGCATGCAACAAGTTCAAAACAGAAAGAAAGTTCGACCATGACCAGATTTAGTGTAAGTAATTATTCCAATTACTAGACATGGTAAAAACTACAAAATGTATAACATGAGTAATGTAGTAAGAACTTTCAGCATGAAAAAGGAATCACAAAGTCATATATGCATGAAATACTATGCTCATATTATTTTAATTTCAGATTCAGACATAGACTTCCCAAGTTTCAAAATTCTCCCTCAATTTAAACCATGAGGATGCATAACTCCTATTTCACTACGAATGTAACAAAAACGAGTGAAATCCAAAGGTTTTATAAAAATGTCAGCCAATTGTTGTTCGGTATCTATATGGTGAAGCACAATGTTCCCTTTTTCGATATTATCATGGAGAAAGTGATACCTAATGTCAATGTGATTAGTTCTCGAATGTTGCACGGGGTTTTTAGCAATGCAAGTGGCACTAGTGTTATCACAAAACTGTGGAACACTATCTAGATCAACCCCATAGTCCTTAAGTGTTTGAACAATCCAAAGAATTTGTGAGCAAGCACTAGCAGCAGCTACATATTCAGATTCGGCTGTGGATTGTGCAACTGAACTTTGTTTTCTAGAGGACCAGGCAACAAGTAAATTATCAAGAAAATGACAATCACCAAAAGTACTTTTCCTATCAATCCTACAACCCCCAAAATAAGCATCAAAAAAAGCTTTCAAAGTAGCGGTTGAGGAAGAAGGAAGAAAAATGCCAAATTCTTGAGTTCCATGTAAGTACCTAAGAATCCTTTTGACGGCTTGATGATGTAAAGCACGTGGGGAGGCTTGAAATCGTGCACAAAGACATACGCTGAATTTTATGTCCGGTCTTGATGCCGTGAGATAAAAAAGTGATCCGATCATGCTTCTATATTTTTTTTGATCAATGGGATCACAATCTTCATCAAGTTCAAGTGTTGTTACTGTTCCCATTGGTGTCCGAATAGGCTTGCTTTTGTCCATGTTGAAGCGCCTTAGGAGATCTTTTGTATACTTTGTTTGATGCACAAAGGTACCCTCCTTGGTTTGCTTGATTTGCAGCCTCAAAAAGTACGTGAGTTCTCACATCATACTTATCTCAAATTCTGAACTCATCATAGCTGAAAACTTGGACACAAGATCATGAGAAGCACAACCAAAGATAATATCATCCACATACACTTGAACGAATAATGAGTCATTGCCATGCTTAAGCACAAAAAGAGTTTTATCAACCTTGCCCATGGTAAACCCCTTTTCATGTAAGAATGTTTTTAACCTATCATACCATGCTCTAGGGGCTTGTTTGAGACCGTACAAGGCTTTGGACAGTTTGTAAACATAAAAAAGGAAAGGGCAGCCCGGTGCATGACAGTTTGTAAACATGATTAGGAAAATTTGGATTTTCAAAACCAGGTGGTTGTTTGACATAAACCTCCTCATCTATGTAGCCATTAAGAAAAGCACTTTTAACATCCATTTGATATAGCTTAAAACCTTTAGATGCAGCAAAAGCTAACAAAATTCTTATGGCTTCTAATCTAGCAACAGGAGCAAAAGTTTTATCAAAATATAGACCTTCAACTTGTGTGAAACCTTGAGCAACCAACCTAGCCTTATTCCTAACCACAACCCCATTCTCACTTTGGTTATTTTTAAACACCCATTTAGTTCCAATTAAAGTGTGACCTTGAGGTGGAGATACAAGTTTTCAAACATTATTTCTTTCAAAATTTTCTAACTCTTCTTGCATGGCAATAATCCAAGATTCATTAGTGAGTGCGTGTGTTATATCTTTGGGTTCAAAAGAAGCAACAAAAGCAGAATGAGCATGAGAATTGGGGTCGAAAAGCCTGGATCTTGTAACTCGTTCATGCAAGCTTCCAATAATTTGTTGTGGAGGATGACTTTTGAGAATCCGGAGGGGAGTGGACACTTCACAAGCTTCTTCTTCTTCATGTTCATCACAAATAGATGAGCTTGTGACGTGAGGAGGATCTGGACCAGCAATGGTGGTCGTCGGTGCTGGCTGTGAATCAAGATCAGGAGCTGGAACAATGTCATTAGCTGCTGAATTTTCGGGCAGCAGCACCACTTCTTCCTCTTCTTTAACGAAAATACTCTCCCCCTGCGGATATGGATCCGGACCTGCAATATTTGAACTAGTACCTGGGCTAGCTTCATCAAAAGAAACCTCACAAGTCTCCACAATTTTGTTAGTATCAAGTAAAAGCACACGGTAGCCTCTAGTATGAGATGGATAACCAAGAAACATGCCATCAACAGATCTAGCTTCAAATTTATCAAGATTACCATGTTTCTTAACAAAGCATTTGCAACCAAAGACCCTAAAGTGTGTGACACTAGGTATATGTCCAAACCTGAGCTCATATGGTGTTTTACCTAGCTTAGCACGCAAGAAAACATGATTTGAGACATAACAAGCGGTTGCAATTGCATCAGCCCAAAATTTTCTAGGAGTTTGATATTCATCAAGCATAGTCCTAGCCATCTCAACTAAGGTTCTTGTAAGGGCCTCAGTTTTTGACACATAATTGAAGTGTTCATCACCACACCACACACCTCATTTGGGGAAAGATGATGAACACAAAAGAAGAGCAAGTAACCACCATCAACATGTTCATTAGAGAACAAACTCACATATTGCAAAAGTGGTATTTCCCACATGTGATATAGGTGGGCTGGACATATGAAAACTCCTACACATTGCTAAGGATGTCCATGCCAAGTTCCACCCAAATTCAAAACCTTTTTGAGGTCATTTTGGGTATAGCTAGGAAGAGGGCAGTTTGAAACCATATTCAAATTCAAACTGTTTTATCCCATGAATTTAAAAGTGGGAGGCAGATTCTTATTCAGCACATTTTTGGTAGCTCACACACCAATTTTCACTCCATTTGGAGTTGATCTTGACATGAGCTAAGTGGAACAAATTCAAACTTTATTTGAATTCAAAACTGAACTTGTGCTGAAATTCATTCAAATCAAACCCCATTTGAATTCTACTCAATTCAAATGGCTCATGGGTGAATAATTTGAATCACCATGGGTATTTTGGGACTCACTGTTTACAACAGTGATTAGGAGTAAATTTCAGAGGTTAAAATTTGCAGTGGGACCCACATGTCAGCCACTGAAGGAGATCAACCGAGCGGACTTTCAGCACTCGGGTCCCCGAGCTTCTCCCGAGAGCGCCACCGAGGGGAGGCCGCCGCACCACCACCTGCTTGCCGCCCACGGTCGCTGAACCGACTCCCTGGGTCTTTATCTACCGGCCCGAGCGGTCACCGACACCTCCCATCGCTGCCTCGCCGCACTTTCACTCAAAATGCCAAAACACCTCGCCGCCCGAGCAAACCTTTGGTTCCTCATCGCCCGGCCGATCCAGTGACCCTCTCGGCGATCTGAGACCAGCACCGGGTGCGCCAAGCCATCTTCGACACCTTTGCATCGGTTCCAGACCCTGCGCAGCCTTCTCCGAGCTCCACCACGGCGATCTTTGCCCTGCCGGTGCAGCTCGAGCCGCCGCTGCGGGAACCGCCTTTCCGGCCACCACAGCCCACCGTTCACGGAGCTGTAAACAGCAAAGAGGTTCGCCTTCAACCCCTCTTTCTTTTCCGCAAGCTCCGGCGGTGTGACAAGCACCGCTCCAGCCGGAATTTCATATTTTTGCGACGGTGTGCAAAAGTGAGGTCGGTACTGATTCGAGAAATTCGTAAACCACACTGCATCACTCATCCTCTCATGGAGAGGATCACTTCTAGTAGCCCGTACGGATCCATAGGATCAAGAACCACGAAGAACCGTGGAGGGAAACCGCTGTTCTTTGAGTTTTAGTAGAAATCCCGATTTCCGGCCTAGGTCGCACGGTGACAGCCCAACACAGCCCTTCCCGAGCTCCGTAGAGCTCATGTCGACCTTTCCTATGGTCCACTGATGCTCGACGACCCTTAGCTTGATCGGGGGAGGTGCTAGGGAGGGTGGACAACGCGACCAAAGTTCTTCCGAGGTTGCGGCTCGTCGCCGACCAGGTGGCGGCCGTTGTCATGATGAGCTGACCCCAGAATCCTGTTCCCCGAGTGGAAATAGGCAGGGGCAGCCATAATCGTGAAGTTTGGAGCTTTACAGAAGCCGGCGGCGAGCTCTCCGGCGAGGCTCCTCGGCGGCAGAACGCGAGCAGCGGGAGGTTGACGAAGGGGTGGACCCCAGCTGTCAGCAGGAGATATTTTAAATCGGGATCGGGCTGCGGCCGGTATCAGCTGTGCTGGCGTGCAAATACCCTGTGAGCTCCGGTATGCCGGACACCTCCGCGCTCGACACGTGTCCCCGCGGGTCCCCGAGAGTTTAAACTTTTTCCCCGATTTTCAGAATTCTTCCAAACTTCAAATCCTCATAACTTTGGCTAGAAAGCTCCAAATCGAGTGAACCAAATTTTGTTGGATTCAGCTCTCTGAGCACTTTCCAGCAAATCAAGTTTCACTTTATGAAAACCATTATTTCTCCAGAATTAATTCCTCAAACTTTAAACTGTTTGGAATTTTAACTGGAGAATCCTTTGGAGGAAAATCCTGAAATTTTGCTGGGTGTTCACCAAAATATCCCTGAACTACCATAAAAATTTCAGACCCATTTGAGCTCATTTGATCCACCTAATGGTGTGATTAGTGAAACTGTTCCAGAGAAAATAGAAAATGTTCAGAAACATTTTCAGAATTTTCTCTGAAATTGTTTAGCTCATATCTTTAGCTAGGAACCTTCAAATTAAGTGAGACCAACTCCATTAGAACCCTCTGAAAATCTAGTTTTCAGAAAGTCATAGTTTGTTTCATGAAAATCCTTAGAATACCCTAAAAGCCTTCAATTAAGGTCAAGTACATAATTAATTGTGGAGGGCTCAAATGAGCTTTGCTGCAACTAAAACATGACCAAGTCTCTGTTTAGGTTGTAACCAAGCCACAGTAAAAGTTTCACAGTCATTAGGCTTGTCTAGCAAGAGTTGTAGACTTCACAAGTTTAAAAGTTAATACAAATGCATTGAAATTAATACATATACTGCTTCTATCATGTAGTCGCTAAGGTCGAGGAGGAACCCGAAGTCCTAGACTTCGTTACTCCGGAGGAACAACTAGCCTACGACCAAGAGCAGCAAGGCAAGCTCCGTTTTGCATTAACCTTTTACAAGTTTTTATTGTTTTGAGCACATACTTGATTACTTTATTCTTTGCATTGGAGTCTTGTTTGGAAACCCAACTGCATAGCCAAGAAAACCATGGGTTGGGTTTAGGATGGCAAACCCCGTTAGCTACTGCAATGCTAAGATAGAGTAGGATTCGGTACAAGTCGAGTAGTTGGAACTACTCGCGAGCATAGGCTAGAGGCACTCGACTCGGGTAGTGATAGCACATGAAACACATGGCAAGAAAATGAGACCAAGCGGAGGGTAAGGGCAGCAGAACTTTGGGGCCTGTGTGCTGTAGCCCGCTTGTGTCGATTGAGGACCGAGCCGTGTGCGGGCCTGTTGAACAAGCTACAACAGTACCGAAGACCTACCGGCTATATGGGAACCGGGAAACTGATGTAACTCGGGTAGCTGAGTATTGAGGCATTGCCCGTCGTTCAGAGGGTAGGTTGAGAGCTCGAGGTGTAAATCGGCTGGCGGCACGGAGATGCGCGTGCAGAGACCTCTTGCTCGGGACGATGGGACCGGTTCAATATTTGGCTGACGGGCGAAAGGTGGTTGCGTACGGCGTCCGTGATGGTTGTTGTAGGCAACATCGAGTATGGGCGTACGTGACGGGTTGTTCGGGTAACCCTGCAGGTGTAAATCGATTATAATCGCCGTCCCTCGCGGTCAGTGAGTACCACTTGTTCACTGTACCGTGACGTAGAAAGAACAGGCTAGTCACATGTTAAAATGTTGCTGATTGAATGATGGACATTGATTGTTAATGATATGCTGTAGCTTAGAGCTAACTAAAGTTCTTTTCAAACTTTGGGCAAAGTACATGAGAGAAATGCGTTTCTTGTTTGATTGCGGCTCTCTCATGTGCCTTAGCGTAAGGTTCTCCACAACCTGCTGCTAAAACCTGAAAATAAGGTTCCACTAATTAGGCGAGTCCTTGCAAATGATTTTTACCTTATGTAACCCATTACCCCTCATGTAGAAGTTCCATGTTTAGGTGAGACGGGTCAGACATGCTGGGCCTTCGTGCTCACTGCTTGTGTTTGAAGCTTTTGCAGGGTTCTATGAGGAAGGGACTCCCGAAGAGGAGACGGAACCCCAGGAGGGGAACCCCGTCGAGTGGGAGTCGTACACGCCACAGAGTTAGTGTGCGTGTGTGCTAGCAAGGACACGTTCGAGGGCTGAACGTGGACTTGATGCGTAGGCTACGCCCGCCAGTGTAGAATAATCTTATTTTGATGTAAACATGTTCATAAACCTGTTTATGTAATAAAATTCTGCTTCCGCTTTGTATCTTCGACGTGTGTTATCCGGTGCTGTGCAACGCAGCACCCCTCAGTGTGATCCTGGCTCGACAAGACCGTGGGGTCGTGTCAGTTTTGTTCTTTCTCTCTACAACACCGTTTTGTTGAGGTACATATGGTGAAGAAAATTGATGATCTATTGCATTTTCAGCACAAAAGTGATCAAACGATTGATTTTTAAATTCGGTTCCATTATCACTTCTAATTGCTCTTAAAGATCCTGGATGATCAATTGATAATCTAAGAAATAAAGTTATAAAGTAACTAAAAGCTTCATTCTTAGATGTCATAAAGTAAACCCAAGAGTATCTAGAATAGTCATCAACAATCACAAGAACATACTATTTACCTCCGAAGGATTGAACACGTGAAGCTCCTACGTTGTCAAGGTGTAAAAGTTGACCCAGTTCAGTTGTCATGATCATTTTGAGAGGAGCATGTGAACCTGCAACCATCTTAGCATGTCTACAAGAAGAGCACACAATTTCTTTGTCCCCTTTAAGCTTAGGCAGCCCACGTATGCGATCAAGAGCACTAACACGCGTGAGATGATCAAAGCCTACGTGACCAAATCTACGATGCAAAAAATATAAATCTTTGGAATCATTTGCAACTAGACATCATGCTTAGAGGAAGACATATCAAAATCAGCTTTAAAAACTCTTCCAAACCGAGACATGTTAAAAATAAGCTCACTATTTGAACCTACAACTTTGCAGCAGTTTTTATTGAAAATAATTTCCAGATTTTCATCTAGCAATTGTGAAACAGAAAGCAAGTTGTATTTCAAATTTTCAACAAGTGCCACATCCTTCAAAGTGTAGTGATCATTTACTCTAACCGAACCCTTAGCAATTATAGGAGTTGAAGAATTATCGGAAAAAGTAACATTCTCTACACGTGACACAAAAGAGAGAGAGGAGAACCATTCTTTGTTACCGGTCACGTGGCGTGAGCAACCTGAATCCACAATCCAAATGTTCTCCTTCCTCAAGCGTATAACCTACATAGAAGCACAATACCTCGATGACTCAATACTGGGGTTAGTTAAAAGGCATTTAGGAATCCAGTACTGAGTCACACGATGTCCAGCAGGAATAACATGCGAAAGCTGAGATAAAACAGCAGTTTTATGAGTCAAAGGATTTTTTGTTCTTAACTACTGACCTATGAGGTGTTACTTGTGTAGTACGAAAATCAGTAGCTCCGGAGGCAAAAACAGAAGGTCCGGAGGCAAAAACTGAAGCTCCTGAGGCAAAAACTGAAGCCCTGGAGGTAAACTTTGAATATTTCTGACTCATAACAGCAGGTTGCATGTTCCTGACATTTGGTTTAGTATGTGCAGCAAGTTTTGCATGAGAGTTATAAGATCTAGCTTGCATTCTTTCCTTTTTATGTTGTTTAGCTAGTCTATAACAAAAATCTATGACATGACCATCTCTACCACAATAGGTACAATGAAATTTAACTTTGTATTCATGTCTAGATGAGCATGCAGTATACTTATTTGAACCCGAATGTGACAACACTCCTGCAGATTTAAAAACCACTTCTTTTTGTTTAGGAACTGTTTGAATCAAACCACTTCCTAATGATTTTACAATTTTAGGAGGATGTTCCTTAGCATGAGCATGTGAATCAAAATCTAAACCAGTTTTATCATTGCAAGACTTGGAAGAATTCAGCAGCAAGTTTAGCTTCTTATTCCCATTACAAAACCGATCTAATGTATTATGCATGTTATCATGTTTATTTGATAGATCAAGGCAATTTTCACATGAAATTTTTCCTTTTAATTTGCAATTGGAACAATATTTAACTTCATGAGAACATAAAGCATTGTTCAATATAGAAATTTCTTTCATAGCATCTTATAGTTTCTTATCAAGATCATCGCAAGTATAATAATGCAAATCAATTGTAGAACAACAAGCATCTTTCAAGTTTTTATCATTAAGTGCAGCAAGCTTTTTGTTCTTTTCGATTTCAAGTTCAAGTTTATCAAGTGTGGAGGTGTGTGCACTTCTTAGAGAGGACAATTGTTCATATATTAAATCACATGAGGAATAAGAATCATCACTAGGAATTAAGGATTTTAAATGATTAATTTCAGATTCTAGTGACTCAATTTTAACAGCATTGTCCCTAAGCTTTGTCCTTTTTCTTAACAATAATAGTGGCACGAGAAATAGCATCACACATTTCTTCGCAAGTAGGACATACCTCTTCGTTGTCACTATTGTGTTCTGCATCCTCCATACTTGATTTTGATTTGCCCGCCATGAAGCACAAGTTTGCCAGATCATCTTCATCTTCATCACTTCCAATGTCTACATCACTCAAGCCAAGTTCTTGAAGTGCGGTGATGAAACTGTTTATCAGTTTGCGTCCTGTAAAAGCCTTCTTTTTCTTGTTGGTGTTGCCAAAAGAGGACTCGACTTTATTCTGCTTTTCATCACGGTTAGAAGAACCTGAAAGGTTAGGGCAATCTATATGAAAGTGTCCTGTCTTACCACATTCAAAGCATCATTGAGGTCCGGAGCTTCCTCTCCTTCTAGTTCTCACATTTTGCAATGCTTTTGAGAACCTAGTAGAAAGAAGTACTAGCTCCTCCTCTGGAAACTCCTCAATCTGTTCCAGGGTTAGTGAAGACAGCAAAGCAAGTGTATTGCTAGATGATTGGCGGGAGCTAGGCATATCACGTTGTGAGACAAATGCAATAGTCTTATTTGGGTTCTTACGTGATATAATGTCAATTTCATGAGTTTTTAGCTTAGAATAAAGCACATCTAATGTAAGAGTACTCATGATAGTGGATTCATGTATGGATGTTCTCTCCCAAATTGACTTGTCTAATGCACTTAGTAATTGCCTAGAATTTTCAGCATCTGAAAAATTAACATTGACGCTGCGCAAGTTGCTGAGAATTTTTTTAAAGCGAGCAAAGAGGTCATCAATGGACTCACCGGGTTGCATCTCAAAGCGCATGTATTCTTTCATGAACATATCCTATCTTACCTCCTTGATCGTGTTGGATCCTTCGTGGTAGTCACAAAGTGCTCTCCACACATCGTACGCCGATCGGAGGTGTGCAACACGGTTGAAGTCGCTCTGAGTTAGTCCTTGTATGATCAAGTTTCGAGCCTTGTTGTTGTTGTCGACATCTCTCATGTTTGTAGCCGTGACTTGATCGTTTGAAGGCACATTGTAAGACTTGTACACCTTTTACCATATTGCAAAGCCTTGCGCCTGGATGAAAGCTTCCATGTGTGCCTTCCAAACCTGAAAATCAATACCACTAAACCCACAAGGTTTGGCGGAGTATTTCTCCATGATGATTAATCAAAACACGTGCAAATCACAAAGATTAGAGCAACCTGGATCTGATACCAATTGTAGGATCGCAGTACACGTGTAAAGCTACCAGGGGGGTGAATGGTAGATAAAAACTTTTCAGCGGAGGCAACAAAACACCCCTCAGCAGAAAACTGAACTGTTAAAAAAACCATGTGTGCGACTAATCTAAACGTGTTCAACTGTGACAACACTAGTATAGATTGTAGAGAATCAAGTCACGAAGACGTCACAACAAGAATCATGAAAATCCGTTGAGAGAAACTCAAGTTACAATCGAAAGATCGAACAAAGGTCAATCTGTCCTACGCGAGAAAAACAGTTCTTGAATACTGCAAAGAAACTCGTGTAGATCAGAAACCACAAATTCAATGACCGTAAATTCAACTCAAACTAGGACTCCTACTCCTACTTGGATTCAAACTGTAACTTTCCAATACTGCTTAGGACTCTTCTATACGCAGATAGAAGCAATCTTAAGACTTGCAAACACCTTAGGAACGTATCCCACATTCCTAAAATAACTCAAATTCGTGACCCACACGAAATCCTATCATAACCAACTCAAAACTTTCCATATTTCAGTCAAACACGACTCAGCCGCAGCCTGAGTCCATAACCTAGTCGGTTGGACCTTTCCGACCAATTCTTTACGTCGACATCTCTTCATCACGCCTTGGAACCATGCAGCCACGTCCATGCACTCCTTGCACACGTGCAAACATCTTCCAACGATGTCCAAGATACCTTCATATGCATTGTTCTTGATTCAAACATACTGCGCAACCTCCCGATCAACTCAACCACAATTCCTCCCGAACTTGGTTATTGAACCTCATCTTCTCCCTAAGACTAGTTCAATGGATCCCGTTACCAGCCATGTCTTGAACTCAAGCAACACCTGCACATGAATAAACAACCAATACTTCCGAGCACAAGTCCTCGACTTCACTCTCGTTAGTTCCGAAACTACAACATCTTACGTGAGCACCTCACATAAGCATGTTGTAAACCATAGCAAAATGATATCAGCCATAACCACCAAAACATACCAAAAACTTAGTAAAGTAATACTAAGCAAACTTTCCATAACAGTAAAGCAAGTTCGAAACATTGCAAGTTAAAAGCAGAACCATTGCAATCAAGCTTCGAACCTTACCAAAGCTAACCGGACCTTGAACCGGAGCTTACCAAAGCTAGTCGGACCCAACGCCGGAGCTTACTAAAGCTTAGTCGGACCTAGCACGGAACTTACCAAAGCTAGTCGGACCTAGCACCGGAGCTAGCAAAAACAAGTCGGACCTAGCCAAAATAAGTCAGACCTAGACAAAGCAAGTCGGACCTTACGTCGGACCTTGCCGGAGCTACCCAAAACAAGTCGGACCTATCGTCGGACCTTGCAAGAGCTCGGACCTTGTTAAAAAGGTGTTTTGGTAGTATTCAAAACTTTTATCGTCAAAGCCAATGTATTCAACACACGTAGGTCTCACACATGCAAGCCCAGTAAAACATGCAAGAACACTTACAAACTGGTCTAATAAAACAGCACCATAGGATTTGCACCATTGCATCTTGAGTAGAGTTTGTGCATGATGATTGATTGCTGTAAATTTTGTATGTGCATGATCGTGAGTAGAAGTACAAGCTCAGGGAGCCATCTACGAAGAACTACAGCACCGAGACTTCGAGACACATGAGCAACAAGAGCCACAGGAGCAAGGCAAGTGCCCCTTGACCATATTGATCCCATGTGTTTGAAAACTGTTTTGTTTGCGAAAATGTGTATGCTTGAGTCAACTTGATGGGAAACCCTTTCATAGGAGTTTACTAGTTTTATTAACCATCTTTGTCGGCGGGAAAGTTTATCAGTCGGGTATGGTTGTTTTTCCTTTTTGCTTCGCTTAGCTTACGGGTTACGGGAAGCCGAGATAGAACATGTCTAGCTACTGCACTCATATGAATAATGATAATGAGAACTTGATGATGATAATGAGCATAGAATCGGGAGATATCTAGGCAAGCTTGGTTCGTGGATGTGGTAGAATGAGATTGTGGTTTACATGCCATAGATCTAAGGACCGGTTCATGCCAGCACATGCCAGGAAAACAGTGCCACCACAAGGTGAAATATGGGTGCGGCTTAGCTGACTAATTATGTAAGTTGCTAGATTGTTATGGACCGTGGAAGGCGCGGGGAACGGGAGTCGAGAGAGGACTGCCCTGGGAACTGTATGTCACAAGAGGGGGCCCGTAGGTGGGAGAATGGTGATTCGAGCCTGCTGGTGAAACCTTAGTGAGTCCATACATCTAGTAGCCCCTTTGTAAAGGCTATTTTGTGATCTCTTGTCCATACACCGACGGTTGTGTACTAATGGAGGTTCTGCAGTCGCCGACGAGTGACGAAATCACAAACTTGTGGGTAAAGTGGTGCCACCTCTTAAGAGTGTAAAACTATCATGATAGCCGTGCTTACGGTCACAAGCGCATGGCCAACTCACATGATTAGAGGGAAATTTGGGATGGAAACTTGGGATGGTTATTTGGTTATGGTTATGGTATGGTTATTGGGATTGGTTTCAGGACTGTTGAGTCATGACAATGAGTTTGGTTTTCGGTTATATGATTATGAGATGGATATGAACATGAGATGGTTATTACGAGCATGATATAAAGTTGAGAAAGATATATGGTTGGTTGAGACATGAAAAGTGGTGAATTATGAAGGAGGTATGTTGCTGTTTTACTTAAATATATGTTGGGATTAAGTTCACTTAAAGACAGTTGCTGTTTTATCATAGTTGTGAAATAAACTTTGCTTTCTGCAATGAGCCTTTTTATTCCATACCTTGCTTTAAGCTACATGTCATACTTTTCCTGCACTTGCTGAGTATGACATGTACTCACCCTTGCATTATCATACAAACATCAGAAACAGGAGAAGAGTGCTTCGAAGATCATGTGGAGTACTAGGCGTGTGAACTACCGTCAACTTGCCTGTGGTGTTGGAGATGGAGCCGTTGCTGTTTAGATGCTTCCGCTATCGTTTAGAGACTTTCGCTGCTAGAATAAGTTTGAGACTTCTGCTGCAATAATAAGTTAGAGATTGATGTAATAAAGTACTTAAACCCTATTATTCGTGGTTATATTCTGAATTCAGTTTGTGGATTACATGTGTATGTGTGATGAACATCCTGGACACACATATGCATTAGCTGGGTTCTGTGTTTTATGGGACCGGACATCACAGATTGGTATCAGAGCCACGTTGACCTAGGATGGAAGCCTAGGTAGAATGGACACTCTAAAACACATAGGAACACCCCTCTAAACTCCTATTTTCGAAAATTGCTTGCTGCTGCACTTTTCTTGTCAATTCAGCCACCACAAAGTGCTATTTTCAGCCCCTCTTATCTCTTCTTTTGGACAACAACACTTTTGCTTTCTTGCTTCATAGCTTTTGAAGTTTTGAAGTATTTTCTTCCCTCCCTAAAGTTTTTCATGCCCTATTTATATATGCCGGTGATCAGGAGCACGACACACATAAGTACTCGTTCACCACCACATGGGAGTGCACTTAACCCCATTGAGGTGTCCGATGGACCACCCCCGCCACACGGCGGGAACAGCACCAGTTCACATGCTTAAGTTTAGGATTCCCATTGAATAAGCTGTAATAGGAACGTTCAAATCGTAGTAGCTTGAGTAGGAGTGGCATGTTGAATTTTTATGACGGTTGCTTGTGTTTGTGTGCTTGAGTGTGAGTTGTGGGACACTTCTACGAATATCCACATCCACACATAGTAGAGAGATGTTAGATGTTTCGGCATGTGTTCACAACCTTGTATAGGCTGATATTAATAGAAGAAGATATTTAGTTCATACACCTTGATGCATATAAGCTGGGGTATCAACCTAAACTTCTCTTTTCTATTCTACTCAACTCGCTCTCACAGATGGTGAGGGAAAATGCCAGCCGTCAAAGGAGGAACGTTCGTGGCAACCATGAACCACAAGAGGATGGCCACGATGAAGTTCCTGAGTGATGTGGACATCACTCCTGCAGATATACACAACACTCACATGGTAGACATGCAAGGTCCAATTACTAGAGCTCGAGCACGACAATTGAATTTAGAGGTGAGCTCGTTCCTGAACAATTCTTCATATGTGAATTTTGAGAGTATGTTGCTACCTAATGGATTAATTATGATTAGGAACCATGTAGAGGACATGGAGATACATGGAGAGGGGTTTGGAGGCGTGGAGGACCAGAAAATACGCCAACAAGAAGTTAGAGACCGAGCCCAACTCAAACTCGAGTCCAACTCGGGCCCAGGAGCAGTCCACCTTAAAATGGATGCACAGGAGGCATACGGACTCCGTTTTTGACGTTCTACATATGCACGGAAAGCTGAGAGGATAAAATTTCCAATGGAACTGGCCCCACATCAAAATTCCCTTGGAGTCGACGGGAAACTTCGAAACAATATAAAGTTTAGAGTCTGTCAGTGTGTTGCATCACCTAGTTGGGCCATTGGGCCTTGTATCGAGTCCAAGTCCATTATGTACGTGTCTTAGGGTTAGGTCACGACCCCAGCACCCCCTGGTCGTCATCCACCTCCTTTATACCCGCTAGCCTCCGTCACCAACAGCTGGGTTTTGCTTAGATTATTCTGTCAAGAATAGTTTCGCCGTTCATCGGTTTGTGAGACCCCAACTTGAGTGCTTCATATCTTTCAGCAATTTGGTTGCATTCTTTCTTGTTCTTGCCTGTGTTCTTCGATTCGAAGGCAAGGATTAGCCTTCTTGGCGAGGTCAACCGCACAATATCGGTTGATAACCTGAGGAGACGTGGTGCTGCGATTGCAGGGTTCAGAACGTGTTGTTCGGAAGCCGGATCGATTTGTGTCAAGTCTCCACCAAATCGAGAGTTATCAGAACCTTTCGAAAGATCGGGACCCCTGTACACATCAAGTGGTATCAGATCTTTAGGTGCACCGTCAGGTTCGCCTTCCCCTAGTTTTGTTTATCTTGAACTCGTCCTATCATCCATGAAAAAGCCAAAAAAAATTATAGTCATAGGTTTTCCCATCCCAGACCAGGTTTAGCCTTTTGCACAATTCTGTTTTGGAGTCTGTAGTGTTGAATTTGTGTCCTAGTTCGTGTTTTGTTGCTGGTTTAATTGTGTTTTGTTTCTACTTTATTATTCCATCCACTGCATTCCATCGAAACCCTAGCTGCCACAATCGTTATCAAATCAATCACCATAACTATTCATTGTGCTAGGGTTATCCTTGTTCTTCAGTTTTCATCTCATATTACGTGAGTTTATCCTCCTTGATATACGCACACCATCCCACACGTTGTCACCATCATATCCAATTTTTTTCTCACCACCTTTTCTAATTCAGCTCCACCAAAAACATAATTTTGTGGTGCTGTCTTAAAACAGCCATAACCTTGGCATTGGGTTAAATTACATTGCCCAGATTCACTTTGGAAGATTGATTATTTGGCATCTAAAGGCTCAACAATAATCATAAAGAAACATATTGAATTTCTGTTGTCCACATCTTCTTTTTTCAAGTGAGCTGAAAATTTATGCGACGTGTATATTAGTGCTCCTGATTTCACGGCAGATATAAAATAATCAAAGAAAAAATATAGAAAAGAAAATTTGTGAAGAGGAGCACAAATATCAAAACTTGGGTGTGTTATTTTGCCTTGTGGTGCAATTGTTCCTGCTCAATTATTGTCCTTATCATTCATACTTCTTGCTGTCTTGTTCATAACATCCGGGATAAGACACGAGTAGGCCAGCAACTAGGACGAGTGTTTGGACATCTATTCAGCATTACTATCTGTTATTGAATTGTGTGCTACTCACATATATTTGGCCATCCAAACTCCACATTCATCCTTTCGAACAGCACAAGTTTTTGACCCTTGCAATCGCTGAATCACGTCGTTCAGGTATCCTTTGCCTTGTTGTGGTAAGAAACTTGTAAGAGCTTGGTAAGACTTGACCCATTGCTTTGTGAGTTCCACCATCATTGCGTAGTAGTTGATAGGGATAATCTTGTTGTTTTCCATATTATTCTTGCTAACAATGTCAGATCATGTTGATCCTACGGAGTGTGTTTTGAAAAGTGAGATGAAGGGTTACATAGAATAAATGATGAAGTCTGTCAAGGAAGCAATCGCACAAAGGGTAAAAGATTATCTTGCTGAACAGAGAATACCCCACACCCTTGAGAGGTTGGACAAACGCTTAAGCTCGCTAGTTGAAAGGATTGATGATATGGAGACCCACCTACCATTCAGCCATGATGCTACCCACCACAACAACTTTGAAGAAGAAGAAGACGTGTTGTGTGATGTCAATTGAGAGGTGGATACACGTGCTGCGCAGAATGTACATCTACGTCAATGCCTTCATCAAAACGCTCATGGTATGGTAGGAAACAACATGCGTGGTAACAATAACCGCCCTCTTGATGACCCTTTTTCTAAAGTTAAATTTTCCATACCTCCATTTTCTGGTGCTTATGATGCTGAGGCATATCTTGATTGGGAAATGACGGTTGAGCAGAAATTTAATTACCACCTTGTTCCTGAACAACATAGAGTTCGACAAGCCACTAGTGAGTTTAAGGATTTTGCTATAATATGGTGGAATGAACTAGGTACCACACGCTTACAACTTGATACATGGGAACGTTTAAAAGAAGCTATGCGTAATCGTTTTGTTCCTCCATCCTACCAACGTGATTTACGAAAGAAATTGCAGCGCTTAGAGCAGGGAAATAATTCTGTCCAAGATTATTATGCGGAGCTTCAAAAGGGTATGATACGATGTGGGGTAGTAGAGGACACTGAAGATAAAATTTGTCATTTCTATGGGGGGTTGAGACGTGAGATACAGGATATTGTTGATTATAAGGAATTTAATACTGTCAACCAGTTGTTCCAGCTTGCTATGCTTGCAGAAAAGGAGTTACAGGGTCGTCAACAAAAGAACAAGAGCAGCAGCGGTGCCTCCTACACTCCACGCACGACAACATCTTCGGGGGTGTCCAAGTCATTCCGTTTTGATGCCCTTTCACCAAAACCAGCAGCCAAGCTTCCTTCTGGCAGCAACAACGTTTCAGCAGCACCGAAACCACCACCTGCACGACCTGCGGATTCGGCTAAAAATTTCATGCAGGTACCCGCCAAAAGTGCTTCATCCGTTGCTTCAACAGGACGCACTTCCGGCATTCAGTGCCACCGCTGCCATGGTCTTGGTCATGTGCAAAAAGATTGTCCTAGTCAGCGGGCATACGTGGCTACAGAAGAGGGAGGATACATCAGCACCTCCGATGTCGAAGACAACAATGATGATGAAGCTGCCACGGACAATGATGAGGGACATGTTTTTGGGAGTGAAGACACATCAGCCTACATGAACATCATTGTGCAGCGGGTGCTAAACACACAGGTACAACAACTTGATAGATTACAACACCATAATTTGTTTCAGATTTTCTTTGTCATCAAGAACCAGCGAGCATGTGTCATCATTGATGGAGGAAGATGCAACAACTTGGTGAGTTCTGAATTGGTCAAGAAGCTTAACTTGAATACACGCCCACACCCACATCCATACTATATTCAATGGTTGAGTGATTCTGGAAGAGATAAGGTAACACAAACTTGCAGAATTCTATTTTCCATTGGTACATATGTTGATTCCGTTGATTGTGATGTGGTACCCACAAGCATGTTCACTTTTATTGGGTCGACCTTGGGAACATGATAAGGATGCTTTGCATCATGGTAGAAGTAATAAATATACTTTTATGCATAAAGGAAAGAAAATTACTTTGCTACCTTTGGCTCCTGCTGAAATTGTACAAGCTGATAGGGAGAGAGCTGGAATTTCTAGTAGTTCTAAATCAGAAAATCAACAAGTCATTAATTCTGTGTTACCACCAAATAATGAGAGATCTACACCTAGTTCTAAGACTGAGGGAATTAAATTGAAGGTTCATGTAATGCTTGCTACAAAATCAGACCTTGCTGAAATTTCTGATCATGATATTTGCTGTGCATTGGTGTCCAAACAAGTTTTGTTCTCCATTGATGATATTGCTAGGTCTTTGCCTCCAGCAGTTACTAACTTATTGCAAGAGTATGAGGATATTTTTCCAGCTGAGATACCCCCGGGACTTCCACCTTTGAGAGGGATTGAACATCAAATTGATTTGATTCCAGGTGCAATTTTGCCGAACCGTGCTGCATATAGAACCAACCCCGAGGAGACTAGGGAAATTCAGCGGCAAGTCCAAGACCTTTTGGACCGTGGGTATGTACGTGAAAGCCTTAGTCCTTGTGCTGTTCCTGTACTTTTGGTTCCTAAGAAAGATGGTACTTGTCATATGTGTGTTGATTGTAGAGCCATTAACAATATTACTATAAGGTATCGTCATCCTATTCCTAGGCTAGACGACATGCTTGATGAGTTGTGTGGTTCTATAATTTTCACTAAGGTTGACTTGCGTAGTGGTTACCACCAAATAAGAATGAAATTGGGAGATGAATGGAAAACAGCTTTCAAAACCAAATTTGGGTTGTATGAGTGGTTAGTAATGCCTTTTGGTTTAACTAATGCACAAGTACATTCATGCGTTTGATGAATGAGGTCTTGAGAGCTTTTATTGGAAATTTGTGGTAGTTTACTTTGATGATATCTTGATTTATAGCAAGTCATTGGATGAACATATGGATCATTTACGTGCTGTTTTTAATGCTTTGAGAGATGCACGTTTATTTGGTAACCTTGAGAAGTGCATCTTTCGTACGAATCGAGTTTCCTTTCTTGGCTATGTTGTGACTCCACAGGGAATTGAGGTGGATGAGATGAAAATTCAAGTGATCAAGAGCTGACCAATACCTCAAGCCATCACACAGGTAAGGAGTTTTCTTGGTCTTGCAGGTTTCTACCGACGTTTCGTCAAGGATTTTAGCACTATTGCTGCCCCATTGCATGAGTTGACTAAGAAAGGTGTGGTGTTCCATTGGGGGAAAGCACAAGAGGAGTCCTTTGACATCTTGAAGGACAAGCTTACACACGCACCATTGCTGCAACTTCCTGATTTTAGTAAGACTTTTGAACTTGAATGTGATGCTAGAGGAGTTGGCATTGGTGGTGTCTTACTGCAAGATGGTAAACCGGTTGCATACTTTAGTGAAAAACTTAATGGTCCTGTCCTGAATTACTCCACATATGATAAAGAATTTTATGCTCTCGTACGATGCTTAGAGACATGGCGTCATTATTTATGGCCTAAAGAAATTGTTATTCATTCTGATCATGAATCGCTAAAGCATATTCGTTCTCAAAATAATATGAATCGTAGACATGCAAAATGGATTGAATTTATTGAGTCTTTTCCTTATGTCATTAAACATAAGAAAGGGAAGGATAATTTGATCGCTGATGCATTGTCTAGACGATATAATATGCTGTCCCAACTTGATTGTCGAATTTTTGGACTTTAATCAATTAAAGAACAATATGCTCTTGATGCTGATTTTAAAGATGTGTTGCTGCATTGTAGAAAACGTCATACCTGGAATAAATTTGTACTGGATGATGGATTCTTGTTTAGAGCTAACCGCCTATGCATTCCAGTTCGTTCCATTCGTATTTTGTTATTACAGGAGGCACATGGTGGAGGTTTGATGGGCCATTTTGGGGCAAAGAATACAGAGCATGTTCTGGCCACACATTTCTTTTGGCCAAAGATGAGGAGAGATGTAGAGCGGTTTGTGGCTCGCTGCACCACATGTCAGAAAGCTAAGTCCCGTTTGAATCCACATGGTTTATACATGCCTCTTCCCACTCCTTCCATTCCTTGGGCGGATATCTCTATGAACTTTGTTTTGGGATTGCCTAGGACTAAGAGGGGGAGGGACATCATTTTTGTTGTGGTGGATCGTTTTTCTAAGATGGCACATTTTATACCGTGTCAGAAAAGTGATGATGCTGTACATATTGCCGATCTTTTTTTCAAAGAGATTGTTCGCTTGCATGGTATGCCTTCTACTATTGTTTCAGATCGTGATGCTAAATTTTTGAGTCACTTTTGGCGCACTCTATGGAACAAGTTGGGTACAAAACTGTTGTTCTCTACAACATGTCACCCACAAACTGATTTGCAAACAAAAGTAGTGAACTGCACTTTGGGCACCATGTTGAGAGCTGTTTTGAAGAAAAATTTAAAGATGTGGGAAGAATGTTTGCCACATGTGGAGTTTGCATATAATCGGGCAACACATTCTACCACCAAGGTAAGTCCTTTTCGGGTAGTGTATGGATTCAATCCTCGTGCTCCTATTGATATCTTGCCTTTACCTACTAGTGAGAGAACTCATAATGATGCAAAGGAACATGCTGATTTTATTTTGAAAATTCATGAGACCACTAAACACAATATTGAAAAGATGAATAAAAAATATAGCACAACAGGAAAACGTATTATTGTAGTGGGCCTAAAATATTTTTGTGAGCCCTCATGAAAATAGACTTATTTTCGTGAGCCCAAACATAGCTCACGACATTACAATCTATTTTCGTGTGCCAGGAACACAGCGCACGAAAATAAGTCATATTTTCATCGGCTTTCAGCTAGGCTCACGAAAATAAGTTTAATTTTCATGGGTTTATATCAGGCTCACGAAAATAAATTTACTTTCGTGGGTTTGTTACATGCTCAAGAAAAATAGTAGGTGTATGCACGCTACTCTCGGCGCCGACCCAATCCTGCAGTTTTGCTAGCCCGCTGCGCCTCTCCTCTCGGCCTCGACCCGACGCAGCCGCACCTCAGCCCTGAACACCGCGCCGCCGCCCGGGCCCAAGCGTCGCGCCGCCGCCCAGGCTTGTGCCACGCCACTGCCCGGCCTTCCGCCACCCTACCTTTTTTTCGTGCTCCCTTGCAGTGTCGCTCGTTCCCCAGATCCGGGCGCCCCGTACGCTTCGCCGGCTCCCGCAGCGTCTTGGAGCATTCCAACTAGTTGTGCATTTTTCTTTTGGCTGGATTTCTGTTGATTTATTTTGTCTTTGCAGTGTACTTTGTCGACGAGAGCGCGGGGTCGGTGAGTGCCAGTTGAATCTCAGCAGTTCTTGTCTATCGTTGGTTTTAGTCTAACTTGATTGTTGCTAAGTGTTGCTCATGGTTGCTGCAGCACAGGTTTATGACGACAGCGAGGCTGGTAGTTGGGATCCGTTTCCATCTGAGAGGTAGGGGTCCTTAATTCCTCTTCATTACTATTTTCGTGGGCCTGATTCTGGCCCATGAAAATACTGAGACATTATTTTCGTGGGCCAGATTTTGGCCCACGAAAATACTTATTTTCGTGAGCCAGAGTAGGCCGACGAAAATAATGTTATTTTCGTGGGCCGCCCACGAAAATAATGTTATTTTTGACAGATTAGATTCGTGGGCTTCTGGCCCATGAAAATAGCGTCTAAACCTATGAAAATAATTATTTTCTTGGGCTTTTTGTATATTGTCGTGTGTTACTGGCACACGAAAATATTACAAATTCCTGTAGTGTAGAATTGCTGGTAGTAAAGGTAGGCAGGAAGTTAGACTTGAACCGGGTGATTTAGTTTGGTTACACTTGAGAAAGGATAGATTTCCAGAACTGAGAAAGTCTAAATTGATGCCTAGAGCTGATCGTCCTTTTAAAATACTTGAGAAGATTAATAATAATGCATATAAACTTTAGTTGGCTCCCGAGTTTGGGGTTAGTCCCACCTTTAACATTTCAGATTTAAGACAATATTTGGGAGAAGAAGATGAGCTTGAGTCGAGGACGACTCCAATGCAAGAGGGGGAGGATGATGTGGACATCACTCCTGCATATATACACAACACTCACATGGTAGACATGCAAGGTCCAATTACTAGAGCTCGAGCATGACAATTGAATTTAGAGGTGAGCTCGTTCCTGAACAATTCTTTATATGTGAATTTTGAGCGTATGATGCTACCTAATAGATTAATTATGATTAGGAACCATGGAGAGGACATGGAGATACATGGAGAGGGGTTTGGAGGCGTGGAGGACCAGAAAATACGCCAACAAGAAGTTAGAGACCGAGCCCAACTCAAACTCGAGTCCAACTCAGGCCCAGGAGCAGTCCACCTTAAAATGGATGCACAGGAGGCATACGTACTCTGTTTTTGACGTTCTACATATGCACGGAAAGCTTGGAGGATAAACTTTCCAATGGAACTGGCCTCACGTCAAAATTCCCTCGGAGTCGACGGGAAACTTCGAAACAATATAAATTTTAGAGTCTGTCAGGATGTTGCATCACCTAGTTGGGCCATTGGGCCTTGTATCGAGTCCAAGTCCATTATGTACGTGTCTTAGGGTTAGGTCACGACCCCAGCACCCCGTGGTCGTTCTCCACCTCCTTTATACCCCCTAGCTGCCGTCACAAACAGCTGGGTTTTTCTTAGATTATTCTGTCAAGAACAGTTTCGCCGTTCATCGGTTTGTGAGACCCCAACTTGAGTGCTTCATATCTTTCAGCAATTTGGTTGCATTCTTTCTTGTTCTTGCTTGTGTTCTTCAATTCGCAGGCAAGGATTAGCCTTCTTGGCGAGGTCAACCGCGCAATATCAGTTGCTAACCTGAGGAGACGTGGTGCTGCGATTGCAGGGTTCAGAACGTGTTGTTCGGAAGCCGGATCGATTTGTGTCAAGTCTCCACCAAATCGAGAGTTATCAGAACCTTTCAGAAGATCGGGACCCCTCTACACATCACTGAGAATGCTAACCCCGGGGCTGGTGCAAACAACCTTGAATGGTTGATGGCTATGCAGAACCAGCTCATGCAAACTATGATCTAAACTTTGGGTCAGCTGCAAGCCAACAACAACAACAATCCTAACCCCGTTCCTGCACCACCACCACCACCGCCGGCTCACAACAGATTGGGAGAGTTCATGAGGACTCGACCGCCTACTTTTGCATAAGCTAAGGATCCCATGGAGGCCGACGATTGGTTGAAATCCATGGAAAAGAAGTTTGCTATTGTTCAGTGCAATGATCGGGAGAAAGTTCTCTTCGCATCGCACCAACTTATGGGAGCAGCCGCTGACTGGTGGGACGCTCTTTGCAATGCTCATGACAACCCGGAGACTATCACTTGGGCTGAGTTCAAAGAGAGTTTCCGCTCTCATTACGTCCCTGCTGGAGTCATGATGCTTAAAAGGCAAGAGTTCAAAGGTCTCCGCCAAGGAAAGAAGTGCGTGAATGAGTACCTCAACAAGTTCAACTCGGATCAAAGGAAGCAATACTTGTTCATGAGAGGGTTGAACAATGAGATCCAAGTTCAGCTACTCAACAATGACTATGCAAATTTCCAGAAGCTTGTTGACAAAGCTATAGTGGTTGAGAGCAAGATCCGAGAGATCGAGCAAGAGGGCAAGAGGAAGCTGCCATACCAGCCACAAGGGAGCAATGTACGTCCTCGTTTCATGCCCCCATCTGCGCCACAGTATGGCTCGTCCGCTTCTACTTTCCACCCTGCAAACCCACCTCGCCCTAATCCACCACCGCAGCAACGTCCTTTTGTGCAAGCACCTCGTGTGCCTTTGCCTTCTGCGCCCCGTCCCAACATGGGCGCATATGCTAAAAACCACCCTCGCCCCAACGTTCCTGCTGACTTGGGCAACAAGGCATGCTTTTCATGCGGAGAGGCGGGACACTTTGCAAGTCAATGCCCGAAGAAAGGCATTGGACAGCCGACCAACGCGCCAAGACAGAACCCACGGCCAAATGGAGGAGCTACACAAGGTAACCGTGGGCAGCAGAACTACGCTCGTGGCAACGTGAATCATGTCTCCGCTGAGGAAGCACAACAAGCTGAGGACGTCGTGATTGGTACGTTCGTTGCCAACTCCAACCCAGCCACTGTTTTATTTGATTTTGGAGCATCGCATTCATTCATATCATCCAAGTATGTTGCCAAGTATAATATGCCCATATCACACATGGAACACACTATGTTAGTTAATTCTCCCGGTGGAGAGATGAGGACTAATATAGTATGTTCAAAAGTAAACCTTAAAATAAGGGGGTAGACTTTCTTGCCAACCTTATTGTCTTAGATTCCCAAGGGATTGATATAATACTTGGGATGGATTGGTTAAGCAAGCACAACGGAGTAATTCAATGTGCTGAGAGGAGCGTGCAGTTGACAAATGAGCACGGTACTAGTATTAAGTTTGAGTCAGCCCAACCGGCAACCGAGAAGGCAGCGTTGAACCACGTCGAAGAAGCAACATTGGACAACATTCCGGTGGTTCAAGAATTTTTGGATGTGTTCCCGGAAGAGCTTCCTGGTATGCCACCTGACTGGGACATTGAATTTGCCATTGACTTACTACCTGGAACTGCACCTATAGCGAAGAGACCATATAGGATGCCCATTAATGAACTAGTGGAACTTAAGAAGCAAGTTCAGGAGCAGCTAGAAAAGGGTTTTATACGCCCAAGCTCGTCACGTGGGAGCCCCCGTGCTCTTCGTAGACAAGAAGGATGGGACCTAAAGGATGTGTGTGGATTATAGGTCTCTCAATGAGGTGACGATCAAGAATAAATACCCGCTGCCCTGTATAGAGGACATGTTCGACCAAATGAAAGGTGCCCGAATTTTCTCCAAGATTGATCTTCGGTTGGGATACTTCCAGCTGAAGATTAAGCCCTCCGACATACCCAAGACTGCATTTCAAACACGGTATGGTTCATATGAATATACCGTTATGTCTTTTGGGTTAACGAATGCACCCGCATATTTTATGTACCTCATGAATAAGGTCTTCATGGAGTACTTGGACAAGTTCGTCATGGTTTTTATCGACGATATCATGGTGTATTCGAAAAGCGAGGAAGAACAGGAAGAACATTTGAGATTGACATTGCAGAAACTGTGAGAGCATCAATTGTATGCCAAGTTCAGCAAGTGTCAATTTTGGCTAAGGGAGATATCGTTCCTAGGCCACATCATCTCCGAGAGAGGAGTATCGGTTGATCCCGAAAAAGTGGGAGATGTTCTGAAGTGGAACCAACCGCAGAATGTGAGGGATATTCGGGGTTTCCTTGGGATGGCTGGATACTACCGGCGGTTCATCAAGGATTTCTCCAAAATAGCAAAGCCTATGACTGAATTGCTAATGAAGGGAAAAGCATTTCAGTGGACACCAGCGTGTCAAGAAAGCTTTGAGGAGCTCATGAAAAGACTAACCACGGCGCCAGTTTTGGTATTGCCGGACGTGAGCAAGAGCTTTCATATATATTGTGACGCATCAAGACAAGGGCTTGGATGTGTGCTCATGCAAGAAGGACAAGTGGTAGCCTATGTGTCGAGGCAACTAAAGAAACACGAGCTGAATTACCCCACACATGACTTGGAACTTGCATCCGTGGTACATGCCCTAAAGATTTGGAGGCATTATATCCTTGGCCATCGATGTGATATCTATACGGATCACAAAAGCCTCAAGTATATATTCACGTAAATGGATCTAAATTTGAGGCAACGTCAATGGTTGGAACTCATCAAGGATTATGATGTTGGAATAAATTATCACCCCGGAAAGGCCAATGTACTAGCTGATGCGTTGAGCCCAAAGGGAGCATGTCACCAACTCACGGTTTGGGAGCTACCGCCCGAGCTGCGCAAGGAGTTCGAATGGTTACATCTCGGGTTCTTGAACGAGATGGAAGTGATAGAACTTAATTCTTCGTTGGAACAAGACATACGAAATAGCCAAGCAACGGATGAGGAAATCAAGGAAAGAATCTGACAGGGCATAGAAAAGGATTTCAAGGAAGACGAGAAAGGCACGCTTTGGTTAGGAAAAAGGGTTTGTGTGCCTAACGTGAAGCACATCCGTGACACGATATTAAAGGAGGCACATGACTCACCTTATTCCATACATCCCGGCTGTACAAACATGTACAAGGACCTGAAAACTTGCTATTGGTGGGATGGTATGAAAGGGACATAGCTGAATATGTTGCCTTATGCGACACGTGCCAACGGGTGAAGGCCAAACATCAAAGACCCGCTGGACTGTTGCAACCATTGAAAGTACCCGAGTGGAAGTGGGAAGACATAAGCATGGATTTCATTGTCGGATTGCCACGTACTCGGTCAGGTTACAACTCCATTTGGGTTATTGTGGACCGATTGACGAAAACCGCCTATTTCCTTCCGGTTAGAACCACGTACCGCGTCACGGAACTAGCCGAGCTGTATATGGAGCAAATCGTGTGTCGCCATGGAGTTCCGAAGAGTATAGTTTCAGATCGGGGTTCTCAATTTACCTCTAGGTTCTGGAAGAAGCTGCATGAAGCCATGGGTACATGGCTAAATTTCAGCTCCGCTTATCACCCACAAACTGACGGGCAAACCGAGAGGACAAATCAAATTTTGGAAGACATGTTGAGAGCTTGTGCCTTGAAACATGGGCGTAGTTGGGATAGGAGCTTGCCGTATGCTGAATTCTCCTATAACAACAGCTATCAAGCTAGCTTGAAGATGTCACCTTTCGAAGCGTTGTACGGTAGACGGTGTAGAACACCGCTGTTCTGGAATGAGACCAGAGAGAGCCAAGTGTTTGGACCCAAAGTGCTGCAAGAAGCTGAGAAGCAAGTCCAAACGATACGAGAAAATTTGAAGGCTGCTCAGTCATGACAAAAAGGTTATGCGGACAATAGGTGAAGAAGATTGACCTTCGAAGTAGGAGACTTCGTGTACCTTAAGGTATCGCCTATCCGTGGCCAACAACGTTTCAACGTCAAAGGCAAGTTAGCACCTCGCTACATCGGGCCATTTGAGATTTTGGGCAAGCGAGGAGAGGTAGCTTATCAACTAGAGCTCCCAACGCACCTCTCCGACATGCATGACGTGTTGTACGTATCCCAGCTCAAGAAGTGCTTGAGAGTACTAGAAGAACAAGTACCGATGGATGAGCTCGAGCTTCAAGAGGATCTGACCTACGTAGAGCATCCTGTCCAAATTTTGGACGTGAAGGAAAGGGTCATGAGGAACAAAGTGATCCGTTGGTGCAAGGTACAGTGGAGCCATCACACGGAAGCCGAAGTTACATGGGAGCGTGAGGAAGACCTCAAGGCAGAATTCCCTCACCTATTGTCTACTCTATCGAATCTCGAGGGCGAGATTCAGTTTAAGGGGGGTAGGTTTGTAATACCTTCAATTTCATATTCATGCATTGCATATAGAAAAACATTATAAAAGAAATAGAAATGGGAAAGAATCATAAAAATGGGAGAAAGATAGCTGAAAAGAGCCCATTCCAATTCGCCGAGGAGCGCTGTCGACACTTTCCCGGGCTGCAGGACATGTGTCGCTCTCGGAGCTCACCCCTGCGGAAGGGATGAGGTCCGGCCCCGCCAGACACATGTCTACTTCAGAACTCACCCCTGCAGAAAGGGATGAGGCCCGACACTGCTGGACACGTGTCACCACCGGAGCTCGCCTCTGTAGAGAGGGGAGGCCCCGCCCCGCCAGACACGTGGCGCACGCGGAGCGTGCCTCTGAGGAAAAGGGAGGCCCCGCCCTACCAGACACGTGGCGCACGCGGAGCTCGCCTCTGAGGAAAAGGGAGGCCCCGCCCTGCTGGACACGTGGCAGGTCCGGAGCTCGCCTCTGAGGAGAAGCAAGGACTGGCCCCCGCTGGACACGTGGCGTCTCCGGAGCGCACCACTGCGGAGATGCGAGGTCCTTGGCGGTTTTTCCTCTTGTGCGCGGGAGTACCTGGTACGGAGGATATCGACATAATTTCCCTCACGTTGCTGCCGCACCAAATCAATTGGATATAAGTTTGATAAGATCCAAAAATAAATTGAATAGTACTCTTATTTGAGCTCCAATTGGAGTAGGACTTTTCTTTCACCCCTTATAAATAGAACCCAGAACCCCCTGACCGCAACCACGTACCTATTTTCCACCTCCCGAGTCGTCGACTTGGAGGCCCTAGCTCCCAACTCGCCGAGTTGAACCCCCTGCCTGAGTTCAGTCGCCGGTGAGCCCCACCAGTGAGCCCGCCGACGAGCGCCGTCGCTGCTGCCATTGATAGGAGGAAGGCCCTGCCACCAAAGAGAAGTGAGGCAGGTCTTCGTACCCATCTTACGACCTCGTCACGGTTTCTTTGCATCTGTTTTCTTCATTCCCTTCGAACAGAAGCTGTTTCGTGTGGACAAATCACGTGTTGATCGGTTTTACGGTGGATTTGATCTAGATCTTGAGTCAAGATCATCACCACATCAACACTTGATACTTACACCCTTGTTCACCATAAAACCCCATGCAAGCCCAGTAAAGCATGCAAGAACACGTACAAACTGGTCTAATAAAACAGCACCATAGGATTTGCACCATTGCATCTTGAGTAGAGTTTGTGCATGATGATTGATTGCTGTAAACCTTGTATGTGCATGATCGTGAGTAGAAGGACAAGCTCAGGGAGCCATCTACAATGAACTACAGCACCGAGACTTCGATATACGTGAGCAACAAGAGCCACAGGAGCAAGGCAAGTGCCCCTTGACCATATTGATCCCATATGTTTGAAAACTGTTTTGTTTGTGAAAATGTGTATGCTTGAGTCACCTTGATGGGAAACCCTTTCATAGGAGTTTACTAGTTTTGTTAACCATCCTTGTCGCCGGGAAAGTTTATGAGTCGGGTATGGTCATTTTTGCTTTTTGCTTCGCTTAGCTTACGGGTTATGGGAAGCTGAGATAGAACATGTCTAGCTACTGCACTCATATGAGTTATGATAATGATAACTTGATGATGATAATGAGCATAGAATCGGGGGAGATCTAGGCAAGCTTGGTTCGTGGATGTGGTAGAATGAGATGGTGGTTTACTTGCCATAGATCTAAGGACCGGTTCATGCCAGCACATGCCAGGAAAACAGTGCCACCACAAGGCCAAATATGGGTGCGGCTTAGCTGACTAATTAGGTAAGTTGCTAGATTGTTATGGACCGTGGAAGGCGCGGGGAATGGGAGTCGAGAGAGGACTGTCCTGGGAACTGCATGGCACAAGAAGAGGCCCGTAGGTGGGAGAATGGTGATTCGAGCCTGCTGGTGAAACCCTAGTGAGTCCATACATCTAGTAGCCCCTTTGTAAAGGCTATTTTGTGATCTCTTGTCCATACACCGACGGTTGTGTACTGGTATAATGGAGGTTCTGCAGTCACCGACAGGTGACGAAATCACAAACTTGTGGGTAAAGTGGTGCCACCTCTTAAGAGTGTAAAACTATCATGATAGCTGTGCTTACGGTCACAAGCGCCTAGCCAACTCACATGATTAGAGGGAAATTTGGGATGGAAACTTGGGATGGTTATTTGGTTATGGTTATGTGTATGGTTATTGGGATTGGTTTCGGGACTGTTGAGTCATGACAATGAGTTTGGTTTTTTCGGTTATATGATTATGAGATGGATATGAACATGAGATGATTATTACGAGCATGAGATAAAGTTGAGAAAGATAAATGGTTGGTTGAGACATGAAAAGTGGTGAATTATGAAGGAGGTATGTTGCTGTTTTACTTAAATATATGTTGGGATTAAGTTCACTTAAAGATAGTTGCTGGTTTTATCATGGTTGTGAAATAAACTTTGCTTTCTGCAATGAGCCTTTTTATTCCCTACCTTGCTTTAAGCTACATGTCATACTTTTTCCACACTTGCTGAGTATGACATGTACTCACCCTTGCATTATCATACAAACATCAGCAACAGGAGAAGAGTACTTCGAAGATCATGTGGAGTACTAGGCGTGCGAACTACCGTCAACTTGCCTGTGGTGTTGGAGATGGAGCCGCTGCTGTTTAGTTGCTTCCATTATCGTTTAGAGACTTCCGCTGCTAGAATAAGTTTGAGACTTCCGCTGCAAGAATAAGTTAGAGATTGATGTAATAAAGTACTTAAACCCTATTATTCGTGGTTATATTCTGAATTCAGTTTGTGGATTACATGTGTATGTGTGATGAACATCCTGGGCACACATATGCATTAGCTTGGTTCCGTGTTTTACGGGACCGGGCATCACAGACACGTGCCCTTGGCCTCAGACCATGCCTCCCCGCTCAGGTAAGGTTCGGATCTGCCACGTGTATCCGGGCTCTGAACCTCCTCCCTGCTGAGGAGGGCTCCGGAGCTGACATGTGCCCTTGGCCCCCGACCAAGCCTCCCCGCTGACATGAGGTTCGGAGCTGCCACGTGTATCCGAGCTTTGAACCTCCTCCCTGCGGAGGAGGGTTCCGGAGCCGCCATGTGTCCCACGATCCGTCATAGGCCGTGGGTCAAAGAAGTCAAGAAGGAAGTGCGCTGTCAGGCCGTGCTCAAGGCTCGCGTCTTCCCCTGAAGCATGGCGCACGGCACACGCCTCCGTCCTCTGCCCATTTGCCATTACGGTGACAAGACAAGGCGGCGAGGCGTGACAGCAGCACAGTGCTGCCTAGCAGAGCGAGAGGACGAGGCGACAAGACGGCGTCTTCATCATCACCTGCCGCGCGGTCATAGGCGCTTAGCGCGCCAGGCGGTGGGACTTGACTTCCCCACCGACCACTCTACTCAGAGTTGTAAAAATCCTAGATTATGTATAGGGTTTAGATAGACTCGGGGCCACCTGTCGGCCCCAGGCCACAATGTAACCACCCCTACCTTGGACTATAAAAGGACCGGGGTGTCCACCTGACAAAGGGTTTGCAACCCTGCCAACTCACACAAACATACGCGCAAGCAATACAACAATCACCCCCGTTGACGTAGGGTTTTACGCTCTGGCGGGCTGAACCACATAAATCTCTGTGTTCCCCCTCTCGCTCGAGCTTGGTCACTCTAAAGACGTCAAGCCCCTCCAATCAAAGAACCTCAGCGGGCTGCTCCTGTAGCAGACCGGGGGAAGTGTTGTTGCAACACTTTGACATTTAGCGCTAGGAAGGGGAGCTTTTGACGCTCTCTAGGCGACCATGGTGAACATCACCTCTCTCGGCGAGACTTCTCACCCCACTCTCCATCGTCTCCAGGCGGGAGATGAGGAGGCCACCTCCCCCCCCCCCCGCTCCAGGGCTAAAAGTTCTAGCCGGGCAGGCGACCAGACAGTCGGCATGCCCGCGGCGCCCACGAAGTCTAGGTTTGATTGGGCAGGCGACCGGACGGTCGGCGTGCCCTCAGCGTCTACGGCGCCCGTTGCCGCTACTTCACGGCGGCCTTCTACCCCTACGGTGGTGACGTCACCGCCACTATCGAGCCCGGAAAGCGTGCTGGCTGCGGCACGCGCCCTTCTCCATAGTCCTCCGGGCGAGGGTGCCACCCTGAGGCGGTAGAGTGATGGCGACACGACGTCGACCAGCTCGTCGCCGCCGCCGTGAACACGCTCGCCTACACAAGACAACGAGCCAAGCCCTCGCAGGCCCAGTCGCATACGCCGACGATGGCCCGCGGGATGGCTGCCACCACGGCCAGACAGGCCACCGCTGACCTCAGGGTCGTGCTAAACTTTCGCCACACAAGCGAGGATGGTCGCATCACCATTGAGCGATGCCGCAAGAGGTGTCGCAACCTTGAAGGAGAGTACGACTCCCTGAGAACCGTACCAGCAGGACGCTCCCCTCAGACCCCAGCCTCTCCAGGAGCAGGCGGGGCAGCGGTGCTCGCCCCGCACCTTCGCATGGTGGTCTGGCCACCCAAGTTCTGGCCCCACTTGCTGGAGAAATACGACGGGACTGTAATCCCCGCTGAGTTCCTGCATATCTACTCCACCTCCATCCTAGCTGCAGGAGGGGATGAGTCTGTCATGGCCAACTACTTCCCCGTGGCCCTGACTGGCATTGCCTGGTCATGGCTCATGAACCTTCCCCCAGGCTCCATCTCGTCCTGGGAAGAGTTGTGCTAGAGATTCACAGCCAACTTTGGGAGTTCCTACACGCACCCCAGCACCGAGCTCGACCTCCACGCCATGCGTCAGCGCGAGGGGGAGTCGCTACAATCCTTTGTCCAGCAGTTCTCCCAGGTCAGGAATACCATCCCCCGCATCTCCAATGCCTCCGTCGTCGTCGCCTTTGGGCTGGGCGTCCGTGAGAAGAAAATGCTCTAGAAGTTAACCAAGAACGACGTGCAAGATGTCTCCGATCTCTTCAACCTGGCGGACAAGTGCGCCAGGGCGGCGGAAGGCAGAGACTGTCACTCACGACCCACCTCCGCGGCAGGTAGTGCCGGTGAAGCCGCTGCTCAGAGCAACAGCAAAAAGAAGAAGAAGGTCGGAGGGAAGGACAAGTGAAAGTGCATCTAGGCATTCCCTTGTGGGTTTTGGACGATTGATGACAAACAAATGAGATACTAATGAGATTTGTTGAGATGAAAGCAGGTATATGAAGAATAGAACTTATGGTGCACAAAATGGTAAAAAATAAGGTATGAGAAAAGAAAAGCCCAAATGATTAATGGAAGCGCAAAGTAGATATCAATGTATAGGATGTGTGTGAGAGACACATCCCAAGAGCTTATAACTTTGCGTACAGGGTAAGGGCTAAAATCAATAAGTTAAACAATTCATTGAAGTACCGGACAAGTCCGTTCACCAGCGGACTAGTCCCATTAACTTACTGTTCTCATACGGACAAGTCCGGAACAGAACCGGACTAGTCCGTTCAACTCACTGTTCCCATCCGGACAAGTCCGGACATGAGCCGGACAAGCCCGATCAACTTTCTGGTGCTTCACGCGGATAAGTCCCAAGATTTGAACTAGTCCGCGAACACAATACATATCACCTTGCACCAGACAAGTCCGTCCAATTGCAGACTAGTCCGATTAAGTTTCTGGAATCACCACGGACTAGTCCGGTTAACTTTCTGTTCCAATGCGGACTAGTCCGGATCACCTCACACAAATTAGGGTTTCAATGTGATGCACATTCCACGCAGACTTTACACAGCACACCAGACTAGTCCGGTCCTCTGAGCGGACTAGTCCGGCCGTTGGGATCCCTAACGGTAACTTTTTTAGAAACTCTATAAATAGGTGATCCACGACCCCACAATAGACAACTAAGAACCCTAGCGCCGTCACACGTCCCAAGAGCACAGAAACACTTCTGCCCACACATCTAAAGCACTTAAAAGTTAAATCTTTTGGGAATCCAGATTTGGGAAAGGGAGATCGTCTTCTACGCATTGTTGAGCTCTTGGGGTTTGATCTCTTATACACTTTTGCATCTGTTGTCTATCTTTTGAGTGTATTTGATCTGTTTCCTCGCTGTAATTTTGTGGGGGCCCTCAGCGTGTGAGGTTGCCCCATTAACTCAGTGATTACCCCTTGATAGTGGAACTCAAGTTGGCCTTTATGGTGACTTGAAGAGGTAAATGTTTGATTGAGACCCGACTCCATGTGAGCTCCTCAACGAGGAGTAGATCTCTTTGGTGAGATCAAACCTCGGTAAAAATCCTTGTCTTGTGTGTTCCAGTTCTTTACTTTTGCGATCATCATCATCTAGGCATAGGGTTGATTAAACTTGCAACTTGTATTAATTTTGTATTACACGTGCAAATCAATCATCCTAAAAACTTACTCAAGTTATTAGGATAGTTTACTTAATTCCGCTGCTCTAACGTTTCAGAAGAATACATTAAACAGTTAATCTTTTCGTAGGTATAACTAGCATACCGGACTAGTTCGTACCATATACCGGACTAGTCCGACCCTCCTGTATTTGACGATTTTGTGAAGTGTTGCAGGAAAACTTTTCCAACGCCTATTTATCCCCCTCTAGGCCACATTTAATTGGTATCAGAGCCGGATATCCATTTATGAGACTTACCGCTTAGAGAGATAAATGGCCACCGAAAAGAACAACGAGATCCCAGGGTCACTAGTCACCGGAGACGAACAAGACACCAAGATGTTCGATGTGCTCAAGGACTATGAGCACGACGACGATGAAGTGCGCAATCTGAAAGCACTACTGAGGAAAAAGCCGATGAGCCAAAACGGCAAGAAGGTGGACGAAAAGACAAAAGGGAGTAGTCATCAAGACTACTCCTGGTATCCTTTTAATTATGACAAGCTCAACAACAACAATCATTGCCATTTTATTCCATTGGGAAAGCCTCCACATTTTGACGGCAACAATTATACAATGTGGAAATATAAATTGAAGATTCATCTTATCTCACTTAATCCTGTCTTTGGCACATAGTGTGTACAGGTTTGGACATCCCCGACAATGATGAAGAACTCATTCGGAGCAAGAACAAGCAATCCATCACAATGCACAAGATGTTGCGGTGATTACTTCATCTTTAAGTAGAGAAGAGTTCACCAAGGTGGATGGACTTGAAGTTGCCAAAGACATATGGGATACTCTCAAGACTGCTCAAGAAGGGAACCGCCCTGTTCACAGAGCGAAGATTGAGATTCTTGAGGGAGAATTGGGGAGATTTTCCATAGAGGATGGTGAAACTCCTCAAGAGATGTACAACCACATGAAGACACTCATCAACAAGATTAGGGCTTATGGAAGCAAAAAGTGGACTGATCATGAGGTTGTAAAAAGGATGATAAGAGCCTTCATGCCTCGGAATGTCACTCTATGCTCAATGATAAAAGGAAGCCCGGGGTTCCACAAAATAACCTCTGATGAAGTTCTTGAAAAAATAATCAATCACGAGATGATGGATAAAGAAGCTCAATATGTCAAAGACTTAGCTGAACTTACCTAATCCAAGAAGAAGGAAGTTGCTCTTAAGGCAACTTGCAAGCCCAAAGGGAAGGAGACTCGTGAAACCCATGAAGAAGAAGATACAGATGATGTAAGCACAGATATGGATGATCATCAAGAAATATGGGTGTTGTTCACCAATAAATTCAAGCGCATGATTAGAAGAAGAAAAGGCAGCAACTCAAGTGAAGGAAAGAGCAAGGAAAAAGGAAAATCCAAGGTTTGACGTACTTGCTACAACTGCAACGAATACGTACACTTTATGGTTGATTGTCAATATGAGGAAAATAAGAAGAAGAAAGAAGTGAAGCCGCAAGAAAAGAAAATCTTCAAGAAAAAGAAGCAAGCACATCAATCGCACATCAGCGAGGAGTGGGACTCATGATGAGTCCTCCTCGGATGATGAAGAGGAGATGGCAACAATTGCCATCAAGAAGCCTACCAAGAAGTCTACACTCTTCCCAAACATGGGAGGACGGGAGACCTACAACCACGCTTGCCTCATGGCTAAAGAAGGCATTAAAAAGGATCGACTTACATCCTCCTCCTTACATTCCTCTAATGATGATTTTGATAGCGCTAATAAAAATGAGGAAATGCTAAGAGGATTGAGTAAAATTGCTTTAAAAAAAATAAAGATATTGTGATATGAAATCTTTGAGAAGGATGAGCTTGTCAATCGTCAAGAAGATATGCTCATCCGTGAAAGGAAGAAATATCAAGAGGTTGAAAAGCTTCTTGAGCTTGAAAAGGAGAAAAGTAAGTCACTTGAGCTTGAACTAGCTTTGAGTAAGGAAACTTACTCAAAACTAGAAGACTCACATTGCAATCAATGACGAACATGCTAACTTGACAAAAGTTAGCAAAATTCTCGAAGTGCAAGTGGAGTCACTCAAGCAAAGTGGGGCTTCCTCCTCAAAGAGCTCACCTTCTCAACATATCAATATGACAATAATTAAAACTTGCACATGCTCTAGTAAGAAGGCTGTGGCGAACCGGAATCCGCTCATCCAGGATCGCAGAGGGTGGTGCCGCACGATGCGACACGACACCCGACAGCACACATCCTAAGGATACATTGCATTACAGAGAAAACAACTGAAACTGTACAAAGTAGTTCACTGCTCAGTTACAAACTAAGGTATACATTACATAGCAGAAGTTTTTATTTGTACAACTCACGCCCGCCTATCTAGCAAAAGTCGGTTGCCCAGCCCTAGGGCAACCCACACTAGCTGCACTCCTCAGCGCAGCGCGGCGTGTACGGCTCCCACTCAGCCGTGGTCCCCGACGGAGGGTAACCCTCGCCGGTGGACTCGTAACCCGAGTCCGTGGGTGGCTCCTCACCTGAAAAACACTTAAGCAGCAACCATGTGCACGATGGCTCAACAAGACTTAACCGACTCACCTAGGCATGAAACTCTACATGTAGTGTACAACAAACATGGGGTGCTACATTTTTAGCAAAGGGACACACCTACAAGTTCATCCTCAATTCATCTTTTAGCCACAGTTAACAGTTCATGAATATGAACTTTATTGAGCAATATTTGTGGCACACATGTAACAATACAATTATATCATAACAGCAATATTGAATCATCACATTTCATACATTAGCCTACGTCACGACTCAGTGAACAAGCGGTACTCGTCACCGCGAGGGATGGCCGATCGACTAGATATACACCTGCAGGGATACCCAAAGAGCACGTCACGTACGCTCACCCATAGAGCTGCACAGCACGCTCACTCAATGTCGTACGGGACAACCTTTCACCCAACAGCCCAGACGTCGAACCGGTCGCACCGAAACGAGCAGGAGGTTCCCTACACGGAGCATCTCTCTATGCCCGTTAGCAGATTTCCACCTTGCTGCCCTCACCCTACACCTATAAATCTGTGCATTATGCCTTGACGCCCGGAGGTATAGGTTACATCGGTTTATCGGGGCCCATATATTCGATATGCCTTCGGTACGTTCAATACTTGTTCAGCAGGGCCACACACGGATCGGTCCTCAATCGACATGGACAGGGATGCGCACACAAGACTTCCTCTTGCTGCGCCCTAGCCCCTGCCTAGTCTCATTTTCATTACTAAAGTGATCTCACATCACTCGAACCAATCCCGTGTGTCCCAAGCCTAAACTCGCGAGTAGATTCCAACTACTCGACTTGTACCGAAGTCCTATGAATCATTAAGCATAGCCTGTCTACGCGAGGTCTTAGACACTACCCTCACTCTTATAGGCAAATTCTGGTTATGAAAGTGGGGTTCCATCCATCCTACACCTAATGCACATTCATACTTCACACTAGACATGTAAACAAAGCAAAACTTTATAAAAGGGTTAATGCAAACCGGGGCTTGACTTGTTGCTGCTGTTCAGTGGTTAGGTCTTCGTCCGGAAGAAGGAAGTCGAGCACTTCCGGAGTCTCCTCGCCTTCAGCAACTACACGTTAACGAGATACTACATGTCATTTCAAATGCAATGTGTAAACTTGAGTAAGTAATTCCTATAACTCTAGCTAGCCCTCCCCTTTGGCTCTGAAATTTTTATGGTGGCTTTTTAGGGTCCTAATCAGAGTCTTGACCAAGTTTCATTTGAAACAAAGTTCATTTGAGCCTTGTACAAATAAAAGCCTTTTTGGTCAATATTTGAGCCTCTAAGTAATTCCAGGGGTTTTCATGGCTCCCACCATTACTTTCTGGAAACTAGAATTTGAGATGGTTCTAATGGAATTGGTTTCATGTTATTTTAAGAATCCTAGAGGAGGTTATGCCCTAAACAAGTTTTTGATAAAATCTGAAAAATGTTTCTGTTCATTTTTCTATTTTCTCAGGGCAGTCCTCTTAATCACCCCATTAGGGGGGACTAAATTATCTTGGATGAGTCTGAAAATTTTACTGTGACTCAAGGATTTTCCAATAACCCTATCAGCCAAATTTCAGCATTTTTCATAAAGTAATTCTCCAGATAAAATTCCCAACAGTCTAAAATTTAGGGAATTAATTCTGGAAAACTCTTAGGTTTCATGAGCTGAAATTGGTATTGCTGGAAAGTACTCAGAATTCTGAGCTCAGCAAAATTTGGTTCACTGAATTTGGAGCTTCCTAGCAAAAGTTCTAAGCATTTGAAGATTGAACCAAATCTGAAAATTAAAATAAAGTTTAAACTGTTGGGTGGGGTCCCCGGGCTACGTGTCAGCCTCCCAGCTAACCCACACAGAAGCCTGCAGAATCACCCGCGCAGTTGCACAGGATCCCGGTGCTGCAGCAAATCCGGGGTGCTCTCAGCAGAGACCGACACGCGGGGCCCGTGGGGCTTCCTCAACCTCGCGCTCCCGCGGCTCCCCGCCGCCCACCTCGCCGGAATACTCGCCGCCGGGCGTCCTGCTGCTCGACCTCCGACGGAACTCACCGCCTGTGCATATTTCGGCCTGGGGAACACTGTGGTGCCCTCAACGGAGCTCGGCAATGGCCGGAATAGTGCTCCCGACGGTAACAGTGGCCGGGAGCTCATCAGCGACGTCGAACTCGGTGTCCTCTGCACCTTTTTCGACGTGGTTTGCTCGGGGAGCTCCGCTGACACCTGCTGATCACGGACATGGGCACCGATCCCCGTGAAAATGGCCGCAACTACGACCTCACCGGCGAGGTGCCCTGTTCTCTGCCGCCGGGCCAAAACTTTAACAGAACTAAGGCCCTAGTGCATGGAACTGGCTGCTACTTGATCGAGGAGGTGCGCTAGGTATTCTAGAGCGTGTGTAAGCTATAGCTTGATCGGCGGTTGCTCCTGTGCAACAAATTTCGCCGTAGACCGAATTCTAACCCTAACACGCCCCGAGGATGAAAACCAGGAATTCTTGCTCTACATCGCCGGAACTGGCGCAATGTTTCCTCCTACGGCTTCAGCACAAGTAGGCGCACCTTTTCTTCTCTGTTAACGGCGTGTGAAACTGTCGGGATCGGCCAGTCGCGGCGCTCAGAGGAGGCGTCGTCGAGTTCTTGCGCGGACACGGGAGAGTAGCTCGGGTTCTGCTCGTTTTCACTCGGGAATCCGAAGGAGGGGCGAAGCAGCTCGTGCGCTGGACTTTGGAGCCGCGTTTTTCACCGTGAGGTGGCGGTAACAATCGTGCTGTCGGCTCTCTGAGCGCCCGGCGGTCGCCGGCCTCGGGTTGAGTCTCTTCTGTGAAACTGGGACACTGACCAGTGGGCCCTGCTCCTCCAATTCTTTTTCTAATTTTTTCACCTCTGTTTTGCTGAAAGTATCCCCAGCTACTCACAATTGAATGTGAGACTTAGCCCCCAAGTCTTGGTTTGAATTTGAATTCTCAAATTTGAACTTTGTTTGGCTAAATTTGCTTCAAATTTGAACTGAAATTCAAATTCAGTTTTGAATTATTGCAAATTTAGCTCTTGACAAAATGAACTCCAATGGGGATGAAAATTGGTGGGCTAATTCAGAAAAATGTGCTGAGTTTGAATATGAAGCCAACTTTTGAATTTAAGTGATAAAAGTTGCTGCAATTTGAATTTACATTCAAATTGGCCTCTTTTTCAAATGCCTCAAAAAGTGTTGGATTTGCATGAAATTTGGCCTGAACCTTCCCAAGACTTTTCAAGTTCTAGGGGTGAGCTCAACCTCTCATGTTCATGTGTAGGAATCCTACTTTGTGAAAGTTAGGGCTTTCCCCTCTAATCACCCTTTTGATGGAGGTTACTTGCTCTTCACAATTCTTCACAAGATATCCACAACAAAACTGTGGTGTTGTGAGGTTATGAAAAGTTTTTGCATGTCCCTTTTCTTGGGCTTTTACATCCCTTGCCCATTAAAAGAATCTCGTCCCGAGATTACAAAAGAAGAGACAGCGCTGTAATAGGGACTCACCCGTGCTGAGACGCCATGAACTCCGGGTAATTTGAGCGAAGGAATTCCTCGCTCTCCCACGTCGCTTCTTCAGCGGTGTGGTTGCTCCAGAGTATTTTGTAGAACCACAACGTTCAGCTACGCGTGGTCCGCGCTTTCTCATCAAGAATTGCCACCGGATATCCGTCATACGTCAAATCCGGTTGCAACTCGATGATGTCTTCGGTAGGGACAGAAGCTGTATGCTTCAGACATTTTCGCAGTTGTGAAACATGGAAAACGTCATGGACACCAGCAAGAGATGCAGGTAACTCCAGTCTATACGCCGCTGGTCCACACTTCTCGGTGATAGCATAGGGTCCAATGAAACGGGGAGCGAGTTTCCCCTTCACACCGAACCTGTGAACGCCCTTCATCGGAGACACATGGAGGTACATGTGCTCTCCGACGTCAAAGTGCAGCGGTCTACGCCTCTTATCAGTGTAGCTTTTCTGCCGGGATTGAGCGGCCTTCAAGTTGGCTTGAATCATCCGAACGCGCTCTTCGGCGTCGTTCACCATGTCAACCCCGAATGTGACCCTTTCACCGGACTCGCACCAGTTTAATGGGGTGCAGCATTTGTGACCGTAGAGAGCTTCGTAGGGTGCCATCTTGATACTCGCCTGATAGACGTTGTTGTACGAGAATTCCGCCAACGGTAGGTGAGCATCCCAGTTCCTACCGTGGTGGATGGCACACGCCCTCAACATGTCTTCCAGTACTTGATTCACCCTCTCTGTTTGCCCATCTGTCTGAGGGTGATAGGCAGAGCTCCTAATCAGCTTGTTACCCAATGCAGCGTGCAACTGCTCCCAAAAGCGAGATACAAAAAATGTACCTCGATCTGAGACGATGGTCTTGGGTACACCATATAAGCACAAAATCTTCGCTATGTACAGCTCCGCGTATTTGCCGGCATTGTAATGTGTATGCACCGGGATGAAGTGAGCCGTCTTGGTCAACCGGTCAACGATTACCCAAATGGAATCATGCTTGTTGGACTTCAGGGGTAATCCGACAATGAAATCCATGCTCACATCTTCCCATTTCTATGCCGGGATCTTCAGGGGTTGCAACAGCCCTGATTTTCTCATATTATCAGCCTTCACTCGTCTACACGTATCACACTCAGATAAGTACTGCACTACCTCCCGCTTCATCCGCGTCCACCAAAATTTCTTTTTCAAATCTTGGTACATTTTGTTGCTGCCCAGATGAATGGAGTATTTAGACAAGTGAGCTTCATCGAGGATCTTTCTCCTCAGCTCCATAACCCGGGGTACCACTATGCGGTCATTGAACCATAGCGTCCCCTCACCATCTTTCCGGAAACACTTGATCTCCCCGTTGTCTATCCGTCTCCGGAGATGTGCCATGCCCTTATCAACTTTCTGAACTGCAATGATGTCCTCCCTAATAGTAGGGATCAGGGCAAGGTTGTAGAGTGATCCATAAGGAGCCAAGTATAAACTCGGCTCTTCCTCCTCCACCGTTGTAATGGCGAGGTTATGGATATGTGATTTCCGACTCAGCGCGTCGGCAACCACATTCGCCTTGCCGGGGTGGTAATGAATCTCAATCTCATAGTCTTTGATTAGTTCTAACCACCTCCTTTGCCTCATATTCAGCTCCTTCTGGGTGAAAATGTACTTCAAGCTCTTGTGGTCGGTGTAGAGATGCACCAAATTCCATAGGAGATAGTGCCTCCACATTTTCAGCGCCAAGACCACAGCAGCAAGCTCAAGATCATGAGTCTGATAGTGCTGCTCATGGTTCCGAAGTTTGCGTGAGCCATATGCGACCACACGTCCTTCCTGCATCAACACGCAGCTGAGCCCAATGCCGGACGCGTCACAATACACGTCGAAGGGCTTGGTTGTATCCGGTTGAGCTAAGACCGGGGCTGTTGTGAGATGCTTCACCAATGCTTGGAACACTCCTTCACACGCCGTGTTCCAAACATATTTTGTTCCTTTCTTCAGCAATTCTGTCATCGGCTTAGCAAACTTGGAGAAGCTTGGAATGAATCTCCGATAGTATCCTGATAAACTGAGGAAACTTCTGACATCATGGACTGAAGTGGGAGCTTTGCATTTCAGCACTTGTTCGATTTTGCTTGGGTCAACCGCAATGCCTTCCGCTGAGATGATATGTCCCAAAAATGGCACTGGCTGATCCAAAACTCACATTTGCTGAACTTGGCGTAGAGCTTGTGTGTAAAAGTCCCAAAACTTGTAAATAGAAAACTTGAGCTATGAATAAAGTTGAGTTTAAATACAACAAATGGGACTTGCAAAAACTTTTGTTTACTCATGAAAGTATTGGCATGTGCAATAAAGCTCTAGATTCAGTTTGAACTAAGAGGGTCACTTCAAAAAGATGAAGGCCATTCTCAAAAGGTGGAGATTCCAAACTGTTGTTTAAAAAGTTGTATTTGCAATGGCCAACTCAAAGATCAGAGGACATATTTGAATTCCTCAGGTCCAAATTATGAGGGGGCCAAGTTTTGAGAAAATTTGGAGGAGATTTGATATGAATATCAAAGGAACTGGTAAATTTCATCCAAATTTGAATTTAAATTTGAAACTGTGGCACAAATTGTCAAATGGCAAATTGGCTTGTGAATTTGGATCCCTCATAGCTGAATTTACAATGTGTCAAAATTTGGAGATCCTTTGGGGGCAGAGAGAAGCTGTGGGACCCACATGTCATGGACTGAAAATGGAGGAGACTTTCAACCGAAGCAAACAATTTGCTCTGTTCAGACAGAGCCCGAAGCTGACATGCCGCAGCGCGCCACCAAGCTGCTCGGCAAACCGACGTCTCGCGGTTCTCACGATCAGGGCGCCGAGTAGAAAAAAGATCAACGGGTGCACCCCCCTCTCAGTGGATAAACGCTCCCGGTCCTTTCTCCCTTCGTTGCACCGAGTCCCGTGACTGTTTTTGCCGCCGCCGCGTGCTCACGCTCGGTTTGCTGTCGGCCATCGTCTCCCCGAGCCGTGACCACCGGGCAAACTCGGAAGCCGCGTCGCCCACGCTCCCTGAAGCCTGTCAGAGCCAGTTCCGAGGGTACAACGGGCTACAATCGCCTCGGCAAGCCGTTTCTTCCCTGGCGGACTGACCTCGGCGGCTTCACTTCGAGCCAAGTCTCTCCGATGTTTCACGCCCAACAAATCCACGAATAAGGTTGGTTACCACCTCCCCTTGCTGTCCACCGAGTTCAGGATCATTTCATAGTACCACCTGGCCGGAATTTGAGGTTTCTCACCGGCGGGTTCTTCGGGCCGCCATGCCAAAAATCCAAAATTAGGTCCCTATGGTTAGGAGTTTCCAGTCATGAGCTTTGGGCATGTTCTGTAGACTCCGACAGTCCTCCTCGTCCAACCGGTGCTGGTTTTCATCAACCCTAGCCGTAGAACGCCGTGTTTTTTTCGCTGCCGTCGGAAAATCTACCTCGGGCGCACCGTGCGGACCTATTTAGAGCCATTTTCTATCCAAACCGAGTCCCTGTAAAGCATGGCCACGACTCACTGGTGCTTTAGGAGCAAATGGCACAGCGTTTTGTGTGGCACCTCGCCCTAGCGACGTCGTCGGAGTTGCCGCGGTCACTGTCACCGTCGCGCCTAGGATTCCGGCCATCTTCGATTGGAGGTAAGGCCGGCAACGTGTTCCTCGCGCGAAAATATGTAGTGGAGGCGAAAATCAACAAGTTCTGAGGACCGGAACCCCTTCCCGGCGAGAGCTCCGGCGAGCCTGGCGGCGGGGTCACGCGGGAGCCCCAGGAAGACGAAGGAGGGGTCGACCCTACTCGTCAGTGGCTAGGTTTAAGCGTGCGGGATTTTCTGCGGCCCTGGATCGGTCTGTGACAACGCGGGAACGGGTCTGTGGCTCCGTGCGGAGTGATTCCGGCAGCTGACACATGTAGGATGGACCCACAGTCAGAGTTTGAATATTTCCCGATTAGTTTGAATTTCCAGATTTAGTTTAAACTTTAGAACCTCATAACTTTTGCTAGGAAGCTCCAAATTTAGTGATTCAAATTGGGTTGGATTCAGGATGAAAAACTATATCCAAATATGCAGCCCAATTTGCATGAAAACCAATAGAAAATTCTGGAGAATTCTTTAAATCTTTTCAGAAAAAGAATTTTAGAGGGAGTATGGTTTATCCAAATATCCCCAAATTTTTCCAGAATATTATTTAGGATGTTAGGAAACTCCTATAAAAGTTTCAGCTCAATCGGAGTTGATTTAGTTAGGGTAATTCTGATTTAATGTTTCTGTATTCAAATGAATAGAGAAACATTTTCAGAGGATTTCCAAAACTTGGAAATTCAGTTCTGGGCATTCCTTATCTCCAAAAATCCTAGGAACATTCAGGCATACTCTCTGAGCTATGTTGGAAATTATAGTTCACTTGAATTTGCATGAAAGTGCAAATTTATTTAGAATTAATTCCTTTCTGCCTAAATGCTTAGGGAATTGTTCTGATTGATCTACTTAGTGAAATATTCTGAAATTTGGTCCAGAGGACTTTCTTGTGACAAGGAACTCACAAGAAAATTTCCAGATCCATTGGAGCTCTCGATCAGTAGTGTTTTCTTCAACCAATTAGGTGATCACCACCCAAGTGATGAACCTCACTTCTCACTTGATGATAGTGCTTAAACACACACCCAAACCACCAGCCCCAGTGTCATTTTAAATTCTTAAACAAAGTTCCAGTTTCAAACCTGTCTTTAGAACTTGTTAGCAAAAGTTTTACAATTAAACATATGTGCATGTTCATAACGGATAGTGATTAAACGTGGAGGAGTGGAAGAGAAGTTAAGCTTGGATCAAGGAGCAAGAAGGGCAGGAATTGAACTTCAAGTCATCAGCAACTAACTTCATACCATCTGACTTTAGTCTCCTGCAAAACCAAGGCAAGCCCCGGTTTGCATTTAAGTTGTTTTATAAAGTTTTTCATTTATTCATTACTATGGGTCAAGGTTTGTATGTGCATTAGGTCAAGGATGTTTTATACTCCACATGCATGACCAAAAAGAACCATGGGATCAAGAGTAGAATGGTTTCATCGCTATAGAATAAGGCCGTGCTAAACAGCTTAGGACATCTGGTAGAAGTCGAGTAGTTGGAATCTACTCGCATGTTATAGACGGGATCACCTGGGTGTAGATGGAAAAAGACAGCAAACTAAAGTTTACAGTTCCAAAGATGAGACCGGGCAGGATGGTTAGGCAGCGACAAGACGAGGTCTTGGTCGAGTAGCTCTGCCTGTGTCGGTTAAGGACCGATGCGTGTGCGGCACTCAGGAGCAGGTATTGAGTTGTGTACCGGATGCTTACTGACATGGGAACCAGGAAACCGATGTACCAGGTTCACTGGATTGTAGAGGCATACCACATCGTCTCGTTAGACCTATGAGCCTGAGACGGCGCGACCGGTTCTACAGTCTAGTGTCCTGTGAAAGGTGGCCACATACGACGTAATGAAGGACGCCAGAGTTGGGTCTTCAGAGGCGGGCGTATGTGTCGAGTTATCCAGGTAGTGTTTGATTCGAATCACCGTCCCTCGTAGTTATTGAGTACCGCTTGCTCCCTGTGTTGTGACGTAGTAATCAAGTTGTGTGGAAATAGTTTGCAAAGTTTTAAATGCTGTTATGATAATTGTAATTTGCATGAAAACCATGTTTGAAGTAGAGATAGAGCAAACTAAAGTTATTTTCCACCTTGGGACAAGTAACATTGGAACAAAGCGTTTCTTGTTTGATTGTGGAGTTCCAATGTTGCTAGGCACAAGGTCACTACTATTATGGCTAAAACCTTAAAGTTAAGGATGAACTAGTAGGCGAGTCTTTTCGCACATTACAGGCTTAAGTCTTAGGTTACTTTCATGTAGAGTTTCATTCCTTAGGAGAGACGGTTAAGTCTTGCTGAGCCTTTGTGCTCACTCTTGCTATATAAGTGGTTTTGCAGGTAAACCTCGACGCTATAAAGAAGGTTGTCCGGTGAGACTCGGGAACTTCCGAGTCATGTCACACTCGGAGAAACTAGCCGCTGCCATGTCTTTGTGTTGCTAGCGAGAGGAGTCCGCGGGCTGGACCTCTTCTCGAGTGCTTCTTATATATTCGACGTGAGCTATTTATAGACTTCCGCTGTAGCTACTTTATGCAAAGTATTTACAAAGAACAGTTGCAAGCTTCCGCTTTTGATTTATGTAATACAGGGTTCCTTATATGTGTGCTGTTCGGTGCCGCATAACACGGCACCACCAAATGTGATTCCCGGGCAAGGTGCCCCGTTCCCGTGAATGATCGGGACGGCGGGGACCCGTCATTGTGGTCTCGCAATCGTTGAAGAACGATCCTCAAGTGTTCGGCGTGTTCTGCTTCTGTCTTGGAATAAACCAAGATATCATCAATGAACACCACCACGAACTTATCCAGCTCCGGCATGAACACCGAGTTCATGAGATACATGAAATGTGCTGGAGCATTTGTGAGACCAAAAGACATGGCGAGATATTCGTATAAGACATATCTCGTCGAGAAAGCCGTCTTCGGGATATCCCCCGCCCGGATCTTTATCTGATGATATCCAGAGCGAAGGTCCATCTTGGAGAACACACTTGCACACACAAGTTGATCAAACAAAATGTCAATGTGGGGCAGTGGATACTTATTCTTGATGGTGACGGCGTTGAGCGGCCGGTAGTCCACACACAGCGTCAAGGTTTCATCCTTCTTCTTCACGAACAACGCCGAGCATCCCCAAGGCGAGGAACTCGGCCTAATGAAACCCTTGCTCAACAGATCATTGAGCTGTTCCTTCAGTTCAGACAGCTCGTTCGGAGCCATTTTGTATGGTCTCCTGGAGATAGGGGTAGTCCCGGGTGCAAGCTCGATCTTGAACTCAACATCCCGCTCAGGTGGCATGCCCAGAAGATCATCCGGAAACACGTCGGGGTACTCCCGGACTACGATCCTCTAACTTGAGAGCTTCAGTATTATTGATTGCTGAAACCTCCCGGACTGGATTATATAATATGAGGGACTGCGAACAGCGTAGTGGGGAGTTAAGGTGAACCGTCCGTGATAAAGTTTCCAGGACAGCGCCATGGTAGCTTAGCCATGACATTCCTAAGATTGCATCAATCTTCTGCCCCTCAAGAATAATCATAGTGGTGGGATATATCTTCCCACCTAAGCACAGTGGTGCTTTCGGAACCATCATAGTTGCTGAAATCTTTCCTCCCGGTGAGCAGATCATATAAGAACACTCGGTTGGAAAGGCCTCCAGTTGATGCTCAACCACATACGATGCACTTATGAAGTTGTGGGTTGCACCAGAATCAAATAATATGATGATGGCTTGATTGTTGAGAGTGAACGTACCCGCCAGCACGTTGTCTCCCTCTGGGGCGTCCTCATTGTCGAGGTTGCGAACGCCCCTAGTCCGCTAACCAACTTTTTTGACCGGAGGTCGTCCTCGAGCACCGCCCTGGAACTGGGCTTGCCCGCTGCTCTGCTGCCCCTGGGGACAGTCCTTCGTGAAATGGCCTGCCTGGCCACACGTGAAGCAAGTGAAGCGGGGCGGTCCTCCGCTGATCGGCGGACGGAAACCCAGGGCGCGTTGTGGCGGTGGAAATGCCCGGGGTGTCGTCTGCTGCTGCTTCTGCTGTCGCGGTGGTGGCATCGGCGGTCGGAACGGGGGTGCTTGGAAAGAACGTCCCCTAAACTGCTGAGGTCGCGCCGGTGGACGTCACTGCTGTCCGGATGGTGTCCGATACACCATGCGGTACTTCTGGGGAGCGCCACCCCCACTGCTGGGTGGAGTGCTGCGCTTCCGCTGCTCAGCTGCCAACTCCCGCTGAGCGTCCTCTTGCATAATCACGGCAGTGACGAGGTCGTTGAAAGTGCCACGATTCCATTGAACGAGATGTGTCTTCATCTCGGGGTGTAACCCCCGATAGAAGTGCTCCCATTTCTTCTCCTCGGTGGAGATGTAGTCCGACACATATTGCGCCAGATGGTTGAAGGCATGGGAGTAGTCATGGGCACTCCTCCCGCCCTGCTTCAGCTCCAAGAACTCTTGGAACTTCCTCTTCATTATCCCGGGAGGGATATGATAGGCGCGGAACACCTCCCGGAATTCTTCCCACTCCACGGCATGGCCAGCCTGACGTGAGGCGACATAATTCGCCCACCATGCACCAGTGGCACCGTGAAGCTGCTGTGCCACGAACAGAGTCTTTTGCCGCTCCATGCATTGGAGCATCCCGAAATTGGACTCTATTGTCCGCAGCCAGTTGTCGGCCTCCAGTGGTTCTTCTGCTTCAGTGAACACTGGAGGGAGCATACTCATGATGTCCGAGTACGTCACATCATGGGACTCACGAGGCCCCCACTCTTGACGCCCCCCCCCCCCCCCGCCTGGGACGTATTCTGCACAATCGTGCGGACCAGGTCGGTCTGCTCCTCACGATTCCCCACCAGTGCCGCTATCACATCCGCTAGGGTAAGTGGAGGCGGTGGTGGTGGTTGCTGCTGCGGGGTGCTGTCGTAGGCAGGTGGCCGGGAGTCATTGCCTCCCTGCTAGCTAGAGCCACCAATCTCGTGTGTGGTCCGAGTGCGGACCATCTGCAACCATACGACATTAAACATCAGTCCCGCAAATATTGCATGCAGTCCAATAAAATAGGCGTAAAATATAATGACATTAAAACATGCGATACATCTTGTATACGGATAATGTAATAACTTTGCACAAGCTACACCATTACCAGACCAAATACAAGCTAGTTAAATCCAACTTGATGAACCTCCTCTTTGGAAGTTCATCAAAACTAGGTTTGGTCACTACGAGACGTTAATATCGCTTTGTCATCACGTATACTACCCTTTTATCTTCAATACGACACAAACATGGTCTCTAGCAAAAGAAACTTGAGTAAGACATATACTCAAATCTTTCACTAGTTGAAGATATCATCTCATGAGTATGTTCTACCCCATTGGACGTACTTAAACCCCTTAGGGTACAACAATCTCTCAATGAGTTCAACTGTCATCCCTCTGTCAGAATGACCAGTTTCTATATATCCCAGATTTTGATCTAGTTCTGGGCATTTTCATGACTCAACTTGAATACCAAAGTTAAAGTTAACTTCAGTATATTTCCAAAAAGTACTTATTTGCCCTCAGATCAGCTCTGGTTAAAAAGTTGTGGTTATTCAAAGTCAACAGAATTTCTGGAAGAATTTCAACAGCACCTCCCTTGGAAGTTGCTGTTTTCAACTCTGGCTTCCACTGAGTTCTGTGCTGAAATTTCAGAAACTTTGAATTACAAAGATTCAACACCTTTCCTAACCTTTACAAAGATGTGTCATATGATAATTTTTGATCTTTCTACAGGAAGTTATGCTGGAAAAACAGAACAGTCCAGAGAGTGTTTAACTCTGTCCTGGTTCAGGACAGTTTACATTCCTCTGAAATTTAGGCCGTCTTAAGATGTGTTTCAGCTCTGGAAGTCTGCCACAAAGTTATATAGTACTTAGATACCTTTCCAGAACTATATACCACACCTCCCTGGGCTAAAAGACCTGTGAGGCATGCTCTGTTAAAATTCAGCAAACTTGCTGCCCAAAACAGAGCACTCTGTTTTTCAATCCTTTAGAACTACACTGATCAACTATCAAATTTTCCTACCCCACCAGGGTCCTAAATGTTGCAACTTAGTGATTTTAGTTCCTTGTTGTTATTACCTTTCATGCACATGCCTATGATATGTCGGTCTCTCACACACGTTTACTACACGGATACATACGTGGTTAGTACCTGCAGAAGACCACACAATAGTGATGCACTCAAAGGTTGTGTTTCCATTTCAGGCAGGTCCATATTTGAAAGTAAATACAAACGCCCGTATCATTGCCATACTGCCGTCCTTGAGTTAAGTCACGTCTCAAGGTACGTGATCGTGTTTCAACACCACACGACAGGGAACCCGAGTATATCATGAACGGGTCGTCACGGTTGGGAATGTTATCAACCCAACGGATACCACCTACTGCCCTGCAGGGCACGCCGATGGCAAGCGCTGCGTATGTCCTCCTGGGCTATTTCCAGACGAACACACTCTCGCGTTACTGACCACGCGATGGGGTCTCCACTTACTTGCCTAATGCACGCTAGGGATCAGCGTATTATATGAACTCAGGAACATGAACAGTCCAAGAGTTTCATATTGACGTCTCACACCAAGCTGTGAGACCTATCCCTGCACCACGTTCCTTGTCAGGGGAGCTAACCGAAATTGAACCGCTTTCAGTGGCGTTCCTTACCATTCTTACCAGAGCATAGGTGCATCGTTACATAATGAAAATTCAGAATTATAACACATATTTTAGTCTTGCCACTTTAAGTAACTATGCTAATATAATCCTTACTTGGGAAAACTAGCGAATCCTCACCGTAATCCTAAGTTTTCCCGTAATACAGTCCTTAATTAATGTGCTATCCCCAATGCCGCTCTGATACCAGGCTGTGGCGGACCGGAATCCGCTCATCCAGGATCGCAGAGGGTGGTGCCGCACGATGCGACACCTGACAGCACACATCATAAGGATACATTGCATTACAGAGAAAACAACTGAAACTGTACAAAGTAGTACACTGATCAGTTACAAACTAAGGTATACATTACATAGCAGAAGTTTTTATTTGTACAACTCACGCCCACCTATCTAGCAAAAGTCGGTTGCCCAGCCCTAGGGCAACCCACACTAGCTGCACTCCTCAGCGCAGCGCGGCGTGTACGGCTCCCACTCAGCCGTGGTCGGCAACCGTGAGCACGATGGCTCAACAAGACTTAACCGACTCACCTAGGCATGAAACTCTACATGTAGTGTACAACAAACATGGGGTGGTACATTTTTAGCAAAGGGACACGCCTACAAGTTCATCCTTAATTAATATTTTAGCCACAGTTAACAGTTCATGAATATGAACTTTAGTGAGAAATATTTGTGGCACACATGTAACAATACAATTATATCATAACAGAAATATTGAATCATCATATTTCATACATTAGCCTAAGTCACGACTCAGTGAACAAGCGGTACTCATCACTGCGAGGGACGGCGAATCGACTCGATATACACCTGCAGGGATACTCAAAGAGCACGTCACGTACGCCCACCCATGGAGCTGCACAGCACGCTCACTCGATGTCGTACGGGACAACCTCTCACCCAACAGCCCAAACGTCGAACCGGTCGCACCGAAACCAGCAGGAGGTTCCCTACACGGAGCATCTCTCTATGCCCGTTAGCAGATTTCCACCTTGCTGCCCTCACCCTACACCTATTTTATCTGTGCATTATGCCTCGACGCCCGGAGGTATAGGTTACATCGGTTTATCGGGGCCCATATATGCGATATGCCTTTGGTACGTTCAATACTTGTTCAGCAGGGCCACACACGGATCGGTCCTCAATCGACACGGACAGGGCTGCGCACACAAGACTTCCTCTTGCTGCGCCCTAGCCCCTGCCTAGTCTCATTTTCATTACTAAAGTGATCTCACATCACTCGAACCAATCTCGTGTGTCCCAAGCCTAAACTCAAGAATAGATTCCAACTACTCGACTTGTACCGAAGTCCTATGAATCATTAAGCATAGCCTGTCTATGCGAGGTCTTAGACACTACCCTCACTCTTATAGGCAAATTCTGGTTATGCAAGTGGGGTTCCATCCATCCTACACCTAATGCACATTCATACTTCACACTAGACATGTAAACAAAGCAAAACTTTATAAAAGGGTTAATGCAAACCGGGGCTTGCCTTGTTGCTGCTGTTCAGTGGTTAGGTCTTCGTCCGGAAGAAGGAAGTCAAGCACTTCTGGAGTCTCCTCGCCTTCAGCGACTACACGTTAACGAGATACTACATGTCATTTCAAATGCAATGTGTAAACTTGGATAAGTAATTCCTATAACTCTAGCTAGCCCTCCCCTTTGGCTCTGAAATTTTTGTGGTGGCTTGGTAGGGTCCTAACCAGAGTCTTGATCAAGTTTCATTTGAAACAAAGTTCATTTGAGCCTTGTACAAATAAAAGCCTATTTGGTCAATATTTGATCCTCTAAGTAATTCCAGGGGTTTTCATGGCTCCCACCATTACTTTCTGGAAACTAGAATTTGAGATGGTTCTAATGGAATTGGTTTCATGTTATTTGAAGAATCCTAGAGGAGGTTATGCCCTAAACAAGTTTTTGAGAAAATCTGAAAAATGTTTCTGTTCATTTTTCTATTTTCTCAGGGCAGTCCTCTTAATCACCCCATTAGGGGGACTAAATGAACTTGGATGAGTCTGAAAATTTTGCTGTGATACAAGAATTTTCCAATGACCCTCTCAGCCAAATTTCAGCATTTTCCATAAAGTAATTCTCCAGATAAAATTCCCAAAAGTTTAAACTTTAGGGAAGTAATTCTGGAAAACTATTAGGTTTCATGAGCTGAAATTGGTATTTCTGGAAAGTACTCAGAATTCTGAGTTCAGCAAAATTTGGTTCACTGAATTTGGAGCTTCCTAGCAAAAGTTCTAAGCATTTGAAGATTGAACCGAATCTGAAAATTCAAATAAAGTTTAAACTGTCGGGTGGGGTCCCCGGACTACGTGTCAGCCTCCCAGCTAACCCACACAGGAGCCCGCAGAATCACCCGCGCAGTCGCACGGGATCCCGGTGCCGCAGCGAATCCGGGGTGCTCTCAGTAGAGACCGACACGCGGGGCCCGTGGGGCTTCTTCAACCTCGTGCTCCCGCGGCTCCCCACCGCCCACCTTGCCGGAATACTCGCCGCCGGGCGTCCTGCGGCTCGACCTCCGACGGAACTCACCGCCTGTGCATATTTCGGCCTGGGGAACACTGTGGTGCCCTCAACGGAGCTCGGCAACGGCCGGAATAGTGCTCCCGACGGTAACAGTGGCCGGGAGCTCATCGGCGACGTCGAACTCGGTGTCCTCTGCACCTTTTTTGATGCGGTTTGCTCGGGGAGCTCCGCTGACACCTGCTGATCACGGACATGGGCACCGATCCCCGTGAAAACGGACGCAACTACGACCTCACCGGCGAGGTGCCCTGTTCTCCGCCGCCGGGCCAAAACTTTAACAGAACTAAGGCTCTAGTGCATGGAACTGGCTGCTACTTGATCGAGGAGGTGCGCTAGGTATTCTAGAGCGTGTGTAAGCTGTAGCTTGATTGGCGGTTGCTCCTGTGCAACATATTTTGCCGTAGACAGAATTCTAACCCTAACACGCCTCGAGGATGAAAACCAGGAATTCTTGCTCTACATCGCCGGAACTGGCGCACGATTTCCTCCTACGGCTTCAGCACAAGTAGGCGCACCTTTTCTTCTCTGTTGACGGTGCGTGAAACCGTCGGGATCAGCCAGTCGCCGGCGCTCAGAGGAGGCGGCGTCGAGTTCTTGCGCGGACACGGGAGAGTAGCTCGGGTTCTGCTTGTTTTCACTCGGGAAACCGAAGGAGGGGCGATGCAGCTCATGCGCTGGACTTTGTAGCCGCGTTTTTCACCGTGAGGTGGCGGTAACAATCGTGCTGTCGGCTCTCCGACCGCCCGGCGGTCACCGGCCTCGGGTTGAATCGGTTCTGTGAAGCTGGGACACTGACCAGTGGGCCCTCCTCCTCCAATTCTTTTTCTAATTTTTTTCACCTCTGTTTTGCTGAAAATATCCCCAGCTACTCACAATTGAATGTGAGACTTAGCCCCCAAGTCTTGGTTTGAATTTTAGTTCTCAAATTTGAACTTTGTTTGGCTAAATTTGCTTCACATTTGAACTGAAATTCAAATTCAGTTTTGAATTATTGCAAATTTAGCTCTTGACAAAATGAACTCCAATGGGGATGAAAATTGGTGGGCTAACTCAGAAAATGTGCTGAGTTTGAATATGAAGCCAACTTTTGAATTTAAGTGATAAAAGTTGCTGCAATTTGAATTTACATTCAAATTGGCCTCTTTTTCAAATGCCTCCAAAAGTGCCTCAAAAAGTGTTGGATTTGCATGAAATTTGGCCGGAACCTTCCCAAGACTTTTTAAGTTCTAGGGGTGAGCTCAACCTCTCATGTTCATGTGTAGGAATCCTACTTTGTGAAAGTTAGGGCTTTCCCCTCTAATCACCCTTTTGATGGAGGTTACTTTCTCTTCAGAATTCTTCACAAGATATCCACAACAAAAACTGTGGTATTGTGAGGTTATGAAAAGTTTTTGCAAGTCCCTTTTCTTGGGCTTTTACAAAGGCTAATGTAAAAGATGAATCCAATGTTTCACATGTCAAATATTCATCCCAAAGCAGCATCTTTGACAAGCAAAAGATTAAATATGCACGTAGTGCATATATGGTCACAAGACATCCTAATGTCAAAGAGGGTCGTGGGTATACAAAAGGTAAAAAGCAACTCACTAATGTTCAAAATAAGGATCACATTGCTTCTGTTAAGGAAAAATCATATGAACATGAACAACAAACTTTATTTCGTACTTTTGATGCGTCATATGTTCTTATAAAAAATAAATTTGGATATGTTGTAACACCCCAAAACCTGCTAAAGAGGGGAATTTAAAATTTTTTGGATGTAATGCATGTGATAAAGCAATTCAAATTCAAACTGGAATTCAAATTCAAATCAAAACAGAAAAAGAAAAGTAAAAGGAAAAAGAAAAACGGCCAGTGGGCCGAAACCCCTCAGCCGGCCCAAGATCATGCGCCAGCCAGCCCAAACCCGCGCGCCTCCCCCCCTCTCTCCCTCACTCTGACGCGCGGGGCCCGCCCGCCATCTTCTTCCCCCGCGCGCCCCAACCGCTCCGGTTCCTTCGCGCCCGATCGCACGCGCCCCCGCTCCCGGATTCCTCGCACTCGACCCAACCCCGAATCCCTCGCGCTGTTCTGCTCGATCGCAACAAACCCCCGTGCTCCCGGCCCTGATAAAAACAGATGACCCCGCCGCCCTCCCCTCGCACGAGCAGTTTCTCTCCCGTTGAGCGCCGCCGCCGTTGAGTTTAGAAATTCCCTAGGGCATCGCCGCTTCCCTCTGTCAAACCGATCTCGTGACCCCACAGAACCGCGTACAAGCTGTAGACGCCGACCCCGGAGGGAAACACCACCGGAAACGACCAACCCTACGCTCGCCGGTGAGTACCGCAGCCGCTCGCCGGTGAAACCTTCGAATTACACGGTTTCGATCCACCCTAATCATCGGAGTGCCATCTCTAGACCCCAGTGAAGCGTCACGACCCGAGAGCTCGAAGGGATCACCACCCCAACTGCCACTTCGACGTACACCGAAGACCATCGCCGTTGAAGCTCGCCGCCGACCCCATCTAGCCACGTAGGGATCAAGAAAACCACTGAGGTGAGGCCCCCTTCCCCCCCTCTGCCGTTTGCTACCAAAATGGGCGGGTGTTAGCGTCTGTAGATGAGTATCTGCAACCTCGCCGGCGAGATCGCACCGCTGCCGCCGTGCGCCGCTGCGCGCTCGGGCTGGCTCCGGCCAGTGCGACGTGGCCCCCTGAGGCCCGTCCATTTTAAATCATGCGGTTCCCATTAGATCTACCCGTACCGCTTCGGCAATGTAATCTCAGTCGTCTGTTTCAAATCCAACGGCCCACGTCTGCCCCGCATTATAAAGGTCGGGATTCTTACGCGCTACCCCCTGGGGATCTCGGAAAACACGAGCTAGCACCGGAAACTTCTGATCTAGCCCCTGGACCTTCAGAAATTCATGTAAATTCATTTAAAAATCAGTTTTAGCCCTTGGACTTAATAAAAATTAGGAAAACCTCTCTGTTATGTGTAATTAGGCCCCTGTAAATTTACGAAATAGTAAATTAAACCCTGCAGTAGGGTGGATTTGCCTTTTAGACTCTATAGGATATTAAATTCAGAAATTTGAACATGTGACTAGGATTTAAATTTAAATTGTGATGCAAACACATGTGCAAATATAAATTTAAACTCTCCTAGCACTTGGAAAACCTTTAGAATGAGTTAAAAATAGATTTTAGGCTGAAATGAAATCTGCCTAAGTGTTGCTCATTTTTATTATCTCTAGAGACACATTATAGGCTAGGAGATAATTCTAAAAACTAGTAAAATAAATTTAAATTGTTTCACATCAGAGAGGAAGTTCAAAAAAATTTTATTGAACATTTTAGATCAGAACTTATTCTGTTTAGATGATATGCCTTACTATTTTAGTATTAAAATTTACTTTTAGGCAAATAAAATAAATATGAAAATATAGGAAAATAAGTATGCATAATTATGAAATGATAAATGAGGTCTCCAAATCCAAAAACTTCAGTTTGGGATTTTGTAGAAGATCTGAAAACCTATTTGGAGTAGGAAATTATCTTTCATGCAAACTTTGTGGCTAATAAGTGTATTAATTAAATATAAAGAATTTGTTCAAATTGGAAATTCATATATAGTGTGCAAATAGAAATCTGAATACAAAAGTTAGAAATAATGTATATATGTTTAAAAGTGCATGTAGGCCTAAAATCAACACATCTAGGGTAACCACAACCCTTAGAAATGTGAATGACTTTCATATGTATGTATGTGTGGTTTGCATGAAGTGAAAGTGTGGACTATGGCTTATGGATTGTTGTTTTCTTTTGCTATGTGTATTGGCACGAGTAGAACCTGCCCCAGAGCAAGTTCTCCCTTTCCAAGACCAAGACTTTCCATTCCCAGAGCAGCAGGAAGAAGGCAAGTGTCCTTGACCACTTTGATCCTATACTAGGATGTGTAGTTAGAATTTAATTGCATGGTCAATTTGGAATATGATACCCATGCTAGGAAGTTTCCCTAGAATTGCATTATCTTGTTTCCTTGTAGCTTGGGTTGGGATTTATTTTACTATGTCATTCATTCATATTACTTATGCTTAGCCATGCTTAGAATGGGATAAGTGGGATATGATATCATCAACTTATTTACCTTACTCTTGAATGAGATATTATGAGTTATATAGAGGTAGGGATCAAGGCAAGTTGGATGATTTGGTTGGTGCTGTGTGCACGAGACTCGGGTTTGTGTTTAGTACTTGCCTGGATCCTAAGGACCGGTTCATGGAGCATGTAACCTGGCTTTACCGTGCCAACCACATGCTGAGATGGGGCAGCTTGGCCAATTAATTAGGTGTATCCCCGGCGTAGTATGGGTGTTTTGGATGGTGCGGGGAATAGGTGTCAGCTGGACTACCATATGAAACGCAAGGCTCAAGAGGGGGCCACTGAAGCGGGGTTGGAGCCTCTTGTATGCTGTTAGGGGTGAAACCTCAGTGGGCCCACGCTCGTCGGGAATCCCTTTGTAAATGCCTCGTAGTGATCTCCTGGCTACACACCTGGGAAGTGTGAATGTGGTTCGTGGCCACTGGCATAATGGAGGTTCTTTTAGTCCACCCGACAACGGTGGATGAAATCACTACATGTGGGTACAGTGGTGCAAACTCTGTAGAGTCAAAACTGTCATGACAGCCGTGCTCACGGTCAAGAGCGGCTTGGACTTATTCATGATTAGAGGATGATGGATTGTGAAGTTGAGGATGTTAAGCGGGGAGCTTAACATTGGAGATGAGACTATGTTTACTTGATTTTGATAATGGGTTGGGAGATTGGGACCATCTCACCTATGTATTAATGTAGGTGCTTAATAAGCTAAGGTGATAGGTATTAATTGCGTAGTGCTTTAACCATGAGTTCAACCTCTCCTTGCTCTATCCATGCATGACATTACTTTCCCACACTTGCTGAGTACCAACGGTACTCAAACTTGCATTTCTGTTGGTTTAAATTGCTGCTCAGGTCAAAGGGATGATGTGGTGTTCAATGACCAAGAATTTGGACCCGATGAAGGTTTCTAGGTTCACGGAGTCCCCCGGGCAACGCCTGTGACGACGCCCACAAGATTTATGTTCGGCTGCTGTTTTATTTACATGTTATGAACTTATTATCGTCCATCGAGACGTATGCTATGTAAGACTTATTTATATTCGAACACCTGGCTTGTAATATGATGACGCTTCACTATTTGTCGTCACATGTATGAGAAAATAATCCTGGCATACATGTGATATCCACTCGGTTGTTCTTTGGAGAAACCGGGTGTGACAGAAGTGGTATCAGAGCCAAGGTTGCCCGTAGGAACGTGGACCTAGGTAGAAATGGACGTATTTAAGGACCCTATTTTCTTAAAAAACTATTTTACAAAGGTGTGGGTTGAAAGTATTATTTAATAGGGGTACTTTATTTGTTCATCTTGCCCAACTTTTATTCAAAATATGATTTTTATTCTAACTTAGTTTTAAATGTTTTATGTTTTAGATGGTTCGCATGATCCGCACCGCCTGCAAGTCCACCGGAGGGAGAGTTCCTGTAGTTTCCCTTGCCTTGAGAGAGGAGAACCGTCCGGTGACGTACCTGAAAGTGCATCTAGGGTATCCCTTGTGGGTTTTGGAGAATTGATGACAAGCATATGAGATCCTAATGAAATGATTGTAGGACAAACAAAGTGAACTAGCTCGGTGCACACAAAAAGGTGAAAAATAGAGTGCTGCCCAAAAAGGAAGACTTTAGTGGAATTTAGAAGAGCAAAGTAGATGTAAATGTATAGGGTGTGTGTGAGAGACACATCCCAAGAGCTCATGACTTTGCGTAAGGGTAAGGGGTTTAATAATCAACTAAAATCCAATGGACATCGGACTAGTCCGTTCATGGACCAGACTAGTCCGGTCAGCTTACTGGAATGCAACCGGACAAGTCCGGTTTTAGACCGGACTAGTCCGCTCATGTTTCTATTGTCCTCTTTAGAGGACTGCGGACTAGTCCATCCATGCGATAGGACTAGTCCGCTAAACTTTCTGGAATCCCACTTCACATAGCACCGGACAAGTCTGGTTTTAAATCGGACTAGTCCGGTTAACCCACTGGAAGTAGACCGGACAAGTCCGATCATATACCGGACTAGTCCGGTATTAGGTTTTACAACGATAACCTTTTCGGAAACCATATAAATGGGTGATCCACGACCTTCCAACCGAGACACACGACTCATACTGCTTGAAACAAAAACCCTAGCACCGCCACCTGTCCCAAGAGCCCAAAAACACATCTCCCCACACATCTAAGGTGCATAAAGGTGAAAATCAATCAAACACTTGGATTTGGGATTGGGAGATCGTCGTTCCTTCGTTGTGAGCTCTTGGGGTTTGATCTCTCTATACTCATATTCTGCATTGTAATCCTTTTGAGTGTATTTGATCGCTTTCTCATTGTAATTCTTGTGGGAGCCCTCAACATGTGAGGTTGCCCCACAAACTCGGTGATTACCCGTGCTAGTGGAGTCAAGTCGGCCTTTTGTGGTGACTTGAAGAGGGAAAGGGTTAGAGACTCGGCTCTGTGTGAGCTTCCTCAACGAGGACGTAGGTCTCTTGGTGAGATCGAACCTCGGTAAAATTTGAGTCTCGCTTGCCTCCTTAATTTTGTTGAATAGAACATCTAGTTGCTAAACTTCATAATTTGAGTTGCTAAGTCTCATTCACGGGCATAATCACACCTCACATTGTAAAATCAAAATAGAATAACTGTTGTTCTTATTTCCGCTGCTAAACAAGTTAATTCTCCTGCACAACACTTATACAATCTACACACTTCAGGCACACCGGACTAGTCCGCTCACACAACCGGACTAGTCCGGTCAATCAAGTTTTTGACAACTACTTTAAGTGTGCAGGAAACTCTGTAAGGCCTATTCACCCCCCTCTAGGCCACATTCAATTGGTATCAGAGCCAAGTTCTCCATCAACGAGACTCACGTCTCGGAGAGATCAATGGCCTCTGAGAAGAACAACGATATCCCGAAGACAAACATCAACGATGAGGAGCAAGAAGCCAAAGCCTTCGATGTGCTAAAAGAAGGTCCACATGATGATGAAGAAGTGAGACAGCTAAAGGCACTACTGAGAAAGAAATTAATGGCACAAAAGGGAAAAGAGGAAGAAAAGACAATGGGGAGTGGTCATCACGACTACTCCCGATATCCTTACAACTACAACCGTCTCAATTCAAATAATCACTATCTCTCCATTCCTATGGGAAGGCCGCCACAGTTTGACGGAAGTGACTATACCATGTGGAAGTACAACATGAAAATGCATCTAATATCCTTGAATCCCAGCCTTTGGCATATTGTCTGCACAGGAATAGATATCCCAGACACGGATGAAGAACTCACTCTGGAACAAGAACAAGAGATTCACAGAAATGCACAAGCCGTTGCAGTAATCACATCATCACTGAGCAGAGAAGAATTCACCAAGATCGATGGACTAGAGAGTGCAAAAGAAATCTGGGATACACTCAAAACAACTCATGAAGGAAATAGGTCTGTACGTGAAGCCAAAATTGAGATGCTAGAAGGAGAGTTGGGGAGATTTGCTATTGAAGAAGGCGAATCACCTCAAAACATGTACAACCGGATGAAGGCACTCATCAACAAAATCCGTGCCTATGAAAGTAAGAAATGGACTGATCACGAGGTGGTAAAAAGGATGATTAGAGCGTTCATGCCAAGAAACGTCACACTTTGCTCAATGATTAGAGAAAGCCCCGAGTTTCACAAACTGACTCCCGATGAGTTATTGGGGAAGATCATAAATCATGAAATGATGGAGAAGGAGGCTCAATACGTCAAAGACATAGCCAAGCTTACCTCTTCCAAAAAGAAAGAAGTTGCTCTCAAAGCAACGTGCAGACCCAAACTGTAACACCCCAAAATTCTGTTAAGAGGGGAACTTAAAAAATTTTGGACGTATTGCATGTGGTGCAGAAATTCAAATTCAAACTGGAATTCAAATTCAAATCAAAACCAGAAAAGAAATGGAAAAAGAAAAAGAAAAACAGAAAACCCCGGCCAGTGGGCCGAAGCCACCAGCCGACCCACCTTTTCCCGCGCAAGCCCACAGCCGCGCGCTCCTCTCTCCCGCTCACTGACACGCGGGGCCCGCTGTTATCTTCTTCCTCGCGCGCGCTCGGCCGACCCCGGACTCCTCTCTCTCCCGAATCAAAACTACCCCCGGAAACCCGCGTTCCCCCAGCCGAATTTCGGTTCCGGACGACTCCAACTCGATCACAACCGACACGCCGCCCTCCCCCGTCTATATAAACGCCGGTATCGCCCCGTTTTCCCCACCCGATCGGCTTTTTTTCCTCCCGGTGAGAACCGAAGCTCCGATCACCTTTTTCTCTCGACCTTCGCTCGGGGTTTCTGATCTAACGCGCCGATCTTGTTCCACCGCCCCCGGGGAAACACGCAGGTGCAGAAAACTCGGTAGATTTCGCTCTAAACAAAACTCCGGCATGCATCGCCGTGATTCCATCTCGGACCTCGTCGCTGACCGCTTTCCAGGGCCTCCGAGCTCAAGAAAAACCCCGAGGTGAGATCCCCGACCTCCCCTCTACCGATCTATGCCATGAAATCCCAGTTTTAGGAGGAATAGACGAAGATCCGAAGTTTTCCGGCGAGATCGCCGCCGCGCGCCGCCGGGCAGCGCCGCCCGCGCACGGCCAGAGCGACGTGGCCGCTTGTGCGCCGTCTATTTTAAATCGCACGGTAGAATTAAAACCCGCGCGTACCGGTTCGACGTTATAATCTCAGCCGTCTATTTTAAATCGGACGGTCCACGTCGGCCCCGCATTATAAAGGCCGGGATTCTTACGCGCTACCCCCTGGGGATCTCGGAAAACACGAGCTAGCCCCGGAAACTTCTGATCTAGCCCCTGGAACTTCAGAAATTCATGTAAATTCATTTAAAAATCAGTTTTAGCCCCTGGACTTAATAAAAATTTGGAAAACCCCTCTGTTATTGGTACTTAGACCCCTGGAAATTTATGAAATAATATAATAGACCCTGTAGTGGGGTGAGTTTACCTTTTTAACCCTATATGATATTAAATTTAGGAATTTGAATATGTGATTAGGATTTAAAATTTAAAAGGTGAGACAAACACATTGTAAATTCAAATTTAAACTCTCCTAGCACTTGGAAAACTTTAGAATGAGTTAAAAGTATATTTTAAGCTAAAATGAATCTGTCTAATTGATTGTTCACATTTATTAGTTATAGAGACACATTTTTAGGTTAGTAAATAGTTCTAAAAATTGGTAAAATAAATTTAAATTAGTTCACATCAGAGGAAAAGTTCAAAAGTATATTATTTAATATTTTAGATCAGAACCTATTCTGTTTAGATGAATAAGTCCTACTATTTAATATTAAAATTTACTTTTAGTCATAGAAAATAAATCTAGAAAATATAGGAAAATAGGTATGCATGAGTAGAAAATGATAAATGAAGTCTCCAAATCCAAAGACTTCAGTTTAGGATTCGGTAGAAGATCTGAAAACCCATTTGGAGTAGGAAAATACCTTCCATGCAAACTTGGTAGTTAAGAAGTATATTCATTCAAATTGAAAATTCATATATAGTGTGCAAACAGAAATCTGAAATACAAAAGTTAGAAATCATATACATATGTCTAAAAGTGCATGAAGGCTAAAAATCAACACAGCTAGAGTAAACACAACACTTAGAAATGTGAATGACTATCATATGTATGTATGTGTGGAGTGAAAGTGTGAACTATGTCATATGGATTGTTGTTTTCTTTTGCTATGTGTGTTGGCATGAGTAGAACCTGCCCCAGAGCAAGTTCTTCCCTTCCAAGATCAGGACTATCCATTCCCAGAGCAGCAGGAAGAAGGCAAGTGTCCTTGACCACTTTGATCCTATGCTAGGATGTGTAGATAGAATTATTTGCATTGTCAATTGAAATATGAAACCCATGCTAGGAAGTTTCCCTAGAATTGCATTATCTTGTTTCCTTGTAGCTTGGGTTGGGATTTATTTTATCATGTCATTTATTTATATGTTTATGCTTAGCCATGCTTAGAATGAGATAATTGGGGTATGAGATCATCAATTTATTTACCTTACTCTTGAATGAGATATTATGAGTTATGTAGAGGTAGGGATTGAGGCAAGTTGGAAGATTTGGTTGGTGCTGGGTGCACGAGACTCGGGTTTGTGTTTAGTACTTGCCTGGATCCTAAGGACCGGTTCATGGAGCATGTAACCTGGCTTTACCGTGCCAACCACATGCTGAGATGGGCAGCTTGGCCAATTAATTAGGTGTATCCCCGGCGTAGTATGGGTGTGTTGGATGGTGCGGGGAATAGGTGTCAGCTGGACTACCTTATGAACCGCAAAGCTCAAGAGGGGGCCACTGCAGCGGGGTTGGAGCCTCTTGTATGCTGTTAGGGGTGAAACCTCAGTGGGCTCACGCTCGTCAGGAATCCCTTTGTAAAGGCTTCGTAGTGATCTCCTGGCTACACACTTGGGAAGTGTGAATGTGGTTCGCGGCCACTGGCATAATGGAGGTTCTTTTAGTCCACCCGATAACGGGGGATGAAATCACTACATGTGGGTACAGCGGTGCAAACTCTGCAGAGTCAAAACTGTCATGACAGCCGTGCTCACGGTCAAGAGTGGCTTGGACTTATTAATGATTAGAGGATGATGACTTTGGAAGTTGTGGATGTTAAGCGGGGAGCTTAACATTGGAAATGATGTTATGGTTATTTGATTATGATGATGGGATGGGAGATTGGGACCATTTCACCTGTGTAGTAATGTAGGTGCTTAATAAGCTAAGGTGATAGGTAATAATTGTGTAGTGCTTTAACCATGAGTTCAACCTCTCCTTGCTCTAGCCGTACATGACATAACTTTTCCACACTTGCTGAGTACCAACGGTACTCAAACTTGCATATTTGTTGGTTTAAATTGCTGCTCAGGTCAAGGGGATGATGTGGTGTTCAATGACCAAGACTTCAGACCCGAAGAAGGATTCTAGGTTCATGGAGTCCCCCGGGCAACGCCTGTGACGGAGCCCACAAGAATAATATTCCGCTGCTATTTTATTTACATGTTATGAACTTATTATCGTCCATCGAGACATATGCTATGTAAGACTTATTCGACACCTGGCTCGTAATAAATGATGCTTCACTATTTGTCATCGCATGTATGAGAAAATGATCCTGGCATACATGTGATATTCACTCGGTTGTTCTTCGGAGAAACCGGGTGTGACAGAGGTGTTATCAGAGCCAAGGTTGCCTGTAGAAATATGGACCTAGGTAGAAATGGACGTATTTAAGGACCCTATTTTCTTAAAAACTATTTTACAAAGGTGTGGGTTGAAAAGTGTTATTTAATGGGGTCACTTTATTCATCTTACCCCAACTTTTATTCAAAATAGGATTTTTTTAAAAATCTTATCTAACTTAATTTTAAATGATTTATGTTTTAGATGGTTCGCATGATCCGTACCGCTCGCAAGTCCACCAGAGGGAGAGTTCCCGTAGTTGCCCTTGCCCTGAGAGATGAAAACCGTCCGGTGACGTACCTCTCCTACGGATTGGCAGTAGGAGGCTTGTTGCGCCATCTTCGGCGTATGCTCCAAGCCGCTGGCAATATGGGCAAGCTAATCATACAATACAGCTCCACCCGAACCATCCGTGAGAAGCGGGAAGAATGGAGTTCAGAAATGAGGATTATCCACGAAAATCAGCTGCTCAAGATGCACCGCTCTCCAGCTTGTCGAGCGACACAGGTAGATGCGGAGAAGGATGTCACCTGGGAGGCAATCACCTGCCTGAGTCATATCTATCGTCGCCACCTAGACAGGACTGAGTACATGTATGTCCTCCAGCGTGAGAGTGGTACAACGGAGTACAAGTACCCGCCAGTGCAGCAGGGGACTTCCCATAAGCACATGGACTTGTGCTTGGAGGATGCTGCTATGCTCAACACTCGACTGCAGGAGTGTCAGCAGGAGCTTCAGGTTGTACGTGACACCCTGAAGGAGACTGAGGCATTGCTTCGAGCCAGCTTGAGGGCGAGAGAAAAAGGAGATGGGAGTGAACTGTGTGTCACCGTGAATGACACATGGACTCCTGACTCCCCAGATCGTCGGGCGAGCAGGCGTCGCCGCACTTCTCCACCAGCAGCTTCCCCACCCAAAGCGGAGTCAGAGGGCAGCCGCAATAACGAGGAAGATCCCGAGGAGCCAGCTCATTGATACGACTAGTGTAGAGTCCTTTCCCTTAGTTTAGCAGGTTGTCGAGTAGTCGAGTCGTTACCTTAGTTAATGGTGTGTTAATGCTTGGTGTGTGACGTGAGTTGTGGAAGCCATGGGTGTTTGTCCACAACCCCGTCTTCAGGTTGTTTTGCTTTGGTGTGTGAACCCATATGAATTAAGAGTGCATTTATGTTCGTGTAAGACATGAAATCCTCCGAAAATATAAATGAAATAAGGTCTCAAAATTTTAAAGTTTAAACAAGCAAAATTGGTAAGTTAATACGTAATGCTTTAAATTGACATTTGGTTGATCATGATAGATGGCCGGAAGAGGAAGGGGTCGTGGTGCCAACCCCGCCAACAACAACGATGAGGCCGGCAACCCTCACCTCTCCGGAGGACAAGACAGGGGTGGTCGTCGGGAAGGAGTTGATCCCATCCACCAAATGCTTGAAAATCAGAATCAGCTCATCCAAAGCCTGACTCAAGTGGTGGCCAACTTGCACCAAGCTCCACCTCCACAAGCTGCACCACGCCAACCAAGGTTGAGTGAGTTTCTAGGGACTCAATCTCCAAAGTTTGCAAGTGCTGCTGAACCTCTGGAGGCAGATGATTGGCTAAATACCATTGAGAGCAAGATGAGGATCATACAATGCCAAGGGTATGAGAGGGTGCTGTTTGCCTCTCACCAATTGCATGGACCTGCTGCTGATTGGTGGACCGCTTACATGGCCGCCCATCATGACCCTGAGAACGTCACTTGGGAAGAGTTCAAGCGTAGCTTCCGCAACCATTACATACCAAGAGGTGAACTTAAAAACAAGAGAAAGGAGTTCTTGAGGCTGCAGCAAGGAAACATGACGGTGAGGGAATACCTCACTAAATTCACCCAACTATCCCATTATGCACCACGGGACATAGAGACTGATGAGCAGAAACAGGATTGCTTTGTGGAAGGACTTACAGCGGAAATGCAGTGTGCAATGTCCTCCAACGAGTATGAAAGCTTCCAAAAGATGGTGGACAGAGCATTTGTTGTGGAAAGGAAGCTGAAGGCCTCGGAAAGCGAAAACAAGAGGAAGGCGGGATGGTCACACAAAGCCTCGGGTAGCAACACACGCCCACGTCTGATGCAGCAACCCGCAGGGCAGACGAGCCGTGCTGCGGTACCCTAGTCCGCACCGAGAGGGTACAACCCGAACTTCAGGCCTCTGTCAGCACCAACACAGCCACAACGTTAGTTTGTACAGCAGCCTCGCCCCACATATCAACCTCGACCAGCAGTACAAGGACCACCGAACCAACCCCAAGACAACAATGGTCAGGCACCTAAGGTTGGGGTACAATGCTTCAACTGTGGTGAAGTGGGGCACTACGCTCATAAGTGCCCAAATAAGAAGCCCGTGCAGCCGCAACAGCAGAATGTGATGCGAGGACAGGTGAACCACGTGACCATGGAGGTAGCGCAGGAGGCACCTGACGTGGTAGTTGGTAAGTTTCCTGCCAATTTACACATTGCAACCCTGTTGTTCGATTCTGGTGCTACCCACTCGTTCATTTCCCAAGGGTTTGTTAAGAAGCATGATTTAGCAACGACACAAATGAACCATATGCTAGCAGTAAACTCCCTAGGGGGAGAAATAAGGACAAGACAAGTGTGTCCCAAGGTGAATCTAGACTTTAATGGGGTAGTATTTACTGCCGACCTCATAGTGATAGATTCACAAGGGATAGACATTATTTTGGGCATAGATTGGTTGACCAAACATAAAGAAATCATCCATTGTTCGACCAGAACGGTGGAACTAACTCACCCTAGTGGCACAAGAGTAAAGTTTATAACAATACAAGAGCCTAGGAGGGACATTAAATTAAATCAGGTTGAGGTGAAAGTGGAGGGGATCAGGATTATCAGGGAATATCCAGACGTTTTTCCGGAGGAGTTGCCAAGTATGCCTCCCGATGGTGAAGTGGAATTCGCGATGTAGCTAGTGCCTGGAACAGCTCCGATATACAAGAGACCTTATCGGATGGACTCCAAACAGCTGGAAGAACTCAAGGAGCATTTAAGAGAATTGACAGAAAAGGGGTACATTCATCCTAGTTCCTCACCATGGGGAGCTCCAGTGATATTTGGGCCCAAGAAGGACGGGACCCAAAGGTTATGTGTGGACTACCGTGCGTTGAATGAGGTAACCATCAAGAACAAGTACCCATTACCCCGCATTGAAGACTTGTTTGATCAGTTGAGGGGAGCTTGTGTGTTCTCGAAAATTGATCTCAGGTCGGGATACCACCAACTTAAGATAAGGCAAACTGATATTCCCAAGACAACTTTCGTATCTCGGTACGGACTGTATGAATACACCGTCATGCCTTTCGGGCTAACTAATACCCCGGCATACTTCATGTATCTCATGAACAAGGTATTCATGGAATATCTGGACAAATTTGTGGTGGTTTTCATTGATGACATTCTCGTCTTCTCCAAAGATGAAGAAGAACATGAGAAACATCTAAGGTTGGTGTTGCAAAAGCTGAGAGAACACCAACTATATGCCAAGTTGAGCAAGTGCGAGTTTTGGCTAAAGAGAGTTCCCTTCTTAGGACATATAATCTCAGAGGGAGGAATCTCTGTAGATCCCGCCAAGATCGAGGATGTACAGAAGTGGAAGACCCCTGAGAATGTCGGGGAAGTTCGAAGCTTCATAGGGTTGGCTGGATACTATCGACGGTTTATCGAGGGTTTCTCCAAGATTTCGAGACCCCTCACCAAACTGTTGGAGAAGGGAATAACATTCGCATGGACGCCGCAGTGCGAGACGAGTTTCCAGGAACTGAAGAAAAGATTGACAACAGCCCCAGTTCTAGTTATGACAGATATGCAGAAGAACTTTTCGGTGTACTGCGATGCCTCTGGAAACGGGTTGGGATGTGTTCTCATGCAAGAGGGGCATGTCGTGGCTTATGCATCTCGGCAGCTCCGGAAACACGAGAGGAACTATCCTACACATGACCTAGAGCTAGCTGCAGTGGTACACGCGTTGAAGATTTGGCGGCATTACTTGATGGGGAAAAGGACAGAGATATACGGACCATAAGAGCTTAAAGTATATTTTTACACAACCAGATCTCAACCTCAGACAAAGGAGATGGTTAGAGCTAATTAACGACTTTGATGTGGGCATCAACTATCATCCTGGGAAAGCGAACGTCGTGGCAGATGCTTTAAGTCGGAAAGTGCAGGTCAATAGGTTGAGCTTGAAGGACATGCCTGCAGAATTGAAGGAAGATGTTCTAAAACTCAATCTATGTCTGGTGAATAGTGGTGAGGCCATCGCCATGGAAGTGGACTAACATTAGAGAAAGACATCCACAATGGTCAGAAGAATGACGAGAAGATACAAGAGATTAGAGAACTCATCAAGGAAAATAAAGCCCCTGGGTTCAGAAAGGATGAACAAGGTACGGTGTGGCACGGGAAAATAATCTGTGTGCCTGAAGTAAAGGAGATCCTTGAATTGATTTTGAAGGAGGCTCATGATTCCGACTATTCCATTCATCCTGGGAGTACGAAGATGTACCATGACCTCAAGAGCAGGTATTGATGGTATGGCATGAAGCGAGATGTCGTGGAACATGTTTCCCTATGTGACACATGTCAGTTGGTGAAAGCAGAATATCAAAGACCAGCGGGATTATTGCAACCACTCAAAGTACCTGAATGGAAATGGGAAGAAATCGGTATGGATTTCATAGTGGGACTACCCAGGACCCAATCAGGATATGATTCGATATGGGTCATCATCGATAGGCTAACCAAGGTAGCTCATTTCATTCCCGTAAAAGAAAGCTACAGCGGATCGAAATTGGCGGAGTTGTAGATGTCAAGGATCGTGTGTTACCATGGAGTGCCAAAGAAGATAGTGTCAGATCGAGGGACACAGTTCACCTCAAGGTTCTGGTAGAAGTTACATGAAACCATGGGAACTCATCTGAATTTTAGCTCTGCCTATCATCCTCAGACTGACGGACAAACGGAAAGGACCAATCAGATCCTTGAGGACATGCTGAGAGCGTGTGCACTCAAAAACAATAGGAGTTGGTATAAGAACTTACCGTATGCGGAGTTCTCCTATAACAACAGCTATCAGGCTAGCATGAAGATGTCACCATTTGAGGCTTTGTATGGGAGGAAGTGCAGAACTCCCCTATTTTGGAACCAAACGGGGGAAAGTAAAGTGTTTGGGCCCGAAGTACTACAAGAAGCCGAGGCGAAAGTGAGGGAAATCCGCAACAACTTGAGGATAGCACAGACACGACAAAAGAGCTATGCCGATGTACAAAGAAGAGAGCTCGTTTTCAACGTTGGGGACTATGTCTACCTCAAGGTGTCCCCTATCCGAGGACTTCGTTGGTTCAAGGTGAAAGGGAAGTTATCACCTCGATACATCGGACCCTTTCAAGTTCTAGAGAGGAAAGGCGAAGTGGCATATCAACTAGAACTTCCGGCTCACCTATCAGATGTGCATGACGTATTCCATGTGTCACAGCTCAAGAAATGTTTGAGGACGCCTGAAGAGATGTTATTCATGAATGAAGTTGACGTAGCTGAGGATCTGTCTTATGCCGAGAAACCATTCAAGATTAGAGAGACAATGGAATGCCTCACAAGAAATAAAAGAATCCGGATGTACAAGGTGCAGTGGAAGCATCACTCGGAAGAGGAAGCCACATGGGAGCGAGAAGACGAGCTTAAGGCACAGTTTCCGGAATTGTTTTCCTAGAACCACCAATCTCGAGGACGAGATTTCTTTTAAGGGGGGTAGAGCTGTAACACCCCAAAATTCTGTTAAGAGGGAATTTAAATTTTTTTGGACGTATTGCATGTGGTGCAGAAATTCAAATTCAAACTGGAATTCAAATTCAAATCAAAACCAGAAAAGAAATGAAAAAAGAAAAAGAAAAATAGAAAACCCCGGCCAGTGGGCCGAAACCCACCAGCCGGCCCACCTTTTCCCGCGCCAGCCCACAGCCGCGCGCTCCTCTCTCCCGCTCACTGACACGCGGGGCCCGCCGTTATCTTCTTCCTCGCGCGCGCTCGGCCGACCCCGGACTCCTCTCTCTCCCGAATCAAAACTACCCCTGGAAACCCGCGTTCCCCCAGCCGAATTTCGGTTCCGGACGACTCCAACTCGATCACAACCGACACGCCGCCCTCCCCGTCTATATAAACGCCGGCATCGCCCCGTTTTCCCCACCCGATCGGCTGTTTTTCCTCCCGGTGAGAACCGAAGCTCCGATCACCTTTTTCTCTCGACCTTCGCTCGGGGTTTCTGATCTAACGCGCTGATCTTGTTCCACCGCCCCCGGGGAAACACGCAGGTGCAGAAAACTTGGTAGATTGCGCTCTAAACACAACTCTGACGTGCATCGCCGCGATTCCATCTCGGACCTCGTCGCCGACCACCTTCCAGGGCCTCCGAGCTCAAGAAAAACCCCGAGGTGAGATCCCCAACATCCCCTCTACCGATCTATGCCATGAAATCCCAGTTTTAGGAGGAATAGACGAAGATCCGAAGTTTTCCGGCGAGATCGCCGCCTCCCGTCGCCGCGCGCCGCTGGGCAGCGCCGCCTGCGCACGGCCAGGGCGACGTGGCCGCTTGTGCGCCGTCTATTTTAAATCGCACGGTAGAATTAAAACCCGCGCGTACCGGTTCGACGTTATAATCTCAGCCGTATGTTTTAAATCGGACGGTCCACGTCGGCTCTGCATTATAAAGGCCGGGATTTCTACACGCTACCCCCTGGGGATCTCGGAAAACACGAGCTAGCCCCGAAAACTTCTGATCTAGCCCCTAGAACTTCAGAAATTCGTGTAAATTCATTTAAAAAACAGTTTTAGCCCCTGGACTTAATAAAATTTTGGAAAACCCTTCTGTTATGTGTAGTTAAACCCCTGGAAATTTATGAAATAATATAATAGACCCTGTAGTGGGGTGAGTTTACCTTTTTAACCCTATATGATATTAAATTTAGGAATTTGAATATGTGATTAGGATTTAAAATTTAAAAGGTGAGACAAACACATTGTAAATTCAAATTTAAACTCTCCTAGCACTTGGAAAACTTTAGAATGAGTTAAAAGTAGATTTTAAGCTGAAATGAATCTGTCTAATTGATTGTTCACATTTATTAGTTATAGAGACACATTTTTAGGTTAGGAAATAGTTCTAAAAATTGGTAAAATAAATTTAAATTAGTTCACATGAGAGGAGAAGTTCAAAAGTATATTATTTAATATTTTAGATCAGAACCTATTCTGTTTAGATGAATAAGTCCTACTATTTAATATTAACATTTACTTTTAGTCATAGAAAATAAATCTGGAAAATATAGGAAAATAGGTATGCATGACTAGAAAATGATAAATGAAGTCTCCAAATCCAAAGACTTCAGTTAAGGATTTGGTAGAAGATCTGAGAACCCATTTGGAGTAGGAAAATACCTTCCACGCAAACTTGGTAGTTAAGAAGTATGTTAACTCAAATTGAAAATTCATATATAGTGTGCAAACAGAAATCTGAAATACAAAAGTTAGAAATCATATACATATGTCTAAAAGTGCATGAAGGCTAAAAATCAACACAGCTAGAGTAAACACAACACTTAGAAATGTGAATGACTATCATATGTATGTATGTGTGGAGTGAAAGTGTGAACTATGTCATATGGATTGTTGTTTTCTTTTGCTATGTGTGTTGGCATGAGTAGAACCTGCCCCAGAGCAAGTTCTTCCCTTCCAAGATCAGGACTATCCATTCCCAGAGCAGCAGGAAGAAGGCAAGTGTCCTTGACCACTTTGATCCTATGCTAGGATGTGTAGATAGAATTATTTGCATTGTCAATTGAAATATGAAACCCATGCTAGGAAGTTTCCCTAGAATTGCATTATCTTGTTTCCTTGTAGCTTGGGTTGGTATTTAGTTTATCATGTCATTTATTTATATGTTTATGCTTAGCCATGCTTAGAATGGGATAATTGGGGTATGAGATCATCAATTTATTTACCTTACTCTTGAATGAGTTATGAGTTATGTAGAGGTAGGGATCGAGGCAAGTTGGATGATTTGGTTGGTGCTGGGTGCACGAGACTCGGGTTTGTGTTTAGTACTTGCCTGGATCCTAAGGACCGGTTCATGGAGCATGTAACCTGGCTTTACCGTGCCAACCACATGCTGAGATGGGGCAGCTTGGCCAATTAATTAGGTGTATCCCTGGCGTAGTATGGGTGTGTTGGATGGTGTGGGGAATAGGTGTCAGCTGGACTACCTTATGAACCGCAAGGCTCAAGAGGGGGCCACTTGACACGACCCCACGGTCTTGTCGAGCCAGGATCACGCTGAGGGGTGCTGCGTTGCACAGCACCGGATAACACACGTCAAAGGTACAAAGCGGAAGCGGAATTTTATTACATAAACAGGTTTATGAACATGTTTACATCAAAATAAGTTTAGTCTACACTCGCGGGCATAGACTACGAATCAAGTCCACGTTCAGCCCTCGAACGTGTCCTTGCTAGCACACATGCACACTAACTCTGCGGCGTGCACGACTCCCACTCGACGGGGTTCCCCTCCTGGGGTTCCGTCTCCTCTTTGGGAGTCCCTTCCTTATAGAACCCTGCAAAAGATTCAAACACAAGCAGTGAGCACGACGGCTCAGCAAGTCTGACCCGTCTCACCTAAACATGGAACTTCTACATGAGGGGGGATGGGTACATGAGGTAAAACAATTTGCAAAGGACTCGCCTAATTATTGGAACCTTACTTTCAAGTTTTAGCAGCAGGTTGTGGAGAACCTTACGCTAAGGCACATGAGAGAGCCGCAATCAAACAAGAAACGCATTTCTCTCATGTACTTTGCTCAAAGTTGACAAGAACTTTAGTTAGCTCTAAACTACAGCAATTCATTAGCAATCAAGTCCATCTTTCAATCAGCAACATTTTAACATGCCACTAGCCTGTTCTTTCTATGTCACGGTACAGTGAACAAGTGGTACTCACTGACCGCGAGGGACGGCAATTATAATCGATTTATACCTGCAGGGTTACCCGAACAACCCGTCACGTACGCCCGTACTTGATGTTGCCAACAACAACCATCACGGACGCCGTACGCAACTACCTTTCACCCGTTAGCCAAATGTTGAACCGGTCCCATCGTCCCGAGCAAGAGGTCTCTGCACGCGCATCTCAGTGCCGCCAGCCGATTTACACCTCGAGCTCTCAACCTACCCTCTGAACGACCAGTTATGCCTCAACACCCAGCTACCCGAGTTACATCAGTTTCCCGGTTCCCATATAGCCGGTAGGTCTTCGGTACTGTTCTAGCTTGTTCAACAGGCCCGCACATGGCTCGGTCCTCAATCGACACAAGCGGAGCTGTAGCACACAGGCCCCAAAGTCCTGCTGCCCTTACCCTCCGCTTGGTCTCATTTTCTTGCCATGTGTTTCATGTGCTATCTCTACCTGAGTCGAGTGCCCCTTAGCCTATGCTCGCGAGTAGTTCCAACTACTCGACTTGTACCGAATCCTACACTACCTTAGCTTTGCAATAACTAACGGGGTTTTGTAATCCTAAACCCAACCCATGGTTTTCTTGGCTATGCAGTGGGGTTTCCAAACAAGACTCTAATGCAAGTAATAATGTTACTCAAGTAAGTGCTCAAAACAATAAAAATTTGTAAAAGGTTAATGCAAACCGGAGCTTGCCTTGCTGCTCTTGGTCGTAGGCTAGCTGCTCCTCCGTAGTAACGAAGTCTAGGACTTCGGGTTCCTCCTCGACCTTAGCGACTACATGATAGAAGGAATACATGTATCAATTGAAATGCATTTGTATTAAGTTGAAGTTGTGAAGTCTATAACCCTTGCTAGACAGACCCAATGACTGTGAAACTTTTACGGGGGCTTGGTTACAACCTAAACAGAGATTTGGTCAAGTTTTGGTTGCAGTAAAGCTCATTTGAGCTCTGCACAATTAATTATGCACTTGACCTTAATTGAAGGATTTTAGGGTGTTCTAAGGATTTTTCATGAAACAAACTATGACTTTCTGAAAACTAGATTTTCAGAGGGTTCTAATGGAGTTGGTCTCACTTAATTTGAAGGTTCCTAGCTAAATATATGAGCTAAACAATTTCAGAGAAAATTCTGAAAATGTTTCTGAACAGTTTCTATTTTCTCTGGAACAGTTTCACTAATCACACCATTAGGTGGATCAAATGAGCTCAAATGTGTCTGAAATTTTTATGGTAGTTCAGGGATATTTTGGTGAACATACCAGCAAAATTTCAGGATTTTCCTCCCCAGGATTCTCCAGTTAAAATTCCTAACAGTTTAAAATTTGAGGAATTAATCCTGGATAAACAAGGGTTTTCATGAAGTGAAACTTGATTTGCTGGAAAGTGCTCAGAGAGCTGAATCCAGCAAAATTTGATTCACTCGATTTGGAGATTTCTAGCCAAAGTTATGAGGATTTGAAGTTTGGAAGAATTCTGAAAATCGGGGAAAAGTTTAAATTCGCGAGTGGGCCCCGGGGACACGCGTCGCACGCCAAGGCGACAGCACACCGCGGCCTACAAGGATTTTGCGCGCCAAGCACACCCGATCCCGGCCGCAGCCCGATCCCGATTCAAAATATCGGCCGCTGACAGCTGGGGTCCACACACTTCTTCAACCTCGCGACGCCCGCACTCTGCCGCCGAGGGACCTAGCCGGAGAGCTTGCCGCCGGCTTCTGTACAGCTCCAAACCTCACGATTTTGGCCGTCCCTGCCTATTTTCACTCGGGGAACATGTTTCTGGGGTCAGCTCTTCATGACAACGGCCAGTACATGGTCGGCGACGAGCCGCCGCCTCGGAACAACTTCGGTCGTGTCGGCTGACTCTTCTAGCACCTCAACTACTTGAGGAACCGGTCGGGAAGCATCAGTGGACCTCAGGGAAGGTCGACATGAGCTGGAGGCAGCTCGGGGAAGGCCCGAAGTAGGTCCTCACCGTGCGCCCGATGCCTCCCGTTTGTTCCACTGTTGGTAAACCTCGAAATACGCCGGGTACAGAGGTTCTCAGGCCAAGGGTTGTGAAGGCAACTTGTGCGTTACCGTGTCTAGTTTATGTGAGAGCTAATTGAGGCCCTCTAATCCTTCCTAGAGTACGAATTCGACGGAATCGCACCCGAAGATCTTTCTGCACACAGAAAGGGGAAAACTGGAAATTCGCCACCGGTGAGCAACCACTCGAGCTGTGGCTCGGGGGTGAGCAGCACCGGTTACCAGCGCGTCCAAGGGTGCCTTGGCTCGGGATTGACAACGCCCTGATTGGGCTGTCCATGGGAGCCCGAGGTGCGGCGGTTCAAAGTCACCGAATTGATCTTTCGGCATAGCCGATATCAATCGGTTTCAATTGAATTCTAGCAGTGGGGAAGACGAAGGAAGGTATCTAGTACCTTGCCGTGGCTCTGGAGGGGACGGGAAGGCTGTGATCGGCGCTCTCCGATCGATTCCGAGCTGCGGAAAATGTTTGCCGGTGCTGAGTTCTTGCGGGGGAAGAAACGGGTGAGGCTTCGGCCGAGGAGGGAAAAAGGCACCTTAAGAAGGCTCTGCACCGCCTCACGCCCGCGCGTGGCCAAGCAGCTGCTGGCGCGGCGGCTCCCCTCTGTGGCGATCGCAGCGGCGACTCGGTTAACCGAGTGAGAAAGTCTCAGTCGGTTTGATTTGGAGTAGTGGCTGACATGTGGGTCCCACTTCCAAATTTAACCTCTGAAATTTACTCCTAATCACTGATGTAAACAGTGAGCCCCATAAGACCCCTGGTAATTCAAATTATTCACCCATGAGCCATTTGAATTAGTTAGAATTCAAATGGGGTTTGGTTTGAATGAATTTCAGCACAAGTTCAGTTTTGAAATTCAAATAAAATTTGAATTTCCCCCACTTAGCTCATGTCAAGAACAACTCTAAATGGAGTGAAAATTGGTGTGTGGGCTCATAAAAATGTGCTGAGTAAGAATATGCCTCCCACTTTTGATTTCATGGGATAAAAACAGTTTGAATTTGAATATGGTTTCAAACTGCCCTCTTTCTAGTTATACCCAAAATGACCTCAAAAAGGTTTTGAATTTGGGTGAAACTTGGCATGGACATCCTTAGAAATGTGTAGGAGTTTTCATATGCCCAGCCCCTCTATATCACATGTGGGAAATACCACTTTTGCAATATGTGAGTTTGTTCTCTAATGAGCATGTTGATGGTGGTTACATGCTCTTCATTTGTGTTCATCATCTTTCCTCAAATGAGGTGTGTGTGTAGGGTGATGAACACTTCAATTAGGTGTCAAAAACTGAGGCCCTTACATTCCTCCCCCCTTAAAAGAATCTCGTCTCGAGATTATAAGGTTAAAATGAGAGAGAGGACGGTGGAAAATTACCGGATATGCGACGTGAAAAAGTCGGGGTAGTTAGCGTGTCACACCCGGTTTTTCCGAAGAAACAACCAAGTGAATATCACATGTATGCCAGGATCATTTTCTCATACATGTGAAGACAAATAGTGAAGCATCATTTATTACAAGCCAGGTGTCGAATATAAATAAGTCTTACATCGCAAATGTCTCAATGGACACTAATGCTTCATCACAAGTAAATAAACTAGCAGCGGAATATTATTATTTGGGGCTCCATCACAGGCGTTGCCCGGGGGGGTCTTCATGAACCTAAAATCCTTCCTCAGGTCCAAAGTCTTGGTCATTATACACCACCTCATTATCTTGACCTGAGCAGCAATATAAACCAACAAATATGCAAGGTTGAGTACCAATGGTACTCAGCAAGTGTGGGAAAATCATATCATGCATGGCTAGAACAAGGAAAGGTTAAACTCATGGTTAAAGCACTGCGCAATTAATACCTATCACCTTAGCTTATTAAGCACCTACATTACTACACAGGTGAAAAGGTCCCAATCTCCCATCCCATCATTGTAATCCAATAACCATAACATCATTACCAATGTTAAGCTCCCCGCTTAACCTCCAAAAACCAACAATCCTCTAATCATGAATAAGTCCAGGCCGCTCTTAACCGTGAGCACGGCTATCAAGACAGTTTTGACTCTGCAGAGTGTGTACCACTGTACCCACAAGTAGTGATTTCATCCCCCGTTGCCGGGTGGACTAAAAGAACCTCCATTATGCCAGTGGCTACGATCCACATTCACACTTCCCAGGTGTGCAGCCAGGAGATCACTACGAAGCCTTTACAAAGGGATTCCCGACGAGCGTGGGCCCACTGAGGTTTCACCCCTAACAGCATACAAGAGGCTCCAACCCCGCTGCAGTGGCCCCCTCTTGAGCCTTGCGGTTCATATCGTAGTCCAGCTGACACCTACTCCCCGCACCATCCAACACACCCATACTACGCCGGGGATACACCTAATTAATTGGCCAAGCTGCCCCATCTCAGCATGTGGTTGGCACTGTAAAGCCGGGTTACATGCTCCATGAACCGGTCCTTAGGATCCAGGCAAGTACTAAACACAAACCCAAGTCTCGTGCACCCAGCACACAACCAAAACATCCAACTTGCCTTGATCCCTACCTCTACATAACTCACAATGTCTCACTCAAGAGTATGGTAATATAAACTGATGATTTCATATCCCAAATATCCCTTTCTAAGCATTAAGCATATGCATGTAAATAAATGACATGGTAAAATAAATCCCAACCCAAGCTACAAGGAAACAAGGTAATGCAATTCTAGGGAAACTTTCCTAGCATGGGTTTCATATTTAACTTGACAATGCAAATAATTCTATCTACACATCCTAGCATAGGATCAAAGTGGTCAAGGACACTTGCCTCCTTCTTGCTGCTCTTGAAATGGGTAGTCTTGATCTTGGAAATGAATAACTTGTTCTTGAACAGGTTCTACTTCATACCATCACACATAGCAAAAGAAAAACAACAATCCATAAGACATAGTTCACACTTACACTTCATACAAACCACACATTCTTATTTATGAAATTCAGTCACCATTATATGTGTTGTGTTTCAGTTTTAAATAAATTCCTTATATTAAACTACTACACCTTTTTACTACCAAATGTGTATGAAAAGTATTTTTCTTCTCCATATGTGCCTTCAGAATTTCTACCAATTCTAAACTAAATTCTTTGTATTTTAGAAACTCCATTTATCAATTACTAGTTGCTATATTTTCAGATTTATATTCCTATGCATAATTGTGTATTTTATTATGAAATTAGTAATATACATCACCTAAACAGTATAGGTTCTGGTCCTAAATAATTTAATAACATATTTTGACCTTGGCTTCTGATGTAGACTATTTCATAATTATTTTCCCTATTTTTCTATAACTATTATTTACTTAAAAATGTGTCCCTAAATGTGAATAATAGATGAAACAGATTTATTTCAACCCAAAAATATATTTTTATCTTACTCCAAAGTTTTCTAAGTACTGAGAAAGTTTTTAATTAACTTTGACAATTATGTTTGTCCCACTTTTTATTTTTTAAACACTAGTTACATATTCAATTTTCTAAATTAATTACTAAACAGGGTTAAAATAATGAATTCACCCCATTACAGGGTCTATAATATTATTTTTATAATTTCCAGGGGTCTACCTACATTTATCAGAGGTGTTTTTCCTAATTTCTATTAAGTCCAGGGGCTAAAACTGATTTTTAAATGAATTTACATGATTTTCTGGAGTTCCAGGGGCTAGATCTGAAGTTTCCCGGGCTAGCTCTCAATTCTAGAGAACCCCAGGGGGTAGCACGTAAGAATTCCAGCCTTTATAACGCGGGGTCGACGTGGACCGTCCGATTCTAAACCGACGGCTGAGATTATAACATCGAACCGGTACGCGGGGATTTAAAGTCTACCGTGCGATTTAAAATAAACGGCGCACAAGCGACCACGTCACTCTGATCGAGCGCGGGCGGCGCTGCCGGCGGCGCACGGCGGCGGAAAGCGGCGATCTCGCCGGAAAGTTTCGGATCCTCGAGAATTCTGCCAAGAACTGTGATCTTATGGCCTAGATCGGTAGAGGGGAGGTCAGGGATCTCACCTCGGGGGTTTTCTTGAGCTCGGGGGTCCTGGAGAGTGCTCTGCGACGAGGTCCGAGGCAAAACCACGGCGAAGCTCGTCGGAGCTGGATTTGCACCGTAAGTCTTCGGGTTTTCTGCACCTGCAAAGTTCCCCGGAGGCGGTGGATCAAGACCAGCGAGTTAGATCAGAGTTTCCGAGCTTAGATCGGCCAGAATTCACCGGCGAAGTCTCGGTGCTCACCGGAGTGAAAATCGGCGATCGCGTGGGAAAAACTGATCGGATCGGTGGTTTTTATAGCCGGGGGAGGGCGGTGGGTCTGTTGTGATCGAGTTGGAGTCCGCTGGGATCGGAATTCGGCTGCGGGGACGGGTTTCCAATCGGTTCAGATCGAGCGCGCGCGCGGGGAAAGAAGTCCGGGGTCGCGGGGGCTCGGGTTAGGGATGACAGGTGGGTCCCGCCCGTCAGCGAGGGGGCAGCGCGGCGCGCGCGGGGGCGGGCTGCGCGGGGGTTTGCTGGGCCGGCCTGGTTTTCGGCCAACTGGCCAGTTTTTTTTCCGGTTTTCCTTTTTCTTTTTCCATTTCTTTTCTGCTTTGAGTATAATTTGAATTCCAGTTTGAATTTGAATTTTTGCAAAACATGCAACACGTCCAAAAATTTCTAAATTCCCCTCTGAACATGGTTCATGGTTGTAAATCAAAATTTGAGTCTTCACCAAAAATTTGGGGTGTTACAGCTCTACCCCCCTTAAAAGAAATCTCGTCCTCGAGATTGGTGTTTCTAAGAAAACAATTCCGGAAATTGTGCCTTGAGCTCATCTTCCCGTTCCCAGGTGGCTTCTTCTTCGGAGTGATGCTTCCACTGCACCTTGCACATCCGGATTCTTTTATTTCTAGTGAGGCGTTCCATCGTCTCCAAAATCTTGTATGGTTGTTCGGCATAGGACAAATCCTCAGCTACATCCACTTCATTCATGGGTAACACCTCCTCAGGCGTCCTCAAGCATTTCTTGAGTTGTGACACATGGAATACATCGTGCACGTCCGATAGATGAACCGGTAACTCTAGTTGGTACGCCACTTCGCCTTTCCTTTCCAAAACCTGGAAGGGTCCGATGTATCGAGGTGACAACTTCCCTTTCACCTTGAACCTACGAAGTCCTCTGATAGGGGACACCTTGAGATAAACATAGTCTCCCACGTTGAAAACGAGTTCTCTTCTTCGTACATCAGCATAACTCTCCTGGCGTGTTTGTGCTATCCTCAAGTTGTTGCGAATCTCCCTCACCTTCGCCTCGGCTTCTTGTAGCACTTCTGGACCAAACACTTTACTTTCTCCTGTTTGGTTCCAAAATAGGGGAGTTCTGCACTTCCTTCCATACAAAGCTTCAAACGGTGACATCTTCATACTAGCTTGATAGCTGTTGTTATAGGAAAACTCCGCATACGGTAAGTTCTTGTCCCAACTCCTATTGTTTTTGAGTGCACATGCCCTTAACATATCTTCAAGGATCTGATTGGTTCTCTCCGTCTGCCCGTCAGTTTGGGGATGATAGGCAGAGCTGAAGTTCAGATGGGTTCCCATGGTTTCATGCAACTTCTGCCAAAACCTAGAGGTGAACTGTGTCCCTCGGTCCGACACTATCTTCTTTGGCACTCCATGGTAACACACAATCCTTGACATGTACAATTCTGCCAACTTGGATCCACTGTAGCTTTCTTTCACAGGGATGAAATGAGCTACCTTGGTTAGCCTATCAATAATGACCCATATTGAATCATACCCGGATTGGGTCCTAGGCAATCCCACGACAAAATCCATGCTGATTTCTTCCCACTTCCATTCAGGTACTTTGAGTGGTTGCAATAATCCCGCGGGTCGTTGATGTTCTGCTTTCACCAACTGACATGTGTCACATAGGGCAACATGTTCCGCGACATCTCGCTTCATGCCATACCACCAATACCTGCTCTTGAGGTCCTGGTACATCTTCGTACTCCCAGGATGAATGGAATAGTCGGAATCGTGAGCCTCCTTTAAAATCAATTCACGGATCTCCTTTACTTCTGGCACACAGATCCTTTTCCCGTGCCACACCGTTCCTTGTTCATCCTCTCTAAAACCAGGAGCTTTATTTTCCTTGATGAGCTGTCGGATCTCTTGTATCTTCTCATCATTTTTTTGGCCCTCGCGTATGTCTCGCTCGAGTGTGGAGTCCACTTCCATGGCGATGGCTTCACCACTATTTACTAGACATAGATTGAGTCTTATAACCTCGTCCTTCAATTCTGCAGGCATGTCCTTCAAACTCAACTTATTGACCTGCACTTTCCGACTCAAAGCATCGGCCACGACGTTTGCTTTCCCAGGATGATAGTTGATGCCCACATCAAAGTCATTGATTAGCTCTAACCATCTCCTTTGTCGGAGATTGAGATCTGGCTGTGTGAATATGTACTTCAAACTCTTATGATCCGTATATATCTCTGTCCTCTTCCCCATCAAATAGTGCCGCCAAATTTTCAACGCGTGTACCACTGCGGCTAGTTCTAGGTCATGTGTAGGATAGTTCTTCTCATGCTTCCGAAGCTGCCGGGATGCATATGCCACGACATGTCCTTCTTGCATGAGAACACATCCCAACCCATTTCCAGAGGCATCGCAGTACACTGTGAAATTCTTCTGCATATCTGGCATAACCAGCACTGGGGCTGTTGTCAATCTCTTCTTTAGCTCATGAAAGCTCGTCTCGCACTGTGGCGTCCAGGTGAATGCGATTCCCTTTTGCAACAGTTTGGTGAGAGGTCTCGAGATCTTGGAGAATCCCTCAATAAACCGTCGATAGTATCCAGCCAATCCCAAAAAGCTTCGAACTTCCCCGACATTTTCAGGGGTCTTCCACTTCTGGATATCCTCGATTTTGGCGGGATCTACGGAGATTCCTCCCTCCGAGATTATATGTCCTAAAAAGGGAACTGTCTTCAGCCAAAACTCACACTTGCTCAACTTGGCATATAGTTGGTGTTCTCTCAGCCTCTGTAACACCAACCTTAGATGTTTCTCATGTTCTTCTTCATCTTGGGAGAAGACGAGAATATCATCTATGAAAACCACCACAAATTTGTCCAGATATTCCATGAATACCTTGTTCATGAGGTACATGAAATATGCCGGGGCATTGGTTAGCCCGAAAGGCATGACAGTGTATTCATACAGTCCGTACCGAGATACGAAAGCTGTCTTGGGAATATCTGATTGCCTTATCTTGAGTTGGTGGTACCCCGACCTGAGATCAATTTTCGAGAACACACAAGCTCCCCTCAACTGATCAAACAAGTCTTCAATGCGAGGTAATGGGTACTTGTTCTTGATGGTCACCTCATTCAAGGCACGGTAATCCACGCATAACCTTTGGGTTCCGTCTTTCTTGGGCACAAATATTACCGGAGCTCCCCATGGTGAGGAACTAGGGCGAATATACCCCTTCTCCGTCAATTCTCTCAAATGATCCTTGAGCTCCTCTAGCTGCTTGGAGTCCATCCGATAAGGTCTCTTGTATATCGGGGCTGTTCCCGGTATTAGCTCAATTGCGAATTCCACGTCACGGTCGGGAGGCATGCCTGGCAATTCCTCCGGAAAAACATCTGGATATTCCCTGATAGTCCTGATTTCCTCAACTTTCACCTCCACTTGATTTAATTTAATGTCCCTCCTAGGCTCGTGTAGGGTTATGAATTTTACTCGGGTGCCACTGGGGTGAGTTAGTTCCACCGTTCTGGTCGAACAATGGATAATTCCTTTATGTTTGGTCAACCAATCCATACCCAAAATAATATCTATCCCTTGTGAATCTATCACTATGAGGTTAGCAGTAAATACTACCCTATTAATGTCTAGACTCACTTTGGGACACACTTGTCTTGTCCTTATTTCTCCGCCTGGAGAGTTTACAGCAAGCATATGGTTCATTTGTGTGGTTGCTAGGTCATGCTTCTTAACAAACCCTTGAGCAATGAACGAGTGGGTAGCACCAGAATCGAACAGCAGAGTTGCAAGGTGTAAATTGGCAGGAAACTTACCAACTACCACGTCGGGTGCCTCTTGTGCTTCCTCCATAGTGACATGGTTCACCCGTCCTCTCACTACATTCTGCTGTTGTGGCGGCGCAGGCTTCTTCTTTGGGCATTTATGGGCGTAGTGCCCCACTTCACCACAGTTGAAACATTGCACCCCAACCTTAGGTGCTTGGCCTTTGTTGTCTTGGGGTTGGTTCGGGGGTCCTTGCACTGCTGGTCGAGGTGGATATGCGGGGCGAGGCTGCTGCACAAATTGACGTTGCGGCTGTGCTGGTGCTGCGGGTAGCCTGTAGTTTGGGTTGTACCCTCTTGGTGCTGAATAGGGTACCGCAGCACGACTCATCTGCCCCGTAGGTTGCTGCATCATACGTGGGCGGGTGTTGCTCCCTGAGGCCTGATGTGACCATCCCGCCTTCCTCTTATTCTCATTTTCCAGGGCCTTTAGCTTCCTTTCCACCACAAATGCTCTGTCCACCATCTTTTGAAAGCTTTCATACTCATTGGAGGACATTGCACACTACATCTCTGCGGTAAGTCCTTCCACGAAACAATCTTGTTTCTGCTCATCAGTCTCTATATCTCGTGGAGCATAACGGGATAGTTGAGTAAATTTAGTGAGGTATTCCCTCACCGTCATGTTTCCCTGCTGCAGTCCCAGAAACTCTTTCCTCTTGTTTTTGAGTTCACCTCTTGGGATGTAGTGGTTGCGGAATCTACGCTTGAACTCTTCCCAAGTGATGTTCTCAGGGTCATGATGGGCAGCCACGTAGGCGGTCCACCAATCAGCAGCAGGTCCCTGCAATTGATGAGAGGCAAACAGCACCCTCTCATACCCTTGGCATTGTATTATCCTCATCTTACTTTCAATGGTCTTCAGCCAATCATCTGCCTCCAGAGGTTCAGCAGCACTTGCAAACTTTGGAGGTTGAGTTCCTAGAAACTCGCTCAACCTTGGTTGGCGTGGTGCAGCTTGTGGAGGTGGAACTTGATGCAAGTTGGCCACCACTTGAGTCAAGTTCTGGATGAGCTGATTTTGATTCTCCAGCATTTGGTGGAGAGGATCAACTTCTTCGCGGCGACCACCCCGGTCCTGGCCTTCGGAAAGATGAGGGTTGCATGCCTCATCATTGTTGTTGGCGGGGTTGGCAGCACGTCCTTTTCCTCTTCCGGCCATCTGGCAGAGTCAATCAAATGTTAATTTGGTACCATTTAGTATCATCTTACTACTTTCATTTGTTGGTACTTTGAGGTGTTGAGGCTTGGTTAAAATTTTACGAGGGTTTATATCTCACACCAAATAAATGCACTATTATTTCCTGTGGGTTCACACCAAAGCAAAACAATCTGGAGACGAGGCTGTGGACAATTGCTCATGGCTTCCACAACTCACGTCACACACCAAGCATTATCACACCATTAACTACGTAACGACTCGACTACTCGACCTCTTGCTAGCTAAGGGAAAGACTCTACACTACTCGTCCTCTTGAGCTGGCTCCTCGGGATCTTCCTCCTCATTTCGGCTACCTTCTGACTCTGCTTTGGGTGGGGAGGCTGCTGGTGGAGAGGTGCGACGACGCCTGATTGCTCGGCGATCCGGGGAGTCAGGAGTCCATGGATCACTCACGGTGACACACAGTTCATTCCCATCTCCTCTTTCTCTCGCCTTTAAGCAAGCTCGCAGCAACGCCTCCGTTTCCTTCAGGGTGTCTCGGACATCCTGAAGCTCTTGTTGACACTCCTGCAGTCGAGTGCTGAGCATAGCATCATCCTCCAAGCACAAATCCATGTGCTCATGGGAAGTCCCTTGCTGCACCGGTGGGTACTTGTACTCCGTGGTACCACTCTCACGTTGGAGGACATACATGTACTCAGATTTGTCCAAGTGGCGACGATAGATGTGACTCTGGCAGGTGATGGCCTCCCAAGTGACATCTTTCTCCGCGTCAACTTGTGTTGCTCGACAAGCTGGAGAGTGGTGAATCTTAAGCAGCTGATTCTCGTGTATAATCCTCATCTCCGAACTCCATTCTTCCCTCTTCTCACGGATGGTCCTTGTGGAGTTATAGTGGATGATTAGCTTGCCCGTATTGCCGGCGGCTTCGAGCATACGTCGAAGGCGGCGCAACAAGTCTCCTACTGCCAATCCGTAGGAAAGGTACGTCACGGGGCGACTCTCCTCTCTTTCGGCAAGGGCAACTACGGGAACTCTCCCTCCTGTGGACTTACGAGCGGTGCGAATCATGCGAACCATCTAAAACAAAAGAATTTAAAATTAGGTTAGACAAATTCTCAAACAAAAATCTTATTTTGAATGAAAGTTGGGGTAAGATGAAGAAAATGACTCCTTTAATAACACTTTTCCACCCACACCTTGGAAAATAGTTTTTAAGAAAATAGTGCCCTTAAATACGTCCATTTCTACCTAGGTCCACGTTCCTACGGGCAACCTTGGCTCTGATACCACCTCTGTCACACCCGGTTTTTCCGAAGAAACAACCAAGTGAATATCACATGTATGCCAGGATCATTTTCGCATACATGTGAAGACAAATAGTGAAGCATCATTTATTACAAGCCAGGTGTCGAATATAAATAAGTCTTACATCGCAAATGTCTCAATGGACACTAATGCTTCATCACAAGTAAATAAACTAGCAGCGGAATATTATTATTTGGGGCTCCATCACAGGCGTTGCCCGGGGGGGTCTTCATGAACCTAAAATCCTTCCTCGGGTCCAAAGTCTTGGTCATTATACACCACCTCATTATCTTGACCTGAGCAGCAATATAAACCAGCAAATATGCAAGGTTGAGTACCAATGGTACTCAGCAAGTGTGGGAAAATCATATCATGCATGGCTAGAACAAGGAAAGGTTAAACTCATGGTTAAAGCACTGTGCAATTAATACCTATCACCTTAGCTTATTAAGCACCTACATTACTACACAGGTGAAAAGGTCCCAATCTCCCATCCCATCATTGTAATCCAATAACCATAACATCATTACCAATGTTAAGCTCCCCGCTTAACCTCCAAAAACCAACAATCCTCTAATCATGAATAAGTCCAGGCCGCTCTTAACCGTGAGCACGGCTGTCAAGACAGTTTTGACTCTGCAGAGTGTGTACCACTGTACCCACAAGTAGTGATTTCATCCCCCGTTGCCGGGTGGACTAAAAGAACCTCCATTATGCCAGTGGCTACGATCCACATTCACACTTCCCAGGTGTGCAGCCAGGAGATCACTACGAAGCCTTAACAAAGGGATTCCCGACGAGCGTGGGCCCACTGAGGTTTCACCCCTAACAGCATACAAGAGGCTCCAACCTCGCTGAAGTGGCCCCCTCTTGAGCCTTGCGGTTCATATGGTAGTCCAGCTGACACCTACTCCCCGCACCATCCAACACACCCATACTACGCCGGGGATACACCTAATTAATTGGCCAAGCTGCCCCATCTCAGCATGTGGTTGGCACTGTAAAGCCGGGTTACATGCTCCATGAACCGGTCCTTAGGATCCAGGCAAGTACTAAACACAAACCCAAGTCTCGTGCACCCAGCACACAACCAAAACATCCAACTTGCCTTGATCCCTACCTCTACATAACTCACAATGTCTCACTCAAGAGTATGGTAATATAAACTGATGATTTCATATCCCAAATATCCCATTCTAAGCATGGCTAAGCATATGCATGTAAATAAATGACATGGTAAAATAAATCCCAACCCAAGCTACAAGGAAACAAGGTAATGCAATTCTAGGGAAACTTTCCTAGCATGGGTTTCATATTTAACTTGACAATGCAAATAATTCTATCTACACATCCTAGCATAGGATCAAAGTGGTCAAGGACACTTGCCTCCTTCTTGCTGCTCTTGAAATGGGTAGTCTTGATCTTGGAAATGAATAACTTGTTCTTGAACAGGTTCTACTTCATACCATCACACATAGCAAAAGAAAAACAACAATCCATAAGACATAGTTCACACTTACACTTCATACAAACCACACATTCTTATTTATGAAATTCAGTCACCATTATATGTGTTGTGTTTCAGTTTTAAATAAATTCCTTATATTAAACTACTACACCTTTTTACTACCAAATGTGTATGAAAAGTATTTTTCTTCTCCATATGTGCCTTCAGAATTTCTACCAATTCTAAACTAAATTCTTTGTATTTTAGAAACTCCATTTATCAATTACTAGTTGCTATATTTTCAGATTTATATTCCTATGCATAATTGTGTATTTTATTATGAAATTAGTAATATACATCACCTAAACAGTATAGGTTCTGGTCCTAAATAATTTAATAACATATTTTAACCTTGGCTTCTGATGTAGACTATTTCATAATTATTTTCCCTATTTTTCTATAACTATTATTTACTTAAAAATGTGTCCCTAAATGTGAATAATAGATGAAACAGATTTATTTCAACCCAAAAATATATTTTTATCTTACTCCAAAGTTTTCTAAGTACTGAGAAAGTTTTTAATTAACTTTGACAATTATGTTTGTCCCACTTTTTAATTTTTAAACACTAGTTACATATTCAATTTTCTAAATTAATTACTAAACAGGGTTAAAATAATGAATTCACCCCATTACAGGGTCTATAATATTATTTTTATAATTTCCAGGGGTCTACCTACATTTATCAGAGGTGTTTTTCCTAATTTCTATTAAGTCCAGGGGCTAAAACTGATTTTTAAATGAATTTACATGATTTTCTGGAGTTCCAGGGGCTAGATCTGAAGTTTCCCGGGCTAGCTCTCAATTCCAGAGAACCCCAGGGGGTAGCACGTAAGAATTCCAGCCTTTATAACGCGGGGTCGACGTGGACCGTCCGATTCTAAACCGACGGCTGAGATTATAACATCGAACCGGTACGCGGGGATTTAAAGTCTACCGTGCGATTTAAAATAAACGGCGCACAAGCGGTCACGTCGCTCTGATCGAGCGCGGGTGGCTCTGCCGGCGGCGCACGGCGGCGGAAAGCGGCGATCTCGCCGGAAAGTTTCGGATCCTCGAGAATTCTGCCTAGAACTGTGATCTTATGGCCTAGATCGGTAGAGGGGAGGTCAGGGATCTCACCTCGGGGGTTTTCTTGAGCTCGGGGGTCCTGGAGAGTGCTCTGCGACGAGGTCCGAGGCAAAACCACGGCGAAGCTCGTCGGAGCTGGATTTGCACCGTAAGTCTTCGGGTTTTCTGCACCTGCAAAGTTCCCCGGAGGCGGTGGATCAAGACCAGCGAGTTAGATCAGAGTTTCCGAGCTTAGATCGGCCAGAATTCACCGGCGAAGTCTCGGTGCTCACCGGAGTGAAAATCGGCGATCGCGTGGGAAAAACTGATCGGATCGGTGGTTTTTATAGCCGGGGGAGGGCGGTGGGTCTGTTGTGATTGAGTTGGAGTCCGCTGGGATCGGAATTCGGCTGCGGGGACGGGTTTCCAATCGGTTCAGATCGAGCGCGCGCGCGGGGAAAGAAGTCCGGGGTCGCGGGGGCTCGGGTTAGGGATGACAGGTGGGTCCCGCCCGTCAGCGAGGGGGCAGCGCGGCGCGCACGGGGGCGGGCTGCGCGGGGGTTTGCTGGGCCGGCCTGGTTTTCGGCCCACTGGCCAGTTTTTTTTCTGGTTTTCCTTTTTCTTTTTCCATTTCTTTTCTGCTTTGAGTATAATTTGAATTCCAGTTTGAATTTGAATTTTTGCAAAACATGCAACACGTCCAAAAATTTCTAAATTCCCCTCTGAACATGGTTTATGGTTCTAAATCAAAATTTGAGTCTTGACCAAAAATTTGGGGTGTTACATAGCGCGAAGGAATTCTTCGCTCTCCCCCGTCGCTTCGTCCATGGAGTGATTACTCCATAGAACCTTGTAGAACCACAACGTACGGTTGCGTGTGGTTCGGGCCTTTTCATCAATAATCTGCACCGGTTCCTCCCGATAGGTGAGATCCGGTTGCAGTTCTTCAATGTCTTCCAGCTGAACGGTAGTTGATAGCTTGAGACACTTCCTCAGCTGGGAAATGTGAAAGACGTCGTGCACACCGGAAAGTGCTTCTGGTAATTTCAGCCGGTATGCCACTGATCCACATCTTTCGGTAATCTGGAATGGACCGACGAATCGGGGTGCCAACTTTCCTCTCACCCCAAATCTGTTTACGCCCTTCATTGGAGACACTCGTAGATATACGTGATCTCCAACTTTGAATTGTAATGGGCGCCTTCTCCGGTCCACATACTGTTTCTGCCGGGATTGGGCGGCTTTTAGGTTCGCTTAAATCAGTTGAACCTTTTCTTCCGCGTTGTTGACAAGGTCAATCCCGAAGGTAACCCTTTCGCCAGACTCACACCAATTAAATGGTATGCGGCATTTTCTCCCGTATAGCGCCTCGTAGGGCGCCATCTTGATGCTGGCTTGGTACCCATTGTTGTACGAGAACTCGGCTAACGGCAAGTGATAATCCCAATTCTTGCCGTGGTTGATAGCGCAAGCTCGTAGCATGTCTTCTAGGATCTGATTTACCCGCTCGGTTTGCCCATCCGTCTGCGGGTGGTATGCTGAACTACGGATCAACTTAGTCCCCAAGGCAGCGTGTAGCTGCTCCCAAAAACGGGACACAAATAAAGTGCCCCGATCCGATATGATGGTACGGGGTACGCCGTACAAGCATAGGATCCGTGAGATGTACAGTTCAGCGTACTTCTTGGCGTTGTAGTTGGTGTTAACCGGGATGAAATGGGCCACTTTGGTGAGCCGATCGACGATCACCCACACCGAATCAAGCTTCTAAAAAGTGGTGGGTAAACCGACGATGAAATCCATACTCACGTCCTCCCACTTCCAGGCAGGAATGCCCAGTGGTTGCAGCAGTCCCGGTTTCCGCATGTGGTCTGCCTTCACCCTTCGACATGTATCACACTCGGACGCATATTTTGCAGTCTCTCGCTTCATCCGTGTCCACCAAAACTTGCTTCTGAGTTCTTGATACATCTTGTTGCTGCCGGGGTGAATAGAAAATTTTGATAAGTGAACCTCATCAAAAATTTTCTTCCGTAACTCCGGGTTTCGGGGTACGACGATCCGGTCCTTGAACCATAGGACGCCGTCTCCGTCCTTCCGTAAACATTTCAACTCCCCACTGTCTACACGTCTCCGCAAATGTTACATGCCCTTGTCATTCTTCTGGGCTGCCGCTATCTCTTCACGGATGGTGGGGATCAAAGCTAGGTTGTAGAGAGCTCCATGTGGAATCACATGTAGTGGTGGTTCGCTCTCTTCCAACGGTGTGATGGTCAGATTGTTGAGGTGTGACTTGCGGCTCAGCGCATCCACCACTATGTTTGCCTAACCCGGATGATAATGGATCTCTATTTCGTAATCCTTTATCAGTTCTAACCATCTTCGCTGCCTCATGTTCAGCTCCTTCTGAGTGAATATGTACTTGAGGCTTTTGTGGTCGGTATATAGATGTACGAGGTTACCGAGTAGGTAGTGCCTCCACAACTTCAGTGCAAGTACCACGGCAGCGAGCTCCAAGTCATGGGTTGGATAATTCTTCTCATGGTTTCTAAGCTGCCGTGATCCATACGCGACCACCCTTCGGTCTTGCATCAGCACACATCCGAGCCCAATGCCGGATGCATCGCAGTACACATCGAACGGTTTTGTTGTGTCTGGCAGCGCCAAAACCGGTGCTGATGTCAGGTGCTTGACTAAAGCCTTGAATGCTGCTTCACATGCTGGACTCCAAACATATTTGGTAGCCTTTTTCAGCAGCTCTGTCATAGGCTTGGCAATCTTCGAGAAGTTCGGAATGAACCTCCGATAATATCCCGCGAGTCCGAGGAAACTCCGTACCTCGTGAACAGTTCTCGGGGATTTCCAATTCAGCACTTGAGTGATCTTGCTCGGGTCTACAGCGATACCCTCCGCTGAGATGATATGCCCGAGGAAAGGCACTTGCGATATCCAGAACTCGCATTTGCTGAATTTCGCGTATAGCTTGTGATCCCGCAGCTGTTGCAAGACTATACGCAGATGTTTCTTATGATCTTCCTCCGACTTGGAATATACCAGGATGTCGTCGATGAAGACCACGACAAACTTGTCCAGCTCCGGCATGAATACCGAGTTCATCAAGTACATGAAGTGAGCTGGAGCATTGGTGAGGCCAAAGGACATGACCAAGTACTCATAAAGTCTGTACCTTGTCGAGAAAGCTGTCTTTGGAATGTCCTCAGCCCTTATCTTAATCTGATGGTACCCGGATCTTAAATCCATTTTGGAAAAGATCTTTGCTTCGACCAACTGATCAAACAACATGTCGATCCGTGGCAACGGGTACTTGTTCTTGATGGTTACGGCACTTAATGGACGATAGTCCACGCAAAGCCGCAACGTCTCATCCTTCTTCTTGACAAATAATGCCGAACAGCCCCATGGCGAGGAGCTCGGCCTAATAAAACCCTTTTCCAGGAGGTCCGTGAGCTGAGTCTTCAGTTCAGCCAACTCCTTGGGCGCCATCTTGTACGGCCTTCGGGATATTGGCATGGTTCCCGGTGCAAGTTCAATGTTGAACTCCACCTCTCTATCGGGTGGCATCCCCGGCAAATCATCTGGGAATACGTCAGGGAACTCTCGGACCACTGGAATATCTTCCAATCTGATGGTTGTGGCTTGATAGACACTTGGAAGTTTTATTTCTGGACTGTCCAGAAATAAGGAGTGAGACTCGTGCACTTCTGAGTTCAAGTGCACAACTCGGAGGACGGTGTCTAAAACAGCGCCGTGGCGGGTTAACCACGACATCCCTAAGATGACATCAACCTTTTGTCCCTCTAAGATTATGAGAGACGTAGGGTAGACTCTACACTTTAAGCACAATGGCGCTTTTGGGACCATCATGCTTGGTGAAATTTTCCCACCCGGTGAACAGATCACATAAGGACTATCGGTGGGTAGTATTTGCAAGCTATACTTATCAATGAAAGCTTGGCTAATGAAGCTATGCATGGTGGCTGAATCAAATAGTACTATAGCGGGATGCTGGTGGAGTTGGAACATACCCGCAAGAATTGGCTCGCCCTCCGGCACGTCCTCAATGGCAAGCTGGTGGACGGTGCCGGGGCTAGGGTTTGCCCGCCGCGCATTAGTAGGGTTCCGGGGTTGATTCCTCCCCGGAAACTGTGGTGCCACTCCGCCGCCTTGCCTCTCCGGGCAACTGCTCGCGAAGTGTCCTGGACGACCATACTTGTAACATGTGGCCGCTGTTGGTGTAGTGTTCGGGGGACGAAAGCCCGGCATCCGCTGCTGAGGTGCATACGCACGCGGCATCGCCCGCTGCTGCTGTTGTTGCGGAGGTGGTACTGGCAGTGCCGGCCTGAATGCCGGTGAAGAGTACGGCCGACTGCGGAATGGCATCAACCGCTGTGGTGGCTGCCAGCTTGGACCTGATGGTGGGCGATTCACCATCCGAAACTTCTGATAAGGACCGCCTCCTTCTCCGCTGCTCTGTGGCGCGCTTCGCTTTCGCTCTGCCGCCGCCAACTCCTTGCCGGAGTCCTCCTGAACAATCGCAGCATCAATAATGTCGTTGAGGCTGCCGCGATTGAACATCGCCAACTTGTCCTTCAGGAGCGGGTTAAGCCCCTGGTAAAAGTGGTCCCGCCTCTTCTCGTCCGTATCTGCATGATACGACGCGTAGAGCACGAGATTGTTGAACGCTCTGGAGTATTCCAGCGCATTCCTGCTCCCTTGTTGCAGGTGTAGGAATTCCTGCGTCTTCCTCTTCATCAAACCGGGCGGTATATGATAGGCCCTGAAGGCCGTCCGGAACTCCGTCCAGGTCATCACTCGGTCGGTGGGCTGTGAAGCACAGAAGTTGGCCCACCACGCGCTCGCAGATCCTTGGAGCTGCTGGACCGCAAACTGAGTTTTGCGCTGCTCACTTATCTGGAGCAGCCCGAACTTCATCTCTATGGCGCGGAGCCAGTTGTCCGCGTCAAGTGGTTCATCCGCCCTTGAGAATACCGGGGGATGAGTCGCCAGGAAGTCTGAGTAGGAGCTCTGTTGACGCTCCTCACGATCTTGACGTCTCTCTAGGTGAGACGTATTAGCAATAAGCGTTTGCAGCAATTCCGTGTGCTGCTGATGTGAACCCGCCATTGCCGCGACGATGTCGGCCAATGTAACCGTTGGCAGTGGCGGTGGCGGTGTTTGCTGTTGCTGTTGCTTTTGCTGTTGTTGCTGCTGCGGTACCGAGGAGTCCTCGGGAGGCTGTTGGGAGGTCTCTCCCCCTTGACTAGTACCCCCAACGTCCGGGTTGGCACAAGTACGCGTCATTCTGAAATTCAAAACAGCAGCAATTAGCACATGTCTTACTTAAAATTCCATATGTAACAGTAGGTATTGAAGTGACACATGATTAATTTGCACAACATTCACATATATTGATAAAGCATAACTTTGTACAAGATACATTATTCTCGGGTCTCCGAGAAGTCGTGCTCATGTCGTCACTACCTATACATACTCTACTGTCTACACGACATGTCACCGATTACAAAATTTGGGCTACACTACTCTAGCTGCCCTACAAGGCAACAGTAACCCCCTACTCGGAGTAGAACTCGACCTCCTGCGGGTCGTCCTCCTCCGGTACCTCTGCTGGTGGCTCTGGATCTACCACCTCTTCTCCCATCTCGGGTTCTCCCATTGCTGGAAGGCCCAAGACCACCGGTACGCCCAATACCGGAGGTACGAGGTCCTGCAAAGCATGCACCTTGTCCATAGCCTGGTTGTAATCTTCTTCCCAGCCTTGCCCTTCCTCAATAGCGTCGTCCCGCTCTTGAGTAAGTTCCTCGTTCTGCTGGGTCAGATTCTGTACCAGTTCTTGCAATGCCGCGATGTCGACACGGCTTTTCCTCTTCGCCTTCTTCAGACGATGCAACTGATTATGTTGTTCATTTAGTCACTTGATCGTCGGAAGGAGCACATTGCGGAGTGCACTGTGAGCACTCTCGAAGTGGTCTCCACGGCTCGTGCTCTCATTGAGCTTTGTGGCAGATACTCTGTATGAACAGCTTGGCTGTCCATCACGGCGTTTCCCGCCCTCATTTGGAGGCTAAGGTTTGCCTCCGCGGGGTTGTACCTTGGGCAACTTGGGTCCGTTGCCTCTAGGTACCTCCCTTCCCACACATGCTGAGCCCGTCCCTCCACCTGAACGAGCGCGTATGGAGTGCCCTCCATAGCCTGCACGTGTAGTTGGCAGAAACGTGACATAGTGTCACGGGCTGCCACTTGCCACACCCCTTCCGGTTGTCTTCCTCTCACCGTAACGGTGAACGGCACCCAACCGGGTGGCGTAGGTCCTGCGGGGATTTCGACATGGATCGTCCACGTCTTGTTCCCCTCTTCGCCTTCTTCCTTGGCGAAGTACTGCGGCATCTGGTTGTACCCGAAATATTGAAGCATACGCCTCAATGCTTCCGGATAGCCGCTACGGTGAGAACAGTGGGATACCACCCACCCGTTCTCCATCTGCTTATCTGCCGTCATCTGTAAAAATATATTTGAGAAATGTCAAATATTTATTTAAACAGTAAACTATGGAGTTATAACATAAGACATGTCATTGAACCCATAAAACTTGGAAACATAGTTCAAATTGTTAAGCAAACTTGACTGCTGATCTGCTGTTCAACATGACAGCCCTGACCAGTTTCCATTTCAACCTGATTTAGGCCATGCTAAAGGCAAAACCAATTCTGGAGCTCAACATCAAAGTTAAATATAACTTCAATATCTTTCCAGAAAGTATTTGCTTGGCCTAAGATCTGTCCTGGTTCAAAAGTTATGAGATGTCAAATTTAACAGAATTTCTGAAAACATTTGGACAGCACCTCCCTGCTATAGGTACTGATTTGATCCAAGAATTCCAGTTAATTCTGTTCCTAATCTGACAAAACTTTCTGTTACAAAGTTGTAACCCATCTCATAAGCTTTCCAGAACTACTCCCTTTTCTATTTTTGGATTTTTAAGCAGGAAGTTACGCTTAATTTACAGAGAGTTTACAGAGAGTCTTTACTCTGTCCTGTTTTCTGGACAGTTTCAACTCTACTGCATTTTTCGATTGGTTAAGCGATTATAATCGATTTACACCTGCAGGGTTACCCGAACAACCCGTCACGTACGCCCGTACTCGATGTTGCCTACAACAACCATCACGAACGCCGTACGCAACTACCTTTCACCCGTTAGCCAAATGTTGAACCGGTCCAATCGTCCCGAGCAAGAGGTCTCTGCACACGCATCTCAGTGCCGCCAGCCGATTTACACCTTAAGCTCTCAACCTACCCTCTGAACGACCAGCTATGCCTCAACACCCAGCTACCCGAGTTACATCAGTTTCCCGGTTCCCATATAGCCGGTAGGTCTTCGGTACTGTTCTAGCTTGTTCAACAGGCCCGCACACGGCTCGGTCCTCAATCGACACAAGCGGAGCTGTAGCACACAGGCCCCAAAGTCCTGCTGCCCTTACCCTCCGCTTGGTCTCATTTTCTTGCCATGTGTTTCATGTGCTATATCTACCTGAGTCGAGTGCCCCTTAGCCTATGCTCGCGAGTAGTTCCAACTACTCGACTTGTACCGAATCCTACACTACCTTAGCTTTGCAATAACTAACGGGGTTTTGTAATCCTAAACCCAACCCATGGTTTTCTTGGCTATGCAGTGGGGTTTCCAAACAAGACTCTAATGCAAGTAATAATGTTACTCAAGTAAGTGCTCAAAACAATAAAAATTTGTAAAAGGTTAATGCAAACCGGAGCTTGCCTTGCTGCTCTTGGTCGTAGGCTAGCTGCTCCTCCGGAGTAACGAAGTCTAGGACTTCGGGTTCCTCCTCGACCTTAGCGACTACATGATAGAAGGAATACATGTATCAATTGAAATGCATTTGTATTAAGTTGAAGTTGTGAAGTCTATAACCCTTGCTAGACAGACCCAATGACTGTGAAACTTTTACTGGGGCTTGTTTACAACCTAAACAGAGATTTGGTCAAGTTTTAGTTGCAGTAAAGCTCATTTGAGCTCTCCACAATTAATTATGCACTTGACCTTAATTGAAGGCTTTTAGGGTGTTCTAAGGATTTTCATGAAACAAACTATGACTTTCTGAAAACTAGATTTTCAGAGGGTTCTAATGGAGTTGGTCTCACTTAATTTGAAGGTTCCTAGCTAAAGATATGAGCTAAACAATTTCAGAGAAAATTCTGAAAATGTTTCTGAACATTTTCTATTTTCTCTGGAACAGTTTCACTAATCACACCATTAGGTGGATCAAATGAGCTCAAATGGGTCTGAAATTTTTATGGTGGTTCAGGGATATTTTGGTGAACATCCCAGCAAAATTTCAGGATTTTCCTCCCCAGGATTCTCCAGTTAAAATTCCTAACAGTTTAAACTTTGAGGAATTAATCCTGGAGAAGCAAGGGTTTTCATGAAGTGAAACTTGATTTGCTGGAAATCGCTCAGAGAGCTGAATCCAGCAAAATTTGGTTCACTCGATTTGGAGCTTTCTAGCCAAAGTTATGAGGATTTGAAGTTTGGAAGAATTCTGAAAATCGGGGAAAAGTTTAAATTCACGAGTGGGCCCCGGGGACACGCGTCGCACGCCGAGGCGACAACACACCGCGGCCTACAAGGATTTTGCGCGCCAGCACACCCGATCCCGGCCGCAGCCCGATTCCGATTCAAAATATTGGCCGCTGACAGCTGGGGTCCACCCCCTTCTTCAACCTCGCAACGCCCGCCTCTGCCGCCGAGGGACCTCGCCGGAGAGCTCGCCGCCGGCTTCTGTACAGCTCCAAACCTCACGATTTTGGCCGCCCCTGCCTATTTTCACTCGGGGAACATGTTTCTGGGGTTAGCTCTTCATGACAACGGCCGCTACATGGTCGGCGACGAGCCGCCGCCTCGGAACAACTTCGGTCGTGTCGGCTGACTCTCCTAGCACCTCAACTACTTGAGGAACCGGTCGGGAAGCATCAGTGGACCTCAGGGAAGGTCGACATGAGCTGGAGGCAGCTCGGGGAAGGCCCGAAGTAGGTCCTCACCGTGCGCCCGATGCCTCCCGTTTGTTCCACCGTTGGTAAACCTCGAAATACGCCGGGTGCAGAGGTTCTCCGGCCATGGGTTGTGAAGGCAACTTGTGCGTTACCGTGTCTAGTTTATGTGAGAGCTAATTGAGGCCCTCTAATCCTTCCTAGAGTACGAATTCGACAGAATCGCACCCGAAGATCTTTCTGCACACAGAAAGGGGAAAACTGGAAATTTGCCGCCGGTGAGCAACCACTCGAGCTGTGGCTCGGGGGTGAGCAGCACCGGTTACCAGCGCGTCCAAGGGTGCCTTGGCTCGGGCGTGACAACGCCCTGATTGGACTGTCCACGGGAGCCCGAGGTGCGGCGGTTCTAAGTCACCGAATTGATCTTTCGGCATAGCCGATATCAATCGGTTTCAATTGAATTCTAGCAGTGGGGAAGACGGAGGAAGGTATCTAGTACCTTGACGTGGCTCTGGAGGGGACGGGAAGGCTGTGATCGGCACTCTACGATTGATTCCGAGCTGGAAAATGTTTGCCGGCGCTGAGTTCTTGCGGGGGAAGAAACGGGTGAGGCTTTGGCCGAGGAGGGGAAATGGCGCCTTAAGAAGGCTTTGCACCGCCTCACGCCCGCGCGTGGCCAAGCAGCTGCTGGCGCGGCAGCTCCCCTCGGTGGCGATCGCAGTGGCGGCTCGGTTAACCGAGTGAGAAAGTCTCAGTCGGTTTGATTTGGAGTAGCGGCTGACATGTGGGTCCCACTTCCAAATTTAACCTCTAAAATTTACTCCTAATCACTGTTGTAAACAGTGAGCCCCATAATACCCCTGGTAATTCAAATTATTCACCCATGAGCCATTTGAATTAGTTAGAATTCAAATGGGGTTTGGTTTGAATGAATTTCAGCACAAGTTCAGTTTTGAAATTCAAATAAAGTTTGAATTTCCCCCACTTAGCTCATGTCAAGATCAACTCTAAATGGAGTGAAAATTGGTGTGTGGGCTCACAAAAATGTGCTGAGTAAGAATATGCTTCCCACTTTTGAATTCATGGGATAAAAACAGTTTGAATTTGAATATGGTTTCAAACTGCCCTCTTTCTAGTTATACCCAAAATGACCTCAAAAAGGTTTTGAATTTGGGTGAAACTTGGCATGGACATCCTTAGCAATGTGTAGGAGTTTTCATATGCCCAGCCCCTCTATATCACATGTGGGAAATACCACTTTTGCAATATGTGAGTTTGTTCTCTAATGAGCATGTTGATGGTGGTCACATGCTCTTCATTTGTGTTAATCATCTTTCCTCAAATGAGGTGTGTGTGTAGGGTGATGAACACTTCAATTAGGTGTCAAAAACTGAGGCCCTTACACCACTGCAGCGGGGTTGGAGCCTCTTGTATGCTGTTAGGGGTGAAACCTCAGTGGGTCCACGCTCGTCGGGAATCCCTTTGTAAAGGCTTCGTTGTGATCTCCTGGCTACACACTTGGGAAGTGTGAATGTGGTTCGCGGCCGCTGGCATAATGGAGGTTCTTTTAGTCCACCCGGCAACGGGGGATGAAATCACTACATGTGGGTACAGTGGTGCAAACTCTGCAGAGTCAAAACTGTCATGACAGCCGTGCTCACGGTCAAGAGCGGCTTGGACTTATTCATGATTAGAGGATGATGACTTTGAAAGTTGTGGATGTTAAGCGGGGAGCTTAACATTGGAAATGATGTTATGGTTATTTGATTATGATGATGGGATGGGAGATTGGGACCATTTCACCTGTGTAGTAATGTAGGTGCTTAATAAGCTAAGGTGGTAGGTAATAATTGCGTAGTGCTTTAACCATGAGTTCAACCTCTCCTTGCTCTAGCCGTGCATGACATAACTTTCCCACACTTGCTGAGTACCAACGGTACTCAAACTTGCATATTTGTTGGTTTAAATTGCTGCTCAGGTCAAGGGGATGATGTGGTGTTCAATGACCAAGACTTCGGACCCGAAGAAGGATTCTAGGTTCATGGAGTCCCCCGGGCAACGCCTGTGACGGAGCCCACAAGAATAATATTCCGCTGCTATTTTATTTACATGTTATGAACTTATTATCGTCCATCGAGACATATGCTATGTAACTTATTCGACACCTGGCTTGTAATAAATGATGCTTCACTATTTGTCATCGCATGTATGAGAAAATGATCCTGGCATACATGTGATATTCACTCGGTTGTTCTTCGGAGAAACCGGGTGTGACACAAACTCAAAGAAACCCGTGAAGACCAAGATGACGGAGATACAAGCGACGTGAGCACCGATCTAGATGATGAAGAAATGGTACTCTTTATCAAAAAGTTCAAGCGCATGATGAGGAGAAGACATGGCAACAACTCAAATGAAGGGAAAAGCAAGGATAAAGGAAAATCCAAGGCTCGACGTACTTGCTATAATTGTGGAGAGTACGGTCACTTCATGGTGGACTGTACTTATGAAGAAAACAAGAAGAAGAAGGAAACAAAAGCACATGAGAAGAAAAATTTCAGAAAAAGGAGACAAGCTCATCAGGCTCACATTGGCAAGGAGTGGGACTCAAACGATGTGTCCTCCTCCGATGAAGAAGAGGATATGGCCACCATTGCCGTTAAGAAACCAACCATGAGACCTACACTTTTCCCAAACATGGGAGGACGGGATATGAATAACCATACTTGCCTTATGGCTATAGAAGGCAAGAAAAAGGTTCGACTTACTCCTCCTGCGTTAAATACCTCTATTAATGACTTTGATAGCTCTAGTGATAATGAAGAAATGTTTAGAGGATTAAGTAAAATTGCTTTAAAGAAAATGGAAATGTTGTCGAGCGAAATCTTTGAAAAGGAGGAACTTGTCAACCGACAAGAAGATATGCTCATCCGTGAAAGAAAGAGATATCAAGAAGTTGAAAAACTTCTTGAGCTTGAAAGAGAGAAGAACAAGTCACTTGAGTTTGAGCTAGCCTTGAGTAAGGAGACTTACTCAAAGCTAGAGGACTCACATATTGCAATCAAGGATGAGCTTGCTAACTTGTCAAGAGTTAACAAGATCCTTGAGTTGCAAGTTGAGTCACTCAAGCAAGGTGACTCATCTTCCTCCAAGAGCTCTTCCTCCAAAGATATGATTTCGACAACAATTGGAACCTACATATGCTCTAGTAAGAAAAATATCATTTCTAATACTTTAACTTCTCATTATATGCATCCTTCCCAAAACGGCATCTTTGATAAGGAGAAGATCAAATATGCACGTAGTGCATATATGATCACTAGACCTCCCAACGTCAAATATGGTCTTGGGTTTGACAGGAACAAACACATGTCCACTCTTAATCATGCAAAGAAAAGAATCACCTTTGTTAAGGAAAAATCACATGAATCTAATTTACAAATATTGTTTCATACATTTGATGCTTCCTATGTTCTTATGAGAAACAAATATGGAAAAGTTATTGCTAAATACACAGGGCCACGCCACAGGAACTCGAAAACTTGTGTGTGGGTGCCCAAGACTCTTGTGACTAACCTGAGAGGACCCAAGCAAGCTTGGGTACCTAAAACCAAGGAATAATTCTGTTTTGCAGGCTTACTCCTCCGGTGGATCTAAGTGGGTGCTAGATAGCGGATGCACAAATCACATGACCGGAGAGAGAGATATGTTTGTGGAGTACGAGTACAACGAGGATCCAAGTGAAGGCATATACTTTGGAGACAACAGCCAAGGAAAGGTCCTTGGTAGCGGTAACATTGAAATATCCCCTCAACACATCTTATCTAATGTTTTACATGTAGACTCCCTGGATTATAATCTTTTGTCAATATCTCAACTATGCAACAAAGGTTATAACTCTTTATTCACTAATGAGGGTGTGACCGTTTTTATAAGAAGCGATGGCTCGATTGCATTCATGGGAATGTTGAAGAGAAAGCTTTATCTTGTTGATTTCAACAAAGATAAAGCCAAACTCAACACTTGCTTGGTTGCTAAAACCAACATGGGATGGCTGTGGCATAGACGGCTAGCCCATGTTGGGATGAGAAATCTGCAAAAACTTCTAAAAGGTAGTCACATCCGAGGTCTAAAGGATGTGGTTTTTGAGAAAGACAGGCCGTGCAGCGCTTGCCAGGCGGGAAAACAAGTCAGAGCACCACACCCCGTCAAGAACATGATGACCACTACAAGACCACTGGAACTTATTCATATGGATCTATTTGGTCCAATTTCTTACATAAGTATCGGTGGTAACAAATACGGTTTAGTAATTGTTGATGATTTTTCAAGATTTACCTGGGTATTTTTCTTGTATGATAAATCAGAAACTCAGGGAATCCTCAAGAAGTTCCTGAAAAGAGCCTAGAACAAATTCTCATCAACTGTGAAGAACGTCAGAAGTGACAACGGGACAGAATTCAAGAATACACAAGTTAAAGAGTATCTCGATGAAGAAGGGATAAAGCATGAGTTCTCGGCACCCTACTCCCCTCAACAAAACGGGGTGGCCGAAAGGAAGAACTGAACACTGATTGAAATGGCAAGAACAATGTTGGATGAATACAAGACCTCAGATCGATTTTGGGCAGAAGCGATGAACACTGCTTGTCATGCCACAAATCGGCTGTACCTTCACCGACTACTGAAGAAAACTCCATATGAGCTCCTTACCGATAAAAAGCCTAATGTTTCTTATTTCAAAGTTTTTGGTTGTAAATGTTTTATTCTGAACAAGAAACCGAGGGCTTCGAAGTTTGCTTCGAAGTCCGATGAAGAGTTCTTGCTCGGCTATGAATCGAATGCCTACGCCTATCGTGTCTTCAACAAGGTGTCCGGCCTTGTTGAAGTAGCACGTGACGTAGTGTTCGATGAAACTAACGGCTCACAAGTGGAGCAAGTCGATAAGTGTATGCTAGATAAAGAGGAAGCTCCATGTGAAGCGCTGAAGAAAATGGCACTTGGTGATATTCTACCACAAGAGCAAACGCAAGAATCAAATGCACAAGGTGAACCTCAACAAGGGAGCAATGATCAAGGGGGAGCATTTACACAAGATCAAGTGGAGAAAGATCAAGAAGATCAAGATAATCATGGAAGCAATGATCTAGGGGGAGACAATGAACATGAAGATGATGAAGAACAAGCAGCTACACAAGTCCCTCACCCAAGAGTACATCAGAGTGTACAAAGAGACCATCCTGTCAACAATATCATTGGTGATATTGCTAAGGGAGTAACTACTAGATCTCACGTTGCAAATTTTTGTGAATACTATTCTTGTGTCTCTTTTCTGGAACCATACAGGGTAGACGAAGCCTTAAGGGATCCATACTGGGTGATGGCAATGCAAGAAGAATTGAACAACTTCAAAAGAAATGAAGTGTGGAAGCTGGTGGAAAGACCAAGGGCAAACATCATTGGAACCAAATGGGTCTTTCGGAACAAGCAAGATGAACATGGAGTAGTAACAAGAAATAAAGCGAGGCTGGTGGCTAAGGGTTATTCTCAGGTCGAAGGTTTGAACTTCGACGAAACTTTCGCTCCCGTAGCTAGACTTCAGTCCATTCGTATTTTATTGGCATATGCTACTCACCATAATTTTAAGTTGTATCAAATGGATGTCAAAAGTGCCTTCCTCAACGGTCCGATAAAGGAGGAAGTTTATGTGGAGCAGCCACCAGGATTCGAAGACCAAGAGTATCCTAACCACGTCTATAAACTGCGTAAGGATCTCTATGGCCTCAAACAAGCTCCTCGAGCTTGGTATGAGTGCCTTAGAGATTTTCTAACTCAAAATGGATTCAAAATTGGTAAAGCTGACTATACACTCTTCACTAAACATTTTGATGATCATCTATTTGTATGTCAAATTTGCGTTGATGATATTATCTTTGGATCCACTAACAAGTCTTTCTGTGAGGAATTTAGCAAAATTATGACAGATAGGTTCGAGATGTCGATGATGGGTGAATTGAAGTTCTTCTTGGGATTCCACGTGAAGCAACTGAGAGAAGGCACATTTATAAGCCAAACCAAATACACACAGGACATCCTCAAGAAATTCAATATGGACAAAGCCAAGCCCATCAAGACACCCATGGCAATCAACGGACATCTCGATCTCAATGAAGAAGGTCCAAATGTGGACCAAAAGGTATATAGGTCAATGATCGGCTCCTTACTTTACTTATGTGCATCTAGGCCAGATATTATGCTTAGCGTATGCATGTGTGCAAAGTTTCAAGCCGCACCTAAAGAGTGTCACTTAATTGCTGTAAAAAGAATCCTAAGGTATCTTGTGCACACACCAAACTTGGGCCTTTGGTATCCCAAAGGATCCAGGTTTAACTTGATAGGTTATTCCGATGCCGACTATGCAGGATGCAAAGTCAATAGAAAGAGCACTTCAGGGACCTGTCAATTTCTTGGCAGATCCCTAGTTTCTTGGTCATCTAAAAAGCAAAACTCTATTGCTCTTTCAACAGCGGAAGCAGAGTATGTTGCAGCAGGTAGTTGTTGTGCACAACTACTTTGGATGCAACAGACTCTTAGAGACTATGGCTATAATCTAAATCATATCCCGCTTCTATGTGATAATGAAAGCGCGATCAAAATTGCACACAACCCAGTAGAGCACTCAAGAACTAAGCACATAGATATTCGTCATCACTTCCTTAGAGATCACTCATTAAAAGGTGACATTGAAATTTCACATGTTAGAACTGAAAAACAACTAGCAGATATTTTTACCAAACCATTGGATGATAAAAGGATTTGTGAGCTAAGAAATGAACTTAATATTCTTGACTCTCAAAATGTGGCTTGAAACGTTGCATACCTGGTTGCAACCTCAAATGTTACATTTTATTGTAACAACCGCTCCTCATCTCTTTTTGTTCTAAGAAAACTATTTTAATGAAGAAATCTTGCGAAATATGACCATTGTTTCATTGTTGCTTGCCTACTGGTCGTAATTACCAAGATTATTTGCAAATATTAGTGTCCTTGGATCACCTCTAAACTCTACTATCTGCATCAAGTCTGTTGGAACCGGACTTGTCCGGTTGTCGACCAGACTAGTCCGGACAGACGACGCAATTAGGTTAATTCAGGGGCACCGGACTAGTCCGCTACCATGACCGGACTAGTCCGGTCAGTCACATATAGAAGCAGTTGGCCGGACCAAACCCCTCCCTCTCCACTCATAAGCACTTTGTCTCACCCCCTCTCCTAAACCCTAGCTCCCAAAGTGATTTTCGAGTTGAGCCCTCAAACTCGAAGTTTTCTCCGTGAAAAAGCCTCTCCTCGACGAGTGGATTCTACTCTCCGGATTCATCCGGATAGACTCTTGCTCCTTCAACGCGAATCTTCAAATCTTGGTAAATTCCCCCCCTAAAACCAAAATCTCAACTATTCTAGTTCTAGCTAGTTTCCTTTGATTTCAAAAGGATGCACATTGCCTCAATAGATGCATTCCCACCACTTTCCTACCATTGTGTCCTTAGATAGGAGATTTGATTCAAATGAAACATTAGGGTTCTTATGCCAGGCCGGACTAGTCTGGCGCACAGATGCGGACAAGTCCGGTCCACCGGACAAGTCCGCAATCTGAAACCGGACAAGTCCGGTCTCTGACAGTTGAACCCCTACATTCCCATTTGAAGTCGATAATGAGTCCATTCGCATCTAATCCTTGAACTCCTTATCAGGCACCATGTCTTCAGGCTCAGATGACGGCTCTTTTCACCTTGACAAAGAGGTTCAACGTGAAAGAGTGAGGAGAGCCAAGGAGGGAATGATGAAGAAAAGACATGATGTCAATGTCCACTATTCACCTTCCGACGAAAATTTGCCTAAGAAGAGGAAAGTAATTGTGAAGAAGCCTCGAGGGAAGGCTATGGCCGAGAGCTCCTCAGGACCTAAGGGGACTCTCAATAAAGGGAAGGGGCTTGCTAGTGGCCCCATTGGGCCTCTGAAAATAAAAATCCCGTTCATCGCAACAGGCAACCTTCAGATAATGATTACACTGGAAAAGGGGGTGAACTAGCTGACAAGTTCAGAAAAGCAGAAGTGTATAATCAGCCCAGAGAGTCAGCTGACCCTAGATTTTGGAGTAATTTTCATGCTGATTACTATGAACATGTGTATCGGAAGATGAAGCATCCCGTTGTTGAAAGTAAGTGGGTTGATGTTGATTATCTTCAGTCCAAGAGGTGTCAAGATTATCTGGAGGTTGTGACAGCCCTCGAGCTTCATGGACTAAAAGAACTATTCTCCTTCCAGTGTGACTGGAATGATGAAGTCATCACACAATTCTACTCGACTCTCTACTTTGCTCGTGATGACAACGACATGATGGTTTGGATGACACATGGGTCTCAGTACAGTGTCACATATGAAGAATTTGCAAGGATCCTTCATCGTGAGGACACCTTAGACAATGAACTTGTAATTCACAACCTGAAACCACTGGAGAAAGATCAGCTGGACTTTCTCTATGATACACGGATGCCATTCAAGCCTCCCACCACCAAATACATGAAGCCCTTCTTTGTAGTCCTCAATCGGATATTGAGGAAGACTATAGCTCCCAAAGAGGGAGATGCAGGGACTGTCCAGGGCACCCTCAGAACCTTGATGAAGGTCATAAGCATGAAGAGGAAATTCAATGTGTTTGAGTACATCTACAATGACATTGTCAATATCTCTATCAATCCCATCCGGTCTTGCGGCTATGCACCCTGCATAATGTTCATGATTGAGAAAGTGATAGGACTGGAGTTCGTAAAGGATGTGCCTCACACTAGACTTAGGCCCCAAAAGCCCACTATATATTCTGCTCCTTCTGCTCCTGCCTCACCCGGAGAAGAAAGAAGATCCAAGAGAGCTCAAGAGGAGCCAAGATCCGAGGCTGCAGCTACCACTCATGCAACCTCCTCTACTCGGGAATCCTCAAGTGGCATCTTCAAGATGCTATCTTCTATCTTTGCCTCTTGCCGCAAAGTTGAAGTCAAGCAACATGAAGAGAGATTGGCCAGGAAGAAGCATTAAAGATATGTAAAAGCCAACATCCAAGCCATCTGTGCCAAACTGGAAATTGAGCCACAAGGGTCACTTGAGGTTTCTGAGGACTCAGCTGAAGACTTCACTGAAATGCCAACCTTCACTGACCAAGAGTTGAGCTCCCTTGGGTTTGGTGGTGGTTCAACTGCTAACCCTCTACATGGTCAAGATGATGAAGATCAAGGTGAAGAGGAAGATGAAGATAGGACTGAGAGTGAAAGTGGGAACGACGATGAGTGATTCCCCACAATTTTTCCCTTTTTGGTGCCTTGATGCCAAAGGGGGAGAGATTATCTAGGATAAGTTATTAAGGACTTGTGAACGAGGACTTATGATTGAGGACTTGTACTTATTTTTAAAACTATTGTAATTTGACTATTTACCTTATGTGTGATGCTTCATAGTATTGTGATGCGTTGTTATCTTTTGTTGATCACATTTTTGTTGATCATACACTTTGTTAGTCACCCCACCATAAGGTGTGCGTATATGAGAGAAGTTTTTCTTGTCAGTTATTCATTACTCTCATATATGCACACTTTATGAAAAATCAATCTTTTTCCTCTTAATTGTGAAATCTCAAATGGTTGTCATCAATCACCAAAAAGGGGGAGATTGAAAGTGCATCTACGGTATCCCTTGTGAGTTTTGGAGAATTGATGACAAGCATATGAGATCCTAATGAAATGATTGCAGGAAAAACAAAGTGAACTAGCTCGGTGCACACAAAAAGGTGAAAAATAGAGTGCTGCCCGAAAAGGAAGACTTTAGTGGAATTTAGAAGAGCAAAGTAGATGTAAATGTATAGGGTGTGTGTGAGAGACACATCCCAAGAGCTCATGACTTTGCGTAAGGTTAAGGGGTTTAATAATCAACTAAAATCCACTGGACACCGGACTAGTCTGTTCATGGACCGGACTAGTCCGGTCAGCTTACTGGAATGCAACCGGACAAGTCCGGTTTTAGACCGGACTAGTCCGCTCATGTTTCTGTTGTCCTCTTTAGAGGACTGCGGACTAGTCCATCCATGCGACAGGACTAGTACGCTAAACTTTCTGGAACCCCACTTCACATAGCACCGGACAAGTCCGGTTTTAGACCGGACTAGTCCGGTTAACCCACTGGAAGTAGACCGGACAAGTCCGATCATATACCGGACTAGTCCGGTATTAGGTTTTACAACGATAACCTTTTTGGAAACCATATAAATGGGTGATCCACGGCCTTCCAACCGAGACACACGACTCATACTGCTTGAAACAAAAACCCTAGCGCCGCCACCTGTCCCAAGAGCCCAAAAACACATCTCCCCACACATCTACGGTGCAAAAAGGTGAAAATGAATCAAACACTTGGATTTGGGATTGGGAGATCGTCGTTCCTTCGTTGTGAGCTCTTGGGGTTTGATCTCTCTACACTCATATTCTGCATTGTAATCCTTTTGAGTGTATTTGATCGCTTTCTCATTGTAATTCTTGTGGGAGCCCTCAACGTGTGAGGTTGCCCCACAAACTCCGTGATTACCCGTGCTAGTGGAGTCAAGTTGGCCTTTTGTGGTGACTTGAAGAGGGAAAGGGTTAGAGACCCGGATCTGTGTGAGCTTCCTCAACGAGGACGTAGGTCTCTTGGTGAGATCGAACCTCGGTAAAATTTGAGTCTCGCTTGCCTCCTTAATTTTGTTGAATAGAACATCTAGTTGCTAAACTTCATAATTTGAGTTGCTAAGTCTCATTCATGGGCATAATCACACCTCACATTGTAAAATCAAAATAGAATAACTGTTGTTCTTATTTCCACTGCTAAACAAGTTAATTCTCCTGCATAACACTTATACAATCTACACACTTCAGGCACACCGGACTAGTGCGCTCACACAACCGGACTAGTTCGGTCAATCAAGTTTTTGACAACTACTTTAAGTGTGCAGGAAACTCTGTAAGGCCTATTCACCCCCCTCTAGGCCACATTCAGTACCACTCCTACGGGTTGGCAGTAGGAGGCTTGTTGCGCCGTCTTCGGCGTATGCTCCACGCCGCCGGCAATGTGGGCAAGCTGATCATACACTACAGCTCCACCAGGACCATCCGTGAGAAGCGGGAAGAATGGAGCTCAGAGATGAGGATTATCCATGAAAATCAGCTGCTCAAGATCCACCGCTCTCCAGCTTGTCGGGCGACTCAGGCCGATGCTGAGAAGGATGTCACCTGGGAGGCCATCACTTGCCAGAGTTACATCAACCGTCGCCACCTGGACAGGACTGAGTACATGTATGTCCTCCAGCGTGAGAGTGGCACCGCGGAGTACAAGTACCCGCCAGTGCAGCAGGGGACTTCCCATGAGCACATGGACCTGTGCTTGGAGGATGCTGCTATGCTCAGCACGCGACTGCAGAAGTGCCAGCAGGAGCTTCAGGATGTTCGTGACACCCTAAAGGAGACTGAGGCGTTGCTTCATGCCAGCTTGAGGGCGAGAGAAAGAGGAGATGGGAATGAACTGTGTGTCACCGTGAATGACACGTGGACTCCTGACTCCCCAGACCGCCGGGCGAGCAAGCGTCGCCGCACTTCTCCACCAGTAGTTTCCCCACCTAAAGCGGAATCATAGGGCAGCCATAATAATGAGGAAGACCCCGACGAGCCAGCTCAGTGATACGAGTTGTTTAGAGTCATTTCCCTTATTTCAGCAGGTTATCGAGTAGTCGAGTAAATACCTTATTTATTTGAGTATTAATGTTTGGTGTGTGACGTGAGTTGTGGAAGCCATGGGCATTTGTCCACAACCTCGTATTTAGGTTGCTTTGCTTTGGTGTGTGAACCCCTATGAATCAAGAGTGCATTTATTTTTGCGTGAGACGTGACTCCCAAAAGTCTACGTGAAACCTTCAGAAAAGGTTAAACAAGCAAATTGGGAAGTTAATACATAATGCTTTAAGTTAACATTTGGTTAATCATGATAGATGGCTGGAAGAGGCAAGGGTCGTGGTGCCAACCCCAACAACAACAAAGATGAGGCCGACAACCCTCATCTTTCTGGAGGACAAGACAGGGGTGGTCGCCGTGAAGGAGCTGATCCTATCCACCAAATGCTCGAAAATCAGAATCAGCTCATCCAGAGTTTAACTCAAGTGGTGGCCAACTTGCACCAAGCTCCACCTCCACAAGCTGCACCCCGTCAACCAAGGTTGAGTGAGTTTCTGGGAACTCAACCCCCAAAGTTTTCAAGTGCTGCTGAACCTCTGGAGGCAGATGATTGGCTAAAGACCATTGAGAGCAAGATGAGGATCATACAGTACAAGGGTATGAGAGGCTGCTGTTTGCCTCTCACCAATTGCATGGACCTGCTGCTGATTGGTGGACCACTTACGTAGCAGCCCATCATGACCCCGAGAACATCACTTGGGAAGAGTTCAAGTGCAGTTTCCGTAACCACTACATACCAAGGGGTGAACTCAAAACCAAGAGAAAGGAGTTCTTGGGACTGCAGCAAGGCAACATGACTGTGAGGGAATACCTCACCAAGTTCACCCAACTATCCCGTTATGCACCACGGGACATCAAAACTGATGAGCAAAAACAGGACTGTTTTGTGGAAGGACTTACTATGGAAATGCAATGTGCAATGTACTCCAACGAGTATGAAAGCTTCCAAAAGATGGTAGACAGAGCATTTGTCATGGACAGGAAGCTGAAGGCCTTGGAGAATGAAAACAAGAGGAAGGAGGGATGGTCACACCAAGCCTCAGGTAGCAACACACGTCCACGTCTGATGCAGCAACCCGCAGGGCAGACAAGCCGTGCTGTGGTACCCTACTCAGCACCGAGAGGGTACAACCCGAATTTCAGGCCTCCTTCAGCACCAGCACTGCCGCAGCGTCAGTTTGTACAGCAGCCTCGCCCCACTTATCAACCTCGACCAGCAGGACAAGGACCACCGAACCAACCCCAAGATAACAAAGGCCAGGCACCCAAAGTTGGGGTGCAATGCTTCAACTGTGGTGAAGTGGGGCACTACGCCCATAAGTGCCCAAAGAAGAAGCCCATGCAGCCACAACAGCAGAATGTGATGCGAGGACGGGTGAACCACGTGACCATGGAGGAAGCACAAGAGGCACCTGACGTGGTAATTGGTAAGTTTCCTGCCAATTTACACATTGCAACCCTATTGTTCGATTCTGGTGCTACCCACTCGTTCATTGCTCAAGGGTTTGTTAAGAAGCATAGTCTAGCAACAACACAAATGAACCATATGTTAGCAGTGAACTCTCCAGGGGGAGAAATAAGGACAAGACAAGTGTGCCCCAAGGTGAATCTAGACATTAATGGGGTAGTATTTACTGCAAACCTCATAGTGATAGACTCACAAGGGATAGATATTATTTTGGGTATGGATTGGTTGGCCAAACATAAAGGAATCATCCATTGTTCGACAAGAACGGTGGAACTAACTCACCCTAGTGGCACAAAAGTGAAGTTCATAACCGTACAAGAACCTAGGAGGGACCTTAAACTCAATCAAGTTGAGGTGGAAGTGGAAGAGATCAGGGTTATCAGGGAATATCCAGACGTTTTTCCGGAGGAGTTGCCAGGTATGTCCCCCGATCGCGAAGTAGAATTCGCAATTGAACTAGTGCCTGGAACAGCCCCAATATACAAGAGGCCTTATCGGATGGACTCCAAACAGCTGGAAGAGCTCAAGGAGCATATAAGAGAATTGACAGAGAAGGGGTATATTCGTCCCAGTTCCTCACCATGGGGAGCCCCAGTGATATTTGTGCCCAAGAAGGACGGAACCCAAAGGTTATGTGTAGACTACCGTGCGTTAAACGAAGTAACCATCAAGAACATGTACCCATTACCCCGCATTGAAGACTTATTTGATCAATTGAGGGGAGCTTGTGTGTTCTCAAAAATTGCTCTCAGGTCGGGATAACACCAATTGAAGATAAGGCAAACCGGCATTCCAAAGACAGCTTTCGTATCTCAGTACGGGCTGTATGAATACACCGTCATGCCGTTCGGGCTAATTAATGCCATGGCATACTTCATGTATCTCATGAACAAGGTATTCATGGAATATCTGGACAAATTTGTGGTGGTTTTCATTGATGACATTCTCGTCTTCTCCAAAAATGAAGAAGAACATGAGGGACATTTATGATTGGTGTTGCAAAAGCTGAGAGAACACCAACTATATGCCAAGCTGAGCAAGTGTGAATTTTTGCTGAAGAGAGTTCCCTTCTTTGGACATATAATCTCGTAGGGAGGAATCTCGGTAGATCCCGCCAAGATCGCGGATGTGCAGAAGTGGAAGACCCTTTAAATGTCGGGGAAGTTCGAAGCTTCTTAGGATTGGCTGGGTATTATCGACGGTTTATTGAGGGCTTCTCTAAGATCTCGAGACCCCTCACCAAATTGTTAGAGAAGGGACTCACATTCACATGGACACCGCAGTGCGAGACGAGTTTTCAAGAATTGAAGAAAAGATTGACAACAGCCCCAGTGCTAGTTATGCCGGATATGCAGAAGAATTTTTCGATGTACTGCGATGCATCTAGACACAGGTTGGGATGTGTTCTCATGCAAGAGGGGCATGTCGTGGCCTACGCGTCCCGGCAGCTCCGAAAACACGAGAAGAACTATCCTACACATGACCTAGAGCTAGCCGCAGTGGTACACGCATTGAAGATTTGGCAGCATTACTTAATGGGAAAGAGGACAGAGATATATACGGATCATAAGAGCTTAAAGTACATTTTCACACAGCCAGATGTCAACCTCAGACAAAGGAGATGGTTAGAGCTAATCAACGACTTTGATGTAGGCATCAACTATCACCCTGGGAAAGCGAACGTCGTGGCGGATTCTTCAAGCCGGAAGGTGCAGGTCAACGTGTTGAGCTTAAAGAACATGCCTACAGAATTGAAGGAAGAGATTGCAAAACTCAATCTATGTCTGGTGAATAGTGTGAGGCCATCACCATGGAAGTGGACTCCACATTAGAGCAAGACATACGCAACGGTTAGAAGAATGACGAGAAGATACAAGAGACTAGAGAACTCATCAAAGAAAATAAAGCCCCTGGGTTCAGAGAGGATGAACAAGGTACGGTGTGGCATGGGAAAAGAATCTGTGTGCCTGAGGTGAAGGAGATCCGTGAATTGATTTTGATGGAGGCTCATGATTCCAACTATTCCATTCATCCTGGGAGTACGAAGATGTATCATGACCTCAAGAGCAGATATTGGTGGTATGGCATGAAGCGAGATGTCGCGGAACATGTTGCCCTATGTGACACATGTCAGTTGGTGAAAGCAGAACATCAATGACCTGCAGGACTATTGCAACCACTCAAAGTGCCTGAATGGAAATGGGAGGAAGTGCAGAACTCCACTATTTTGGAACCAAATACGGGAAAGTAAAGTGTTTGGGCCCGAGGTACTACAAGAAGCCGAGGCGAAAGTGAGGGAAATTCGCAACAATTTGAGGATAGCACAGACCCGACAAAAGAGTTATGCCGATGTACGGAGAAGAGAGCTTATTATCAACGTGGGGGACTATGTCTATCTCAAGGTGTCCCCTATCCGAGGACTTCGTCGGTTCAAGGTGAAAGGGAAATTATCACCTCGATACATTGGACCCTTTCAGATTCTGGAGAGGAAAGGCGAAGTGGCATATCAACTAGAACTACCGACTCGCTTATCAGAGGTGCACGATGTATTCCATGTGTAACATCTCAAGAAATGTTTAAGAACACCCGAAGAAATGTTACCCATGAATGAGGTGGACGTACGAGAGGATCTTTCTTAGCCGAGCAACAGGTCAAGATTTTGGAGACAATGGAACGCCTTACAAAAAATAAAAGAATCCGAATGTGCAAGGTGCAGTGGAAGCATCACTCGGAAGCTGAAGCCACATGGGAGCGAGAAGACGAGCTTAAGGCCCAGTTTCCGGATTTGTTTTCCTAGAATCACCAATCTCGAGGACGAGATTTCTTTTAAGGGGGGTAGAGCTGTAACACCCCAAAACCTGCGAAAGAGGGGAATTTAAAAAATTTTGGACGTAATGCATGTGATAAAGCAATTCAAATTCAAACTATAATTCAAATTCAAATCAAAACAGAAAAAGAAAAGGAAAAGGAAAAAGAAAAATGACCAGTGGGCCGAAACCCGCTCAGCCGGCCCAAGACCGCGCGCCAGCCAGCCCAAACCCGCGCGCCTGCCCCCCTCTCTACCTCTCTCTGACGCGCGGGGCCTGCCCGTCATCTTCTTCCCCCGCGCGCCCCAATCGCTCTGGTTCCTTTGTGCCAGATCGCACGCGCCCCCGCTCCCGGATTCCTCGCACTCGACCCAACCCCGAATCCCTCGTGCCGTTCTGCTCGATCGCAACAAACCCCCGTGCTCCTGGCCCTGATAAAAACAGATGACCCCACCGCCCTCCCCTCGCACGAGCAGTTTCTCTCCCGGTGAGCGCCGCCGCCATTGAGTTTAGAAATTCCCGAGGGCATCACTGCTTCCCTCTGCTAAACTGATCTCGTGACCCCGCAGCACCACGTACAAGCTGTAGACGCCGACCCCGGAGGGAAACACCGCCGGAAACGATCAACCCGACGCTCGCCGGTGAGTACCGCAGCCACTCGTCGGTGAAACCTTTGAATTACACGGTTTTGATCCACCCTAATCATCGGTGTGCCATCTCTAGACCCCGGTGAAGCGTCATGACCCGAGAGCTCGAAGGGATCACCGCCCCAACTGCCACTTCGACGTGCACAGAAGACCATCGCCGTTGAAGCTCGCCGCCGACCCCATCTAGCCACGTAGGGATCAAGAAAACCACTGAGGTGGGGCCCCCTTCCTCCCCTCTGCCGTTTGCTACCAAAATGGGCGGGTGTTAGCGTCTGTAGATGAAAATCCGCAACCTCACCGGCGAGATTGCACCGCTGCCGCCGTGCGCCGCCGCGCGTGCGGGCTGGCTCCGGCCAGGGCGATGTGGCCCCCTGAGGCCCGTCCATTTTAAATCATGTGGTTCCCATTAGATCTACCCGTACCGCTTCGGCAATCTAATCTGAGCCGTCTGTTTTAAATCCAACGGCCCACGTCAACCCCACATTATAAAGGCTGGGATTCTTACGCGCTACCCCCTAGGGATCTCGGAAAATGTCACACCCGGTTTCTCCGAAGAACAACCGAGTGAATATCACATGTATGCCAGGATCATTTTCTCATACATGTGATGACAAATAGTGAAGCATCATTTATTACAAGCCAGGTGTCGAATATAAATATGTCTTACAAAGCATACGTCTCGATGGACGATAATAAGTTCATAACATGTAAATAAAATAGCAGCGGAATATTATTCTTGTGGGCTCCGTCACAGGCGTTGCCCGGGGGACTCCATGAACCTAAAATCCTTCTTCGGGTCCGAAGTCTTGGTCATTGAGCACCACATCATCCCCTTGACCTGAGCAACAATTTAAACCAACAAATATGCAAGTTTGAGTACCGTTGGTACTCAGCATGTGTTGGAAAGTTATGTCATGCATGGCTAGAGCAAGGAGAGGTTGAACTCATGGTTAAAGCACTATGCAATTAATACCTATCACCTTAGCTTATTAAGCACCTACATTACTACATAGGTGAAATGGTCCCAATCTCCCAACCTGACATGACCCCACTGGTCCTGTCGAGCCAGGATCACGCTGAGGGGTACTGCGTTGCACAGCACCGTATAACACACGTCAAAGGTACAAAGCGGAAGCGGAAGCTTTATTACATAAACAAGTTTATCAACATGTTTACATCAAAATAAGTTTAGTCCACACTCGCGGGCGTAGACTAAGCATCAAGTGCACGTTCAGCCCTCGAACGTGTCCTTGCTAGCACACTCGCACACTAACTCTGCGGCGTGCACGACTCCCACTCGACGGGGTTCCCCTCCTGGGGTTCCGTCTCCTCTTCGGGAGTCCCTTCCTCATAGAACCCTGCAAAAGCTTCAAACACAAGCAGTGAGCACGAAGGCTCAGCAAGTCTGACCCGTCTCACCTAAACATGAAACTTCTACATGAGGGTGATGGGTTGCATGAGGTAAAAATCATTTGCAAGGACTCGCCTAATTAGTAGAACCTTACTTTCAAGTTTTAGCAGCAGGTTGTGGAGAACTTTACGCTAAGGCACATGAGAGAGCCGCAATCAAACAAGAAACGCATTTCTCTCATGTACTTTGCCCAAAGTTGAAAAGAACTTTAGTTAGCACTAAGCTACAACATATCATTAACAATCAATATCCAACTTTCAATCAGCAACATTTTAACATGTAACTAGCCTGTTCTTTCTACGTCACGGTACAGTGAACAAGTGGTACTCACTGACCGCGAGGGACGGCGATTATAATCGATTTACACCTGCAGGGTTACCCGAACAACCCGTCACGTACGCCCGTACTCGATGTTGCCTACAACAACCATCACGGACGCCGTACGCGACTACCTTTCACCCGTTAGCCAAATATTGAACCGGTCCCATCGTCCCGAGCAAGAGGTCCCTGCACGCGCATCTCTGTGCCGCCAGCTGATTTACACCTCGAGCTCTCAACCTACCCTCTGAACGACGGGCAATGCCTCAATACCCAGCTACCCGAGTTACATCAGTTTCCCGGTTCCCATATAGCCGGTAGGTCTTCGGTACTGTTCTAGCTTGTTCAACAGGCCCGCACACGGCTCGGTCCTCAATCGACACAAGCGGAGCTACAGCACACAGGCCCCAAAGTCCTGCTGCCCTTACTCTCCGCTCGGTCTCATTTTCTTGCCATGTGTATCATGTGCTATCTCTACCCGAGCAATGTGCCTCTAGCCTATTCTCGCGAGTAGTTCCAACTACTCGACTTGTACCGAATCCTACTCTATCCTAGCAATGCAGTGGCTAACGGGGTTTGCAATCCTAAACCCCAACCCATGGTTTTCTTGGCTATGCAGTGGGGTTTCCAAACAAGACTCTGATGCACAACATAAAGAAAACAAGTATGTGCTCAAAACAATAAAAATTTATAAAATGGTTAATGCAAACCGGGGCTTGCCTTGCTGCTCTTGGTCGTAGGCTAGCTGTTCCTCCGGAGTAACGAAGTCTAGGACTTCGGGTTCCTCCTCGACCTTAGCGACTACATGATAAGAACAATGTATGTATTAAGTTAATGCATTTGTATTAAGTTGGAAGTTGTGAAGTCTATAACTTTTGCTAGACAGACCTAATGACTGTGAAACTTTTACTGTGGTTTGGATACAACCTAAACAGAGACTTGGTCAAGTTTTAGTTGCAGCAAAGCTCAATTGAGCCCTCCACAATTAATTATGTCCTTGACCTTAATTACAGGCTTTTAGGGTATTCTAAGGATTTTCATGAGACAAACTATGACTTTCTGAAAACTAGATTTTCAGAGGGTTCTAATGGAGTTGGTCTTACTTAATTTGGAAGTCTCTAACTAAAGATATGAGCTAAACAATTTCAGAGAAAATTCTGAAAATGTTTCTGAACATTTTCTATTTTCTCTGGAACAGTTTTACTAATCACACCATTAGGTGGACTAAATGAGCTCAAATGGATCTGAAATTTTTATGGTAGTTCAAGGATATTTTGGTGAACATCCCAGAAAAATTTCAGGATTTTTCTCCAAAGGATTCTCCAGTTAAAATTCCTAACAGTTTAAACTTTAAGGAATTAATTCTGGAGAATTAAGGAATTTCATGAAGTGAAACTTGATTTTCTGGAAAGTACTCAGAGAGCTGAATCCAGCAAAATTTGGTTCACTCAATTTGGAGCTTTCTAGCCAAAGTTATAAGGATTTGAAGTTTGAAGGAAATCTGAAAATCGGGGAAAAGTTTAAACTCGCGCGTGGGCCCAGGGGACACGCGTCGCACGCTGAAGCGACAGCACACCGCGGCCCACAAGGCTTTTGCGCGCCAGCACACCCGATCCCGGCCGCAGCCGGATCCCGATTCAAAATATCGGCCGCTGACAGCTGGGGTCCACCCCCTTCTTCAACCTCGCGACACCCGCGCTCCGCCGCCGAGGGACCTCGCCGGAGAGCTCGCCGCTGGCTGCTGTACAGCTCCAAACTTCTTGATTCTGGCCGCCCCTGCCTACTTTTACTTGGGGAACATGATCCGAGGGTCAGCTGCTCATGACAACGGCCGGAGCATGGTCGGCGACGAGCCGCCATATCGGAACGACTTCGGCCATGTCGGCTGATGCTCCTAGTGCCTCAGCTACTTGGGAAATCGGTCGGGGAGCATCAGTGGACCTCAGAGAAGGTCGACATGAACTCGGGGCAGCTCGGGGAAGGCCCGAAATAGGTCCTCACCGTGCGCCCGATACCCCCCGTGCGTTCCGCCATTAGTAGACCTTGAATTACGCCGGGCACAGAAGTTCTCCGGCCCAGAGTTGTGAAGGCAACTTGTGCGTCACCGTGTCTAGTTCGTGTGGGAGTGGCCTGAGGCCCTCTAATCCTTTCTAGAGCACGAATTAAACAGAATCGTACCCGAGGGTCGTTCTGCACACAGAAAGGGGAAAAGTGGAAATTCGCCGCCGGTGAGCAACCACTCGAGCTGTGGCTCGGGGATGAGCAGCACCGATCACTTGCGCGTCCAAGGGTGCCTTGGCTCGGGCGTGACAACGCCCAGGTTGGGCTGTCCACGAGAGCCCGAGGTGCGGCGGTTTCCAGTTCCGAGTTTGATCTTTCGGCACAGCCGATATCACTCGGTTTCAATCGATTTCTATCAATGGGAAGGATGGAGGATGGTCGCTAGTACCTTGCTGGGACCTTGGAATGGAAAGAGGGAGCTGCGATCGGCTTGATCAAGCAGGAACTCGAGCGGCGGCGATGGCAGTGGGAAAAGCAGTCGCGCACGTCGGTAGCTCGGGGAAATGGTGACTGAAGCACGCCGGGGAGGGAATAAATAGCCCGGCCGGCTGGTCTCCGGCTTGGGGCACGCAGCAGGAGCTGGCGCCGGCTGCCCCCTTCGGTGGCGCGCGCGCACAACAGCCGGGAACCGACTGAACTGTGGTTCAGTCGGTTTGCTTTGAGGCTGAGGCTGACATGTGGGTCCCACTCCTCTTTTAACCTCTGAAATTTATTCCTAACAGCTGTGGTAAACAGTGAACCCTATTCTACCCTTGGCAACTCAAATTATTCACCCAAGAGCCATTTGAATTGATCAAAGTTCAAATGAGGTTTGGTTTGAATGAATTTCAGCACAAGTGCAGTTTGAAATTCAAATAAAGTTTGAATTTCTCCCCCTTAGCTCATGTCAAGATCAACTCCAAATGGAGTGAAAATTGGTGTGTGAGCTCACAAAAATGTGCTGAGCAAGAATATGCCTTCCACTTTTAAATTCAGTGGGTGAAAACAGTTTGAATTTGAATATGTTTTCAAACTGCCCCTTTCCTATCTACACCCAAGATGACCTCAAAAATGTTTTGAATTTGGGTGAAACTTGGCATGGACATCCTTAGCAAAGTGTAGGAGTTTTCATATGTCCAGCCCATCTATATCACATGTGGGAAGTACCACTTTTGCAATGTGTGAGTTTGTTCCCTAATGAGCATGTTGATAATTGTTACTTGCTCTTTATTTGTGTTCATCATTTTTCCTCAAATGAGGTGTGTGGTGTGGTGATGAACACTGCAAATGAGTGTCAAAAACTGAGGCCCTTACATTCCTCCCCCCTTAAAAGAATCTCGTCCCGAGATTATAAGGTGAAATGAGAGAGAGGACGGTGGAAAATTACCGAATATGCGACGTGAAAAAGTCGGGGTAGTTAGTGCGAAGGAATTCTTCGCTCTCCCATGTCGCTTCGTCCATGGAGTGATTACTCCATAGAACCTTGTAGAACCACAACGTACGGTTGCGTGTGGTTCGGGCCTTTTCATCAATAATCTGCACCGGTTCCTCCCGATAGGTGAGATCCGGTTGCAGTCCTTCAATGTCTTCCAGCTGAACGGTAGTTGATAGCTTGAGACACTTCCTCAGCTGGGAAATGTGAAAGACGTCGTGCACACCGGAAAGTGCTTCTGGTAATCTTAGCCGGTATGCCACCGATCCACATCTTTCGGTAATCTGGAATGGACCGATGAATCGGGGTGCTAACTTTCCTCTCACCCCAAATCTGTTTACGCCCTTCATTGGAGACACTCGTAGATATACGTGGTCTCCAGCTTCGAATTGTAACGGACGCCTTCTCCGGTCCGCATACTGTTTCTGTCGGGATTGAGCGGCTTTTAGGTTCGCTTGAATTAATCGAACCTTTTCTTCCGCGTTGTTGACAAGATCAATCCCGAAGGTAACCCTCTCGCCAGATTCACACCAGTTCAGTGGTGTGCGGCATCTCCTGCCGTATAGCGCCTCGTAGGGCGCCATCTTGATGCTGGCTTGGTACCCATTGTTGTACGAGAACTCGGCTAATGGCAAGTGATCATCCCAATTCTTGCCGTGGTCGATAGCGCAAGCTCGTAGCATGTCTTCTAGGATTTGATTTACCCGCTCCGTTTGCCCATCCGTCTGCGGGTGGTAGGCTGAACTACGGATCAGCTTCGTCCCCAAGGCAGCGTGTAGCTGCTCCCAAAAACGGGACACAAATAAAGTGCCCCGGTCCGATACGATGGTACGGGGTACGCCATATAAGCATAGGATCCGTGAGATGTACAGTTCAGCGTACTTCTTGGCGTTGTAGTTGGTGTTGACCGGGATGAAATGGGCAACTTTGGTGAGCCGATCGACGATCACCCACACAGAATCATGTTTCTGTAAGGTGGTGGGTAAACCGACGACGAAATCCATGCTCACGTCCTCCCACTTCCAGGCAGGAATGCCCAGTGGTTGCAGCAGTCCCGGTTTCCGCATGTGGTCTGCCTTCACCCGTCGACATGTATCACACTCGGACACGTATTTTGCAGTCTCTCGCTTCATCCGTGTCCACCAAAACTTGCTTCTGAGTTCTTGATACATCTTGTTGCTGCCGGGGTGAATAGAAAACTTTGATAAGTGAGCCTCATCAAAGATTTTCTTCCGTAACTCCGGGTTTCGGGGTACGACGATCCGGTCCTTGAACCATAGGACGCCGTCTCCGTCCTTCCGGAAACATTTCAACTCCCCACTGTCTACACGTCTCCGTAAATGTGACATGCCCTTGTCATTCTTCTGGGCTGCCGCTATCTCTTCACGGATGGTGGGGATCAAAGCTAGGTTGTAGAGAGCTCCGTGTGGAATCACATGGAGTGGTGGTTCGCTCTCTTCCAACGGTGTGATGGTCAGATTATTGACGTGTGACTTGCGGCTTAGCGCGTCTGCCACAACGTTTGCCTTGCCCGGATGATAATGGATCTCTACCTCGTAATCCTTTATCAGTTCCAACCATCTTCGTTGCCTCATGTTCAGCTCCTTCTGAGTGAAAATGTACTTGAGGCTTTTGTGGTCGGTATATAAATGTACGAGGTTACCGAGTAGGTAGTGCCTCCACATTTTCAGTGCAAGTACCACGGCAGCGAGCTCCAAGTCGTGAGTTGGATAATTTTGCTCATGGTTCCTAAGCTGTCGTGATCCATACGCAACCACTCTTCGGTCTTGCATCAGCACACATCCGAGCCCAATGCCGGATGCATCGCAGTACACATCGAACGGTTTTGTTGTGTCTGGCTGCGCCAAAACCGGTGCTGATGTCAGGTGCTTGACTAAAGCCTTGAATGCTGCTTCACATGCTGGACTCCAAACATATTTGGTAGCCTTCTTCAGCAGCTCTGTCATTGGCTTGGCAATCTTCGAGAAGTTCGGAATGAACCTCCGATAATATCCCGCGAGTCCGAGGAAACTCCGTACCTCATGAACAGTTCTCGGGGATTTCCAATTCAGCACTTGCGTGATCTTGCTCGGGTCCACAGCGATACCCTCCGCTGAGATGATATGCCCGAGGAAAGGCACTTGCGATATCCAAAACTCGCATTTGCTGAACTTTGCGTATAACTTGTGATCCCGCAGCCGTTGCAAGACTATACGCAGATGTTTCTTGTGATCTTCCTCCGACTTGGAGTATACCAGGATGTCGTCGATGAAGACCACGACAAACTTGTCCAGCTCCGGCATGAACACCGAGTTCATTAAGTACATGAAGTGAGCTGGAGCATTGGTGAGGCCAAAGGACATGACCAGGTACTCATAAAGTCCGTACCTTGTCGAAAAAGCTGTCTTTGGAATGTCCTCAGCCCTGATCTTAATCTGATGGTACCCGGATCTTAAATCCATCTTGGAAAAGACCTTTGCTTCGACCAACTGATCAAACAACATGTCGATCCGTGGCAACGGGTACTTGTTCTTGATGGTTACGGCATTTAATGGACGGTAGTCCACGCAAAGCCGCAACGTTTCATCCTTCTTTTTGACAAATAATGCCGAACAGCCCCATGGCGAGGAGCTCGGCCTAATAAAACCCTTCTCCAGAAGGTCCGTGAGCTGAGTCTTCAGTTCAGCCAACTCCTTGGGCGCCATCTTGTACGGCCTTCGGGATATTGGCATGGTTCCCGGTGCAAGTTCAATCTTGAACTCCACCTCTCTATCGGGTGGCATCCCCGGCAAATCATCCGGGAATACATCAGGGAATTCTCGGACCACTGGAATGTCTTCCAATCTGATGGTTGTGGCTTGATAGACACTTGGAAGTTTTATTTCTGGACTGTCCAGAAATAATGAGTGAGAACCGTGCACTCCTGAGTTTAAGTGCACGACTCGGAGGACGGTGTCTAAAACAGCGCCGTGGCGGGTTAACCACGACATCCCTAGGATGACATCGACCTTCTGTCCCTCTAAGATAATGAGAGACGTGGGGTACACTCTACCCGCTAAGCATAATGGTGCTTTGGAGACCATTACGCTTGCTGAAATCTTCCCAGCCTTGTCCTTCCTCAATAGCGTCGTCCCGCTCTTGAGCAAGGTCCTCATTCTGCTGGGTTAGGGTCTGCACCAGCTCTTGCAACGCCGCAATGTCAACACGGCTCTTCTTCTTTGCCTTCTTCAGACGACGCAACTGATTGTGTTGTTCATTCAGTCGCTTGATCGTCGGAAGGAGCACATTGCGGAGTGCACTGTGAGCACTCTCAAAATGATCTCCACGGCTTGTGCTCTCCTTGAGCTTGGTGGCGAGATGCTCCTTATGAACAGCTTGGCTGTCCATCACAGCGTTTCCCGCCCTCATTTGGAGGCTGAGGTTGGCCTCCGCGGGGTTGTACCTTGGGCAATTCGGGTCTGTTGCCTCCAGGTACCTCTCTTCCCACACATGCTGAGCTCGTCCCTCCACCGGAACGAGTGCGTATGGAGTTCCCTCCATAGCCTGTACGTGTAGTTGGCAGAAACGTGACATAGTGTCACGGGCTGCCACTTGCCACATCCCTTCCGGTTGTCTTCCTCTCACCGTGACGGTGAATGGCACCCAACCGGGTGGCGTAGGCCCTGCAGGAACCTCGACATGGATCGTCCACGTCTTGTTCCCCTCTTCGCCTTCTTCCTTGGCGAAGTATTGCGGCATCTGGTTGTACCCGAAATATTGGAGCATTAGCCACAATGCTCCCGGGTAGCCGCTACGGTCAGAGCAGTGGGAAACTACCCACCCGTTCTCCAACCGTTTATCTGCTGCCATCTGTAAAAATATATTTGAGAAATGTCAAATATTTATTTAAACAGTAAACCATTGAGTTATAACATAAGATATGTCATTGAACCCTTAACACTTGGAAACATAGTTCAAATTTTTAAACAAATTTGACTGCTGATCTGCTGTTCCCATGACAGCCCTGACCAGTTTCCATAACAATCTGATTTAGGCCAGGTTAAAAGCAAAACCAGTCCTGGAGCTCAACATCAAAGTTAAAGTTAACTTCAATAGCTTTCCAGAAAGTATTTGGTTGGCCTAAGATCTGCTCTGGTTCAAAAGTTATGAGATGTCAAAGTTAACAGAATTTCTGGAAACAATTGGACAGCACCTCCCTGCCTTAGGTACTGATTTGATCCAAGAATTCCAGTTAATTCTGTCCCTAATCTGACAAAACTTTCTGTTACAAAGTTGTAACCCATCTCATAAGCTTTCCAGAACTACCTCATTTTCTATTTTTGGATTTTTATGCAGGAAGTTATGCTTAATTTACAGAGAGTCTACAGAGAGTCTTTGCTCCGTCCTGTTTTCTGGACAGTTTCAACTCTACTGCATTTTTCGAGTGGTTAAGGGATGAAACACCTCTGGAACTCAACAGAAAAGTTGTAAAGCTCCTCCAAAGCTTTCCAGAAATGTATCATACGATCCCAACCTCGAAAGAACTCAACCTCTAACCTCTGATTAACTTCAGCCTTGATTTAGCTGAAAACAGAGTGCTCTGTCCTTAACATCCTATAAGTTGAAAACTTATTAACTTTGAATATCCTGTTCAAGGGAAGGAGTTACATCAAGTTTTACTACTTTGGATCAAACCTTCAAGTTTTTAAATGAAGTTGTTCATTTAGTTGGGTGTGACGTCGAGGCGTCACCAGATCATGTCGGTACTACGTCCTCACAAAGGAAAAACCTATACCGGATTTAGCCGGCTTCGTTAGTTCAGTGGCACTACTCGTCACTCGCACACGGATGCTACACGTCTACCGTTTCGTGGTAAGGCTACCTGCAGAAATTCAACCAATCATCAGACTCGGCTGCACACCGAGCCCGGAATCCATACAGTTTGTACACCCGGCCGTCATCACTCGCCCGGATGTTCTCAAGCCAAACACGCCTTGAGTTACGTGTTCACGTTTCAGACCACGTGACGGGGTCTCCCATGTTGCACCACGCACGCCAGGGACAGACGTTGCTCGAATACCCCAAACGACATGAAGAGTCGTAGAGGATATCAAAGCGGGTCGGGTTACCTGCCACCCGTGGGGCTCCACCCTTCAGCTTGTGCGCACTGGTGGACAGCGCTTACGTGCACCCCCCAAGACATGAACGTCCCGAGATGCACGATTTTCCGACATAACAAATAGGTTAATATGCCACTTTCTATATGCTAATAACATCCTTATACGGGCTACTAACTCGTTCCTCACTGGATTTTTGAAAAAGAAGACCTTTGTACTGTGTTAAACCTCAAGCGAGCTCTGATACCACGCTGACATGACCCCACTGGTCCTGTCGAGCCAGGATCACGCTGAGGGGTACTGCGTTGCACAGCACCGTATAACACACGTCAAAGGTACAAAGCGGAAGCGGAAGCTTTATTACATAAACAAGTTTATCAACATGTTTACATCAAAATAAGTTTAGTCCACACTCGCGGGCGTAGACTAAGCATCAAGTGCACGTTCAGCCCTCGAACGTGTCCTTGCTAGCACACTCGCACACTAACTCTGCGGCGTGCACGACTCCCACTCGACGGGGTTCCCCTCCTGGGGTTCCGTCTCCTCTTCGGGAGTCCCTTCCTCATAGAACCCTGCAAAAGCTTCAAACACAAGCAGTGAGCACGAAGGCTCAGCAAGTCTGACCCGTCTCACCTAAACATGAAACTTCTACATGAGGGTGATGGGTTGCATGAGGTAAAAATCATTTGCAAGGACTCGCCTAATTAGTAGAACCTTACTTTCAAGTTTTAGCAGCAGGTTGTGGAGAACTTTACGCTAAGGCACATGAGAGAGCCGCAATCAAACAAGAAACGCATTTCTCTCATGTACTTTGCCCAAAGTTGAAAAGAACTTTAGTTAGCACTAAGCTACAACATATCATTAACAATCAATATCCAACTTTCAATCAGCAACATTTTAACATGTAACTAGCCTGTTCTTTCTACGTCACGGTACAGTGAACAAGTGGTACTCACTGACCGCGAGGGACGGCGATTATAATCGATTTACACCTGCAGGGTTACCCGAACAACCCGTCACGTACGCCCGTACTCGATGTTGCCTACAACAACCATCACGGACGCCGTACGCGACTACCTTTCACCCGTTAGCCAAATATTGAACCGGTCCCATCGTCCCGAGCAAGAGGTCCCTGCACGCGCATCTCTGTGCCGCCAGCTGATTTACACCTCGAGCTCTCAACCTACCCTCTGAACGACGGGCAATGCCTCAATACCCAGCTACCCGAGTTACATCAGTTTCCCGGTTCCCATATAGCCGGTAGGTCTTCGGTACTGTTCTAGCTTGTTCAACAGGCCCGCACACGGCTCGGTCCTCAATCGACACAAGCGGAGCTACAGCACACAGGCCCCAAAGTCCTGCTGCCCTTACTCTCCGCTCGGTCTCATTTTCTTGCCATGTGTATCATGTGCTATCTCTACCCGAGCAATGTGCCTCTAGCCTATTCTCGCGAGTAGTTCCAACTACTCGACTTGTACCGAATCCTACTCTATCCTAGCAATGCAGTGGCTAACGGGGTTTGCAATCCTAAACCCCAACCCATGGTTTTCTTGGCTATGCAGTGGGGTTTCCAAACAAGACTCTGATGCACAACATAAAGAAAACAAGTATGTGCTCAAAACAATAAAAATTTATAAAATGGTTAATGCAAACCGGGGCTTGCCTTGCTGCTCTTGGTCGTAGGCTAGCTGTTCCTCCGGAGTAACGAAGTCTAGGACTTCGGGTTCCTCCTCGACCTTAGCGACTACATGATAAGAACAATGTATGTATTAAGTTAATGCATTTGTATTAAGTTGGAAGTTGTGAAGTCTATAACTTTTGCTAGACAGACCTAATGACTGTGAAACTTTTACTGTGGTTTGGATACAACCTAAACAGAGACTTGGTCAAGTTTTAGTTGCAGCAAAGCTCAATTGAGCCCTCCACAATTAATTATGTCCTTGACCTTAATTACAGGCTTTTAGGGTATTCTAAGGATTTTCATGAGACAAACTATGACTTTCTGAAAACTAGATTTTCAGAGGGTTCTAATGGAGTTGGTCTTACTTAATTTGGAAGTCTCTAACTAAAGATATGAGCTAAACAATTTCAGAGAAAATTCTGAAAATGTTTCTGAACATTTTCTATTTTCTCTGGAACAGTTTTACTAATCACACCATTAGGTGGACTAAATGAGCTCAAATGGATCTGAAATTTTTATGGTAGTTCAAGGATATTTTGGTGAACATCCCAGAAAAATTTCAGGATTTTTCTCCAAAGGATTCTCCAGTTAAAATTCCTAACAGTTTAAACTTTAAGGAATTAATTCTGGAGAATTAAGGAATTTCATGAAGTGAAACTTGATTTTCTGGAAAGTACTCAGAGAGCTGAATCCAGCAAAATTTGGTTCACTCAATTTGGAGCTTTCTAGCCAAAGTTATAAGGATTTGAAGTTTGAAGGAAATCTGAAAATCGGGGAAAAGTTTAAACTCGCGCGTGGGCCCAGGGGACACGCGTCGCACGCTGAAGCGACAGCACACCGCGGCCCACAAGGCTTTTGCGCGCCAGCACACCCGATCCCGGCCGCAGCCGGATCCCGATTCAAAATATCGGCCGCTGACAGCTGGGGTCCACCCCCTTCTTCAACCTCGCGACACCCGCGCTCCGCCGCCGAGGGACCTCGCCGGAGAGCTCGCCGCTGGCTGCTGTACAGCTCCAAACTTCTTGATTCTGGCCGCCCCTGCCTACTTTTACTTGGGGAACATGATCCGAGGGTCAGCTGCTCATGACAACGGCCGGAGCATGGTCGGCGACGAGCCGCCATATCGGAACGACTTCGGCCATGTCGGCTGATGCTCCTAGTGCCTCAGCTACTTGGGAAATCGGTCGGGGAGCATCAGTGGACCTCAGAGAAGGTCGACATGAACTCGGGGCAGCTCGGGGAAGGCCCGAAATAGGTCCTCACCGTGCGCCCGATACCCCCCGTGCGTTCCGCCATTAGTAGACCTTGAATTACGCCGGGCACAGAAGTTCTCCGGCCCAGAGTTGTGAAGGCAACTTGTGCGTCACCGTGTCTAGTTCGTGTGGGAGTGGCCTGAGGCCCTCTAATCCTTTCTAGAGCACGAATTAAACAGAATCGTACCCGAGGGTCGTTCTGCACACAGAAAGGGGAAAAGTGGAAATTCGCCGCCGGTGAGCAACCACTCGAGCTGTGGCTCGGGGATGAGCAGCACCGATCACTTGCGCGTCCAAGGGTGCCTTGGCTCGGGCGTGACAACGCCCAGGTTGGGCTGTCCACGAGAGCCCGAGGTGCGGCGGTTTCCAGTTCCGAGTTTGATCTTTCGGCACAGCCGATATCACTCGGTTTCAATCGATTTCTATCAATGGGAAGGATGGAGGATGGTCGCTAGTACCTTGCTGGGACCTTGGAATGGAAAGAGGGAGCTGCGATCGGCTTGATCAAGCAGGAACTCGAGCGGCGGCGATGGCAGTGGGAAAAGCAGTCGCGCACGTCGGTAGCTCGGGGAAATGGTGACTGAAGCACGCCGGGGAGGGAATAAATAGCCCGGCCGGCTGGTCTCCGGCTTGGGGCACGCAGCAGGAGCTGGCGCCGGCTGCCCCCTTCGGTGGCGCGCGCGCACAACAGCCGGGAACCGACTGAACTGTGGTTCAGTCGGTTTGCTTTGAGGCTGAGGCTGACATGTGGGTCCCACTCCTCTTTTAACCTCTGAAATTTATTCCTAACAGCTGTGGTAAACAGTGAACCCTATTCTACCCTTGGCAACTCAAATTATTCACCCAAGAGCCATTTGAATTGATCAAAGTTCAAATGAGGTTTGGTTTGAATGAATTTCAGCACAAGTGCAGTTTGAAATTCAAATAAAGTTTGAATTTCTCCCCCTTAGCTCATGTCAAGATCAACTCCAAATGGAGTGAAAATTGGTGTGTGAGCTCACAAAAATGTGCTGAGCAAGAATATGCCTTCCACTTTTAAATTCAGTGGGTGAAAACAGTTTGAATTTGAATATGTTTTCAAACTGCCCCTTTCCTATCTACACCCAAGATGACCTCAAAAATGTTTTGAATTTGGGTGAAACTTGGCATGGACATCCTTAGCAAAGTGTAGGAGTTTTCATATGTCCAGCCCATCTATATCACATGTGGGAAGTACCACTTTTGCAATGTGTGAGTTTGTTCCCTAATGAGCATGTTGATAATTGTTACTTGCTCTTTATTTGTGTTCATCATTTTTCCTCAAATGAGGTGTGTGGTGTGGTGATGAACACTGCAAATGAGTGTCAAAAACTGAGGCCCTTACACAACCCATCATCAAAATCAAATAACCATAACATCATTTCCAATGTTAAGCTCCCCGCTTAACATCCACAACTTCCAAAGTCATCATCCTCTAATCATGAATAAGTCCAAGCCGCTCTTGACCGTGAGCACGGCTGTCATGACAGTTTTGACTCTGTAGAGTTTGCACCACTGTACCCACATGTAGTGATTTTATCCCCCGTTGCCGGGTGGACTAAAAGAACCTCCATTATGCCAGTGGCCACGAACCACATTCACACTTCCCAGGTGTGTAGCCAGGAGATCACTATGAAGCCTTTACAAAGGGATTCCCGACGAGCGTGGGCCCACTGAGGTTTCACCCCTAACAGCATACAAGAGGCTCCAACCCCGCTGCAGTGGCCCCCTCTTGAGCCTTGCGGTTCATATGGTAGTCCAGCTGACACCTACTCCCTGCACCATCCAACACACCCATACTACGCCGGGGATACACCTAATTAATTGGCCAAGCTACCCCATCTCAGCATGTGGTTGGCACGGTAAAGCCAAGTTACATGCTCCATGAACCGGTCCTTAGGATCCAGGCAAGTACTAAACACAAACCCGAGTCTCATGCACCCAGCACCAACCAAATCATACAACTTGCCTCGATCCCTACCTCTACATAACTCATGATATCTCAATTCAAGAGTAAGGTAAATAAATTGATGATCTCATATCCCAATTATCCCATTCTAAGCATGGCTAAGCATAAGCATATAAGTAAATGACATGATAAAATAAATCCCAACCCAAGCTACAAGGAAACAAGGTAATGCAATTCTAGGGAAACTTCCTAGCATGGGTTTCATATTTCAATTGACAATGCAAATAATTCTATCTACACATCCTAGCATAGGATCAAAGTGGTCAAGGACACTTGCCTTCTTCCTGCTGCTCTGGGAATGGAAAGTCTTGGTCTTGGAAAGGGAGAAGTTACTCTGGGGCAGGTTCTACTCATGCCAATACACATAGCAAAAGAAAACAACAGTCCATAAGACATAGTTCACACTTTCACTTCATACAAACCACACATACATACCTATGAAAGTCATTCACATTTCTAAGTGTTGTGGTTACTCTACATGTGTTGAGTTTTGACCTACATGCACTTTTAAACATATGTATATTATTTCTAACTTCTATGTTCAGATTTCTATTTGCACACTATATATATGAAGTTCCAATTTGAACAAATTCTTTATATTTAATTATTACATTTCTTAGCCACAAAGTTTGTATAAAAGGTATTTTCCTACTCCAATTAGGTTTTCAGATCTTCTACCAAATCCTAAACTGAAGTTTTTGGATTTGGGGACTTCATTTATCATTTTCTAATTATGCATACCTATTTTCCTATATTTTTCAGATTTATTTTCTATGCCTAAAAGTGAGTTTTATTATGAAAATAGTAAGACACATCATCTAAACAGAATAGGTTCTGATCTAAAGTGTTCAATAATATATCTTTGAACTTCCTCTCTGATGTGGAACAAATTAAATTTATTTTACTAGTTTTTAGAATTATTTCCTAGCCTAAAATATGTTTCTAGAACTAATAAATATGAATATCATTTAGACAGAATTCATTTCAGCCTAAAATCTATTTTTAACTCATTCTAAAGTTTTCCAAGTGCTAGTAGAGTTTAAATTTGAATTTACAATGTGTTTGCCTCACCTTTTAAATTTAAATCCTAATCACATATTCAAATTTCTGAATTTAATATCATATAGGGTCAAAAAGGTAAATCCACCCTACTACAGGGTCCAATTTATTATTTCATAAATTTCCAGGGGTCTAACCACACATAACAGAGGGGTTTTCCAAATTTTTATTAAGTCCAGGGGCTAAAACTGATTTTAAATGAATTTACACGAATTTCTGAAGTTCTAGGGGCTAGATCAGAAGTTTCCGGGGCTAGCTCGTGTTTTCCGAGATCCCCAGGGGGTAGCGCGTAAGAATCCCGGCCTTTATAACGCGGGGCTAACGTGGACCGTCTGATTTAAAATAGACGGCTCAGATTAGATCGCCGAACCGGTACGCGTGGGTTTTGATTCTACCGTGCGATTTAAAATAGACGGCCCTCAAGTGGCCACGTCGCCCTGGCCGGAGCCAGCCCGCGCGCGCGGCGGCGGGGGTGGCGATCTTGTCGGCGCAGCCTCGGCTTTTGCCGCTACACGTTAGAACTCACATCTTTTTGCATGGATCGGCTGCGGAGGGGTAGGGGACTCTCACCGAGGGGTTTTCCAACACTCGGAGGTCCTGGAAGTCGGTCGGCGACGATCTTCGGTGCACGTCGGAACAGCTGCTAGGGTGCGAAACTTGTCGTTTCCTTCACGTGCAGGGCTCCCTGGGGGCGGTGGAGCACGATCAGCGCGTTAGATCAGATAATCCGTGCAATGATCGAAAGAAAACGGGGATTGAATCTTCGGTTCTCACCGGAGAGAAGAACGGCCGATCGGGTGGGGAGGGAAACAAGGCGATGTCGACGTTTATATAGGCGAGAGAGGGCGGCGATCGGTTGGGATCGAGTTGGAGACGTCCGGGACCAGAATTCGGGCCAGGGGCGCGGGTTTCCGGAGTTCGGTTGCGATCGGGCGCGGGGAAGAGTCCGGTCGATTGGCGCGCCGGAGGTAGGAGATGACACGCGGGCCCCGCGTGTTAGTGAGAGGAAGAGCGCGCGCGTGGTTTTGGGCTGGCGCGAGGGAATAGTGGGCCAGCTGGTGGGTTTCGGCCCACTGGCCGGCTGAGGTTTTCTTTTTTTTTTCTTTTCCCTTTTCTTTTCTATTTTAATTTGAATTTGAATTCCAGTTTAAATTTGAATTTCTGCACCACATGCAATACGTCCAAAAATTTTCAAATTCCCCTCTTTAGCAGATTTTGGGGTGTTACAGAAAACACGAGCTAGCCCCGGAAACTTCTGATCTAGCCCCTGGACCTTCAGAAATTCATGTAAATTCATTTAAAAATCAGTTTTAGCCCCTGGACTTAATAAAAATTAGGAAAACCTCTCTGTTATGTGTAATTAGGCCCCTGAAATTTTAGGAAATAGTAAATTAAACCCTGCAGTAGGGTGGATTTGCCTTTTAGACCCTATAGGATATTAAATTCAGAAATTTGAACATGTGACTAGGATTTAAATTTAAATGGTGATGCAAACACATGTGCAAATATAAATTTAAACTCTCCTAGCACTTGGAAAACCTTTAGAATGAGTTAAAAATAGATTTTAGGCTGAAATGAAATCTGTCTAAGTGTTGCTCATTTTTATTATCTCTAGAGACACATTATAGGCTAGGAGATAATTCTAAAAACTAGTAAAATAAATTCAAATTGTTTCACGTCAGAGAGGAAGTTCAAAAAGATTTTATTGAACATTTAGATCAGAACTTCCAAAATATCTCTGAACTATCATAAAAATTTCAGATCCATTTGAGCTCATTTGATCCACCTAATGGTGTGATTAGTGAAACTGTTCCAGAGAAAATAGAAAATTTTCAGAAACATTTTCAGAATTTTCCCTGAAAGTGTTTAGCTCATAACTTTAGTTAGGAAACTTCAAATTAAGTGAGACCAACTCCATTAGAACCCTATGAAAATCTAGTTTTCAGAGAGTCATAGTTTGTTTCATGAAAATCCTTAGAACACCCTAAAGCCTTCAATTAAGGTCAAGTGCATAATTAATTGTGGAGGGCTCAAATGAGCTTTACTGAAACTAAAACTTGACCAAGTCTGTACCTAGGTTGTAACCAAGCCACAGTAAAAGTTTCACAGTCATTGGGTCTGTCTAGTGAGAGTTATAGACTTCACAACTCCAAACTCAATACAAATACATGTAAATTAATACATATGTTTCTTCTATCATGTAGTCGCTAAGGTCGAGGAGGAACACGAAGTCCTAGACTTCGTTACTCCGGAGGAACAGCTAGCCTACGACCAAGAGCAGCAAGGCAAGCTCCGGTTTGCATTAACCTTTTTACAAATGTTTATTGTTTTGAGCACATCTTTGAATACTGTTATGATTCTTTGCATTAGAGTCTTGGTTGGAAACCCAACTGCATAGCCAAGAAAACCAGGGGTTGGGTTTAGGATGGCAAACCCTTTTAGCTACTGCAATGCTAAGATAGAATAGGATTCGGTACAAGTCGAGTAGTTGGAACTACTCGCGAGCATAGGCTAGAGGCACTTGACTCGGGTAGTGATAGTACATGAAACACATGGCAAGAAAATGAGACCAAGCGGAGGGTAAGGGCAGCAGGACTTTGGGGCATGTGTGCTGTAGCTCAGCTTGTGTCGATTGAGGACCGAGCCGTGTGCGGGCCTGTTGAACAAGCTAGAACAGTACCGAAGACCTACCGGCTATATGGGAACCAGGAAACTGATGTAACTCGGGTAGCTGGGTATTGAGGCATTGCCCGTCGTTCAGAGGGTAGGTTGAGAGATTGAGGTGTAAATCGGCTGGCGGCACGGAGATGCGCGTGCAGAGACCTCTTGCTCGGGACGATGGGACCGGTTCAATATTTGGCTGACGGGTGAAAGGGGGCTGCGTACGGCGTCCGTGATGGTTGTTGTAGGCAACATCGAGTATGGGCGTACGTGACGGGTTGTTCGGGTAACCCTGCAGGTGTAAATCGATCATAATCGCCGTCCCTCACGGTCAGTGAGTACCACTTTACTGTACCGTGACGTAGAAAGAACAGGCTAGTTGCATGTTAAAATGTTGCTGATTGAAAGATGGACTTGATTGTTAATGATTTGCTGTAGTTTAGAGCTAACAAAAGTTCTTTTCAACTTTGGGCAAAGTACATGAGAGAAATGCATTTCTTGTTTGATTGCGGCTCTCTCATGTGCCTTAGCGTAAGGTTCTCCACAACCTGCTGCTAAAACTTGAAAGTAAGGTTCTACTAATTAGGCGAGTCCTTGCAAATGATTTTTACCTCATGTAACCCATCACCCCTCATGTAGAAGTTCCATGTTTAGGTGAGACGGGTCAGACTTGCTGAGCCTTCGTGCTCACTGCTTGTGTTTGAAGCTTTTGCATGGTTCTATGAGGAAGGGACTCCTGAGGAGGAGATGGAATCTGACACGACCCCACGGTCTTGTTGAGCCAGGATCACGCTGAGGGGTGCTGCGTTGCACAGCACCGTATAACACATGTCAAAGGTACAAAGCGGAAGCGAAATTTTATTACATAAACAAGTTTATGAACATGTTTACATCAAAATAGTTCCAGTCTACACTCACGGGCATAGACTACGCATCAAGTCCACGTTCAGCCCTTGAACGTGTCCTTGCTAGCACACACGCACACTAACTGTGCGACGTGCACGACTCCCACTCGACGGGGTTCCCCTCCTGGGGTTCCGTCTCCTCTTCGGGAGTCCCTTCCTCATAGAAGCCTGCAAAAGCTTCAAACACAAGCAGTGAGCACGAAGGCTCAACAAGTCTGACCCGTCTCACCTAAACATGGAACTTCTAAATGAGGGGTGGTGGGTTACATGAGGTAAACATCACTTGCAAGGACTCGCCTAATTAGTAGAACCTTACTTTCAAGTTTTAGCCGCAGGTTGTGGAGAACCTTACGCTAAGGTACATGAGAGAGCCGCAATCAAACAAGAAACACATTTCTCTCATGTACTTTGCCCAAAGTTGAAAAGAACTTTAGTTAGCTCTAGACTACAGCAATTCATTAACAATCAAGTTCACCTTATAATCAGCAACATTTTAACATGCAACTAGCATGTTCTTTCTACGTCACGGTACAATGAACAAGTGGTACTCACTGACCGTGAGGGACGGCGATTATAATCGATTTACACCTGCAGGGTTACCTGAACAACCCGTCACGTACGCCCGTACTCGATGTTGCCTACAACAACCATCACGGACGCCGTACGCAACCACCTTTCGTTCGTCAGCCAAATATTGAACCGGTCCCATCGTCCCGAGCAAGGGAGATCAGTCGGTCTGTCCAGAAACTCGGCGAGAAAGACTTGACGAAAAACAAATCGGACGAACAAGGCACAATAGCTCCTCGAAACTATGAACTTTATTCAATAGAAACACAAGAGGAACAGCCCAAAGTTCTCTACCCACAAGAGCTCTGGCCTCCCTTGCTTTTATAGCCAGCCCTCAGGCTAAACAATCCAATCTAGGACTCCTACTCCTAATTGGACTCGTATCCTAACTTACCATAACTGCTCAGCACTCTCCTATTCGTAGATAGAAGCAATTGTGAGACTTCCAAACACCTTAGGAACGTCCTAAACATTCCTAAAACAACTCAACTTCGTGCCTAGCATGAAATCCTATCATAACCAACTCAAATCTTCCATATTTGAGCCATATCCGACTCAGCCTCAGCCTGAGTACGCAATCCAGCCGGTTGGACCTTTCCGACCAATTCTTTACGTCCACTTCTCTTCATCACGCCTTGGAACAATGTTGCCACATCCATACACTCCTTGCACACGTGCAAACACCTTCCAACGACGTACACGCAACCTTCATATGCACTGCCCTTGATCCAAACATGCTGCGCAACCTCCCGATCAACTCAACCACAGCTCCTCCCGAACTTGGTTGTTGGAACCTCATCTCCTCCCTGAGACTAGTCCAAGGATCCCGTCACCAGCCATGTCTTGAACTCAAGCAACACCTGCACATGAATAAACAACCTATTCTTCCAAGCACAAGTCCTCGACTTGACTCACGTTAGTTCGAAAACCACAACACCTTACATGAGCACGTCACATAAGCATGTTGCAAACCATATCAAATGATAACAGCCATAACCACCAAAACACACCAAAAACTTAGCAAATTAATACTAAGCAAACCTTCCCATAAAGCAAGTTTGAAACATTGCGAGTTAAAAGCAAAAACAAGACGCTGCAGTTCTACGAGTTGAACTTCACGGGAGCTCCCTAAAAACAAGCTCCGGACCTCACAGAAGCTCTCCGGACCTTGCAGGAGCTCTCCGGACCTTGCCGACACTTGGCGGACCTAACAAAGAACTTGTCAGACCTTGCCACAGAAGAATGTTTTGGCAATATTCAAAACTTTGAATGTTAATGCTAACTTTTATCCTAATTACCAATGTATTCAGCACACATAGGCCTCACAATCTCCCCCTTGATGAATGCATTGGCAACACCAATTAAAATCCAAACATTGGCTTATGAAAAGTTTTGAAAAGCTTTGAAAACTCATTTATCCCCCTTTATTAATTTCTCCCCATTTTCTAAAATCAGAGAAGGAAGAAAGTGTATAACATATGCAAAGTGTAAAAAAATCTCTCCTTATACATATTTCTCCCCCTTTGACAATGTATTCAGCAAGGTTCAAAGGAGAAATTTTTAAATGTTGTGAGCATATTATAACATATACATACAAAACAAAGCTCATCCAAGTCATACTATCAGGTTACTTACACTATCACATCAATGAGATACATAAAGTAGTGTAAGCCATGCTAGAGATCAAATGTATTTTTCAGTTTAAGCAAGTCATGATCTCCCTTACTCAAATAAAGTGCCCCGATCCGATATGATGGTACGGGGTACGCCGTACAAGAATAGGATCCATGAGATGTACAGTTCAGCGTACTTCTTGGCCTTGTAGTTGGTGTTGACCGGGATGAAAGGGCAACTTTGGTGAGCCGATCGATGATTACCCACACAGAATCATGCTTTTGAAGAGTTGTGGGTAAACTGACGATGAAGTCCATGCTCACATCCTCCCAATTCCAGGCAGGTATGCCCAGTGGTTGCAGCAGTCCCGGTTTCCGCATATGGTCTGCCTTCACCCTTCGACATGTATCACACTCGGACACGTATTTTGCAGTCTCACGCTTCATCCGTGTCCAACAAAACTTGCTTCTGAGTTCTTGATACATTTTGTTGCTGCCGGGGTGAATAGAAAATTTTGATAAGTGAGCCTCATCAAAAATTTTCTTCCGTAATTCCGGGTTACAGGGTACGACGATCCGGTCCATGAACCATAGGACGCCGTCTCCGTCCTTCTGGAAACATTTCAGCTCCCCACTGTCTACACGTCTCCGCAAATGTGACATGCCCTTGTCATTCTTCTGGGCTGCCGCTATCTCTTCACGGATAGTGGGGATCAAAGCTAGGTTGTAGAGAGCTCCATGTGGAATCACATGCAGTGGTGGTTCGCTCTCTTCCAACGGTGTGATGGTCAGATTGTTGACGTGTGACTTGCGGCTCAGCGCATCTGCCACTACGTTTGCCTTGCCTGGATGATAATGTATCTCTATTTCGTAATCCTTTATCAGTTCTAACCATCTTCGTTGCCTCATCTTCAGCTCCTTCTGAGTGAATATGTACTTGAGGCTTTTGTGGTCGGTATATAGATGTACAAGGTTACCGAGTAGGTAGTGCCTCCACATTTTCAGTGCAAGTACCACGGCAGCGAGCTCCAAGTCGTGGGTTGGATAATTCTGCTCATGGTTTCTAAGCTGCCGTGATCCATACGTGACCACTCTTCGGTATTGCAGCAGCACACATCCGAGCCCAATGCCGGATGCATCGCAGTACACATCGAACGGTTTTGTTGTGTCTGGCTGCGCCAAAACCGGTGCTGATGTCAGGTGCTTTACTAAAGCCTTGAATGCTGCTTCACATGCTGGACTCCAAACATATTTGGTAGCCTTCTTCAGCAGCTCTGTCATAGGCTTGGCAATCTTCGAGAAGTTCGGAATGAACCTCCGATAATATCCCACGAGTCCGAGGAAACTCCATACCTCGTGAACAGTTCTCGGGGATTTCCAATTCAGCACTTGAGTGATCTTGCTCGGGTCCACAGCGTGTAAGGGCCTCAGTTTTGACACACATTTGCAGTGTTCATCACCACACCACACACCTCATTTGAGGAAGAATGATGAACACAAATGAAGAGCAAGTAACAATTATCAACATGCTCATTAGAGAACAAACTTACACATTGCAAAAGTGGTATTTCCCACATGTGATATAGATGGGCTGGACATATGAAAACTCCTACACTTTACTAAGGATGTCCATGCCAAGTTTCACCCAAATTCAAAACCTTTTTGAGGTCAGTTTGGGTATAGTTAGGAAGAGGGCAGTTTGAAATTGATCTTGACATGAGCTAAGTGGGAGAAATTCAAACTTTATTTGAATCTCAAACTGAACTTGTGCTGAAATTCATTCAAACCAAACCTCATTTGAACTTTGATCAATTCAAATGCCTCATGGGTGAATAGTTTGAATTGCCAAAGGTAGTATGGGGTTCACTGTTTACAACAGTGATTAGGAGTAAATTTCAGAGGTTAAAATGGGGGGTGGGACCCACATGTCAGCCTCTACTTCAACACAAACCGACTGAAACACAGCTCAATTGGTTCCCGGGTGCAGTGTGCGCGCGCCACCGAGGGGGGGCAGCCGGCGCCAGCTCCTGCTGCGCGCCCAAGCCGGAGACCAGTCGCCGGGCTACTTATTCCCTCCCCGGCGTGCTTCGGTCACCCATTCCCCGAGCTGCCGACGTGCACGACCTGTTCTTCCACTGCCATCACCGCCGGCTGAGCTCACGTTTGATCAAGCCCGATCACTCGCGAGCACAGCCTCCTCCACAGAAAAACGGCACCAAGAGATCATGAGCAACCTCCTAGACCCCGTGTTGTCCAGTGAGCAAGCGTCCTCGAGCTGTACGAGCCATTTCTCCGGCGAGCCGAACATCGCCGCCGATCGGGCTCTCGTGGACAGCACGACCCAGCGGCTGTCATGTCCTCTTCTCTACACAAGAAAGGTGCGTGATTGTATGTAGATGGAGTAGCCGAAATCCGTTTGGCGACTGATCAAACCTCGGCCGAGAATTTCCAAGTTTACTCGTGATCAGTTCATAAGGACCGAGCTCACCTTCGGGTGAAATTCGTGCTCTATACACGAGGGTTGGGCAAGCTCGTTCTCTAGTAGCTTCTACGCGCGATAGCGCCCATGCCCGAACTGGAATCAGAGGAAACCGTCGAGAATCGGCCATGATATGGAAGTTTTCCCCGCCGCCATGGCTGAACACCTCGGCTCACCGTCGAGAGCCTAGTTGCCGATATTTCTAGCTTCCACCCAGCCCTGGTTCGTGTTTCCCACGCTCTAATGATGCTCTCCGACTGATTCCCGGTCGATTTGGTGCGCGGGAGAGCGGGACCGACCTCACCGGAACCCTAGCAGGTGCTGTCACCGGTGCGCACGGGTTTCCGGTCATCGCCGGCGTCCGGCGACCCCACCATCGAGTCCAGGGGATCAGTTAAGGGGCAGGCGGCGAGTTTCGGGCCGGGGGGTGGCCGGGAACTCAGTTCCGGTGAAGGTCGCCAGAGATCGCCGCCGCCGCGCAGTTGGCGCGAGGAGGGAGACAACGCACTGTGTGCGGGGCCCACAAGCCAGAGTTTAAACTTTTTCCCGAATTCCAGTTTCAGTTCAAACTTCAAATCCTTATAACTTTGGCTAGGAAGCTCCAAATCAAGTGAACCAAATTTTGCTGGATTCAGCTCTCTGAGCACTTTCCAGCAAATCAAGTTTTACTTCATGAAATTCCTTAATTCTCCAGAATTAAATTCTCAAATTTTAAACTGTTAGGAATTTTAACTGGAGAATCCTTTGGAGGAAAATCCTGAAATTTTGCTGGGGTGTTCACCAAAATATCCCTCAACTACCATAAAAATTTCAGACCCATTGGAGCTCATTTGATCCACCTAATGGTGTGATTAGTGAAACTGTTCCAGAGAAAATAGAAAATGTTCAGAAACATTTTCAGAATTTTCTCTGAAATTGTTTAGCTCATAACTTTAGCTAGGAACCTTCAAATTAAGTGAGACCAACTCCATTAGAACCCTCTGAAAATCTAGTTTTCAGAAAGTCATAGTTTGCTTCATGAAAATTTCTAGAAGACCCTAAGAGTTCCAATTAAGGTCAAGGACATAATTAATTGTGGAGGGCTCAAATGAGCTTTGCTGCAACTAAAACTTGACCAAGTCTCTGTTTAGGTTGTAACCAAGCCACATTAAAAGTTTCACAGTCATTAGGTCTGTCTAGCAAGGGTTATAGACTTCACAACTTCAGAGTTAATATAAATGCATTTAAATTGATACATATGTTTCTTATATCATGTAGTCGCTAAGGTCGAGGAGGAACCCGAAGTCCTAGACTTCGTTACTCCAGAGGAACAGCTAGCCTACGACCAAGAGCAGCAAGGCAAGATCCGGTTTGCATTAACCTTTTTACAAATGTTTATTGTTTTGAGCATGTCTTTGAATATTGTTCTTTGCATTAGAGTCTTGATTAGAAACCCAACTGCATAGCCAAGAAAACCATGGGTTGGGTTTAGGATTGAAAACCTCGTTAGCCACTGCATTGCTAAGATAGAGTAGGATTCGGTACAAGTCGAGTAGTTGGAACTACTCGTGAGAATAGGCTAGAGGCACATTGCTCGGGTAGAGGTAGCACATGATACACATGGCAAGAAAATGAGACCGAGCGGAGAGTAAGGGCAGCAGGACTTTGGGGCCTGTGTGCTGTAGCTCCGCTTGTGTCGATTGAGGACCGAGCCGTGTGCGGGCCTGTTGAACAAGCTAGAACAGTACCGAAGACCTACCGGCTATATGGGAACCGGGAAACTGATGTAACACGGGTAGCTGGGTGTTGAGGCATAGCTGGTCGTTCAGAGGGTAGGTTGAGAGCTCGAGGTGTAAATCGGCTGGCGGCACTGAGATGCGCGTGCAGAGACCTCTTGCTCGGGATGATTGGACCGGTTCAACATTTGGCTAACAGGTGAAAGGTAGTCGCGTACGGCGTCCATGATGGTTGTTGTAGGCAACATCGAGTACGGGCGTACTTGACGGGTTGTTCGGGTAACCCTGCAGGTGTAAATCGATTATAATCGCTGTCCCTCACGGTCAGTGAGTACCACTTATTCACTGTACCGTGACGTAGAATGAACAGGCTAGTCACATGTTAAAATGTTGCTGATTGAAAGCTGGACATTGATTGTTAATGATATGCTGTAGCTTAGAGCTAACTAAAGTTCTTTTCAACCTTGGGCAAAGTACATGAGAGAAATGCGTTTCTTGTTTGATTGCGGCTCTCTCATGTGCCTTAGCGTAAGGTCCTCCACAACCTGCTGCTAAAACTTGAAAGTAAGGTTCTACTAATTAGGCGAGTCCTTGCAACTGATTTTTACCTCATGTAACCCATTACCCTCATGTAGAAGTTCCATGTTTAGGTGAGACGGGTCAGACTTGCTGAGCCTTCGCGCTCACTGCTTGTGTTTGAAGCTTTTACAGGGTTCTATGAGGAAGGGACTCCCGAAGAGGAGACGGAACCCCAGGAGGGGAACCCCGTCGAGTGGGAGTCGTGCACGCCGCAGAGTTAGTGTGCGTGTGTGTGCTAGCAAGGGCACGTTCGAGGGCTGAACGTGACTTGATGCGTAGTCTACGCCCGCGAGTGTGGACTAAACTTATTTTGATGTAAACATGTTCATAAAACTGTTTATGTAATAAACTTCCGCTTCCGCTTTGTACCTTTGACGTGTGTTATACGGTGCTGTGCAACGCAGCACCCCTCAGCGTGATCCTGGCTCGACAGGACCAATGGGGTCGTGTCAGCGTGGTATCAGAGCTCGCTTGAGGTTTAACACAGTACAAAGGTCTTCTTTTTCAAAAATCCAGTGAGGAACGAGTTTGTAGCCCGTATAAGGATGTTATTAGTATATAAAAAGTGGCTTATTAACCTATTTGTTATGTCGGAAAATCGTGCATCTCGGGACGTTCATGTCTTGGGAGGTGCACGTAAGCGCTGTCCACCAGTGCGCACAAGCTGAAGGGTGGAGCCCCACGGGTGGCAGGTAACCCGACCCGCTTTGATATCCTCTACGACTCTTCATGTCGTTTGGGGTATTCGAGCAACGTCTATCCCTGGCGTGCGTGGTGCAACATGGGAGACCCCGTCACGTGGTCTGAAACGTGAACACATAACTCAAGGCATGTTTGGCTTGAGAACATCCGGGCGAGTGATGACGGCCGGGTGTACGAACTGTATGGATTCCGGGCTCGGTGTGCAGCCGAGTCTGATGATTGTTTGAGTTCCTGCAGGAAGCCTGACCACGAAATGGTAGACGTGTAGCATCCGTGTGCGAGTGACAAGTAGTGCCACTGAACTAACGAAGCCGGCTAAGCCCGGTATAGGTTTTTCCTTTGTGAGGACGTAGTACCGACATAATCTGGTGACGCATCGACGTCACACCCAACTAAATGAACAACTTCATTTAAAAACTTGAAGGATTTGATCCAAAGTAGTAAAACTTGGTGTAACTCCTTCCCTTGAACAGGATATTCAAAGTTAACAAATTTTCAACTTATAGGTTGTTAAGGACAGAGCACTCTGTTTTCAGCTGAATCAAGCCTGAAGTTAATCAGAGATTAGAGGTTGAGTTATTTCGAGGTTGGGGGCATATGATACATTCCTGGAGAGCTTTGGAAGAGATTTACAACTCTTCTGTTGAGGTCCAAAGGTGTTTCACCCCTTAACCAATCGAAAAATGCAGTAGAGTTGCAACTGTCCAGAAAACAGGGCAGAGCAAACGCTCTCTGTAAACTCTCTGTAAATAGAGCATAACTCGGAAAAGATTAACCCAATGAAGGTGTATGATACAGTTCTGGAAAGGTTTTTAATTTCTCTACAACTTCTTTGTAGAACTCCAGAGCAACATCACACGCCAAATTGGTTGAATGTCCAGTTGAATGCAAACTGTTCAGAAAACAGGACAGATGCAAATCTCCCTGGATGTTTCTGTAAAACACTTATAACATTCTGTAGAAAAATCCTTAAGGGTCATATGTCACACCGTTAGAAAGGTTATGAGATAAGCAACATTGTTGTAATTCATAGTTTGTTCAGATTCCTATTGTATTTGCATATACAACTGTGATAAAACCAGCCACATACAAAGGAGATACTGGCAAATTTTATCCAGGAATTCCGTCAACTTTGAAAAATCATAACTCCTGATCCAGAAGTGATATAGAAACATGTGAGTACTCGTTGGAAAGATATTGGAGTTAACGTTAACTTTGGTATACAACTTGAGTAATGAAAATGCTTCTAACTGGATCGAAGTCTAGATTTAGTGCATCAAGGTCTGTTCTGTACAAAGGAGGAAAAAGAGTGATATCGTGCAGGCTAGTACAAGTTATGTGCCCCAAAAGCACCTGTTGGTGTTTCGAACGCCATTCAGTGAAATGGAGGCCCCTGTACGATTAACTCCTTAGAGATTGATTGCTGGTCAAGTACTACAACTTACACCACCTCCAGAGCGGCAGCATCAGACGGTGGTTTGTACTCCATCGCTGCAGCTATGTGTATCTAGCTCCAACCACAAGTTAGAGAAGAGCCGGAGAGACATCCGTGCTCTACTTATGGTCGGATGGGCCATTATGCTAGGTATTGTATGGAGGAAATTCAAGGTTGCCGATCATTATACTTTCAATGATCAGATCCGTAACTATATCTGCAGAAAAGAGGGCAGACAAGGGGCAACATTCACTACACAGTGAGTGATGATGTTCCTGAATGAGAAGCCGTGTTAGCAGAGATGGTTCTCTGAATCGGCTACCGGTATTAATTCTCTTGGACTTAGGTGCCACACCTAGCTTTGTTAGTCCATCTTTTGTGGCTCAACATCAGCTCCAAACCATTTTTACAAAGAGGTAATACCTCATATCTTCGCCGGGGCAGCATTACAAGAAGTGATGTTGTTTTCCGAGCACCTCTTTGTTTGCGGGTTATACTATATCCCACGACCCTCCTTATTCTTGGGGACTGAAGATCGACATTATTTTGGGGATGTCGTGGTTAAATTACCACAAAACGGGTTACAACATCAGTTTTAAACCGTTAAGCTCAAACTCCATTCGGCACGGTCTTCATACATTAGTTCTGGGTGTCAGTCGGCAACAGTTTGCAATATTAAGCCACTCGGAAACTGTTAGATAGAGGGCAGTCCGGTGGTACGTAAATTTCAGGAGGTGTTTTCCAATTGTTTACCGGGCATACCGCCCGAACAGGACACAGAGTCCAAGATTGAACTTGCACCAGGAACGCCACTGAGTTCATGAAGGCCGTACAAAATGGCACCCAATGAAGGAGCGGCATGGAAGACACCGCTGAATAACCCTATGAGCAAAGGTTTTATACGACTGGGTCGTTACCTTAGGGTTATTCAGTATTGTTTGCAAAGGAGAAGCACGAAACACTACAAATTTGTGTAGTGCTCGTCTGCTTACACTGTGACAATCAAGAACTAGTACCCGTTACCACAGATTGACGTATTGTTTGATCAGTTGGTCAAGGCAAAGATCTTTTCCAAAATGGACTTAAGATCCGGGTACCATCAGATTAAGATACGAGCGGAGGACATTCCAAAGACAGCTTTCTCGACGAGGTACGGACTTTATGAGTACCTGGTCATGTCCTTCGGCCTCACCAATGCTCCAGCTCACTTTATGTACTTAATGAACTCGGTATTCATGCCGGAGCTGGACAAGTTTGTCGTGGTCTTCATCGACGACATCCTGGTATATTCCAAGTCGGAGGAAGATCACAAGAAGCATCTGCGTATAGTCTTGCAACGGCTGCAGGATCACAAGTTATACGCAAAATTCAGCAAATGCGAGTTTTGGATATCGCAAGTGCCTTTCCTCGGGCATATCATCTCAGCGGAGGGTATCGCTGTGGACCCGAGCAAGATCACTCAAGTGCTGAATTGGAAAGTCCCCGAGAACTGTTCACGAGGTACGGAGTGTCCTCGGGCTCGTGGGACATTATCGGAGGTTCTTTACGAACTTCTCGAAGATTGCCAAGCCAATGACAGAGCTGCTGAAGAAGGCTACCAAATATGCTTGGAGTCCAACATGTGAAGCAGCATTCAAGGCTTTAATCAAGCACCTGACATCAGCACCGGTTTTGGCGCAGCCAGACACAACAAAACCGTTCGACGTGTACTGCGATGCATCCGGCATTGGGCTCGGATGTGTGCTGATGCAAGACCGAAGAGTGGTCGCGTATGGATCACGGCAGCTTAGGAACCATGAGCAGAATTATCCAACTCACGATTTGGAGCACGCTGCCGTGGTACTTGCACTGAAGATGTGGAGGCACTACCTACTCGGTAACCTCGTACATTTGTATACCGACCACAAAAGCCTCAAGTACATATTCACTCAGAAGGAGCTGAACATGAGGCAATGAAGATGGTTAGAACTGATAAAGGATTACGAAATAGAGATCCATTATCATCCGGGCAAAGCAAACGTAGTGGCAGATGCGCTGAGCCGCAAGTCACACGTCAATAATCTGACCATCACACCGTTGGAAGAGAGCGAACCACCACTCCATGTGATTGCACACGGAGCTCTCTACAACCTAGCTTTGATCCCCACCATCCATGAAGAGATAGCGGCAGCCCAGAAGAATGACAAGGGCATGTCACATTTGCGGAGACGTGTAGACAGTGGGGAGTTGAAATGTTTCCAGAAGGACGGAGACGGCGTTCTGTGGTTTAAGGACCGGATCGTCGTACCCCGTAAACCAGAATTACGGAAGAAAATCTTTGATGAGGCTCACTTGTCAAAATTTTCTATTCACCCTGGCAGCAACAAAATGTATCAAGAACTCAGAAGAAAGTTTTGGTGGACACGGATGAAGCGCGAGGTTGCGAAATACGTGTCCGAGTGTGATACATGTCGAAGGGTGAAGGCAGATCATATGCGGAAACCGGGACTGTTGCAACCACTGGGCATTCCTGCCTGGAAGTGGGAGGACGTGAGCATGGACTTCATTGTCGGTTTACCCACCACCTTGCAGAAACATGATTCTGTGTGGGTGATCGTCGATCGGCTCACCAAAGTTGCCCATTTCATCCCGGTCAACACCAACTACAACGCCAAGAAGTACGCTGAACTGTACATCTCCTGGATCCTATGCTTGTACGGCGTACCCCGTACTATCATTTCGGATCGGGGCACTTTATTTGTGTCCCATTTTTGGGAGCAGCTGCACGCTGCCTTGGGGACGAAGCTGATCCGTAGTTCAGCCTACCACCCGCAGACGGATGGGCAAACGGAGCGGGTAAATCAAATCTTAGAAGACATGCTACGAGCTTGCCCTATCAACCACGGCAAGATTTGGGATGATCACTTGCCATTAGCCGAGTTCTCGTACAACAATGGGTACCAAGCCAGCATCAAGATGGCGCCCTACAAGGCGCTATACGGAAGAAAACGCCGCACACCATTGAACTGGTGTGAGTCTGGCGAAAGGGTTACCTTCGGGATTGACCTTGTCAACAACGCGGAAGAAAAGGTTCGACTAATTCAATAGAACCTAAAAGCCGCTCAATCCCGTCAGAAACAGTATGCGGACCGGAGAAGGCGCCCATTACAATTCGAAGTTGGAGATCACGTATATCTACGGGTGTCTCCAATGAGGGGCGTAAACAGATTTGGGGTGAGAGGAAAGTTGGCACCCTGATTCATCGGTCCATTCCAGATTACCGAAAGATGTGGATCGGTGGCATACCGGCTGAAATTACCAGAAAAACTTTCCGGTGTGCACGACGTCTTTCACATTTCCCAGCTGAGGAAGTGTCTCAAGCTATCAACTACCGTTCAGCTGCAAGACATTGAAGAACTGCAACCGGATCTCACCTATCGGGAGGAACAGGTGCAGATTATTGATGAAAGGGCCCGAACCACACGCAACCGTACGTTGTGGTTCTACAAGGTTCTATGGAGTAATCACTCCATGGACGAAGGGACATGGGAGAGCGAAGAATTCCTTCGCACTAACTACCCCAACTTTTTCACGTCGCATATCCGGTAATTTTCCACCGTCCTCTCTCTCATTTTCACCTTATAATCTCGGGACGAGATTCTTTTAAGGGGGGAGGGATGTAAGGGCCTCAGTTTTGACACACATTTGCAGTGTTCATCACCACACCACACACCTCATTTGAGGAAGAATGATGGACACAAATGAAGAGCAAGTAACAATTATCAACATGCTCATTAGAGAACAAACTTACACATTGCAAAAGTGGTATTTCCCACATGTGATATAGATGGGCTGGACATATGAAAACTCCTACACTTTACTAAGGATGTCCATGCCAAGTTTCACCCAAATTCAAAACCTTTTTGAGGTCAGTTTGGGTATAGTTAGGAAGAGGGCAGTTTGAAACCATATTCAAATTCAAACTGTTTTTATCCCATGAATTTAAAAATGGAAGGCATATTCTTACTCAGCACATTTTTGTGAGCTCACCCACCAATTTTCACTCCATTTGGAGTTGATCTTGACATGAGCTAAGTGGGAGAAATTCAAACTTTATTTGAATTTCAAACTGAACTTGTGCTGAAATTCATTCAAACCAAACCTCATTTGAACTTTGATCAATTCAAATGGCTCATGGGTGAATAGTTTGAATTGCCAAGGGTAGTATGGGGTTCACTGTTTACAACAGTGATTAGGAGTAAATTTCAGATGTTAAAATGGGGGGTGGGACCCACATGTCAGCCTCTACTTCAACACAAACCGACTGAAACACAGCTCAATCGGTTCCCGGGTGCAGTGTGCGCGCGCCACCGAGGGGGGGCAGCTGGCGCCAGCTCCTGCTGCGCGCCCCAAGCCGGAGACCAGTCGCCGGGCTACTTATTCCCTCCCCGGCGTGCTTCGGTCACCCATTCCCCGAGCTGCCGACGTGCACGACCTGTTCTTCCACTGCCATCACCGCCGCCCGAGCTCATGTTTGATCAAGCCCGATCACTCGCGAGCACAGCCTCCTCCACAGCAAAACGGCACCAAGAGATCGTGAGCAACCTCCTAGACCCCGTGTTGTCCAGTGAGCAAGCGTCCTCGAGCTGTACGAGCCATTTCTCAGGCGAGCCGAACATCGCCGCCGATCGGGCTCTCGTGGACAGCACGACCCAGCCGCTGTCACGTCCTCTTCTCTACACAAGAAAGGTGTGTGATTGTATGTAGATGGAGTAGCCGAAAGCCGTTTGGCGATTGATCAAACCTCGGCCGAGAATTTCCATGTTTACTCGTGATCAGTTCATAAGGACCGAGCTCACCTTCGGGTGAAATTCGTGCTCTATACACGAGGGTTGGGCAAGCTCGTTCTCTAGTAGCTTCTACGCGCGATAGCGCCCATGCCCGAACTGGAATCAGAGGAAACCGTCGAGAATCGGCCATGATATGGAAGTTTTCCCCGCCGCCATGGCTGAACACCTCGGCTCACCGTCGAGAGCCTAGTTGCCAATATTTCTAGCTTCCACCCAGCCCTGGTTCGTGTTTCCCACGCACTACTGATGCTCTCCGACCGATTCCCGGTCGATTTGGTGCGCGGGAGAGTGGGACCAACCTCACCGGAACCCTAGCAGGTGCTGTCACCGGTGCGCACGGGTTTCCGGTCATCGCCGGCGTCCGGCGACCCCACCATCGAGTCCAGGGGATCAGTTAAGGGGCAGGCGGCGAGTTTCGGGCCGGGGGTGGCCGGGAACTCAGTTCCGGCGAAGGTCGCCGGAGATCGCCGCCGCCGCGCAGTTGGCGCGAGGAGGGAGACGACGCACTGTGTACGGGGCCCACAAGCCAGAGTTTAAACTTTTTCCCGAATTCCAGTTTCAGTCCAAACTTCAAATCCTTATAACTTTGGCTAGGATGCTCCAAATTAAGTGCACCAAATTTTGCTGGATTCAGATCTCTGAGCACTTTCCAGCAAACCAAGTTTCACTTCATGAAATTCCTTAATTCTCCAGAATTAAATCCTCAAAGTTTAAACTGTTAGGAATTTTAACTGGAGAATCCTTTGGAGGAAAATCCTGAAATTTTGCTGGGATGTTCACCAAAATATCCCTCAACTACCATAAAAATTTCAGACCCATTGGAGCTCATTTGATCCACCTAATGGTGTGATTAGTGAAACTGTTCCAGAGAAAATAGAAAATGTTCAGAAACATTTTCAGAATTTTCTCTGAAATTGTTTAGCTCATAACTTTAGCTAGGAACCTTCAAATTAAGTGAGACCAACTCCATTAGAACCCTCTGAAAATCTAGTTTTCAGAAAGTCATAGTTTGCTTCATGAAAATTCCTAGAACACCCTAAGAGTTCCAATTAAGGTCAAGGACATAATTAATTGTGGAGGGCTCAAATGAGCTTTGCTGCAACTAAAACTGGACCAAGTCTCTGTTTAGGTTGTAACCAAGCCACAGTAAAAGTTTCACAGTCATTAGATCTTTCTAGCAAGGGTTATAGACTTCACAACTTCAGAGTTAATATAAATGCATTTAAATTGATACATATGTTTCTTATATCATGTAGTCGCTAAGGTCGAGGAGGAACCCGAAGTCCTAGACTTTGTTACTCCGGAGGAACAGCTAGCCTACGACCAAGAGCAGCAAGGCAAGCTCCGGTTTGCATTAACCTTTTTACAAATGTTTATTGTTTTGAGCACGTCTTTGAATATTGTTCTTTGCATTAGAGTCTTGATTGGAAACCCAACTGCATAGCCAAGAAAACCATGGGTTGGGTTTAGGATTGAAAACCTCGTTAGCCACTGCATTGCTAAGATAGAGTAGGATTCGGTACAAGTCGAGTAGTTGGAACTACTCACGAGAATAGGCTAGAGGCACATTGCTCGGGTAGAGGTAGCACATGATACACATGGCAAGAAAATGAGACCGAGCGGAGAGTAAGGGCAGCAGGACTTTGTGGCCTGTGTGCTGTAGCTCCGCTTCTGTCGATTGAGGACCGAGCCGTGTGCGGGCCTGTTGAACAAGCTAGAACAGTACCGAAGACCTACCGGCTATATGGGAACCGGGAAACTGATGTAACTCGGGTAGCTGGGTGTTGAGGCATAGCTGGTCGTTCAGAGGGTAGGTTGAGAGCTCGAGGTGTAAATCGGCTGGCGGCACTGAGATGCGCGTGCAGAGACCTCTTGCTCGGGACGATTGGACCAGTTCAACATTTGGCTAACGGGTGAAAGGTAGTCGCATATGGCGTCCGTGATGGTTGTTGTAGGCAACATCGAGTACGGGCGTACGTGACGGGTTGTTCGGGTAACCCTGCAGGTGTAAATCGATTATAATCACCGTCCCTCACGGTCAGTGAGTACCACTTGTTCACTGTACCGTGATGTAGAAAGAACAGGCTAGTCACATGTTAAAATGTTGCTGATTGAAAGCTGGACATTGATTGTTAATGATATGCTGTAGCTTAGAGCTAACTAAAGTTCTTTTCAACCTTGGGCAAAGTACATGAGAGAAATGCGTTTCTTGTTTGATTGCGGCTCTCTCATGTGCCTTAGCGTAAGGTCCTCCACAACCTGCTGCTAAAACTTGAAAGTAAGGTTCTACTAATTAGGCGAGTCCTTGCAACTGATTTTTACCTCATGTAACCCATTACCCTCATGTAGAAGTTCCATGTTTAGGTGAGACGGGTCAGACTTGCTGAGCCTTCGTGCTCACTTCTTGTGTTTGAAGCATTTACAGGGTTCTATGAGGAAGGGACTCCCGAAGAGGAGACGGAACCCCAGGAGGGGAACCCCGTCGAGTGGGAGTCGTGCACGCCGCAGAGTTAGTGTGCGTGTGTGTGCTAGCAAGGGCACGTTAGAGGGCTGAACGTGACTTGATGCGTAGTCTACGCCCGCGAGTGTGGACTAAACTTATTTTGATGTAAACATGTTCATAAAACTGTTTATGTAATAAACTTCCGCTTCCGCTTTGTACCTTTGACGTGTGTTATACGGTGCTGTGCAACGCAGCACCCCTCAGCGTGATCCTGGCTCGACAGGACCAATGGGGTCGTGTCACAGCGATACCCTCCGCTGAGATGATATGCCCGAGAAAAGGCACTTGCGATATCCAAAACTCGCATTAGCTGAATTTCGCGTATAACTTGTGGTCCCGCAGCCGTTGCAAGACTATACGCAGATGTTTCTTGTGATCTTCCTCCGACTTGGAATATACCAGGATGTCGTCGATGAAGACCACGACAAACTTGTCCAGCTCCGGCATGAATACCGAGTTCATTAAGTACATGAAGTGAGCTGGAGCATTGGTAAGGCCGAAGGACATGACCAGGTACTCATAAAGTCCGTACCTTGTCGAGAAAGCTGTCTTTGGAATGTCCTCAGCCCTTATCTTAATCTGATGGTACCCGGATCTTAAATCCATCTTGGAAAAGATCTTTGCTTCGACCAACTGATCAAACAACATGTCGATCCGTGGAAACGGGTACTTGTTCTTGATGGTTACGGCATTTAATGGACGATAGTCCACACAAAGCCGCAACGTCTCATCCTTCTTCTTGACAAATAATGCCGAACAGCCCCATGACGAGGAGCTCGGCCTAATAAAACCCTTCTCCAGAAGGTCCGTGAGCTGAGTCTTCAGTTCAGCCAACTCCTTGGGCGCCATCTTGTACGGCCTTCGGGATATCGGCATGGTTCCCGGTGCAAGTTCAATCTTGAACTCCACCTCTCTATCGGGCGACATTCCTGGTAAATCATCCGGGAATACATCAGGGAACTCTCGGACCACTGGAATATCTTCCAATCTGATAGTTGTGGACTGATAGACACTTGGAAGTTTTATTTCTGGACTGTCCAGAAATAAAGAGTGAGACCCATGCACTTCTGAGTTTAAGTGCACGACTAGAAGGACGGTGTCTAAAACAGCGCCGTGGCGGGTTAACCACAACATCACTAGGATGACATCGACCTTCTGTCCCTCTAAGATAATGAGAGACGTGGGGTACACTCTACCCGCTAAGCATAATGGTGCTTTGGAAACCATTACGCTTGCTGAAATCTTCCCACCCGGTGAACAAATTAAATATGGACTATCGGTGGGTAGTATTGGCAAGCTGTGTTTAGCAATGAAAGCTTGGCTAATAAAATTATGCGTGGCGCCTGAATCAAACAGTACTATAGCGGGATGCTGGTGGAGTTGGAACATACCCGCAAGGATTGGCTCGCCCTCCGGCACGCCCTCTATTGCAAGCTGGTGGACGGTGCCGGGCCTAGGGTTTGCCCGCCGCGCATTAGTAGGGTTCCGGGGTTGATTCCTCCCCGGAAACTGCTGTGCCACTCCGCCGCCTTGCCTCTCCGGGCAACTGCTCGCGAAGTGTCCTGGACAACCACACTTGTAACATGTGGCCGCTGCTGGTGTAGTTGGCAGAAATGTGACATGGTGTCACGGGCTGCCACTTGCCACATCCCTTTCGGTTGTCTTCCTCTCACCGTGATGGTGAACGGCACCCAACCGGGTGGCATAGGTCCTGCAGGGACTTCGACATGGATTGTCCACGTCTTGTTCCCCTCTTCGCCTTCTTCCTTGGTGAAGTACTGTGGCATCTATTTATATCCGAAATATTGAAGCATCTGCCTCAATGTTTCCGGATAACCGCTGTGGTGAGAACAGTGGGATACCACCCACCCGTTCTCCAACTGTTTGTCTGCTGTCATCTGTAAAAATATATTTGAGAAATGTCAAATATTTATTTAAACTGTAAACTACTGAGTTATAACATAAGACATGTCATTGAACCCATGAAATTTGGAAACAGTTCAAATTTTAAACAAATTTGACTGCTGATCTGCTGTTCCCATGACAGCCCTGACCAGTTTCCATTTCAACCTGATTTAGGCCATGTTAAAGCAAAACCAATTCTGGAGCTCAACATCAAAGTTAAAGCTAACTTCAATAGCTTTCCAGAAAGTATTTGCTTGGCCTACGATCTGTCCTGGTTCAAAAGTTATGAGATGTCAAAGTTAAAAGAATTTCTTGAGACAATTGGACAGCACCTCCCTGCTTTAGGTACTGATTTGATCCAAGAATTCCAGTTAATTCTGTTCCTAATCTGACAAAACATACTGTTACAAAGTTGTAACCCATCTCATAGGCTTTCCAGAACTATCTCATTTTCTATTTTTGGATTTTTAAGCAGGAAGTTATGCTTAATTTTCAGAGAGTTTACAGAGAGTCTTTACCCTGTCCTGTTTTCTGGACAGTTTTAACTCTACTGCATTTTTCGAGTGGTTAAGGGATGAAACACCTCTGGACCTCAACAGAAGAGTTGTAAAGCTCTTCCAAAGATTTCCAGAAATATATCCTATGACCCCATCCTCTAAAGAACTCAACCTCTAACCTCTGATTAACTTCAGCCTTAATTCAGCTGAAAACAGAGTGCTTTGTCCTTAACAACCTATAAGTTGAAAACTTGTTAACTTTGAATATCTTGTTCAAGGGAAGGAGTTACATCAAGTTTTACTACTTTAAATCAAAACCTTCAAGTTTTAAATGAAGTTGTTCATTTAGTTGAGTGTGACGTTGATGCGTCACCATATTATGTCGGTACTACGTTCTCACAAAGAAAAACCTATACCGGACTTAGCCGGCTTCGTTAATTCAGTGGCACTAAACGTCACTCGCACACGGATGCTACACGTCTACCGTTTCGTGGTCAGGCTACCTGTAGAAACTCAAACAATCATCAGACTCGGCTGCACACTGAGCCCGGAATCCATACAGTTCGTACACCCGGCCGTCATCACTCACCCGGATGTTCTCAAGCCAAACACGCCTTGAGTTACGTGTTCACGTTTCAGACCACGTGACGGGGTCTCCCAAGTTGCACCACGCATGCTAGGGACAGACGTTGCTCGAATACCCCAAATGACATCAAGAGTCGTAGAGGATATCAAAGCGGGTCGGGTTACCTGCCACCCGTGGGGCTCCACCCTTCAGCTTGTGCGCACTGGTGGACAGCGCTTACGTGTACACCCCAAGACATAAACGTCCCGAGATACACGATTTCCCGACATAATCAAATAAGTTAATATGCCACTTTCTATACACTAATAACATCCTTATATGGGCTACTAACTCGTTCCTCACTGGATTTTTGAAAAAGATGACCTTTGTAGTGCGTTAAACCTCAAGCGAGCTCTGATACCACGCTGACACGACCCCACGGTCTTGTCGAGCCAGGATCACGCTGAGGGGTGCTGCGTTGCACAGCACCGTATAACACACGTCAAAGGTACAAAGCAAAAGCGAAATTTTATTACATAAACAAGTTTATGAACATGTTTACATCAAAATAGTTCCAGTCTACACTCACGGGCGTAGACTACGCATCAAGTCCACGTTCAGCCCTTGAACGTGTCCTTGCTAGCACACACGCACACTAACTCTGCGGCGGGCACGACTCCCACTCGACGGGGTTCCCCTCCTGGGGTTCCGTCTCCTCTTCTGGAGTCTCTTCCTCATAGAACCCTGCAAAAGCTTCAAACACAAGCAGTGAGCACGAAGGCTCAGCAAGTCTGACCAGTCTCACCTAAACATGAAACTTCTAAGCGAGGGGTGGTGGGTTACATGAGGTAAAAATCATTTGCAAGGACTCGCCTAATTAGTAGAACCTTACTTTCAAGTTTTAGCCGCAGGTTGTGGAGAACCTTACGCTAAGGTACATGAGAGAGCCGCAATCAAACAAGAAACGCATTTCTCTCATGTACTTTGCCCAAAGTTGAACAGAACTTTAGTTAGCTCTAGACTACAGCAATTCATTAACAATCAAGTTCACCTTTCAATCAGCAACATTTTAACATGCAACTAGCCTGTTCTTTCTACGTCACGGTACAGTGAATAAGTGGTACTCACTGACCGCGAGGGACGGCGATTATAATTGATTTACACCTGCAGGGTTACCCGAACAACCCGTCACGTACGCCCGTACTCGATGTTGCCTACAACAACCATCACGGACGCCGTACGCAACCACCTTTCGCCCGTCAGCCAAATATTGAACCGGTCCCATCGTCCCGAGCAAGAGGTCTCTGCACGCGCATCTCTGTGCCGCCAGCCAATTTACACCTCAAGCTCTCAACCTACACTCTGAACGACGGGCAATGCCTCAATACCCAGCTACCCGAGTTACATCAGTTTCCCGGTTCCCATATAGCCGGTAGGTCTTCGGTACTGTTCTAGCTTGTTCAACAGGCCCGCACACGGCTCGGTCCTCAATCGACACAAGCGGAGCTACAGCACACAGGCCCCAAAGTCCTGCTGCCCTTACCCTCCGCTTGGTCTCATTTTCTTGCCATGTGTTTCATGTGCTATCACTACCCGAGTCGAGTGCCTCTAGCCTATGCTCGCGAGTAGTTCCAACTACTCGACTTGTACCGAATCCTACTCTATCTTAGCATTGCGGTAGCTAACAGGGTTTGCCATCCTAAACCCCACCCATGGTTTTCTTGGCTATGCAGTTGGGTTTCCAAGCAAGACACTAATGCAAAGAATAAAATAAGCAAGTATGTGCTCAAAACAATAAAACTTGTAAAAGGTTAATGCAAACCGGAGCTTGCCTTGCTGCTCTTGGTCGTAGGCTAGCTGTTCCTCCGGAGTAACGAAGTCTAGGACTTCGGGTTCCTCCTCGACCTTAGCGACTACATGATAGAAGCAATACATGTATTAATTTAAATGCAGTTTATTTACTTTTAATCTTGTGAAGTCTATAACTCTTACTAGACAAGCCCAATGACTGTGAAACTTTTACTGTGGCTTGGTTACAACCTAAACAGAGACTTGGTCAAGCTTTAGTTGCAGCAAAGCTCATTTGAGCCCTCCACAATTAATTATGTTCTTGACCTTAATTGAAGGCTTTTAGGGTGTTCTAAAGATTTTCATGGAACAAACTACGACTTTCTGAAAACTAGATTTTCAGAGGGTTCTAATGGAGTTGGTCTTACTTAATTTGAAGGTTCCTAGCTAAATATATGAGCTAAACAATTTCAGAGAAAATTCTGAAAATGTTTCTGAACATTTTCTATTTTCTCTGGAACAGTCTCACTAATCACACCATTAGGTGGATCAAATGAGCTCCAATGGATCTGAAACTTTTATTGTAGTTCAGGGATATTTTGGTGAACATCCCAGCAAAATTTCAGGATTTTCCTCCAAAGGATTCTCCAGTTAAAATTCCAAACAGTTTAAATTTTGAGGAATTAATTCTGGAGAAATAAGGGTTTTCATGAAGTGAAACTTGATTTGCTGGAAAGTGCTCAGAGAGCTGAATCCAACAAAATTTGGTTCACTCGATTTGGATCTTTCTAGCCAAAGTTATGAGGATTTGAAGTTTGGAAGAATTCTGAAAATCGGGGAAAAAGTTTAAACTCTCGGGGGCCCGCGGGGACACGTGTCGAGCGCGGAGGTGTCCGGCACACCGGGGCTCACATGGTATTTGCGTGCCAGCACAGCCGATCCCGTCCACACCCGATCCCAATTTAAATTCTTCAGCTGCTGACACGTGGGCCAGCCGGCTTCGTCTTCCTCCCGCCGTTCTCTCGCGTCCGCGCCGCCGACCTCGCCGGAGCAGACTCGGGGCTCGCCGGCTCGCCGCTGCCGGACCTCCCATGGTCTGAAACTCGCCGCCAGGGGGTTGTCGACGTCGAGGAACACGTCGGTGGTGTCAGGTCGGGCTGGGGGTCACCAGAAATAGCCCGGCGACGTGCCGCAGCCTCGGTTGAGGTTCGGCGCCGTCGACCTTGGGTGCTAACCCGCCAACACCTCGAACAAACGGTCCTACAGCATCAGTGTACCTCTAAGAAGCTCGACAAGGTGTCAAAAGGGTTCAGGGATGGCAGCAAGTCGGTCGGCACCGTGTGACCGATCGTGCCCGCCATGACCGCCCTCGATCGAGCTCGAAATTCGTCACTCCTAGACAGTTTCACGCCACGGGTGCAGAAAAGAACTTGATCGCTGGCTAGTCCAGCGTCTATGTGCAAGATTTGATGACCTCCGAAAGATCATAGAGCGAGAATTTAAAGAAACCGTACCGGAAGCTCGGTTTACGGTTGCCGGAGCAAAAACTGAGAATTCGCCGGCGAGAGTTCACGGCGTGGCTTGAGCTTCAGGTGGAAGCAGCGTGGAGTCCGTGCGCTCCTGTTGCCGCCCTTGCTCGGCTGTGGAAATGGCTGCAGTGTGCTGCCCACGTGAGACCGATCGCCTTCCTTCAGCGAAACTGCGGCGGTCGTCGTTGATCACGGAAACAGGGGCCGAAACCCGGTGGCTCAGGCGTTGGGAGGGTGGTGCTCGAGCTCAGGATGTTGCCTGGCAACTCGGAGAGGCGAGGACACGATTGTTTGCTGTGTTTTTCCCGATCGACCGAGAGCTCGGGAAGAAAAGGAATGGCGCCGCCCAGTGTCGCTCACGGGGATAAGAAGGCACCCGGTCTTCACCCCGTTGAGGCGGTGACGGTCGCGTGGGGGCGCGAGCAAGCCGCCCTGGGCGCCAGCGCGCGGAGAGGGGAAGCAGCTCGTGGCGCCGGCAGCTTCTCGGTGGCACAGCCGACAGCTGCTCGGTGGAATTTCCCACCAAGGCTGTGACTTTGTGTGCAAGTTTTGCCTGCTTCTCTCTATGACATGTGGGTCCCACCCGGGGTTTTAACCTCTGAAATTTACTCCTAATCACTGTTGTAAACAGTGAGCCCCAAAATACCCCTGGTGATTCAAATTATTCACCCATGAGCCATTTGAATTGAGTAGAATTCAAATTGGGTTCGGTTTGGATGAATTTCAGCACAAGTTCAGTTTTGAATTCAAATGAAGTTTGAATTTGTCCCACTTAGCTCATGTCAAGATCAACTCCAAATGGAGTGAAAATTGGGGTCTGAGCTCATAAAAATGTGCTGAATAAGGATATGCCTCCTACTTTTAAATTCATGGATAAAAACAGTTTGAATTTGAATATGGTTTCAAACTGCCCTCTTTCTAACTATACCCAAAATGACCTCAAAAAGGTTTTGAATTTGGGTGAAACTTGGCATGGACATCCTTAGCAATGTGTAGGAGTTTTCATATGTCCAGCCCACCTATATCACATGTGAGAAATACCACTTTTGCAATATGTGTGTTTGTTCTCTAATGAGCATGTTGATGGTGGTTACTTACTCTTCATTTGTGTTCATCAACTTACTTCAAATGAAGTGTGTGGTGTGGTGATGAACACTTCAAGTAGGTGTCAAAACTGAGGCCCTTACAGAACCCCAGGAGGGGAACCCCGTCGAGCGGGAGTCGTGCACGCCGCAGAGTTAGTGTGCGTGTGTGCTAGCAAGGACACGTTCAAGGGCTGAACGTGGACTTGATGCGTAGTCCACGCCCGTGAGTGTAGACTGGACTTATTTTGATGTAAACATGTTCATAAACCAGTTTATGTAATAAAACTTTGCTTCCGCTTTGTACCTTTGATGTGTTTATCCGGTGCTGTGCAACGCAGCACCCCTCAGCGTGATCCTGGCTCGACAAGACCGTGGGGTCGTGTCAGCGTGGTGTCAGAGCTCGCTTGAGGTTTAACGCACTACAAAGGTCATCTTTTTCAAAAATCCAGTGAGGAACGAATTAGTAGCCCGTATAAGGATGTTATTAGCATATAGAAAGTGGCATACTAACCTATTTGTCTATGTCGGAAAATCGTGCATCTCGGGACGTTTATGTCTTGGGGGGTGCACGTAAGCGCTGTCCACCAGTGCGCACAAGCTGAAGGGTGGAGCCCCACGGGTGGCAGGTAACCCGACCCGCTCTGGTATCCTCTACGACTCTTCATGTCGTTTGGAGTATTCGAGCAACGTCTGTCCCTGGCGTGCGTGGTGCAACTTGGGAGACCCTGTCACGTGGTCTGAAACGTGAACACGTAACTCAAGGCGTGTTTGGCTTGAGAACATCCGGGCGAGTGATGACGGCCGGGTGTACGAACTCTATGGATTCCGGGCTCGGTGTGCAGCCGAGTCTGATGATTGTTTGAGTTTCTGCAGGTAGCCTGACCACGAAACGGTAGACGTGTAGCATCTGTGTGCGAGTGACGTTTAGTGCCACTGAATTAACGAAGCCGGCTAAGTCCGGTATAGGTTTTTCTTTGTGAGGACGTAGTACCGACATAATCTGGTGACACATCGACGTCACACCCCATTAAATGAAAAACTTCATTTAAAACTTGAAGATTTTGATCCAAAGTAGTAAAACTTGATGTAACTCCTTAACTTGAACAGGATATTCAAAGTTAACAAGTTTTCAACTTATAGGTTGTTAAGGACAGAGTACTCTGGTTTCAGCTGAATTAAGGCTGAAGTTGATCAGAGGTTAGAGGTTGAGTCCTTTCGAGGTTGGGGTCATATGATACATTTCTGGAAAGCTTTGGAAGAGCTTTACAACTCTTCTGTTGAGGTCAATAGGTGTTTCATCCCTTAACCACTCGAAAAATGCAGTAGAGTTGAAACTGTCCAGAAAACAGGACAGAGTAAAGACTCTCTGTAAACTCTCTGTAAATTAAGCATAACTTTCTGCTTAAAAATCCAAAAATAGAGAATGTGGTAGTTCTGGAAAGCTTATGAGATGGGTTACAACTTTGTAACAGAAAGTTTTGTCATATTGGGGGCAGAATTAACTGGAATTCTTGGGTCAAACCAGTACCTAAAGCAGGGAGGTGCTGTCCAATTGTCTCCAGAAATTCTGTTAACTTTAACCTCTCATAACTTTTGAACCAGGACATATCTTAGGCCAAGCAAATTCTTTCTGGAAATCTATTGAAGTTAGCTTTAACTTTGATGTTGAGCTCCAGAATTGGTGTTGCCTTTAACATGGCCTAAATCAGGTTGAAATGGAAACTGGTCAGGGCTGTCATGGGAACAGCAGATCAGCAGTCAAATTTGTTTAAAATTTTAACTATGTTTCCAAGTTTTATGGGTTCAATAACATGTCTTATGTTATAACTCAATGGTTTACTGTTTAAATAAATATTTGACATTTCTCAAATATAATTTTTACAGATGACAGCAGATAAACAGTTGGAGAAAGGGTGGATGGTTTCCCACTGTTCTCACCGTCGCGGCTACCTGGAAGCATTGTGGCAAATGCTCCAATATTTCTGGTACCACCAGATGCCGCAGTATTTCACGAAGGAAGAAGGTGAAGAGGGGAACAGGACGTGGACAATCCATGTCGAGGTCCCTGCGGGACCTACGCCACCCGGTTGGGTGCCCTTCACCGTTACGGTGAGAGGTAGGCAACCGGAAGGGATGTGGCAAGTGGCAGCTCGTGACACCATGTCACGTTTCTGCCAACTACACATGCAGGCTATGGACGGCACTCCATACGCGCTTGTTCCGGTGGAGGGACGGGCTCAGCATGTGTGGGAAGAGAGGTACCTGGAGGCAACGGACCCGAGTTGCCCAAGGTACAACCCCGCGGAGGCAAATCTCAGCCTCCAGATGAGGGCGGGAAACGCCGTGATGGACAGCCAAGCTGTTCATACGGAGCATCTCACCACGAAGCTCAAGGAAAGCACGAGCCGTGGAGACCATTTCGAGAGTTCTCACAGCGCACTCCGCAATGTGCTCCTTCCGACGATCAAGCGACTGAATGAACAACATAATCAGTCGCATCGTCTGAAGAAGGCGAAGAGGAAAAGCCGTGTCGATATCGCGGCGTTGCAAGAACCGGTACAGAATCTGACCCAGCAGAACGAGGAACTTACTCAAGAGCGGGACGACGCTATTGAGGAAGGGCAAGGCTGGGAAGAAGATTACAACCAAGCCATGGACGAGGTGCATGCATTGCAGGACCTCGTACCTCCGGTGTTAGGCGTACCGGTGGTCTTGGGCCTTCCAGCAATGGGAGAACCCGGGATGGGAGAAGAGGTGGTAGATCCAGAGCCACCAGCAGAGGTACCGGAGGAGGACGACCCACAGGAGGTCGAGTTCTACTCCGAGTAGGGGGTTACAGTTGCCATGTAGGGCACCTAGGGTAGAGTAGCCCAAATTTTGTAATCGGTGACATGTCGTGTAGACAGTAGCGTATGTATAGGTAGTGACGACATGAGCACGACTTCTCGGAGACCCGAGAATAATGTATCTTGTATAAAGTTTATGCTTTATCAATATATGTAAATGTTGTGCAAATTAATCATGTGTCACTTCAATACCTACTGTTGCATATGGAATTTTAAGTAAGACATGTGTTAATCGCTGCTGTTTTGAATTTCAGAATGACGCGTACTCGTGCCAACCCTGATGTTGGGGGTACTAGCCAAGGGGGAGAGACCTCCCAACAGCCTCCCGAGGACTCCTCGGGACAACAGCAGCAGCAACAGCAACAGCAAACACCGCCACCGCCACTGCCAACAGTTACATTGGCCGACATCGTCGCGGCAATGGCGGGTTCACATAAGTAGCACACGGAGTTGCTGCAAACGCTTATTGCTAATACGTCTCGCCCAGAGAGACGTCAAGACCGTGAGGAGCGTCAACAGAGCTCCTACTCTGACTTCCTGGCGACTCATCCCCCTGTATTCTCAAGGGCGGATGAACCTCTTGACGCGGACAACTGGCTCCGTGCAATAGAGATGAAGTTCGGGCTGCTCCAGATAAGTGAGCAGCGCAAGACTCAGTTCGCGGTCCAGCAGCTCCAAGGATCCGCGAGCGCGTGGTGGGCCAACTACTGTGCTTCACAGCCCACCGACCGAGTGATGACCTGGACAGAGTTCCGGACGGCCTTCAGGGCCTATCACATACCGCCAGGTCTGATGAAAAGAAAGTCGCAGGAATTCTTACACCTGCAACAAGGGAGCTGGAACGCGCTAGAATACTCCAGGGCGTTCAACGATCTTGCACTCTACGCGTCGTATCACGCAGATACGGACGAGAAGCGGCGGGACCACTTTCACCAGGGGCTTAACCCGCTCCTGAAGGACAAGTTGGCGATATTCAATCATGGCAGCCTCAACGACATCATTGATGCTGCGATTCTTTAGGAGGACTCCGGTAAGGAGTTAGCAGCGGCGGAGAGGAAGCGAAGCGTGCCGCAGAGCAGCGTAGAAGGAGGCGGTCCTTCTCAGAAGTTTCGGATGGTGAATCGCCCACCATCAGGTCCACGCTGGCAGCCACCACAGAGGTCGATGCCGTTTCGCAGTCGGCCGTACTCTTCACCGGCATTCAGGCCGGCACTGCCAGTACCACCTCCGCAACAACAGCAGCAGCGGGCGATGCCGCGTGCGTATGCACCTCAGCAGCGCATGCCGGGCTTTCGTCCCCCGAGCACTACACCAGCAGCGGCCACATGTTACAAGTGTGGTCGTTCAGGACACTTCGCGAGCAGTTGCCCGGAGAGGCAAGGCGGCGGAGTGGAACCACAGTTTCCGGGGAGGAATCAACCCCAGAAACCTACTAATGCGCGGCAGGCAAACCCTAGGCCCGGCACCGTCCACCAGCTTGCCATAGAGGACGTGCCGGAGGGCGAGCCAATCCTTGCGGGTATGTTTCAACTCCACCAGCATCCCGCTATAGTACTGTTTGATTCAGGCGCCACACATAATTTTATTAGCCAAGCTTTCATTGCTAAACACAGCATGCCAATACTACCCACCAATAGTCCATATTTAATTTGTTCACCGGGTGGGAAGATTTCAGCAAGCGTAATGGTTTCCAAAGCACCATTATGCTTAGCGGGTAGAGTGTACGCCACGTCTCTCATTATCTTAGAGGGACAAAAGGTCGATGGCATCCTAGGGATGTCGTGGTTAACCCACCACGGCGCTGTTTTAGACACCGTCCTTCGAGTCGTGCACTTAAACTCAGAAGTGCACGGGTCTCACTCTTTATTTCTGGACAGTCCAGAAATAAAACTTTCAAGTGTTTATCAAGCCACAACCATCAGATTGGAAGATATTCCAGTGGTCCGAGAGTTCCCTGACGTATTCCCGGATGATTTGCTGGGGATGCCGCCCGATAGAGAGGTGGAGTTCAAGATTGAACTTGCACCGGGAACCATGCCGATATCCCGAAGGCCGTACAAGATGGCGCGCAAGGAGTTGGCTGAACTGAAGACTCAGCTCACGGACCTTCTGGAGAAGGGTTTTATTAGGCCGAGCTCCTCGCCATGGGGCTGTTCGGCATTATTTGTCAAGAAGAAGGATGAGATGTTGCGGCTTTGCGTGGACTATCGTCCATTAAATGCCATAACCATTAAGAACAAGTACCCGTTGCCACGGATCGACATGTTGTTTTATCAGTTTGTCGAAGCAAAGATCTTTTCCAAGATGGATTTAAGATCCGGGTACCATCAGAATAAGATAAGGGCTGAGGACATTCCAGAGACAGCTTTCTCGACAAGGTACGGACTTTATGAGTACCTGGTCATGTCCTTTGGCCTTACCAATGCTCCAGCTCACTTCATGTATTAATGAACTCGGTATTCATGCCGGAGCTGGACAAGTTTGTCGTGGTCTTCATCGACGACATCCTTATTCCAAGTCGGAGGAAGATCACAAGAAACATCTGCGTATAGTCTTGCAACGGCTGCGGGACCACAAGTTATACGCGAAATTCAGCAAATGCGAGTTTTGGATATCGCAAGTGCCTTTTCTCGGGCATATCATCTCAGTGGTGGGTATCGCTGTGGACCCGAGCAAGATAACTCAAGTGCTGAATTGGAAATCCCCGAGAACTGTTCACGAGGTACGGAGTTTCCTCGGACTCGCGGGATATTATCGGAGGTTCATTCCAAACTTTTCGAAGATTGCCAAGCCAATGACAGAGCTGCTGAAGAAGGCTACCAAATATGTTTGGAGTCCGGCATGTGAAGCAGCATTCAAGGCTTTAGTCAAGCACCTGACATCAGCACCGGTTTTGGCGCAGCCAGACACAACAAAACCATTCGATGTGTACTGCGATGCATCCGGCATTGGGCTCGGATGTGTGCTGATGCAAGACCGAAGAGTTGTCGCGTATGGATCACGGCAGCTTAGAAACCATGAGCACAATTATCCAACTCACGACTTGGAGCTCGCTGCCGTGGTACTTGCACTAAAAATGTGGAGGCACTACCTACTCGGTAACCTCGTACATCTATATACCGACCACAAAAGCCTCAAGTACATATTCACTCAGAAGGAGCTGAACATGAGGCAACGAAGATGGTTAGAATTGATAAAGGATTACGAAATAGAGATCCATTATCATTCGGGCAAGGCAAACATAGTGGCTGATGCGCTGAACCGCAAGTCACACATCAACAATCTGACCGTCACACCGTTGGAAGAGAGCGAACCACCACTACATGTAATTCCACACGGAGCTCTCTACAACCAAGCTTTGATCCCCACCATCCGTGAAGAGATAGCGGCAGCCCAGAACAATGACAAGGGCATGTCGCATTTGCGGAGACGTGTAGACAGTGGGGAGCTGAAATGTTTCCTGAAGGACAGAGACGGCGTCCTATGGTTCAAGGACCGGATCGTCGTACCCCGAAACCCGGAGTTACGGAAGAAATTTTTTGATGAGGCTCACTTATCAAAATTTTCTATTCACCCCGGCAGCAACAAGATGTATCAAGAACTCAGAAGCAAGTTTTGGTGGACACGGATGAAGTGAGAGACTGCAAAATACGTGTCCGAGTGTGATACATGTCGAAGGGTGAAGGCAGACCACATGCGAAAACCGGGACTGCTGCAACCACTGGGATTCCTGCTTGGAAGTGGGAGGACATGAGCATGGATTTCATCGTCGGTTTACCCACCACTTTTCAGAAGCATGATTCGGTGTGGGTGATCGTCGATCGGCTCACCAAAGTGGCCCATTTCATCCCGGTTAACACCAACTACAACGCCAAGAAGTACGCTGAACTGTACATCTCACGGATCCTATGCTTGTACGGCGTACCCCGTACCATCATATCAGATCGGGGCACTTTATTTGTGTCCCGTTTTTGGGAGCAGCTACACGCTGCCTTGGGGACGAAGTTGATCCGTAGTTCAGCATACCACCCGCAGATGGATGGGCAAACCGAGAGGGTAAATCAGATCTTAGAAGACATGCTACGAGCTTGCGCTATCAACCACGGCAAGAATTGGGATGATCACTTGCCATTAGCCGAGTTCTCGTACAACAATGGGTACCAAGCCAGCATCAAGATGGTGCCCTACGAGGCGCTATACGGGAGAAAATGCCGCACACCATTGAATTGGTGTGAGTCTGGCGAAAGGGTTACCTTCAGGATTGACCTTGTCAACAACGCGGAAGAAAAGGTTCGACTGATTCAAGCGAACCTAAAAGCCGCTCAATCCCGACAGAAACAGTATGCGGACCGGAGAAGGCGCCCATTACAATTCGAAGTTGGAGATCACGTATATCTACGCGTGTTTCCAATGAAGGGCGTAAACAGATTTGGGGTGAGAGGAAAGTTGTCACCCCGATTCATCGGTCCATTCCAGATTACCGAAAGATGTGGATCAGTGGCATACCGGCTGAAATTACCAGAAGCACTTTCCGGTGTGCACGACGTCTTTCACATTTCCCAGCTGAGGAAGTGTCTCAAGCTATCAACTACCGTTCAGCTGGAAGACATTGAAGAACTGCAACCGGATCACACCTATCGGGAGGAACCGGTGCAGATTATTGATGAAAAGGCCCGAACCACACGCAACCGTACGTTGTGGTTCTACAAGATTCTATGGAGTAATCACTCCATGGACGAAGCGACATGGGAGAGCGAAGGATTCCTTCGCGCTAACTACCCCGACTTTTTCACGTCGCATATCCGGTAATTTTCCACCGTCCTCTCTCTCATTTTCACCTTATAAACTCGGGACGAGATTCTTTTAAGGGGGGAGGAATGTAAGGGCCTCAGTTTTTGACACATATTTGAAGTGTTCATCACCACACCACACACCTCATTTGAGGAAAGTTGATGAACACAAATGAAGAGCAAGTAACCACCATCAACATGCTCATTAGGGAAACAAACTCACATATTGCAAAAGTGGTATTTCCCACATGTGATATAGAAGGTCTGGACATATGAAAACTCCTACACATTGCTAAGGATGTCCATGCCAAGTTTCACCCAAATTCAAAACCTTTTTGAGGTCATGATGGGTATAGTTAGAAAGAGGGCAGTTTGAAACCATATTCAAATTCAAACTGTTTTTATCCCATGAATTCAAAAGTGGGAGGCAGATTCTTATTCAGCACATTTTGTGAGCCCACACACCAATTTTCACTCCATTTGGAGTTCATCTTGACATGAGCTAAGTGGGGCAAATTCAAACTTTATTTGAATTTCAAACTGAACTTGTGCTGAAATTCATTCAAAACAAACCCAATTTGAATTCTAATCAGTTGAAATGGCTCATGGGTGAATAATTTGAATCACCATGGGTATTTTGGGGCTCACTGTTTACAACAGTGATTAGGAGTGAATTTCAGAGGTTAAAACTCCGGGTGGGACCCACATGTCAGCCACTGAAGCAAAAGAAACCGACTGAGAGCTCAGCTCGGTTAACCGCGCGCGCTGCAGCTAATGCCACGGTGAAGAAACGGCGAAGCCACCAGCTGCTTGCCGATCTCAGCCGCGGAACCGACTCCCTGGGCCTTTATCTACCCGCCCGAGCGGTCACCGGCGCCTTTCATCGCTGCCTCGTCGCACTTCTACTCAAAAAGCCGAAACACCTCGCCGCCCGAGTGAATCTTCGGTTCCTCATCGCCCGGCCGATCTAGTGACCCTCTCGGTGATCTGAGACCAGCACCTGGTGCGCCAAGCCAGCTTCGACGCCCTCGCATCGGTTCCAGACCCTGCGCGGTCTTCCCCGAGCTCCACCGCGGCGATCTTGTCTCTGCCGGTTCAGCTCGAGCCGCCGCTGCGGGAACCGTCCGTCCGGCTACCACAGCCCACCGTTCACGGAGCTGTGAACAGCAAAGAGGTTCGCCTCCAACCCCTCTTTCATTTCCGCAAGCTCCGGCGGCGTGACAAGCACTGCTCCGGCCAGAATTTCATATTTTCGTGACGGTGTGCAAAAGTGAGGTCGGTACTGATCCGAGAAATTCGTAAGCCACACTGCATCACTCATCCTCTTGTGGAGAGGATCACTTCTAGTAGCCCGTGCGGATCCATAGGAGCAAGAACCACGAAGAACCGTGGAGGGAAACCGCTGTTCTTCAAGTTCTAGTAGAAATCCCGATTTCCGGCCTAGGTCGCACGGTGACAGCCCAACACAGCCCTTCCCGAGCTCCGTAGAGCTCATGTCGACCTTTCCTATGGTCCACTGATGCTCGACAACCCTTAGCTTGATCAGGGGAGGTGCTAGAGAGGGTGGACAACGCGACCAAAAGTTCTTCCGAGGTTGCGGCTCGTCGCCGACCAGGTGGCGGCCGTTGTCATGACGAGCTGACCCCAGAATCCTGTTCCCCGAGTGGAAGTAGGCAGGGGCGGCCAGAATCGTGAAGTTTGGAGCTTTAGAGAAGCCGGCGGCGAGCTCTCCGGCGAGGTTCCCCGGAGGCAGAGCGCGGGCGTCGGGAGGTTGAAGAACGGGGTGGACCCCAGCTGTCAGCGACCGATATTTTAAATCGGGATCGGGCTGCGGCCGGGATCTGGTGTGATGGCGCGCAAATACCCTGTGGGCCTCGGTGTGCCGGACACCTCCGCGCTCAACACGTGTCCCCGTGGGCCCCGCGAGTTTAAACTTTTCCCCGATTTTCAGAATTCTTCCAGACTTCAAATCCTCATAACTTTGGCTAGAAAGCTCCAAATCGAGTGAACCAAATTTTGTTGGATTCAGCTCTCTGAGCACTTTCCAGCAAATAAAGTTTCACTTCATGACAACCCTTATTTCTCCAGAATTAATTCCTCAAAGTTTAAACTGTTTGGAATTTTAACTGGAGAATCCTTTGGAGGAAAATCCTGAAATTTTGCTGGGTTGTTCACCAAAATATCTCTGCACTACCATAAAAATTTCAGATCCATTTGAGCTCATTTGATCCACCTAATGGTGTGATTAGTGAAACTGTTCCAGAGAAAATAGAAAATGTTCAGAAACATTTTCAGAATTTTCCCTGAAAGTGTTTAGCTCATAACTTTAGTTAGGAACCATCAAATTAAGTGAGACCAACTCCATTAGAACCCTCTGAAAATCTAGTTTTCAGAGAGTCATAGTTTGTTTCATGAAAAGCAGCAAGGCAAGCTCCGGTTTGCATTAACCTTTTTACAAATGTTTATTGTTTTGAGCACATCTTTGAATACTGTTATGATTCTTTGCATTAGAGTCTTGGTTGGAAACCCAACTGCATAGCCAAGAAAACCAGGGGTTGGGTTTAGGATGGAAAACCCTGTTAGCTACTGCAATGCTAAGATAGAGTAGGATTCGGTACAAGTCGAGTAGTTGGAACTACTCGCGAGCATAGGCTAGAGGCGCTCGACTCGGGTAGTGATAGTACATGAAACACATGGCAAGAAAATGAGACCAAGCGGAGGGTAAGGGCAGCAGGACTTTGGGGCCTGTGTGCTGTAGCTCTGCTTGTGTCGATTGAGGACCGAGCCGTGTGCGGGCCTGTTGAACAAGCTAGAACAGTACCGAAGACCTACCGGCTATATGGGAACCGGGAAACTGATGTAACTCGGGTAGCTGGGTATTGAGGCATTGCCCGTCGTTCAGAGGGTAGGTTGAGAGCTTGAGGTGTAAATCGGCTGGCGGCACAGAGATGCGCGTGCAGAGACCTCTTGCTCAGGACGATGGGACCGGTTCAATATTTGGCTGAGGGGCAAAAGGTGGTTGCGTACGGCGTCCGTGATGGTTGTTGTAGGCAACATCGAGTACGGGCGTACGTGACGGGTTGTTCGGGTAACCCTGCAGGTGTAAATCGATTATAATCGCCGTCCCTCGCGGTCAGTGAGTACCACTTGTTCACTGTACCGTGACGTAGAAAGAACAGGCTAGTTGCATGTTAAAATGTTGCTGATTGAAAGATGGACTTGATTGTTAATGATTTGCTGTAGTTTAGAGCTAACTAAAGTTCTTTTCAACTTTGGGCAAAGTACATGAGAGAAATGTGTTTGTTGTTTGATTGCGGCTCTCTCATGTGCCTTAGCGTAAGGTTCTCCACAACCTGCTGCTAAAACTTCAAAGTAAGGTTCTACTAATTAGGCGAGTCCTTGCAAATGATTTTTACCTCATGTAACCCATCACCCCTCATGTAGAAGTTCCATGTTTAGGTGAGACGGGTCAGACTTGCTGAGCCTTCGTGCTCACTGCTTGTGTTTGAAGCTTTTGCAGGGTTCTATGAGGAAGGGACTCCCGAGGAGGAGACGGAACCCCAGGAGGGGAACCCCGTCGAGTGGGAGTCGTGCACGCCGCAGAGTTAGTGTGCGTGTGTGCTAGCAAGGACACGTTCAAGGGCTGAACGTGGACTTGATGCGTAGTCTATGCCGGTGAGTGTAGACTGGACTTATTTTGATGTAAACATGTTCATAAACCAGTTTATGTAATAAAACTTTGCTTCCGCTTTGTACCTTTGATGTGTGTTATCCGGTGCTGTGCAATGCAGCACCCCTCAGCGTGATCCTGGCTCGACAAGACCGTGGGGTCGTGTCAGTTTGTGGCCGGGATTTGGTGCGGCAGCGTGGGTAAAACCCCGTGGGCCACGGTGTGGCCGCACTCTCAGTGGGCCGGCTTGAGGAGTGGGCCCCACCCGCAGAATTTAAACATTTTTGGGGATTTCCAGTTTTAGTTCAAACTTCAAATGAATAGAACTTCTGCTAAGAAACTCCAAATTCAGTGAACCAAATTTTGCTGAACTCAGGATTCTGAGTACTTTCCAGCAATACCAATTTCATCTCATGAAACCTAATAGTTTTCCAGAATTAATTCCCTAAATTTTAAATTATTGGGAATTTTATCTGGAGAATTACTTTATGAAAAATGCTGAAATTTGGCTGAGAGGGTCATTGGAAAATCCTTGAGTCACAGTAAAGTTTTCCGACTCATCCAAGTTCATTTAGTCCCCCTAATGGGGTGATTAAGTGAACTGCCCTGAGAAAATAGAAAAAGGTACAGAAACAATTTTTTCCAGATTTTCTCAAATCTTAATTAGGGCATAACTTTCAGTAGAATTATTCAAATGACATGAAACAAATTCCATTAGAACCCTCTTAAATTCTAGTTTCCAGAAAGTAATGGTTGGAGCCATGAAAACCACTGGAATTACTTAGAGGCTCAAATGTTGACCAAATGGGCTTTTATTTGTACAAGGTTCAAATGAACTTTGTTTCAAATGAAACTTGGTCAAGACTCTGGTTATAACCCTACCAAGCCACCATAAAAATTTCAGAACCAAAGGGGAGGGCTAGCTAGAGTTATTAGTAATTATGTATTCAAGTTTACACATTGCATTGAAATTGACATGTAGTATTTTATTAAACGTGTAGTCGCTGAAGGCGAAGAGACTCCGGAAGTGCTCGACTTCCTCCTTCCAGAAGAAGACCTAACTACTGACCAGCAGCAACAAGGCAAGCCCTGGTTTGCATTAACCTCTTTCATCATGTTTTACTTTGTTCACATGGCTAGTGTGAGGTAGGAATGTGCATTAGGTGTAGGATGAATGGAACCCCACTTGCATAACCAGAATTTTTCCCTAAGAGTGAGGGTAGTGTCTAAGACCTCGAGTAGACAGGCTATGCTTAATGATTCATAGGACTTCGATACAAGTCGAGTAGTTGGAATCTACTCGTGAGTTAGGCCTGGGACACAAGGGTTTGGTTCGAGTGATGTGAGATCACTTTAGTAATTAAAATGAGACTGGGCAGGGGCTAGGGCGCAGCAAGAGGAAGTCTTGTGTGCGCAGCCCTGTTCATGTCGATTGAGGACCGATCTGTGTGCGGCCCTGCTGAACAAGTATTGAACGTACCGAAGGCATATCGGATTTATGGGCCCCGATAAACCGATGTAGCCTAAACCTCCGTGCGTCGAGGCATAACGCACCGATTTATAGGTGTAGGCTGAGGGCAGCAAGGTGGAAATCTGCTAACGGGCATAGAGAGATGCTCCGTGTAGGGAACCTCCTGCTCGTTTCGGTGCGACCGGTTCGACGTTTGGGCTGTTGGGCGAAAGGTTGTCCCGTACGGCATCGAGTGAGCGTGCTGTGCAGCTGCACAGGTGGGCGTACGTGACGTGCTCTTTGGGTGTCCCTGCAGGTGTATATCGAGTCGATTCGCCGTCCCTCGCGGTGACGAGTACCGCTTGTTCACTGTGTCGTAACGTAGATAATTTATGGAATGTTATGATTCAATTCTGCTATTTGATATAATTGTATTGTTACATGTGTGCCACCAAATAGTGCTTAATAAATTTCAGATTCCTGAACTGTTAAACTTGTGGCTAAAAGACGAACTAAGGATGAACTTGTAGGCGTGTCCATTTGCTGCAATGTTACTATCCTATGTCATTGTACACCTCATGTAGAGTTCATGCCTAGGTGAGTCGGTTAAGTCTTGTTGAGCCATCATGCTCATGGTTGCTGCTTAATTGTTTTTCAGGTGAGGAGCCACCCACGGACTCGGAGTACGAGTCCACCGGCGAGGGTTACCCCCCGTCGGGGACCACGGCTGAGTGGGAGCCGTACATGCCACGCTGAGCTGAGACGTGCAACTAGTGTGGGTTGCCCTATGGCTGGGCAACCGACTTTTGCTAGATAGGCGGGCGTTAGTTGTGTAATTTAGACTTCCGCTGTGTAATATAAACAATAGTTTGTAACTGAAGTTTGTACCTATTTGTACAATTCAGTTTGTTTCCCATGTAATATATTGTGTCCTTATGACGTGTACTGTCGGGTGTCGCATCGTGCGGCACCACCCTCTGCGATCCTGGATGAGCGGATCCCAGTCTGCCACAGCTTGGTATCAGAGCTGCATTGGGGATAGCACAGTACTTAAGGACTGTATTACGGGAAAACTTAGGCTTACGGTGAGGATCCGGTAGTTTGCCCAAGTAAGGACTATATTAGTATAGTTACTTAAAGTGGCAAGACTAACTTATGTGTTATAATTCTGAATTTTAATTATGTAACGACGCAATTACGCTCTGGTAAGAATGGTAAGGAACGCCACCGAAAGTGGTTCAATTTCGGTTAGCTCCCCTGACGAGGAACGTGGATCAGGGATAGGTCTCACAGCTTGGTATGAGACGTCAATATGAAACTTTGGGACTCTTCATGTTCCTGAGTTCATATGAAACGCTGATCCCTAGCGTGCATTAGGCAAGTAAGTGGAGACCCTATCGCATGGTCAGTAACGCGAGAGTGTGTTCGCCTGGAAATAGCCCAGAAGGACATACGCAGCGCTTTCCATCGGCGTGCCCTGCAGGGCAGTAGGTGGTATCTGTTGGGTTGATAACATTCCCAACAGTGACGACCCGTTCATGACATACTCGGGTTCCCCGTCGTGTGGTGTTGAAACACGATCACGTACCTTGAGACGTGACCTAACTCAAGGACGGCCGTATGGCAATGATACGGGCATTTGTATTTACTTTCAAATATGGAACTGCCTGAAATGAAACAACCTTTGAGTGCACCACTATTGAGTGTTCTTCTGAAGGTACTAACCACGTACGTATCCCGTGTAGTACACGTGCGCGAGGGACCGTCGTAGTGCCACTGATAATACGTATATGCCGGTATAATTCGGTTGGGATTTTTCTTTGTGAGGAACATAGTACCGAGATATCATAGGCATATGAAATAATGATAACAAGGAATTAAAATCACTAGGTTCAACATTTAGGACCCTGTTTAGGTAGAAAAATTGGATAGTGATGAGTGTAGTTCCAAAAGATTGAAAAACAGAGTGCTCTGTTTTGGGCAGCAAGTTTGCTGATCTTCAACAGGGCATAACTCACAGGTCTTTTAGCCCAGGGAGGTGTGATATATAGTTCTGGAAAGGTATTTAAGTACTCTACAACTTTGTTGTAGACTTCCAGAGCTGAATCACACTTTAAGATGGCTTAAGTTCCAGAGGGATGTAAACTGTCCAGAACCAGGACAGAGTTAAACACACTCTGGACTGTTCTGTTTTTCAAACATAACTCCCAGTAGAAAAATCAAAAATTTTCATATTATACACCTTTAGAAAGGGTAGAAGATGTGTTATCTTTGCAATTCAAAGTTTCTGAAATTTAGCACAGAATTCAGTGGAAATCAGAGTTGAAAATAACAACTTTCTGAAGGAGGTGCTGTTAAAATTCTTCCAGAAATTCTGCTGACTTTGAATTACCATAACTTTTTAACCAGAGCTGATCTGAGGGCAAATAAGTACTAGTTGGAAATATACTGAAGTTAACTTTAACTTTGGTATTCAGCTTGAGTCATGAAAATGCCCAGAACCAGATCAAAATCTCGGATATGTAGAAACTGGTCATTCTGACAGAGGAATGACAGTTGAACTCATGTGAGAGATTGTGGTATGCTAGAGGGGGTTTGAATACATGCAATGGGGTAGAACATACTCATGAGAGGTTATCTTCAACTAGTGAAAGATTTGAGTATAGGTCTCACTCAAGTCAGCGGAATACGTCCCAGGCGGGGGGCGTCAAGAGAGGGGGCCCCGTGAGCCCCGTGAGGTGCCGTACTCGGACTTCGTGAGTACGCACCCTCCAGTGTTCACGGAAGCTGAAGAACCACTCGAGGCCGACAACTGGCTGCGGACCATCGAGTCCAAGTTCAGGCTGCTCCAATGTACGGAGCGGCAGAAGACTCTGTCCGCAGCGCAGAAGCTTCACGGTGCCGCTGGTGCGTGGTGGGCGAACTATGTCGCCTCACGTCCGGCTGGTCATACCGTGGAGTGGGAAGAGTTCCGGGAGGCGTTCCGCGCCTATCATATTCCTCCTGGAATAATGAAGAGGTAGTTCCAAGAATTCTTGGAGCTGAAGCAGGGCAGGAGGAGTGCCCATGACTACTCCCGTGCCTTCAACCATCTGGCGCAATATGCGTCAGGCTACATCCCCACCGAGGAGAAGAAGCGGGAGCACTTCTATCGGGGGTTACACCCCGAAATGAAGACACATCTCGTGCAATGGAATCGCGGCACCTTCAATGACCTCGTCAATGCCGCGATCATGCAAGAGGACGCTCAGCGGGAGTTGGCAGCTTTGCAGCGGAAGCGCAGCGCTCCACCCAGCAGGGGGGTGGCACTCTTCAAAAGTACCGCATGGTGTATCGGACACCATCCGGGCAGCAGTGGCATCCACCGGCGCGACCTCAACAGTTCGGGGGACGTTCTTTCCAAGCACCCCCGTTCCGACCGCCGATGCCACCACCGAGACAGCAGCAGCAGCAGCAGCAGCAGCAGCAGCAGCAGAAGACGGCACCCCGGGCGTTCTCACTGCCACAACGTGCCCCGGGTTTCCGTCCACCGATCAGTGGGGGACCGCCCCGTTTCACTTGCTTCACGTGTGGCCAGGTGGGCCACTTCGCGAAGGACTGTTCCCAGGGGCAGCAGAGCAGCGGACAAGCCAAGTTCCAGGGCGGTGCTCGAGGCCGACCTCCGGTCAAGAAGGTTGGTCAGCGGACTGGGGGCGTTTGCCACCTCAACAATAAGGACGCCCCAGAGGGAGACAACATGCTGGCGGGTACGTTTACTCTCAACGACCAAGCCATCATCATACTGTTTGATTCTGGTGCAACCCACAACTTCATAAGTGCATCATATGTAGTTAAGCATCAGCTGGAAGCCTTTCCAACCGAGTGTTCTTATATGATCTGCTCACCGGGTGGAAAGATTTCAGCAACTATGATGGTTCCGAAAGCACCACTGTTCATAGGTGGGAAAATATATCCCACCACTATGATTATTCTTGAGGGGCAGAAGATTGATGCAATCTTAGGGATGTCATGGCTAAGCTACCATGGCGCTGTCCTGGAAACTTTAACACAGACGGTTCACCTCAAATCCCCACTACACCGTCCGCAGTCCCTCTTATTAGATAATCCAGTCCGGGAGGTTTCAGCGATCAATAATACTGAAGCTCTCAAGTTAGAGGACATCCTCGTAGTACGGGAGTACCCCGACGTGTTCCCGGATGATCTTCCGGGCATGCCACCAGAGCGGGATGTCGAGTTCAAGATTGAACTTGCACCCGGGACTACGCCCATATCACGGAGACCATACAAAATGGCTCCAAATGAGCTGGCTAAACTTAAAGAACAGCTCAATGATCTGTTGAGCAAGGGTTTCATTAGGCCGAGTTCCTCACCTTGGGGATGCTCGGCGCTGTTCGTGAAGAAGAAGGATGAAACATTGAGGCTGTGTGTGGACTACCGGCCGCTCAACGCCGTCACCATCAAGAATATGTACCCACTGCCCCGCATCGACATATTGTTTGATCAACTTGTGGGTGCAAGTGTGTTCTCCAAGATGGACCTTCGCTCTGGATATCATCAGATAAAGATCCGGGCGGAGGATATCCCGAAGACGGCCTTCTCGACGAGATATGGATTATATGAATATCTCGTCATGTCCTTTGGTCTCACAAATGCTCCAGCCCATTTCATGTATCTCATGAACTCGGTGTTCATGCTGGAGCTGGACAAGTTTGTGGTAGTGTTCATCGATGATATCTTGGTTTACTCCAAGACAGAAGCCGAACATGCCGAACACTTGAGGATCGTTCTTCAACGATTACCAGACCACAAGATCTACACCAAATTCAGCAAATGCGAGTTCTGGATCAGCCAAGTGCCATTCTTGGGACATATCATCTCCGCAGAAGGCATTGCTGTTGACCCAAACAAGATAGAGCAAGTGCTGAAATGGAAAGCTCCCACTTCAGTTCATGAAGTCAGAAGCTTCCTCGGGTTAGTGGGATATTATCGGAGATTCATCCCAAGATTCTCCAAGCTTGCTAAGCCGATGACACAATTGCTGAAGAAGGGAACAAAATATGTTTGGAACAAGGCGTGTGAAGGAGCGTTCCAAGCATTGGTGAAGCATCTCACCACAGCCCCGGTCTTAGCTCAGCCGGATACAACAAAGCCCTTCGACAGGTATTGTGACGCGTCCGGTATTGGGCTCGGCTGTGTGTTGATTCAGGAAGGACGTGTGGTCGCCTATGGCTCACGCCAACATCGGAACCATGAGCAGCACTATCCGACTCATGATCTTGAGCTTGCTGCAGTGGTTTTGGCACTGAAAATGTGGAGGCACTATCTCCTGGGGAATCTGGTGCACCTCTACACCGACCACAAGAGCTTGAAATACATTTTCACCCAGAAGGAGCTGAATATGAGGCAAAGGAGGTGGTTAGAACTAATCAAAGACTATGAGATTGAGATCCATTACCACCCCGGCAAGGAAAATGTGGTTGCTGACACGCTGAGTCGGAAGTCACATGTTTATAACCTCACCATTACCCCGGTAAAGGAGGAAGAGCCGAGTTTATACTTGGTTCCTTATGGATCGCTGTACAACCTTGCCCTCATCCCTACCATTAGGGAGGACATCATTGCAGCTCAGAAGATTGATAAGGGTATGGCACATCTCCGGAGACGGATAGACAATGGGGAGATCAAATGTTTCCGGAAGGATGATGAGGGGACGCTATGGTTCAATGACCGCATAGTCATACCCCGGGATATGGAACTGAGGAAGAGATCCTCGATGAAGCTCACTTGTCTAAATACTCCATTCATCCGGGCAGCAACAAAATGTACCAAGATTTGAAAAAGAAATTTTGGTGGACACGGATGAAGCGGGAGGTAGCGAAGTGCGTATCCGAGTGCGATACGTGTAGACGAGTGAAAGCTGATCATATGAAGAAATCAGGGCTGCTGCAACCCCTGAAGATCCCGGCATGGAAATGGGAAGATGCGAGCATGGATTTTATTATGGGATTACCCCTAACATCCAACAAGCATGATTCCATTTGGGTAATCGTTGACCGGTTAACCAAGACGGCTCACTTCATCCCGGTGCATACATGTTACAATGCCGGCAAAAATGCGGAGCTGTACATAGCAAAGATTCTATGCTTATATGGGGTACCCAAGACCATCGTCCCAGATCGAGGGGGATTATTTGTATCTCGCTTTTGGGAGCAGCTACACGCTGCATTGGGTACCAAGCTGATTAGGAGCTCCGCCTATCACCCTCAGACAGATGGCCAAACAGAGAGGGTGAATCAAGTTCTGGAAGACATGTTGAGAGCATGTGCCACCCACCACGGTAGGAACTGGGATGATCACCTACCGTTGGCGGAATTCTCGTACAACAACGGCTATCAGGCGAGTATCAAGATGGCACCATACGAAGCTCTCTACGATCGCAAATGCCGCACCCCATTAAACTGTTGCGAGTCCGGTTAAAGGGTCACATTCGGGGTTGATGTGGTGAACGACGCCGAAGAGCGCGTTCGGACAATTCAAACTAATTTGAAGGCCGCTCAATCCCAGCAAAAGAGCTACGCTGATAAGAGGCGTAGACCGCTGCACTTTGAGGTCGGAGAACACGTGTACCTCCGTGTGTGTTCGATGAAGGGCGTGCACCGGTTCGGCGTGAAGGGGAAGCTCGCTCCCCGTTTCATTGGGCCCTATGCTATCACTGAGAAGTGTGGACCAGCGGCGTACAGACTGGAGCTACCAGCATCTCTTGCTGGTGTCCATGACGTTTTCCATGTCTCACAACTGAGAAAATGTCTGAAGCATACCGCTGCCGTTCCTACCGAAGACATCGGCGAGCTGCAACCGGATTTAACGTATGACGAATATCCGGTGGCGATTATTGATGAGAAAGCACGAACCACGCGTAGCCAAACGTTGTGGTTCTACAAAATACTCTGGAGCAACCACACCGCCGAAGAAGCGACGTGGGAGAGCGAGGAATTCCTTCGCTCAAATTACCCAGAGTTCATGGCGTCTCAACACGGGTAAGTTCCTATTACATCGCTATCTCTTCTTTTGTAATCTCGGGACAAGATTCTTTTAAGGGGGAGGGATGTAAAAGCCCAAGAAAAGAGACTTGCAAAAACTTTTCATCACCTCACAACACCACAGTTTTTGTTGTGGATGTCTTGTGAAAAATTGTAAAGAGCAAGTAACCTCCATCAAAAGTGTGATTAGAGGGGAAAGCCTCCACTTTCACAAGTAGGATTTCTACACATGAACATGGGAGGTTGAGCTCACCCCTGTTGAGTACTTCTGGAGGTTTAATCAGAGTTTAGTTTCCTTATGTTTCAAGGAAATAAAGCACACATGACAAGAACCAGGGGTGTGTCCTGAGTCACATGTGTTGCACCGAGTCCTAGTGTGTGTGAGGGTGTTTTTGTTATGTTTCAAACAAACCGGGGGTTTGGGCCATACGTGCATGGCTCATGCATGTGTTGCGTGCTTTTCAAATTTGTATGGTGCAAAACCCGGGCTGAGGTTGTTGAAAACTTGTGGCTTCCGGCTAATAAAAGGAGGGGAATGCGCTGGTGATTGTTGAGTGCCGCCACAACTCATCCGAGCCATTTGTCATTCGGTTCTCCACTTGTGTTTTGGATATACACCACACATCTAGACTTCCAACACGGTTTGCATCTCAAATCAGTGAGAGTTCAGTGAGGAAAACACCCAACAATTGGCATCAGAGCCGATTACGTTGCCTGGAAAAGTGACACGGCCATTGAGTGGGCGCTGATGTCGTGGAGGAGATCTTCATCGCCAGCCCGACGTTCATGGAGAGATGTCACACCGCCGGGAGGCACCAGCAGGGCAGTAGGAGGATCAGGGGCATTGGTGATTCATCGCATCACGAAGGAAGTCAGCAGTGGTGGTACGTAACCGATGCTCACAAAGACAAACTATCATGATTGGTCGGCACTTATGCGGGTGATGTTGCAAGCGAGAGGCTTGTGGACTGCTGTGAGCCTTGGCACCGACGATTACATTGAAGATCGGATATCTTTTGAGGCTCTCACCAAGGCTGTGCCACCAGAAACGATAGGGATCATTGCCGGGAAGGAGTCGGCCAAGATTGCATGGGATGCGATCAAGTTGCGCAACGTTGGAGCCGAACGTGTGCGCAAGGCCAGGGCAAGCACATTGGGTCGGGAGTTTGATGCACTCAGATTCCACGATGGTGAAACGGTTGATGAGTTTGGTGTGCGTATGAGCCGGATCACATCTCAACTTGCGGCACTTGGGAGTGAATGTTCGGAGGAGGAGATTGTCCGGAAGTTCCTTCAGGCGGTACCACAAAAGTTTGAGCAGATTGCGGCCTCCATCGAGACATTGCTTGACTTAAGTGATATGTCCGTTGATGAGTTGATTGGTAGACTCAAGGCTGCAGAAGAAAGGCTTGGTGCAAGCACTTGGGAGGGCAACACACATGAGAAGTTGCATCTGAGTGAAGAAGAGTTGCTTGCAAGGTTGTCGACACGTCTCAAGATTTCCGGGGGAACTGGACAGGAACGGCACAAAGACTCATTTGCACCGAGGAAAGATCATGATCGAGGACGTGGTCGTGGTAGAGGTAACCGTGATGGTGGAAACTCAGGCCGTGGAGTGGCCAAAGATGAGTGCCGCTACTGTGGTAAGAAAGGTCATTGGGCTAGAGAGTGCAGGAAGAAAAAGAAGGATGAAGAGGTGAACAGAGCTCAAGTTGATCATGAGTTTGAATCCAGCCTATTGGTGGCATGTGCCAACACCAAGGCTGATCAAGACATGTCCCTGGAGGAGGTATGCCTCAACAATGATATGTTACACGTTCAAGTTGGAGACTTGGAGGGAGGAGGCAGTACCCGGTGGATCCTGGACTCCGGTGCAACAAATCACATGACCGGAAAACGGGATGTGATCAAAAAACTTGATAACACGGTGCATGGTACTGTGCGTTTGGGAGATGGCTCATTGACATCGATTGATGGCCAAGGAACTGTGGTGTTCCAAGGTAAGAGAGGTGGTCGAAAGGAGTTGGCTGGGGTCTACCTTATTCCTCAGCTCAAGGCAAACATCATCAGTCTTGGACAGCTTGAGGAGGAGGGACACCGAATTTTGATGGTGAATGGTTATGTCAAGATTTGGGATAAAGATGGAACCCCTGTGGCATTGGTGAAACGGGGAGTGAACCGGTTGTACACCATTGATCTTAAGGTAGTGCAACCAAGGTGTCTCATCACACAAGGGTGCAATGCAACATGGATGTGGCATGCAAGGATGGGGCACTTAAACTTTCAGAGTCTCAGAAGACTTGCCAAAGAGCAACTTGTGTATGGATTGCCAACCATCACTCAAACTTAGGAGAAGTGTGATAGCTGTTTAGTTGGGAAACAAAGACGTCAACCATTCATGTGCATGTCAAAGTACCGAGCTGAGAAGAAACTTGAACTTGTGCATGGAGACCTCTGTGGACCAGTGAAGCCAGCAACTCCAAGAGGCAGAAGGTTTTTCTTTCTTCTTGTGGATGATCTCAGTAGATACATGTGGGTGTTTTTGATAAGCACAAAGGATCAAGCTATGAGTACTTTCATGGGTTTTCAATCAAGTGTTTAAGCTGAGGCAGGGAGGAAGATTGGAACTTTTCGCACAGATCATGGTGGAGAGTTCACAGCTCGGGCTTTTGTTGAGTATTGCACCAAGGAGGGTGTTCAACGTCACTTAACAGCTCCATATTCTCCTGAGCAAAATGGTGTGGTTTAGAGAAGGAACCAAACTGTTATGGGAATGGCAAGAAGCATGTTGAAAGCAATGAATATGCCCGGTTGGTTCTGGGGGGAGGCAGTAACCACAGCAGTGTATGTGTTGAACCGATCTTCTACTCGGAGTGTTGAGAGAAAGACTCCATATGAGGTATGGCATGACAAGAAACCTAGTGTACATCATTTGCGCACTTTCGGTTGTGTGGCACACGTGAAACAGGGAAGCAAACGCCTTAGCAAACTTGAAGATCGAAGTATACCAATGGTCTTCATTGGATATGAGCAAGGAAGCAAGGCATGGAGGTTTTACAATCCAAACACGGAGAGTGTTCACGTGTCACGTGATGCTGTGTTTGAAGAAAACCGCCCATGGAAGTGGGATGCAGCTGAGTCAAGTGAAATGGTGAATGATGAAGACATCTTTCGGGTAGAATACATCTTTCGTGATGAGAACCCTGGTGGAGAGAGTTCTTCCTCTTGTGACACAGGTCAAGGTGACAAAACCCCAGCTGAGGGAGTGTCTTCTATGACACAACTAAAGCAACAAGCATCCAAGGATGTGGAGTTTGTGTCACCTCCTTCCATGTCACCAGAAATGGATAGTGAGCTAAAAGAAGCACCACTTCGTTATCGTTCCATGAGAAATATTCTTGAGGAGGTGCCAAACTGTGAACCAGAAGAAGGAGGAGTAGATGAACTTCTTGTTGTCATAGGTGAAGAGCCATGCACAGCAGAAGAGGCCTTGAGGGTCAAGGAGTGGCGCATTGCCATGATTGAGGAGCTCACATCCATTGAAGAGAACAAAACATGGTCATTGGTACAACTTCCGGAGGGTTATCGTGCCATTGGCTTGAAATGGGTTTTCAAGTTGAAGAAAGATGAACATGGGAATGTCATACGTCACAAAGCAAGGATAGTTGCAAAGGGGTATGTGCAGAAGCAAGGAGTTGATTTTGAAGAAGTTTTTGCACCAGTTGCCAGGATGGAGTCTGTGAGGATTGTGTTAGCTATCGCAGCTCATTTTGGGTGGCATGTTCATCACATGGATGTGAAGTCAGCCTTCTTGAATGGGAGTCTAGAAGAGGAGATCTATGTCACTCAACCTCCGGGTTTCATAGCTGAAGGCAAGGAGAAGTGGGTTTTAAGACTTCACAAGGCATTGTATGGCTTGAGACAAGCTCCTCGAGCATGGAACTACAAACTTGATGAAAGTCTCAAGCAACTCGGTTTCACACGGTGCAAATCAGAACATGGCTTGTACACTAAGTTTGGAGGTGAGGCAAGGCTCATTGTGGGTATGTTGATGACCTACTGATTGTGGGAGAAAACATGGAGGAAATCAGTCGGTTCAAGGAGAAAATGAAGGAGAAGTTTTGCATGAGTGACTTAGGAAGCTTGTCTTACTATCTTGGTATTGAAGTAAAGCAAGGAAGACATGGTATTGACTTGTGTCAAGGAGCCTATGCTTCAAAGTTGCTGGAAAGAAGCGGGATGATAAATTGTAATGGGTGTGCCACTCCCATGGAATCCTGGTTGAAGCTTACCAAGAGAAGTACAGCTCCACTCACTGATCCAACCACTTATCACAGCATAATTGGTGGACTCAGGTATCTTTTACATACTCGGCCTGATCTCAGTTTTGGTTTTGGGTACTTAAGTAGGTTCATGTCAGAACCTCAAGAAGAACACATGGTGGCTTTGAAACATTTACTTCGGTATGTGGCAGCTACAATGAGGTATGGCTTGTCTTACAACCGAGGTGAAGGAAGTCTTGAGTTAAGAGGCTATAGTGATAGTGATTTTGGGGGAGATGTGGATGACAGGAGAAGCACAACAGGAGTCATATTCTTCCTGAGTGAAAATCCTATCAGCTGGTTATCCCATAAGCAAAAGGCTGTGGCAAAGTCCACATGTGAAGCTGAGTATGTGGCTGGAGCAGCTGCAGCAAGTCAGGCTGTTTGGCTCAGGCATGTGTTAGAAGAAGTAACAAGAATTCAAGTACCTTCACCAGTGATTAAGATGGATAACACAGCAGCAATTGCTTTGGCAAATAATCCAGTTTTGCATGATAGAAGTAAACACATTGACATCAAGTTTCACTTTGTCAGAGAATGTGTTAATAGAGGAGAAGTCATCTTAGAGCATGTTGGGACAAAAGATGAGCTTGCTGATATCCTCACAAAGCCACTGGGACGTACACATTTTTAGGAACTTCGTGAGAAGATTGGAGTTCAGGAGAACAAACCTCAGAAGTAGGGGGAGATTGTTGAGTACTTCTGGAGGTTTAATCAGAGTTTAGTTTCCTTATGTTTCAAGGAAATAAAGCACACATGACAAGAACCAGGGGTGTGTCCTGAGTCACATGTCTTGCACCGAGTCCTAGTGTGTGTGAGGGTGTTTTTGTTATGTTTCAAACAACCCGGGGGTTTGGGCCATATGTGCATGGCACATGCATGTGTTGCATGCTTTTCAAATTTGTATGGTGCAAAACCCGGGCTGAGGTTGTTGAAAACTTGTGGCTTCCGGCTAATAAAAGGAGGGGAATGCACTGGTGCTTGTTGAGCGCCGTCACAACTCATCCGAGCCATTTTTCATTCGGTTCTCCACTTGTGTTTTGGATCTACACCACACCTGTAGACTTCCAACGCGGTTTGCATCTCAAATCAGTGAGAGTTCAGTGAGGAAAACACCCAACAACCCCTAGGACTTGAAAAGTCTTGGGAAGGTTCAAGTCAAGTTTCATGCAAACCCAACACTTTTTGATGCAATTTTTGGAGGCATTTGAAAAAGAGGCCAATTTGAATGTAAATTCAAATTGCAGCAACTTTCCTCCCTCAAATTCAAAAGTTACCTTCATATTCAAACTCAGCATATTTTTCTGAGTTAGCCCACCAATTTTCATCCCCATTGGAGTTCATTTTGTCAAGAGCTAAATTTGCAAGAATTCAAAACTGAATTTGAATTTCAGTTTAAACATGAAGCAAATTTAGCCAAACACAGTTCAAATTTGAGAACTCAAATTCAAACTAAGACTTGGTGACTAAGTCTCACATTCAATTGTGAGTAGCTGAGGATATTTTGGCACAACAGAATTGAGAAAAATGAAAAAAAAAAGAATTAGAGGGGAGGCCCCACCTGTCAGCAGTCTTAACAGAGAAGTCTCCCCACTGATTTTTCCCTCTCTCGGCCAAGACCGCGCGCCAGCTGCGGCCAGCACCGGCGTCCGACCGCCTCACCCCTGCCACCTCCTGCTCGGCGACCGAACGCACGGGTGCACGACGCGGTTAAAACCCCAGCCCACGTGAGCCGGCCTCATCTCCTCCGTTCTGGCCGCTCTCACCCGAAACGAAAAACGTCGCCAGCCGCTCCCCTCGGCTCCTCGTCGTGCCGTTGATCCAGGCGTTCTCGCGACCGGAGCTCAACAGAAAAGATACGCGCCAGGGACTGCTCGAACTCACGGTGAAGACCCTACCCTTTTCCATGCTCTGTAGGGAGAGTATTTCCCCGTCTAGTCCTCGGTGTTCAACAAAACGAGTGAGCAGAGAATCTGAAATTCATGGCGATCGGTCCTTCACTGCGTAAACCCAGCCAAGCACATGTTCTACACGTTCCCACGGCCACCTAGGATCAAAGGCCATCGAAAACCGTTGAGTCTTTGCGCTGCTATCCGAGTTTTTCGAGCAACTGCCGTTTTAGCCCTAGGTCGACGGTGAGGTCCTAGTTCCGGCCATTTCCAGGGCCAACCAAGCTCATATTCGTTCTCAGCATGCCACAGCGGAGCTGTAGGAGCAAACGGTTTGAAGAATAAGGCCCTGAGTAGCCCGGGCGACATCGCCGGAGTAGAGAGAACCTCTGTCACCGTCGCGGGCATGGTTCCGGCCATCGCTGAGCTTCGGTGAGGGCTCCAGTGTGTTCTCCGAGTCAAGTTAGGCACAGGTGGCAAGTTTCGTCGAAGGTCGGGCAGTGGAACGCCCGGCGGCGAGAGCTCCGGCGAAGCGCCGCCGCGGAAGCCGCGGAATGGCGTGAGGTAGACGAAGCGGGGGGGGGGGGGTGCGGGTTCACCGGTCAGCCTTTGGTGCGGCAGCGTGGGTAAAACCCCGTGGGCCACGGTGTGGCCGCATTCTCAGTGTGCCGGCTTGAGGAGTGGGCCCCACCCGCAGAATTTAAACATTTTTGGGGATTTCCAGTTTTAGTTCAAACTTCAAATGAATAGAACTTCTGCTAGGAAACTCCAAATTCAGTGAACCAAATTTTTCTGAACTCAGGATTCTGAGTACTTTCCAGCAATACCAATTTCAGCTCATGAAACCTAATAGTTTTCCAGAATTAATTCCCTAAAGTTCAAACTGTTGGGAATTTTATCTGGAGAATTACTTTATGAAAAATGCTGAAATTTGGCTGAGAGGGTCATTGGAAAATCCTTGAGTCACAGTAAAATTTTCAGACTCATCCAAGTTCATTAATCCCCCTAATGGGGTGATTAAGTGAACTGCCCTGAGAAAATAGAAAAAGGTACAGAAACATTTTTTTCAGATTTTCTCAAATCTTAATTAGGGCATAACATTCTGTAGAAATATTCAAATGACATGAAACCAATTCCATTAGAACCCTCTTAAATTCTAGTTTCCAGAAAGTAATGGTTGGAGCCATGAAAACCCATGGAATTACTTAGAGGCTCAAATGTTGACCAAATGGGCTTTTATTTGTACAAGGTTCAAATGAACTTTGTTTCAAATGAAACTTGGTCAAGACTCTGGATATAACCCTACCAAGCCACCATAAAAATTTAAGAATCAAAGGGGAGGGTTAGCTAGAGTTATTAGTAATTATGTATTTAAGTTTACACATTGCATTGAAATTGACATGTTGTATTTCATTAAACGTGTAGTCGCTGAAGGCGAAGAGACTCCGGAAGTGCTCGACTTCCTCCTTCCGGAAGAAGACCTAACTACTGACCAGCAGCAACAAGGCAAGCCCCGGTTTGCATTAACCTCTTTTATCAAGTTTTACTTTGTTCACATGGCTAGTGTGAGGTAGGAATGTGCATTAGGTGTAGGATGAATGGAACCCCACTTGCATAACCAGAATTTTTTCCTAAGAGTGAGGGTAGTGTCTAAGATCTCGAGTAGACAGGCTATGCTTAATGATTCATAGGACTTCGCTACAAGTCGAGTAGTTGGAATCTACTCGCGAGTTAGGCCTGGGACACACGGGTTTGGTTCGAGTGATGTGAGATCACTTTAGTAATGAAAATGAGACTAGGCAGGGGCTAGGGCGCAGCAAGAGGAAGTCTTGTGTGCGCAGCCCTGTCCGTGTCGATTGAGGACCGATCCGTGTGCGGCCCTGCTAAACAAGTATTGAATGTACCGAAGGCATATCAGATATATGGGCCCCGATAAACCGATGTAGCCTAAACCTCCGGGCGTTGAGGCACAACGCACCGATTTATAGGTGTAGGATGAGGGCAGCAAGGTGGAAATCTGCTAACGGGCATAGAGAGATGCTCCGTGTAGGGAACCTCCTGCTCGTTTCGGTGCGACCGGTTTGACGTTTGGGCTGTTTTGCGAAAGGTTGTCCCGTACGGCATCGAGTGAGCGTACTGTGCAGCTCCACGGGTGGGTGTACGTGACGTGCTCTTTGGGTGTCCCTGCAGGTGTATATCGAGTCAATTCACCGTCCCTCGCGGTGACGAGTACCACTTGTTCATTGCGTCGTAACATAGATAATTTATGGAATGTTATGATTCAATTCTGCTGTGTGATATAATTGTATTGTTACATGTGTGAACCAAATAGTGCTTACTAAATTTCAGATTCCTGAACTGTTAAACTTGTGGCTAAAAGACGAACTAAGGATGAACTTGTAGGCGTGTTCATTTGCTGCAATGTTACTATCCTATGTCATTATACACCTCATGTAGAGTTCATGCCTAGGTGAGTCGGTTAAGTCTTGTTGAGCCATCGTGCTCATGGTTGCTGCTTAAATGTTTTTCAGGTGAGGAGGCACCCACAGACTCGGAGTACGAGTCCACCGGCGAGGGTTACCCTCTGTCGGGGACCACGGCTGAGTGGGAGCCATACAGGCCACGCTGAGCTGAGACGTGCAGCTAGTGTGGGTTGCCCTAGGGCTGGGCAACCGACTTTTGCTAGATAGGAGGGCATGAGTTGTGTAATTTAGACTTCCGCTGTGTAATATAAACAATAGTTTATAACTGAAGTTTGTACCTATTTGTACAATTCAGTTGGTTTCCCATGTAATATATTGTGTCCTTATGACGTGTGCTGTCGGGTGTCGCATCGTGCAGCACCACCCTCTGCGATCCTGGATGAGCGGATCCCGGTCCGCCACAACGGTCACAAGCGCCTAGACAACTTCCATGATTAGATGGGATGGTTATTGGGATGGTAATTGGTTTGGTTTTGGTTTGGTATTTGGAATTGGTTTCGGGACTGTTAAGTCCTGGTAATGAAAATGGTTTCGGTACTGTTGAGTCCGGGTAATGAGATTGGTTGCATGACTGTTGAGTCATGGCAATGAGCATTGGTCTCGGTATGAGACGGAATGGAATATGAGATGAGATGGTAGTGAATACAAGATGGTATTCATGAGCATGTGAAAGGTTGAGCAAGATAAATGTCTGGTTGAGACATGAAAAGTGGTGAATCATGATGGAGGTATGTTGATGTTTAAATACATGTTGGGATTACATTCATTTAAAGCTAGTTGCTGTTTTTATCCAGTTTTGGGAAATAAACTTTGCTTTTTGCAATGAGCCTTTTTGTACCTACCTTGTTGTAAGCTACATATCATATTTTTCCACACTTGCTGAGTACATCATGTTCTCAAACTTGCATTATTACTTCATCATCAGCAACAGGAGAGGAGTACTATGAAGACCAAGTGGAGTATTAGGCATATGATCTATCCTCAACCTTGCCTGTCGAGTAGAGATGGAGCCGCTGCTGCTGCTTAGTTGCTTCCGCAATAGTTTAGAAGATTTCCGCTGCTAGAATAAGACTTACGCTGCTAAGATAGACTTCCGCTGCAATAGAGATTGATGTAATAAAGTACTTGAATCTATTCATTCGTGGTTATATATATACTGAATTCAGTTTGTGGATTATATGTGTATGTGTGATGAACATCCTGGGCACACATACGCATCAGTCTCAGTTCCGAGAGGTTGTCTCTCAGAACAGGGGCGTCACAGTTGCCATCCTCTTGTGGTTCATGGTTGCCACGAAAGTTCCTCCTTTGACGGCTGGCGTTTTCCCTCACCATCTGTGAGAGAGAGTGACACGACCCCACGGTCTTGTCGATCCAGGATCACGCTGAGGGGTGCTGCGTTGCACAGCACCGTATAACACACATCAAAGGTACAAAGCGGAAGCAAAACTTTTATTACATAAGGTGGTTTATGAACATTTGTACATCAAAATAAGTCCAGTCTACACTCACGGGCGTAGACTACGCATCCAGTCCATGTCCAGCCCTTGAACGTGTCCTTGCTAGCACACACGCACACTAACTCTGCGGCGTGGACGACTCCCACTCGACGGGGTTCCCCGACTGGGGTTCTGTCTCCTCTTCGGGAGTCCCTTCCTCATAGAACCCTGCAAAAGTTTCAAACACAAGCAGTGAGCACGAAGGCTCAGCAAGACTGACCCGTCTCACCTAAACATGGAACTTCTACATGAGGGGTGATGGGTTACATGAGGTAAAAATCATTTGCAAGGACTCGCCTAATTAGTAAAACCTTACTTTCAAGTTTTAGCAGCAGGTTGTCTTACGCTAAGGCACATGAGAGAGCCGCAATCAAACAAGAAACACATTTCTCTCATGTACTTTGCCCAAAGTTGAAAGGAACTTTAGTTAGCTCTACACCACAACAAATCATTAGCAATCAAGTCCATCTTTCAATGAGCAACATTTTAACATGCAACTAGCCTGTTCTTTCTACGTCACGGTACAGTGAACAAGTGGTACTCACTGACCGCGAGGGACGGCGATTATAATCGATTTACACCTGCAGGGTTACCCGAACAACCCGTCACGTACGCCCGTACTCGATGTTGCCTACAGCAACAATCACGGACGCCGTACGCAACCACCTTTCGCCCGTCAGCCAAATATTGAACCGGTCCCATCGTCCCGAGCAAGAGGTCTTTGCACGCGCATCTCCGTGCCGCCAGCCGATTTACACCTCGAGCTCTCAACCTATCCTCTGAACGACGGGCAATGCCTCAATACCCATCTACCCGAGTAACATCAGTTTCCCGGTTCCCATTTAGCCGGTAGGTCTTCGGTACTGTTCTAGCTTGTTCAACAGGCCCGCACACGGCTCGGTCCTCAATCGACACAAGCGGAGCTACAGCACACAGGCCCCAAAGTCCTGCTGCCCTTACTCTCCGCTCGGTCTCATCTTTCTTGCCATGTGTATCATGTGCTATCTCTACCCGAGTCGAGTGCCTCTAGCCTATGCTCGCGAGTAGTTCCAACTACTCGACTTGTACCGAATCCTACACTATCTTACCATTGCAGTAGCTAACGGCGTTTGCAATCCTAAACCCAACCCATGGTTTTCTTGGCTATGCAATTGGGTTTCCAAACAAGACTCTAATGCAAAGAATAAGGTATTCAAGTATGTGCTCAAAACAATAAAAACTTGTAAAAAGGTTAATGCAAACCGGAGCTTGCCTTGCTGCTCTTGGTCGTAGGCTAGCTGCTCCTCCGGAGTAATGAAGTCTAGGACTTCGGGTTCCTCCTCGACCTTAGCGACTACATGATATAAGACATACATGTATTAATTTCAATGCATTTATATTAAGTTTGAACTTGTGAACCTTATAAGTCCCACTAGACAGACTCAATGACTGTGAAACTTTTACTGTGGCTTGGTTACAACCTAAGTACAGACTTGGTCAAGTTTTAGTTGCAGCAAAGCTCATTTGAGCCCTCCACAATTAATTATGTACTTGACCTTAATTGGCACTCTTAGGGTGTTCTAGGGATTTTCTTGAAACAAACTATGACTTTCTGAAAACTAGATTTTCAGAGGGTTCTAATAGAGTTGGTCTCACTTAATTTGAAGGTTCCTAGCTAAAGATATGAGCTGAACAATTTCAGAGAAAATTCTGAAAATGTTTCTGAACATTTTCTATTTTCTTTGGAACAGTTCCACTAATCACACCATTAGGTGGATCAAATAAGCTCAAATGGATCTGAAATTTTTATGGCAGTTCAGGGATATTGTGGTGAACATTCCAGCAAAATTTTAGGATTTTGCTCCAAAGGATTCTCCAGTTAAAATTCCAATCAGTTTAAATTTGGAGGAATTAATTCTGGAGAAATAAGGATTTTCATGAAGTGAAACTTGATTTTATGGAAAGTACTCAGAGGGCTGAATCCAGCAAAATTTGGTTCACTCGATTTGGAGTTTTCTAGCCAAAGTTATGAGGATTTGAAGTTTGAGTGAAATCTGAAAATCGGGGGCAAAGTTTAAATCTGCCGGGGCCCGCGTGGACACGTGTTAGGCGCGGAGGTGACCGCACACTGAGGCCCACAGGGTCTTTGCGTGCCAGCACACCTGATCCCGGCCACAACCGATCCCGATTTAAAATTTTGAGCCGCTGACGCGTGGGCCAGCCGGCTTCGTCTTCCTCCCGTCGCGCAAGCGCGCCCGCGCCGCCTCCCCTCGCCGGAGCAGACCCGGAGCTCGCCGGCTCGCCGCTGCCGGCCATCCCATGGTCTGAAACTCGCCGCCAGGGGGTTGTCAACGTCAAGGAACACGTCGGTGGTGTCAGTTCAGGCTGGCGGTGACCGGAAATAGCCCAGCGACGTGCCGCGGCCTCGGTTGAGGTTCGGCGCCGTCGACCGTGGGTTCTAACCCCCCAACACCTCGAACAATCGGTTCTACAGCATCATTGTACCTCTAGGAAGCTCGACAAGGTATCAAAAGGGTTCAAAGATGGCGGCAAGTCGGTCCGCACCGTGTGACCGAGCGTGCCCGCCATGAGCGCCCTTGATCGAGCTCGAAATTCGTCACTCCTAGTCGGTTTCATACCACGGATGCAGAAAGGAACTTGATCGCCGGCTAGTCCAGCGTCTATGTGCAAGATCTGATAGCTAGAGAAGGATCTTAGAGTGAGAATTTTAAGGATCCGTACCGGAAGCTCAGTTTAAGGTCGCCGGAGCAAAAACTGGAAATTCACCGTGGACTCTTCACGGTTTGCTTCCAAACTTGGAGGAGAGCAGCACGGCTGCTGCGCGCTCCTGCTGATGCCCTTGCTGGACCGTGAAAGCTCCCGTGGAACGCTGTCCACGAGCGCCTGACCTTCGGCTGAGTTTAGGTCGCCGCTGTGGCTATCGTTCTCGGGCAAGGGAGGTCGGAGCCCGGGGTTTTTGGCGTCGGGGAGGTGGATTGCGATCTCAGGTTGCTGTCTAGAAGCTCAGGGAAGAAGGAGGAGATCGTTTGCTGGTTTTCCCGATCGAGCAGATTGCTTCAGGGAGAAAGTCTTCCGCTGCTCGGGGTTGCACGCGAGGGGATAAAGCCAGCCGATCCCTGCTTGGGCTGAGGCGGTGCCGGTCGCGTGGAGGCACGAGCAAGCCGCCCTGGGCGCCAGCGCGCGGGGAAGGAAGCAGCTGGTGGTGCCGGTGGCTTCTCGATGGCACAGCCGACAGCTGCTCGGTGGAATTTCCCACCGAGGCTATGACTTTGTGTGCAAGACTTCCCTCCTTCTCTCTATGACATGTGGGTCCCACCCGGGGTTTTAACCTCTGAAATTTACTCTTAATCACTGTTGTAAACAGTGAGCCCCAAAATACCCCTGGTGATTCAAATTATTCACCCATGAGCCATTTGAATTGATTAGAATTCAAATTGGGTTTGGTTTGAATGAATTTCAGCACAAGTTCAGTTTGGAATTCAAATAAAGTTTGAATTTGTCCCACTTAGCTCATGTCAAGATCAACTCCAAATGGAGCGAAAATTGGAGTGTGAGCTCACAAAATTGTGCTGAATAAGAATATGCCTCCCACTTTTGAATTCATGGGATAAAAACAGTTTGAATTTGAATATGGTCTCAAACTGCCCTTTTTCTAGCTATACCCAAAATGACCTCAAAAAGGTTTTGAATTTGGGTGAAACTTTGCATGGGCATCCTTAGCAATGTGTAGGAGTTTTCATATGCCCAGCCCCTCTATATCACATGTGGAAAATGCCACTTTTGCAATATGTGAGTTTGTTCTCTAATGAGCATGTTGATGGTGGTTACTTGCTCTTCATTTGTGTTCATCAGCTTTCCTCAAATGAGGTGTGTGTGTATGGTGATGAACACTTCAAATATTTGTCAAAAACTGAGTCGCTTACATTGCTCCCCCCTTAAAAGAATCTCATCCCGAGATTATAAGGTGAAAATGAGAGAGAGGACGGTGGAAAATTACCGGATATGCGACGTGAAAAAGTCAGGGTAGTTAGCGCGAAGAAATTCTTCGCTCTCCCATGTCGCTTCGTCCATGGAGTGATTATTCCATCGAACTTTGTGGAACCACAATGTACGGTTGCGTGTGGTTCGGGTCTTTTCATCAATAATCTGCACCGGTTCCTCCCGATAGGTGAGATCCGGTTGCAGTTCTTCAATGTCTTCCAGCTGAATGGTAGTTGATAGCTTGAGATACTTCCTCAGCTGGGAAATGTGAAAGACGTCGTGCACACCGGAAAGTGCTTCTGGTAATTTCAGCCGGTATGCCACGGATCGACATCTTTCGGTAATCTGGAATGGACCGATGTGCCAACTTTCCTCTCACCCCAAATCTGTTTACGCCCTTCATTGGAGACACCCGTAGATATACGTGATCTCCAACTTCGAATTGTAATGGGCGCCTTCTCCGGTCCGCATACTGTTTCTGACAGGATTGAGCGGCTTTTAGGTTTGCTTGAATCAGTCCAACCTTTTCTTCCGCGTTGTTGACGAGGTCAATCCTGAAGGTAACCCTTTCGCCAGACTCACACCAATTCAGTGGTGTGCGGCATTTCCGTCCGTATAGCGCCTCATAAGGCGCCATCTTTATGCTGGCTTGGTACCCATTGTTGTACGAGAACTCGGCTAACGGCAAGTGATCATCCCAATTCTTGCCGTGGTTGATAGCGCAAGCTCGTAGCATGTCTTCTAAGATCTGATTTACCCGCTCGGTTTGCCCATCCGTCTGTGGGTGGTAGGCTGAACTACGGATCAGCTTCGTCCCCAAGGCCGTGTGCAGCTGCTCCCAAAAACGGGACACAAATAAAGTGCCCCGATCCGATATGATGGTACGGGGTACACCGTACAAGCATAGAATCCGTGAGATGTACAGTTCAGCGTACTTCTTGGCGTTGTAGTTGGTGTTGACTGGGATGAAATGGGCAACTTTGGTGAGCCGATCGACGATCACCCACACAGAATCATGTTTCTGCAAAGTGGTGGGTAGACCGACGATGAAATCCATGCTCACGTCCTCCCACTTCCAGGCAGGAACGCCCAGTGTTTGTAGCAGTCCCGGTTTCCGCATATGGTCTGCCTTCACCCTTCAGCATGTATCACATTTGGACACGTAGTTCGCGATCTCCCGCTTCATCCGTGTCCACCAAAACTTGCTTCTGAGTTCTTGATACATCTTGTTGCTGCCGGGGTGAATAGAAAACTTTGACAAGTGGGCCTCATCAAAGATTTTCTTCCGTAATTCCGGGTTACAGGGTACGACGATCCGGTCCTTGAACCATAGGACGCCGTCTCCGTCCTTCCGGAAACACTTCAGCTCCCACTGTCTACACGTCTCCACAAATGCGACATGCCCTTGTCATGTTTCTGAGCAGCCGCTATCTCTTCCCGGATGGTGGGGATCAAAGCTAGGTTGTAGAGAGCTCCATGTGGAACCACATGCAGTGGTGGTTCGCTCTCTTCCAATGGTGTGATGGTCAGATTGTTGACGTGTGACTTGCGGCTCAGCGCATCTGCCACTATGTTTGCCTTGCCCGGATGATAATGGATTTCTATTTTGTAATCCTTTATCAATTTTAACCATCTTCGCTGCCTCATGTTCAGCTCCTCTGAGTGAATATGTACTTGAGGCTTTTGTGGTCGGTATACAAATGCACGAGGTTACCGAGTAGGTAGTGCCTCCACATTTTCAGTGCAAGTACCACGGCAGCGAGCTCCAAGTCGTGAGTTGGATAATTCTGCTCATGGTTTCTCAGCTGCCGTGATCCATACGCGACCACTATTCGGTCTTGCATCAGCACACATCCGAGCCCAATGCCAGATGCATCGCAGTACACATCGAACGGTTTTGTTGTGTCTGGTTGCGCCAAACCGGTGCTGATGTTAGGTGCTTGACTAAAGCCTTGAATGCTGCTTCACATGCTGGACTCGAAACATATTTGGTAGCCTTCTTCACCAGCTCTGTCATTGGCTTGGCAATCTTCGAGAAGTTCGGAATGAACCTCCGATAATATCCCGCGAGTCCGAGGAAACTCCGTACCTCGTGAACAGTCCTCGGGGATTTCCAATTCAGCACTTGAGTGATCTTGCTTGGGTCTACAGCGATACCCTCCGCTGAGATGATATGCCCGAGAAAAGGCACTTGCGAGATCCAGAACTCGCATTTGCTGAATTTCGCGTATAACTTGTGATCCCGCAGCCGTTGCAAGACTATACGCAGATGCTTCTTGTGATCTTCCTCCGACTTGGAATATACTAGGATGTCGTCGATGAAGACCACGACAAACTTGTCCAGCTCCGGCATGAATACCGAGTTCATCAAGTACATGAAGTGAGCTGGAGCATTGGTGAGGCCGAAGGACATGACCAGGTACTCATAAAGTCCGTACCTCGTCGAGAAAGCCGTCTTTGGAATGTCCTCCGCCCTTATCTTAGTCTGATGGTACCCGGATCTTAAGTCCATCTTGGAAAAGATCTTTGCTTCGACCAACTGATCAAACAACATGTCGATCCGTGGCAACGGGTACTTGTTCTTGATGGTTACGGCATTTAATGGACGATAGTCCACGCAAAGCCGTAACGTCTCATCCTTCTTCTTCACAAATAATGCCGAACAGCCCCATGGCGAGGAGCTCGGCCTAATAAAACCCTTTTCCAGGAGGTCCGTGAGCTGAGTCTTCAGTTCAGACAACTCCTTGGGCGCCATCTTGTACGGCCTTCAGGATATTGGCATGGTTCCCGGTGCAAGTTTAATCTTGAACTCCACCTCTCTATCGCGCGGCATCCCCGGCAAATCGTCCGGGAATACATCAGGGAACTCTTGGACCACTGGGATATCTTCCAATCTGATGGTTGTGGCTTGATAGACACTTGGAAGTTTTATTTCTGGACTGTCCAGAAATAAAGAGTGAGACCCGTGCACTTCTGAGATTAAGTGCACGACTCGGAGGACGGTGTCTAAAACAGCGCCGTGACGGGTTAACCACGACATCCCTAGGATGACATCGACCTTTTGTCCCTCTAAGATTATGAGAGACGTAGGGTAGACTCTACCCGCTAGGCATAATGGTGCTTTGGAAACCATTACGCTTGCGGAAATCCTCCCACCCGGTGAACAGATTAAATATGGACTATCAGTGGGTAGTATTTGCAAGCTATGTTTAGCAATGAAAGCTTGGCTAATAAAATTATGCGTGGCACCTGAATCAAATAGTACTATAGCGGGATGCTGGTGGAGTTGGAACATACCCGCAAGGATTGGCTCACCCTCCGGCACGTACTCTATGGCAAGCTGGTGGACGATGCCGGGCCTAGGGTTTGCCCGCTGCGCATTAGTAGGGTTCCGGGGTTGATTCCTCCCCGGAAACTCCGGTGCCACTCCGCCGCCTTGCCTCTCCGGGCAACTGCTCGTGAAGTGTCCTGGACGACCACACTTGTAGCATGTGGCCGCTGATGGTGTAGTGCTCGGGGGACGAAAGCCCGGCATGCGTTGCTGAGGTGCATACGCACGCGGCATCGCCCGCTGCTGCTGTTGTTGCGGAGGTGGTACTGGCAGTGCCAGCCTGATTGCCGGTGAAAAGTATGGCCGACTGCGGAAAGGCGTCGACCTCTGGGGTGGCTGCCAGCGTGAACCTGATGGTGGGCGATTCACCATACGAAACTTCTGAGAAGGACTGCCTCCTTCTCCGCTGCTCTGCGGCGCGCTTCGTTTCCGCTCCGCCGCCGCCAACTCCTTGCCGGAGTCCTCTTGAACAATCGCAGCATCAATGATGTCGTTGAGGCTGCCGCGATTGAACATCGCCAATTTGTCCTTCAGGAGCGGGTTAAGCCCCTGGTAAAAATGGTCCCGCCGCTTCTCGTCGGTATATGCGTGATACGACGCATAGAGCGCGAGATCGTTGAACGCCCTGGAGTATTCCAGCGCGTTCCGGCTCCCTTGTTGCAGGTGCAAGAATTCCTGCGTCTTCCTCTTCATCAGACCTGGCGGTATGTGATAGGCCCTGAAGGCCGTCCAGAACTCTGTCCAGGTCATAACTCGGTCGGTGGGCTGTGAAGCACAGAAGTTGGCCCATCACGGGGTCGCGGATCCTTGGAGCTGTTGGACCGCGAAATGAGTCTTGCGCTGCTCGCTTATCTGGAGCAGCCTGAACTTCATCTCTATTGCGCGGAGCCAGTTGTCCGCGTCAAGAGGTTCATCCGCCCTTGAGAATACCGGGGGATGAGTCGCCAGGAAGTCGGAGTAGGAGCTCTGTTGACGCTCCTCGCGATCTTGACGTCTCTCTGAGCGAGACGTATTGGCAATATGAGTTTGCAGCAACTCCGTGTGCTGCTGATGTGAACCCGCCATTGCCGCGACGATGTCGGCCAATGTAACCGTTGGCAGTGGCGGTGGCGGTGTTTGCTGATGCTGTTGCTGCTGTTGCTGCTGCTGTCCCGAGGAGTCCTCGGGAGGTGGTTGGGAGGTCTCTCCTCCTTGGCTGGTACCCCAACATCCGGGTTGGCACGAGTACGAGTTATTCTGAAATTCAAAACAGCAGCGATTAGCACATGTCATACTTAAAATTCCATATGCAACAGTAGGTATTGAAGTGACACATGAATAATTTGCACAACATTCACATATATTGATAAAGCATAAACTTTATACAAGATACATTATCCTCGGGTCTCCGAGAAGTCGTGCTCATGTCGTCACTACCTATACATACGCTACTGTCTACACGACATGTCACTGATTACAAAAGTTGGGTTACACTACCCTAGCTGCCCTATTTGGCAACTGTAACCCCCTACTCGGAGTAGAACTCAACCTCCTGCGGGTCGTCCTCCTCCTGTACCTCTGCTGGTGGTTCCGGATCTACCACCTCTTCTCCCGTCTCAGGTTCTCCCATGGCTGGAAGACCCAAGACCACCGGTATGCCCAATACCGGAGGTACGAGGTCCTGCAATGCATGCACCTCGTCCATAGCCTGGTTGTAGTCCTCTTCCCAGCCTTGCCCTTCTTCAATAGCGTCGTCCCGCTCTTTAGCAAGGTCCTCATTCTGCTGGGTTAGGGTCTGCACCAGCTCTTGCAACGCCGCGATGTCAACACGGCCTCTTCTTCTTTGCCTTCTTCAGACGATGCAACTGATTGTGCTGTTCATTCAGTCGCTTGATCGTCGGAAGGAGCACATTACGGAGTGCGCGGTGAGCACTCTCGAAATGGTCTCCACGGCTCGTGCTCTCCTTGAGCTTTGTGGCGAGATGCTCCGTATGAACAGCTTGGCTGTCCATCACGGCGTTTCCCGCCCTCATCTGGAGGCTAAGGCTTGCCTCCGCGGGGCTGTACCTTGGGCAACTCGGGTCCGTTGCCTCCAGGTACCTCTCTTCCCACACATGCTGAGCCTGTCCCTCCACCGGAACGAGCGCGTATGGAGTGCCCTCCATAGCCTGCACGTGCAGTTGGCAGAAACGTGACATGGTGTCAAGGGCTGCCACATGCCACATCCCTTCCGGTTGCCTACCTCTCACCGTGACGGTGAACGGCACCCAACCGGGTGGCGTAGGTCCTGTAGGGACATTGACATGGATTGTCCATGTCTTGTTCCCCTATTCGCCTTCTTCCTTGGAGAAGTACTGCGGCATCTGGTTGTACCCGAAATATTGGAGCATTTGCCACAATGCCGCTACGGTGAGAACAGTGGGACACTACCCACCCGTTCTCCAACTGTTTATCTGCTGTCATCTGTAAAAATATATTTGAGAAATGTCAAATATTTATTTAAACAGTAAACCATTGAGTTATAACATAAAACATGTCATTGAACCCATAAAACTTTGAAACATAGTTCAAATTTTAAACAAATTTGACCGCTGATCTGCTGTCTGCATGACAGCCCTGACCAGTTTCCATTTCAACCTGATGTAGGCCATGTTAAAGGCAAAACTAGTTCTGGAGCTCAACATCAAAGTAAATCTAACTTCAATAGCTTTCCATAAAGTATTTGCTTGGCCTAACATCTGTCCTGGTTCAAAAAGTTATGAGATGTCGAAGTTAACAGAATTTCAGGAGAAAATTGGACAGCACCTCCCTGCTTTAGGTACTGTTTTGATCCAAGAATTCCAGTTAATTCTGCTCTCAATCTGACAAAACTTTCTGTTACAAAGTTGTAACCCATCTCATAATATTTCCATAACTGCCTCATTTTCTATTTTTGGATTTTTAAGCAGGAAGTTATGCTTAATTTACAGAGAGTTTACAGAGAGTCTTTACTCTCACCTGTTTTCTGGACAGTTTCAACTCTACTGCATTTTTCGAGTGGTTAAGGGATGAAACACCCCTGGACCTCAACAGAAGAGTTTTCAAGCTCTTCTAGAGCTTTCCATAAATGTATCATATGCCCCTAACCTAGAAAGAACTCAACCTCTAACCTCTGATTAACTTCAGCCTTGATTCAGCTGAAAACAGAGTGCTCTATCCTTAACCACCTATAAGTTGAAAACTTGTTAACTTTGAATATCCTGACTAAGGGAAGAGGTTACAGCAATTTTTAGTGCTTTGGATCAAAACCTTCAAGTTTTACAATGAAGTTGTTCATTTAGTGTGGTGTGACGTCGATGCATCACCAGATTATGTCGGTACTACGTCCTCACAAAGAAAAACCTATACCGGACTTAGCCGGCTTCGTTATTTCAGTGGCACTAAACGTCACTCGCACACGGATGCTACACGTCTACCGTTTCGTGGTCAGACTACCTGCAGAAACTCAAACAATCGTCAGACTCGGCTGCACACCGAGCCCGGAATCCATACAGTGCGTACACCCGGCCGTCATCACTCGCCCGGATGTTCTCAAGCCAAACACGCCTTGAGTTACGTGTTCACGTTTCAGACCACGTGACTGGGTCTCCCAAGTTGCACCACGCACACCAGGGACAGACGTTGCTCGAATACCCCAAACGACATGAAGAGTCCTAGAGGATACTAAAGCGGGTCGGGTTACCTGCCACCCGTGGGGCTCCACCCTTCAGCTTGTGCGCACTAGTGGACAGCGCTTACGTGCACCCCCCAAGACATAAATATCCCGAGATGCACGATTTTCTGACATAGACAAATAGGTTAGTATGCCACTTTCTATACACTAATAACATCCTTATATGGGTACTAACTCGTTCCTCACTGGATTTTTGAAAAAGATGACCTTTTTAGTGCGTTAAACCTCAAGCGGGCTCTGATACCAACGCTGACACGACCCCACGGTCTTGTCGAGCCAGGATCACGCTGAGGGGTGCTGCGTTGCACAGCACCGTATAACACACATCAAGGGTACAAAGCTGAAGCAAAACTTTTATTACATAAGGTGGTTTATGAACATTTGTACAGCAAAATAAGTCCAGTCTACACTCACGGGCGTAGACTACGCATCAAGTCCACGTCCAGCCCTTGAACATGTCCTTGCTAGCACACACGCACACTAACTCTGCGGTGTGCACGACTCCCACTCGACGGGGTTCCCCGCCTGGGGTTCTATCTCCTCTTCGGGAGTCCCTTCCTCATAGAACCCTGCAAAAGCTTCAAACACAAGCAGTGAGCACGAAGGCTCAGCAAGACTGACCCGTCTCACCTAAACATGGAACTTCTACATGAGGGGTGATGGGTTACATGAGGTAAAAATCATTTGCAAGGACTCGCCTAATTAGTAAAACCTTACTTTCAAGTTTTAGCAGCAGGTTGTGGAGAACCTTACGCTAAGGCACATGAGAGAGCCGCAATCAAACAAGAAACGCATTTCTCTCATGTACTTTGCCCAAAGTTGAAAGGAACTTTAGTTAGCTCTACACTACAACAAATCATTAGCAATCAAGTCCATCTTTCAATCAGCAACATTTTAACATGCAACTAGCCTGTTCTTTCTATGTCACGGTACAGTGAACAAGTGGTACTCACTGACCGCGAGGGACGGCGATTATAATCGATTTACACCTGCAGGGTTACCCGAACAACCCGTCACGTATGCCCGTACTCGATGTTGCCTACAGCAACCATCACGGACGCCGTACGCAACCAACTTTCGCCCGTCAGACAAATATTGAACTGGTCCCATCGTCCCGAGCAAGAGGTCTCTGCACGCGCATCTCCATGCCGCCAGCCGATTTACACCTCGAGCTCTCAACCTACCCTCTGAACGACGGGCAATGCCTCAATACCCAGCTACCCGAGTTACATCAGTTTCCTGGTTCCCATATAGCCGGTAGGTCTTCGGTACTGTTCTAGCTTGTTCAACAGGCTCGCACACGGCTCGGTGCTCAATCTACACAAGCGGAGCTACAGCACACAGGCCCCAAAGTCCTGCTGCCCTTACTCTCCGCTCGGTCTCATCTTTCTTGCCATGTGTATCATGTGCTATCTCTACCCGAGTCGAGTGCCTCTAGCCTATGCTCGCGAGTAGTTCCAACTACTCGACTTGTACCGAATCCTACACTATCTTACCATTGCAGTAGCTAACGGGGTTTGCAATACTAAACCCAACCCATGGTTTTCTTGGCTATGCAATTGGGTTTCCAAACAAGACTCTAATGCAAAGAATAAGGTATTCAAGTATGTGCTCAAAACAATAAAAACTTGTAAAAAGGTTAATGCAAACCGGAGCTTGCCTTGCTGCTCTTGGTCGTAGGCTAGCTGCTCCTCCGGAGTAACAAAGTCTAGGACTTCGCGTTTCTCCTCGACCTTAGCGACTACATGATATAAGACATACATGTATTAATTTCAATGCATTTATATTAAGTTTGAACTTGTGAAGCTTATAAGTCCCACTAGACAGACTCAATGACTGTGAAACTTTTACTGTGGCTTGGTTACAACCTAAGAACAGATTTGGTCAAGTTTTAGTTGCAGCAAAGCTCATTTGAGCCCTCCACAATTAATTATGTACTTGACCTTAATTGGCACTCTTAGGGTGTTCTACTGATTTTCTTGAAACAAACTATGAATTTCTGAAAACTAGATTTTCAGAGGGTTCTAATGGAATTGGTCTCACTTAATTTGAAGGTACCTAGCTAAAGATATGAGCTGAACAATTTCACAGAAAATTCTGAAAATGTTTCTGAACATTTTCTATTTTCTTTGGAACAGTTCCACTAATCACACCATTAGGTGGATCATATGAGCTCAAATGGATCTGAAATTTTTATGGTTGTTCAGGGATATTTTGGTGAACCTTCCAGAAAAATTTCAGTATATTCCTCCAAAGGATTCTCCAGTTAAAATTCCAAACAGTTTAAAATTGGAGGAATTAATTCTGGAGAAATAAGGATTTTCATGAAGTGAAACTTGATTTGCTGGAAATTACTCAGAGAGATGAATCCAACAAAATTTGGTTCACTCGATTTGGAGTTTTCTAGCCAAAGTTATGAGGATTTGAAGTTTGAGTGAAATCTTAAAATCGGGGAAAAAGTTTAAATCTGCTGGGGCCCGCGGGGACACGTGTTAGGCGCGGAGGTGACCGCACACTGAGGTCCACAGGGTCTTTGCGCGCCAGCACACCCGATTCCGGCCACACCCGATCCCGATTTAAAATTTTGAGCCACTGACGCGTGGGCTAGCCGGCTTCGTCTTCCTCCCGTCACGCCCGCGCGCCCGCGCCGCCTCCCCTTGCTGGAGCAGACCCGGAGCTCGCCGGCTCGCCGCTGCCGGCCATCCCATGGTCTGAAATTCGTCACCAGGGGGTTGTCGACGTCAAGGCACACGTCGGTGGTGTCAGTTCGGGCTGGCGGTGACCGGAAATAGCCCGGCGACGTACCGCGGCCACGGTTGAGGTTCGGCGCCGTCGACCATGGGTTCTAACCCGCCAACACCTCGAACAATCGGTTCTACAGCATCAGTGTACCTCTAGGAAGCTCGATGAGGTGTCAAAAGGGTTCAAAGATGGCGGCAAGTCGGTCGGCACCGTGTGACCGAGCGTGCCCGCCATGAGCGCCCTTGATCGAGCTCGAAATTCGTCACTCCTAGTCAGTTTCATACCATGGATGCAGAAAGGAACTTGATCGCCGGCTAGTCCAGCGTCTATGTGCAAGTTTTGATAGCTAGAGAAGGATCTTAGAGCGAGAATTTGAAGGATCCGTACCGGAAGCTCAGTTTAAGGTCGCCGGAGCAAAAACTGGAAATTCGCCGTGGACTCTTCACGGTTTGCTTCCAAACTTGGAGGAGAGCAGCACGGCTGTTGCGTGCTCCTTCTGCTGCCCTTGCTGGACCTTGAAAGCTCCCGTGGAACGCTGTCCACGAGCGCCTGACCTTCGGCTGAGTTTAGGTCGCCGCTGTGGCGATCGTTCTCGGGCAAGGGAGGTCGGAGCTCGGGGTTTTTGGCGTCGAGGAGGTGGATTGCGATCTCAGGTTGCTGTCTAGCAGCTCAGGGAAGAAGGAGGAGATCGTTTTCTGGTTTTCCAGATCGAGCAGAGAGCTTCGGGGAGAAAGTCTGCCGCTGCTCGGGGTTGCACGCGAGGGGATAAAGCCAGCCGATCCCTGCTCGGGCTGAGGCGGTGCCGGTCGCGTGGAGGCACGAGCAAGCCGCCCTGGGCGCCAGCGCGCGGGGAAGGAAGCTGCTGGTGGCGCCGGTGGCTTCTTGGTGGCACAGCCGACAGCTGCTCGGTGGAATTTCCCACCGAGGCTGTGACTTTGTGTGCAAGACTTCCCTCCTTCTCTCTATGACATGTGGGTCCCACCCGGGGTTTTAACCTCTGAAATTTACTCCTAATCACTGTTGTAAACAGTGAGCCCCAAAATACCCCTGGTGATTCAAATTATTCACCCATGAGCCATTTGAATTGATTAGAATTCAAATTGGGTTTGGTTTGAATGAATTTCAGGACAAGTTCAGTTTGGAATTCAAATAAAGTTTGAGTTTGTCCCACTTAGCTCATGTCAAGATCAACTCCAAATGCAGTGAAAATTAGAGTGTGAGCTCACAAAATTGTGCTGAATAAGAATATGCCTCCCACTTTTGAATTCATGGGATAAAAACAGTTTGAATTTGAATATGGTCTCAAACTGCCCTCTTTCTAGCTATACCCAAAATGACCTCAAAAAGGTTTTGAATTTTGGTGAAACTTGGCATATACATCCTTAGTAATGTGTAGGAGTTTTCATATGACCAGCCCCTCTATATCACATGTGGAAAATGCCACTTTTGCAATATGTGAGTTTGTTCTCTAATGAGCATGTTGATGGTGGTTACTTGCTCTTCATTTGTGTTCATCAACTTTCCTCAAATGAGGTGTGTGTGTGTATGGTGATGAACACTTCAAATATGTGTCAAAAACTGAGGCCCTTACAGAGAGTTGGGTAGAATAGAAAAGAGAAGTTTAGATTGATCCCCCCAAACTATTTGCATCAAGGGTATGAACTAAATATCTTCTTTTATTAATTTCAGCCTATATGAGGATGTGAACACATGCCGAAGCATCTCACATCTTTCTACTATGTGTGGATGTGGACTTTTGCAGAAGCGTCCCACAACTCACACTAGCACACAAACACAAGTAATCATCACAAAAGTTCAACACACCATTCCTATTCACGCTACTACGATTTAAACGTTCCTATTACAGCTTATTCAATAGGAATCTTAAACTTAAGCATGTGAACTGGCGCTGTTCCCGCCGTGTGACAGGGGTGGTCCATCGGACACCTCAATGGGGTTAAGTGCAATCCCACGTGGTGATGAACGAGTACTTATGCATGTCATGCTACGAATCACCGGCATCTATAAATAGGACATGAGAAACTTTAGAGAAGGAAGAAATTACTTCAAAACTTCAGAAGCTATGAAGCAAGAAAGCAAAGGTGTTGTTGTCCAAAAGAAGAGAAAAGGAGGGGCTGAAAACAGCACTTTGCGGTGGCTGAATTGACAAGTAAAGTGCAGTGGCAAACAATTTTCGAAAATAGCAGTTTAGAGGGGTGTTCCTATGTGTTTTAGAGTGTCCATTCTACCTAGGCTTGCGTCCTACAGTCAACGTGGCTCAGATACCAATCTGTGACACCCGGTTCCGGAAAGAGAACCAAGTTAATGCATATGTGTGCCCAGGATGTTCATCACACATACACATGTAATCCACAAACTGAATTCAGAATATAACCATGAATAAATAGTGTTTAAGTACTTTATTACATCGACTAATTGTCTCACTCATGATTGTCTATCTTGTTCTTGCAGCGGAAGTCTCTAAACGACAGCGGAAACAACTAAACAGCAGCAGGCTCCATCTTCAACTCCACAGGCATGTTGACAGTAGCTTGCACGCCTAGTACTCCACATGGTCCTCGAAGTACTCTTCTCCTGTTGCTGATGTTTATATGATAATGCAAGGGTGAGTACATGTCGTACTCAGCAAGTGCGGGAAAAGTATGACATGTAGCTTACAACAAGGTAGGAATAAAAAGGCCCATTGCAGCAAGCAAATTTTAGTTCACAAACATGATAAAAATAGCAACTATTTCTAAGTGATATTTATCCAAACATGACCAAGTAATTCAGCATTAATTTCTCCATCATGATCCACCATTTATCAAGTCTCAACCAACCACTAATCTTTCTCAAGTTCATCTCATGCTCATAAATATTCATAACCGTCTCATAATTCATTTATACAAAACAAAACTCAATGTTATGACTCAAAACAGTCCCAAAACCAATCCCAATGACCATACCATAACCATACCGAATAACCATCCCAAGTTCTCCCTCTAATCATGTAAGTTGGCCAGGTGCTTGTGACCGTAAGCACGGCTATCATGATAGTTTTACACTCTACAGAGGTGGCACCAATTTACCCACAAGTTTGTGATTTCGTCACCCGTCGGCGACTGCAGAACCTCCATTATACTAGTACACAACCGTCAGTGTATGGCCAAGAGATCACAAAATAGCCTTAACAAAGGGGCTACTAGATGTATGGACTCACTAAGGTTTCACCGGCAGGCTCGAATAACCATTCTCCCACCCACGGGCCCCCTCTTGTGCCATGCGGTTCCCAGGGCAGTCCTCTCTCGACTCCCATTCCCCGCGCCATCCACGGTCCATAACAAGCTAGCAACACACCTAATTAGTCAGCTAAGCCGCACCCATATTTGGCCTTGTGGTGGCACTGTTTTCCTGGCATGTGCTGGCATGAACCGGTCCTTAGATCTACAGCAAGGAAACCACCATCTCATTCAGCAACATCCACGAACCAAGCTTGCCTAGATCTCCCATGATTCCATGCTCATTAACATTATCAAGTTCTCATTATCATTATTCGTATGAGTGCAGTAGCTAACCATGTTTTAACTCAGCTTCCCGTATCCCGTGGATTAAGCGAAGCAAAAAGGAAAAACGACCATACCCGACTCATCAACTTTCCCGGTGACAAGGATGGTTAACAAAACTAGTAAACTCCTATAAACGGGTGTCCCATCAAGTTGACTCAGGCGTACGAGTTTTCGCAAACAAAACAGTTCCAAAACATGGGATCAATATGGTCAAGGGGCACTTGCCTTGCTCCCATGGTTCTTGTTGTCCGAGCGTCTCGAAGTCTTGGTGCTGTAGTTCTTCGTAGATGGCTTCCTGAGCTTATCCTTCTACTCACGACCACGCACATACAGAATTTACAGCAATCAAACATCATGCACAAACTTTACTCAAGATGCAATGGTGTAGATGAATGCAAATCCTATGGTGCTGTTTCATTAAACCTAGTTTGTACGTGTTCTTGCATGTTTTAATGGCTTTCATGGGGTTTTATGATGAACAAGTGTGTAGGGATCAAGTGTGGACGTGGTGATGATCTTGACTCAAGATCTAGATCAATTCCACCGTCAAAAACCGATCAAAACACGATCTGTCCACACGTAAGAGTTTCGGCTCGAAGGAAGCGAAGAAAACGGACAAGTAGGAACAGCGACGACGTCGTAAGATGGGTAACGAAGACCTACCTCACTTCCTTTTGGTGGCAGGGTCTTCCTCCTAGCAATGGAAGCAGCAGGGGCTCACCGGCGACTGAACTCCGGCGAGGGGGGAGTTAACTCGGTGAGTTTGGGGCTAGGGCCTCTAAGTCGCCGACTTGGGAGGAAGAAAAAAGGTAAAGGGGTTACGGCCAAAAGGGATTTTGGGTTCTATTTATAAGGGGAAAAGTAGGATTCCTACTCCAATTGGAGCTCAAATAAGAGTCCTACTCAATTTTGGATCTCAACAAACTTATCTTTTCAGTTCGGTGCGGCAGCAATGTGGGGAAAATTTGGGGAAATTGTGTTGGTACCCTCAGTACCGGGTACCCCCGCGCATAGGAGAAAAATCAGCCTAAGGATCTCGCCCCCTCTGCAGCGGTGAGCTCCGAAACCGCCACGTGTCTGGCAGGGCCAGGCCTCCCCTTTCCTCAGAGGTGAGCTCCGGGCCTGCCACGCGGCCAGTAGAGCCGGGCCTCGCCCCCTCCGCAGGGGCGAGCTCCGAGGACGCCACGCCAGCAGGCTCGGGCCTCCCTTATTCTCAGAGGTGAGCCCCGAGGGCACCATGCGTCAAGCGGGGTCGGACCTCCCTTCTCCTCAGAGGCGAGCCCTGCGCCACGCGTCCAGCGGGGTCGGACCTCCCTTCTCCTCAGAGGCGAGCCCCGAGGGCGCCACACAGCGGGTACCGGACCTCACCCCCTCCACGGAGGTGAGCTCCAAGAGCGACACGTGTCCCGCGGTGCCGGTCCTCACCTCTCCTCAGAGGGGAGATGTAAAATCCCCAAAAGTGGTAGCAAGAAAATTCAGCTCATGTACACTTATGAAAAATGAGGGGAATTAAAACTTTGAATTATAACGGGGTAAGTTCAAATTGAGGATTCAAATCTCCCAAAAACTTCCAAATATGGGGATCTAAATGCACAGCTTGGATCTTCATAGTCTAAACATTCACCCTTCCAAATTTCAGCTCATTTGGAGGATTTTCAATATTTGTTTGGGATTAAAAGGAAAAGCCTTGTAATCTGAATTTTAAATTCAGTTTCAAATCCCAATTGCCTCAATTTGCCAATTTGGGTCCACAGAGGTGTTCTCCATATTTAAACTAGCAGCCATGCCAAAAAGGAGAAATTTTGGAGTAGGTTTGCTGTTCAAACCTAGGGTGACACCAAAAACCCTTCAAAATTCAAATTTTAAATTTGAACTTGGACCAAACTTGATCAAATGCAGCATGGAAGCCAAAATTCGGATTCTCCATATTTAAGTTAGCTTCTCTGCAAATATCTAGAATTTTTGGACAAAAGTGGGTGGCAGAAATAAAAGATCAGAAATATTAAAGTGGAGAAGAGGGGATGACATGTGGGGCCAGCTGATCAGTGTCCACCGAGCCAACGTCGGTTCTCCCGATTTCCTCTGCAGCCACCACGGCGACGCAGAGCGTCACGGCGACGCCGTTGCTTGGCGCCGAAGCCACCGTTTCGCTCGGTGCAGCTGGGCTCAAGTCACGCGCCGAAGCAGCTGTCAGGGGCTCCCCCTCACTCGGTGCAAAAACAGAGCACGTCGCTCCCTCTGTTCTCTCCCGAACGCAAACTCGCCGTTCCTCTGCTCTCGCTGCGCTAGCCCGGGTTTTCTTCGTTCAGACGACGTCGCCGGCGGTGCGGGGTGCCTCTGTCCAAGCTAGAGGCAGCTGCGTTCCCCTCCAGCTGCGATCGCAGCCGAGTTACTCCGAGCTACCGAAAGAACGGCCGCCCGTCTACCCCAGAATTCTTTGCCAAGGTGAAACCATAGCCTAATTACTTTGGCCCGACGCTTCTACACGACCTAGCGCAGCCCCTAGATGAAGAACCATCGGAAACCGTAGAGAAATGAAGCTGGAAGCTGAGTTTTTCCGGCCACCGACGCACAACCCTAGCTGCACCGGCGAGCTACACTTTGCATGAGTTTTCACCCACCTTTGTATGCAAAAACGTGCTCCTCACATCACCCTGGTGCTTGCGGTGCTCTCCCCAACCGGAATACTCGCCTGCCATGCGAGAACGACGGCGCCGGGGTGGAGTTTGCCGCTGTCAACGCCGGGGAGGTATTCCCAGCCATCTAGCGCCGCCGCTGAACTTTCCAGCATGTTCCTCGTCGGGTTTTTGGCACAGGCAGCGAGATTTGGGCCGTCTAGGGCACTGGATAGTCGTTCCGGCGAGGTGCCGCCGCCGTTCTGGCGAGGGGACTGCCCGGGCGCGAGGTAGACGAAGGTGAGGGCCTGCCCCACCTGTCAGTGGCACCGGGTGAGCGCCGGACCGGGGTGCGGCTCGGGATCTGCTGTGGCTGCGCGGGTTAAACATTGTAGCCCCGGTGTTGCCGAAATCTCACTGGTTCGATTTAAAACAGTGGGCCCAGCCCAATTATTTGAAGTTTCTATTAGGGAAATAATTCCAGGAATTAGCTGATCTTTGTAAGCTCATAACTCTGTGTAGAAAACTCCAAAAAAGGTGAGACCAATTTTGTTAGAATCTCCATGAAGAGTACTTCACAGAGAAACCAATTTTAGGCTATGAAAATGCCCAGGAATTTCTGTAGAATTGTTTTTGTTAAATCTTTTGGGGATTTATTACAGGAGCAATTCTTTATGAAATATTCCCAAAGTTGGGAAGCTAGTCCTTTTCATAGTAACTGATCTCCAGTAAAAATTTTAGCTTCATTGGAGTTCATTTGGTAGGCTAAATTGCTTTCCAAAGTTCAGCCTTTATTTGGAAATTCAAAATTAAACAGAAACTATTTCAGAACTCCTGTTCAACTTCAAAAATTCATATCTCTCTGTTGGTAGCTTCAAAAATGGTGAAACAAATTTTGTTAGAACCATGGAGACATACCCTAATCAGATCTTCCACTATTAGCTATGTCAAAGCTCCTGAATTGGGCTCTAAATTCAGAGAAGCATTGTACTTGTAGGAATTTTATAGACTACATTGTGCAATGACATGTCTCCAAATTTGGCTCAAATCATCCTTAGAGAGTATAGTATCCACTGTAAAAATCCTTAAGCCAATTAAGGATCCTAAATAGCAGTAGCTATGAATAGTAGTTCAATTCTTATAAATCCTTAATACTTATACATCTATTTTGCTACATTTTATTTAGTGACCGAAGTTGAGGACGCACCAGAGCCCTTGGACGTCCTCCTACCTGAAGCTAACTTCCCGTTTGACTCGCAACCAGGCAAGCCCCGGTTTGCACTTAAGTACCTTTTATAAAGTTTTTCATTTGTATCACTTATGTCTAGGTTGAAATGTTTGCATAGAGTTAGGGTGATGGAAACCCCACTTGCATAACTTTTAAATCCTATAAAGGGTTGGGTAGTTTACAAACTCGACGAGTAGAGAATGCCATGCTAATGTTTAGGATCTCGGTAGAAGTCGAGTAGTTGGAAGCTACTCGCGAGATAGTATTATCACACGTAATGAGAAGAGGTAGAAAATGGCTTAAGTTATGAAAATGAGACCCAGCAGGGGGGATAGGATGCAGTGAGCAGAGGTCTCACGTGTGTAGCCCTGTTGGTGTCGATCGAGGACCGTCCGTGTGTGGCCCTGCTGGACAAGTATCGAACAGTACCGGATGCATACTGGCATATGGGAACCAGGAAACCGATGTAATTGGTTAACCTGGGTGTCGAGGCTTACCCAACCGTAAATAGGAGTGGGTTGAGGGTAGCAAGGTGTAAATCTGCCGGTGGGCACAGTCACGCTCCACGCGGGGACCTCCTACCCGTTACGGACGGACCGGTTCGGCATTTGGGTTGCTTTTAAAAGGTTGTTGCATACAACATAGTAGGAAGGGGTGTGGAATCACGCTTCTGAAAGTGAGTGTATGCAACGTGTTATCCGGGTGTGTCTTGATTGCAATCACCGTACCCCGCGGTTATTTGAGTACCCGCTTGTTCACTGCACTGTGACGTAGTAAGAAGTGAAATAAGCCAATTGAATATGCTGTATTGCATTTTTAATGTCTTGAACCCTTGTATGATGTAGTTATAGAGCTAATTAAGTTTATATTCCACTTTCGGCATCACCACATCAGAGGAAAGCGTTTCTTGTTTGATTGTGGACTTCCGATGTGAGGGCTGCCTAAGGCTCAATAAACTGTTGCTATAAAACTGAAAGTAAGGATCAACATGTAGGCGTGTCTTTATTGCAAAGTCCTTTTCCTATCTTGCACATCCTTTGTGACGCCCTCAATTCTGTGGGAAAACCACGGAACCGATAACTAATGCATATGTGTGCCCAGGATGTTCATCACACATATACATATATTCCACAAACCGAATTCAGAATATATATAACCACAAATAACAGAGTTTAGTACAATGTCCATGAGTCTTGGACTCATGCTTACAGCGGAAGCCTTATTTCTATGCAGCAGAAGTGGTTTAACTAATGCGGAAGCAAATCTAAGCAGAAGTGGCTCCATCTCTACTCCCTCCACAGGCAAGGTTGAGAACAGATCACACGCCGTAATGCTCCACTTGGTCTTCATAGTAAGCTTCCCCTGCTGCTGATAATGAAGTAATAATGCAAGTTTGAGTACAATGATGTACTCAGCAAGTGCGGGAAAACACATGATATGCAGCTCATAACAAGGTAGGTATAAAAAGGCTCATTTGCAGAAAAGCAAATTTATAAAATCATGATAAAACAGCAACTTAACTTTAGATGAATGTAATCCCAACATGAACTAAATTACCCACATACCTTCATCCCTTTCCGTGTTCCATCCGAACATTAACCAACCTTTATTCACACTCACGAATACCTCCTTGTATTCGCTACCATTTCACGAATACCCTCCCGTATTCGCTACCATTTCAAAACAACTTCGTCTCACACCGAGACCAAACTCGTTGCCACGACTCAACAGTCATGAAACCATCTCATTACCCAGACTCAACAGTCCCAACAACCAAACCATAACCAAATCCATAACCAAGAACCTTCCCAATAACCATCCCAACTAATCATGGCAGTTTATCCAGGTGCTCATGACCGTAAGCTCGGCTATCATGATAGTTTTAGACTCTGCAGAGTTTGCACCTCTTTACCCACAAGTTTGTGATTTCGTCACCCGTCGGCGACTTCAGAACCTCCATTATACCAGTACACAACCGTCGGTGCATGGTCAAGAGATCACAAAATAGCCTTTACAAAGGGGTTACTAGATGTATGGACTCACTAAGGTTTCACCGGCAGGCTAGAATCTCCAATTCTCCCACCCACGGGCCCCCTCTTGTGCCATGCAGTTCCCAGGGCGGTCCTCACTCGACTCCCATTCCCCACGCCTTCCACAGTCCATAACACTCTAGCAACTTAACTAATTACTCAGCTAAGCCGCACCCATACTTGGCCTTGTGGTGGCACTGTTATCCTGGCATGTGCACGCATGAACCAGTCCTTAGATCTATGGCAAGTAAACCACCATCTCATGCTACCTCATTCACAAACCCAGTCTTGCATAGATCTCCCTCCGATCCATGTTAATTATTAACATTAGTTCCTCATTATCATTACGCGTGCAGTTAGCTAGACACATCTATCTCGCTTCCCAATCCCATGGACTCGGCGAAGCATAAAGCAAAAACCATACCCGACTCATAAACTTCCCAGGCGACAAGGGTGGTTCAACCAAAACTAGTAAACTCCTATAGAAGGGTTTCTCATCATGTTTGTGTAAAAGTCCCAAAACTTGTAAATAGAAAACTTGAGCTATGAATAAAGTTGAGTTTATATGCAAGAAATGGGACTTACAAAAACTTTTGTGTTACTCATGAAAGTGTTGGCATGTGCAATAAACCTTTGAATTCAGTTTGAATTAAGAGGTGCACTTCAAAAAGAAGGAGGGCATGTTCAAAAGAGAAAATTCAAACTGTTGTTTGAAAAAGTGTATTTGCAATAGCCAACTCAAAGATCAGAGGACATATTTGAATTCCTCAGATCCAAATTATGAGGGAGCCAAGTTTTGAGCAAATTTGGAGAGGCTTTGATATGAATATCAAAGGAACTTGTGAAATTCATCCAAATTTGAATTTAAACTTGAAACTGTGTCACAAATTGGCAAATGCCAAAATGGTTTCTGGATTTGGATCCTGCATAGATGAATTTACAATGTGTCAAAAATTTGGAGATATTTTGGGGCAGAGGGGAGCTGTGGGCCCCACTGTTCAGTGAGAGGAGGGGGCCTAAACTTACTACCGAAGTTACTCTGTTCTCGGTTCACACCCGAGCTCACACCGAGCCACCGCGTGGCGCCACGCACTGCTGACCGAGGAACCGGAAGCACCTCCCGAGCTGCTCCGGAGTCGGTTTGCTCGCGCCCTTATCAACCCCACCGAGTGAATGACGCTCCCACAAACTGCCTCCCACAGCTGCCGTCGATTACCTCACATTTTTCCTCGCCGAGCTGCTGCCGCACGGAAGAACACGGTCGGTTCCTCAACGCCCGGTCAGCTCAACGAGTCGCACGCCGCGCTGAGTCCCTCCACCGCGTCGCCAGACCTCCCTGAACGTGACCGACGCAAGGAATCGGTGCTAAACCCACGGGAACCCCGGCGTCGAGCTCAATCCTTCTCCACGGTATCGGGCGAAGTCGCTGCTGCAAGAATCCGTCGCCCAGCCACAACAGAGCCTCTCCTCTCGAGTTGCAAAAGCAAAAAGGTTCGCCTATGCCTCTGCTCACTTCACCGCAACTCCGACGGCCTGTCTTGGACGGTGCTTGCCGGAATTTCAATTCTTCCGATGACATACGATAATAACCGAGGGTAGAAATTCTGTAAATTCATCGCACACGTCGAACTACTCATCACACCACGTAGCATACATATTCCAGACCTCCGCGCCTGTTCATAGGATCAAGAGCCACCGAGAACCATCGAGCAGAGCTGCTGTTCATCGAGTTTTTCGATTTTCGCCGGATTTTGACCTAGGCCGACGGTGAGGTCATATTTCCGGCGAGTTCCAGCGAGATCGGCGGTTGGGTCCATGTTCTCCTTGGTGCGGTGGTGCTGTACGCGCAAACGTCTACGTGTTTGGTGTAGTATAACGCCCTAGAGAAGTCGCCGGAGTGGCCACCGCCGCTGTCGCCGTCGCACCTAGGTTTCCGACCATCGGTGAGCTGAGATAAGCCCGGCAACGTGTTCCTCATACGAGAATACGTGGGGGCGGCGAGATCCAGCAAGTTCCGAGCACCGGAACCCACTCCGGGCAAGAGCTCCGGCGAGCTCAGCAGCGCGGGAGCGCGGGCAGCCGGAGGAAGACGAAGACGGGGGCTGGCCCACGTGTCAGTCGCTGTTGCGAGGGAGGGGGATTGTATGTGGCCTCGGATCGGTCTGTGACAACGGGGGGACAGGTCTGTGGCCCCGTGTGGCGTGATTCCAGCGGCTGACACGTGTAGGGTGGACCCACCGTCAGAGTTTGAATATTTTCCGAATTAATTTGAATTCCAGATTTAGTTCAAACTTTAGAACCTCATAACTTTTGCTAGGAAGCTCCAAATTTAGTGATTCAAATTGAGTTGGATTCAGGATGAAACACTCTATCCAAATAGGTAACCCAATTTGCATGAAAACCAACAGAACATTGTGGAGAATTCTTTAAAGCTTTTCAGCAAAAGAATTTTTGAGGGAGTTTGGTTCATCCAAAATTCCCCAAATTTTGCCAGGATATTCTTTAGGATATTAGGAAACTCCTATAAAAGTTTCAGCTCATTTGGGGTTGATTTAATTAGGGTAATTCTAATTCCAAGTTTCTGCATTCAAATAAATACAGGAACATTTTCAGAGAATTTCCAAAACTTGGAAATTCAGTTCTGGGCATTCTTTAGCTCCAAAAACCCTAGGAAAATTCAGGCATACTCTCTGAACTATGCTTGAAATTTTAGTTCACTTGAATGTGCATGAAAGTGCAAATTTATTCAGAATTAGTTCCTCTTTGCCTAAATGCTTAGGGAATTGTTCTGGGTGATCCACTTAGTGAAATGTTCTGCATTTTGGTCCACAGGACATTCTTGTGACAATGAATTCCCAAGAAAATTCCCAGCTCCATTGGAGCCTTGGATCATTTGTGTTCTGTTCAACCATTAGTTGATCCCCCACCCAAGTGATGAACCTCACTTCTCACTTGATGATAGTGCTTAAACACATGCCCAAACCACCACCCCAGTGTCATTTTAAATTCTTAAACAAAGTTTCAGTTTCAAACTTGTCTTTAGCATTGTTAGCAAAAAGTTTTACAATCAAACATGTATGCATGTTCATAACGTGTAGTGTTTAAACGTGGAAGAGTGAAGAGGAAGGTGAACTTGGATCAAGGAACAAGAAGGGCAGGAGTTGAACTTCAAGACATCAGCAACTAACCCTATATCATCTGACTTTAGTCACCTGCAAAACCAAGGCAAGCCCCGGTTTGCACTTAAGTTGTTTTTAAAGTTTTCCCTTTGTTCACTACTATTGGTCAAGGTTTGTATGTGCATTAGGTCAAGGATGTGTGATACTCCACTTGCATAACCAAACATGAACCCTGAGGTCAAGGGTAGAATTGTGTCATCGCTGTAGAATAGGGCCGTGCTAAATAGGCTAGGACATCCGGTAGAAGACGAGTAGTTGGAATCTACTCGCGAGCTTTGTTCCAGGACCACATAAGCGGGGTTAGAAAGGGGAGCAAACTAAAGTTTACGTTTCTAAAGATGAGACCTGGCAGAGGGATTAGACAGCAACAAGACGAGGTCTTGGTCGAGTAGCTCTGCCCGTGTCGGTCGACCGAAGCGTATGCGGCCATGGGAGCAAGTATTGAGTTGTGTACCGGATGCTTACTGATATATGGGAATCAGGAAACCGATGTACCGGGTTCACTGGATTGTAGAGGCATACCACATCGTCTCGTTATACCTATGAGCCCGAGACGGCGCGACCGGTTATACAGTTTAGTGGCCTGAGAAAGGTTGCCACATACGACGTAATGAGGGACGCCAGAGTTGGGTCTTCAGAGGCGGGCGTATGTGTCAAGTTATCCTGGTAGTGTTTGATTCGAATCACCGTCCCTCGCGGTTATGAGTACCGCTTGCTCACTGCACTGTCACGTAGTAATCAAGTTGTGTGGGAATAGTTTGCAAAAGTTTTAAATGCTGTTATGATAATTATAAATTGCATGAAAACCATGGTTGAAGTAGAGATAGAGCAAACTAAAGTTATTTTTCACCTTGGGACAAGTAACATTGGAATGAAGCGTTTCTTGTTTGGTTGTGGAGTTCCAATGTTGCTGGGCGCAAGGTCACTACTATTATGGCTAAAATCTGAAAGTTGAGGATAAACTCGTAGGCGAGTCTTTTTGCAAATTACAGGTTTAGGTCTGAAGTTCCCCTCATGTAGAGTTGCATGTTTTAGGAGAGACGGTTAAGTCTTGCTGAGCCTTTGTGCTCACTCTTGCTATATAAGTGGTTTTGCAGGTAAACCTCGACGCTATAAAGATGGTTGTCCGGTGAGACTCGGAAACTTCCGAGTCATGTTACACTTGGAGAACCTAGCCGCTGCCGTGTCTTCGTGTTGCTAGCGAGAGGAGTCCGCGGGCTGGACCTCCTTTCGAGTGCTTCTTAGATATTCATGTGAGCTGTTTATAGACTTCCGCTGTAGCTATTTTAAGTAAATTATTTACAAAGAATAATTGTAAGCTTCCGCTTTTGATTTATGTAATACTGTGTTCCTTATATGTGTGCTGTTGGGTGCCGCATAACACGGCACCACCCAATGTGAATCCTTGGGCGAGGCGGCACGACCCCGTGATCGGGGTCGGGCCCCCTCAGCGTGGTATCAGAGCCGCATTGGTAATAGCGCACGGAATAAGGATGGTATTACAACAAAAACTTAGGATACGGTGAGGAAACGATATTAGGCCCACATAAGGACTATAGTAGTATAATTACTTAAAGTGGCAAGACTAACATTTGTGTTTTAATTCTGAATTTTCATTATGTAACGATGCACCTACGTTCTGGTAAGCATGGTAAGGAACGCCACCGAAAGCGGTTCAATTTCGGTTAGCTCCCCTGACGAGGAAAGTGGTTCAGGGTTAGATCTCACAGCTTGGTGTGAGATGTTAATATGAAACTCTTGGACTCTTCATGTTCCTGAGTTCATATGAAACGCTGATCCCTAGTGTGCATTAGGCAAGTAAGTGGAGACCCCATCGTGTGGTCAGTAACGCGATAGTGTGTTCGTCTGGAAGTAGCCCAGGAGGACATACGCAGCGCTTGCCATCGGCGTGCCCTGCAGGGCAGTAGGTGGTATCCGTTGGGTTGATAACATTCCCAACCGTGACGACCCGTTCATGACATACTCGGGTTCCCCGTCGTGTGGTGTTGAAACACGATCACGTACCTTGAGACGTGACTTAACTGAAGGACGGCCGTATGGCAATGATACGGGTGTTTGTATTTACTTTCAATTATGGTACTGCCTGAAATGAAACAACCTTTTAGTGCACTACTATTGAGTGTCTTTCTGCAGGTACTAACCACGTACGTATCCCGTGTAGTACACGTGTGCGAGAGACCGTCTTAGTGCCACTGATAGTACATTTATGCCGGTGTAATCCGGTTAGGATTTTTATTTGGTGAGGCTACGTAGTACCGACATTATTCTTACGGTGCATCGACACCGTACTACACTTAATAACCTCTTCCCTATGAAGAAATGATTCATGAACTAACTTTAAACTAAAAGTGGAAGTTTGAAACAAGTAGTAGCTACTGAACTTTTATTTTGAACTAAGATTCAAATGAGAGTATAACTAGGTATCAAAGTTTTCAAAAAAAACAGAGTGCTCTGTTTCTGGCAGGAATTCTTGCTGGACTCTAACAGGGGATAACTCTGAGTAGCTTGACCCAAATATGGTGTATGATACAGTTCTGGAAATATTTTCAAGTGCTCTACAATTTCTTTGTAGACCTCCAGAGCAAAATCACACTTTAAGTTGGTGAAAAGTCCAGTTGAAGACAAACTGTTCAAAACCAGGACAGTAGCAAAACCTCTCTGGACCTTTCTGTTTTTAAGCCATAACTTCTTGTAGAAAAATCCTTAAGAAGCCTATAAGTACTTGTTGGAAAGCTACTGAAGTTTACTAAAATTTTGGTATTGAACTCAAGTCAAGAATCTGTTGATAACTTGAGAAAAATTTGGAGTTTGTGTGAACCGGTCAGGGTAGTCCTGCTGATTAGTTTAGCGTACTTAAGATTTGTTTAAACATGAATGTGGTTATGCTTTCATAAAGTTCATGACATGTTCATGTTTTACTTATCTTTACTTACTACTGAGATAGAATTTTGATTGACTCAAAATTTTGTTTCGTGCAGTATGGTACGCGCACACTCTCAAATGGAGATTGGAGGTTCAAGTCGAGGTGGGAATGACTCGACTTCATCACAAGAGCCATCACCAACCGGATTGGCTGAAATTATGGCGAAGATGAATGAAACTCTCCAAACTCTAGTTCAGCAAGGCATAGAGCGAGAAGCTCAATGTCACATGCCAACCCAGAGCACGTATCTGGATTTCTTGGCGACACAACCGCCGGTATTCTCTGAGGCGGCTGACCATTGTGAAGCAAATCACTGGTTACGTGTCATCGAGTCCAAGTTTGGGTTGATCCAATGTGATGAATTCTTGAAGACTATATATGCCGCTCAGCAGCTTCACGGCTTTGCGGGAGCATGGTGGGCAGAGTACCTTGCTGTCCAACCAGCAGGGCATCGTGTCACATGGGCGGAGTTCCAGGCTGCATTCCGTGCTCGTTTCATCCCTGCGGGCATAATGCAAACAAGCCATGATGAATTATGGAACCTAAAACAAGGAGACATGAGCGTTATTGAGTATGCGAAGGAATTCAATCACTTAGCTCAATATGTCCCTGACTATGTGAAATCACCATCCGTGAGGGGTTATCACTTTTACCGAGGGCTGACCGCTAGGCTGCGATGTGAATTGGCTCAAGTTAGCCAAGAGAATTTTGATGAGTTTTTGAGCTGTGCTATCGCTCAAGAATATTATTACAACTTCTACCTCAAAGAAAAGAGGGAGAGGGACTCATCACAGGATGGAGACAATCGTCTACCTCAGAAGTATCGGTTGGTGATCCGTTCACCTTCCGGTCGAGAGATTCCACAAGAGGTGCAATCATTCTGGGAGTGTGATGACTCTTCTACTCCACAGAGGTCTTATTCACCTCCACCGCAGCAGCAATTTGTTTCTTATGCACCTCAGTATCAACAAGGTGCACTAGAATATTATTACCCTCAAGAGGTTGAAGATGAACAAGGTAATTTCTCAGTTGAACCAAGTGCTGTCCCACTTCATGTTGACAACGAGCTCAATGTCAATGAAGCAACTGAACCGAACAGCAACAACGTGTCTGCGGGTCCAGTTCCAAAAAGTGATCTTGGGCAGCCCAGAAAAGCTATGTCAAAAGTGGGGACAGTCAATTATGTGTCAGTCGATGATCTGCCAAAGGGAGGACCTGTTCTTGCCGGCAGGTTCACCTTAAATGACAAGCCGGTTGTCATTTTGTTCGACTCTGGTGCGACACATAATTTCATTAGCAGGGCAACGGTGATCCGGGATCAGATCTCCACAACTGTCATAAAAGGTTCTTACCTTATTCATTCGCCAGGTGGAGACATATCAACTAATGAAGTCGTCTCTCGAGCACCACTCTGCTTGGGTGGAAAAATTTATCCTACCACCCTCATCATTCTCGAAGACCAGGGAATCAATGCCATATTGGGAATATCATGGTTGACCTTCCATAAGGCTGTTCTGGACATCGAGAACAGGAGTGTCCACTTGGACTCTCCACTTCACGGGCGTCAAACGTTGTACCTCGGCGAAGCGGTTTCCAAAGAACCGGAAGTATGTAATGCCGAGGTGTGCAAGATAGAAGACATTACGGTAGTCCATGAATATCCGTACGTGTTTCCCGAAGATCTTCCAGGCTTGCCACCTGAGCGCGAGGTGGAATTCAAAATAGAGTTGATACCGGGAACCACGCCGATCTCTCGGAGACCATACAAAATGGCTCTGAGTGAGTTAGCAGAATTGAAGGAGCAACTCAAGGATCTGATGGACAAGGGGTTTATTCGTCCAAGTTCATCACCATGGGGTTGCTCAACTTTATTTGTGAAGAAGAAGGATGAGACGCTGAGGCTATGCGTCGACTATCGTCCTTTAAATGCTGTGACCATAAAGAACAAGTATCCACTACCAAGAATTGATATCCGCTTTGATCAACTAGTGGGTGCTAAAGTTTTCTCCAAAATGGACTTAAGGTCGGGATATCATCAAATCAAGATTCGCACGGAAGATGTCCCGAAAACAGCATTCTCGACAAGATATGGACTCTATGAGTATCTTGTCATGTCATTTGGTTGACCAATGCTCCGGCTCACTTTTTGTATCTTATGAACTCGGTGTTCATGCCGGAGCTGGATCAGTTCATCGTGGTATTCATCAACGACATCTTGGTCTATTCCAAATCTGAAGAGGAACACGCTAAACATTTGCATATTGTGCTTCAACGCTTGAGAGATCACAAGCTCTATGCAAAGTTTAGTAAATGTGAATTCTGGATCATTATTTCAGCGGAAGGCATTGCTGTTGATCCAAGCAAGATTGATCAAGTGCTGAAATGGAAGTCTCCAACATCAGTCCATGAAGTTCGTAGCTTCTTGGGTTTGGCGGGATATTATCGGAGGTTCATCCCGAGCTTCTCAAAAATCTCCAAACCTATGACGGAGCTACTGAAGAAGGGCACCAAATATGATTGGAGCAAGCCATGTGAGGAAGCTTTTCAAGCGTTGGTGAAACACCTCACAACAGCCCCGGTTCTAGCTCAACCGTATACAACTAAGCCTTTTGATGTTTATTGTGATGCATCCGGCGTCGGGCTTGGTTGTGTACTTATGCAAGGAGGATGTGTGGTCGCATATGGATCACGGCAATTACGGAATCATGAGCAACATTATCCAACTTATGATCTCGAACTGGCTGCCGTGGTATTAGCTTTGAAGATGTGGAGACATTACCTCTTGGGAAATCTGGTTCATCTCTACACCGACCACAAAAGCTTGAAGTACATATTCACTCAGAAAGAGTTGAATATGCGGCAACGGCGATGGTTGGAGCTGATCAAGGACTATGAGATTGAAATTCATTATCATCCGGGCAAGCCAAATGTGGTTGCCGATGCACTCAGCCGGAAGTCTCATATCCATAACCTAACCATCACGCCGATAGAAGAGGAAGAACCAAGTCTCTACTTGGTTCCATATGGGGCCCTACATAACCTAGCTCTCATACCCACAATAAGAGAGGAGGTCATGGAAGCTCAAAGGAGAGACAAGAGCATGGCTCATATCAAAAGGAGGTTGAAGAACGGGGAGATGAAATGTTTCCGGTTGGATGATGAAGATACCTTATGGTTCAGGGATCGGATAGTCGTACCCCGTGATATGAGGCTGTGGAAGAAAATTTTGGATGAGGCTCACTTATCCAAATTTTCTATTCACCTGGGCAGCAATAAAATGTACCAAGACCTCCGGAAGAAATTTTGGTGGACACGTATGAAACATGAAGTTGCAAAATACGTTTCCGAATGTGGTACGTGTCGAAGAATTAAGGCCGACCACGTAAAGACGTCGGGCCTGCTGCAACCGCTACAGATACCGGCATGGAAGTGGGAAGACATGAGTATGGATTTCATCGTTGGGTTGCCGATGACCTCCCACCACCATGACTCGATTTGGGTAATCGTGGACCGGTTGACCAAATCGGCACGATTCATCCCCGTGCATACCAGATACACCGCCAAGCAGTATGCAGAGTTATACATAGCACGGATCTTGTGCCTACATGGAGTTTCCCGGATGATCATCTCTGATCGAGGCGCGTTGTTTGTTGCTCGTTTCTGGGAGCAGCTACATGCATCCTTGGGAACCAAATTGATCCGAAGCTCCGCGTATCACCCTCAAACCGATGGGCAAACAGAGAGGGTGAATCAAATACTTGAAGATATGCTGAGAGCATGTGCCATTCATCACGGTAAGAGCTGGGATGATCACTTACCATTGGCAGAGTTCTCATATAACAACGGGTATCAATCAAGTATCAAAATGGCGCCTTATGAAGCTCTCTACGGCCGGAAATGCCGCACACCGTTGAACTGGTGTGAATCCAGCGAGAGAGTTATTTACGGGATTGATCTCGTAAATGAAGCAGAAGAGCGGGTGAGGCTTATTCAGGAAAATCTTAAAGCCGCTCAGTCCAGACAAAAGAGCTACGCGGATAAGAGGTGTCGTCCTCTGGAATTTCAAGTTGGGGACCACGTATATCTCTGCGTATCTCCTATGAAGGGCATTCACCGATTCGGAGTGAAAGGGAAATTAGCTCCACGTTTTATCGGTCCCTTCGCTATCATTGAAAGGTGTGGACCCGTGGCATACCATTTGGAGCTGCCGGCAGCCTTAGCCGGAGTGCATAACGTCTTCCACATATCCCAGTTGCGGAAGTGTTTGAAAGTTCCAATGGACATTCTCACGGGAGACATAGCAGAGCTGAAGCCGGACCTCACTTATGTTGAGCAACCAACCCGGATAATTGATGAAAAGACTCGCCAGACCAGAAACCAGACGCTACGATTTTTCAAGGTGCTATGGGAAAATTACACGTCCGAGGAAGCTACATGGGAAAGCGAGGAGTATTTGCAACGCAATCATCCGGAGTTGTTAGAGGCTTATACTTAGTAGTTGTCCTCTCCACCTTGTCCTTAATCATGAATCTCGGGACGAGATTCTTTTTAAGGGGGGAGGAATGTAAAAGTCCCAAAACTTGTATATAGAAAACTTGAGCTATGAATAAAGTTGAGTTTATATGCAAGAAATGGGACTTACAAAAACTTTTGTGTTACTCATGAAAGTGTTGGCATGTGCAATAAACCTTTGAATTCAGTTTGAATTAAGAGGTGCACTTCAAAAAGAAGGAGGGCATGTTGAAAAGAGAAAATTCAAACTGTTGTTTGAAAAAGTGTATTTGCAATAGCCAACTCAAAGATCAGAGGACATATTTGAATTCCTCAGATCCAAATTATGAGGGAGCCAAGTTTTGAGCTAATTTGGAGAGGCTTTGATATGAATATCAAAGGAACTTGTGAAATTCATCCAAATTTGAATTTAAACTTGAAACTGTTCACAAATTGGCAAATGCCAAAATGGTTTTTGGATTTGGATCCTGCATAGATGAATTTACAATGTGTCAAAAATTTGGAGATATTTTGGGGCAGAGGGGAGCTGTGGGCCCCACTGTTCAGTGAGAGGAGGGGGCCTAAACTTAATACCGAAGTTACTCTGTTCTCGGTTCACACCCGAGCTCACACCGAGCCACCGCGAGGCACCACGCGCTGCCGACCGAGGAACCGGAAGCACCTCCCGAGCTGCTCCGGAGGCGGTTTGCTCGCGCCCTTATCAACCCCATCGAGTGAACGACGCTCCCACAAACCGCCTCCCACAGCTGCCGTCGATTACCTCGCGTTTTTCCTCGCCGAGCTGCTGCCGCACGGAAGAACACGGCCGGTTCCTCAACGCCCGGTCAGCTCAACGAGTCGCACGCCGCGCTGAGTCCCTCCGCCGCGTCGCCAGACCTCCCTGAACGTGACCGACGCAAGGAATCAGTGCTAAACCCACGGGAACCCCGGCGTCGAGCTCAATCCTTCTCCACGGTACCGCGCGAAGTCGCCGCTGCAAGAATCCGTCGCCCAGCCACAACAGAGCCTCTCCTCTCGAGTTGAAAAAGCAAAAAGGTTCGCCTATGCCTCTGCTCACTTCACCGCAACTCCGGCGGCCTGTCTTGGACGGTGCTCGCCGGAATTTCAATTCTTCCGACGATATACGATAATAACCGAGGGTAGAAATTTGGTAAATTCATCGCACACGTCGAACTACTCATCACACCACGTAGCATACATCTTCCAGACCTCCGCGCGCGTTCATAGGATCAAGAACCACCGAGAACCATCGAGCAGAGCCGCTGTTCATCGAGTTTTTTGATTTTCGCCAGATTTTGACCTAGGCCGACGGTGAGGTCATATTTCCGGCGAGGTCCAGCGAGATCGGCGGTTGGGTCCGAGTTCTCCTCGGTGCGGTGGTGCTGTACACGCAAATGGCTACGTGTTTGGTGTAGTATAACGCCCTAGCGACGTCGCCGGAGTGGCCACCGCCGCTGTCGCCGTCGCACCTAGGTTTCCGACCATCGGCGAGCTGAGATAAGCCCGGCAACGTGTTCCTCGTACGAGAATACATGGGGGCGGCGAGATCCAGCAAGTTCCGAGCACCGAAACCCACTCCTGGCGAGAGCTCCGGCGAGCTCGGCGGCGCGGGAGCGCGGGCAGCCGGAGGAAGACGAAGACGGGGGCTGGCCCACGCGTCAGTCGCTGTTGCGAGGGAGGGGGATTGTCTGTGGCCTCGGATCGGTCTGTGACAACGCGAGGACAGGTCTGTGGCCCCGTGTGGCGTGATTCCAGCGGCTGACACGTGTAGGGTGGACCCACCATCAGAGTTTGAATATTCCCGAATTAATTTGAATTCCAGATTTAGTTCAAACTTTAGAACCTCATAACTTTTGCTAGGAAGCTCCAAATTTAGTGATTTAAATTGGGTTGGATTCAGGATGAAACACTCTATCCAAATATGCAACCCAATTTGCATGAAACTGTAAGGGCCTCAGTTTTTGACACCCATTTGCAGTGTTCATCCCCACACCACACACCTCATTTGAGGAAAAATGATGAACACAAATAAAGAGCAAGTAACAATTATCAACATGCTCATTAGGGAACAAACTCACACATTGCAAAATTGGTACTTCCCACATGTGATATAGATGGGCTGGACATATGAAAACTCCTACACTTTGCCAAGGATGTCCATGCCAAGTTTCACCCAAATTCAAAACATTTTTGAGGTCATCTTGGGTGTAGATAGGAAAGGGGCAGTTTGAAAACATATTCAAATTCAAACTGTTTTCACCCACTGAATTTAAAAGTGGAAGGCATATTCTTGCTCAGCACATTTTTGTGAGCTCACACACCAATTTTCACTCCATTTGGAGTTGATCTTGACATGAGCTAAGGGGGAGAAATTCAAACTTTATTTGAATTTCAAACTGCACTTGTGCTGAAATTCATTCAAACCAAACCTCATTTGAACTTTGATCAATTCAAATGGCTCTTGGGTGAATAATTTGAGTTGCCAAGGGTAGAATAGGGTTCACTGTTTACCACAGCTGTTAGGAATAAATTTCAGAGGTTAAAAGAGGAGTGGGACCCACATGTCAGCCTCAGCCTCAAAGCAAACCGACTGAACCACAGTTCAGTCGGTTCCCGGCTGTTGTGCGCGCGCGCCACCGAAGGGGCCGGCCGGCGCCAGCTCCTGCTGCGTGCCCCAAGCCGGAGGCCAGCCGGCCGAGCTATTTATTCCCTCCCCGGCGTGCCTCAGTCACCATTTCCCCGAGCTACCGACGTGCGCGACTGCTTTTCCCACTGCCATCGCCGCCGCTCGAGTTCCTGCTTGATCAAGCCGATCGCAGCTCCCTCTTTCCATTCCAAGGTCCCAGCAAGGTACTAGCAACCATCCTCCATCCTTCCCATTGATAGAAATCGATTGAAACCGAGTGATATCGGCTGTGCCGAAAGATCAAACTCGGAACTGGAAACCGCCGCACCTCGGGCTCTCGTGGACAGCCCAACCTGGGCGTTGTCACGCCCGAGCCAAGGCACCCTTGGACGCGCAAGTGATCGGTGCTGCTCATCCCCGAGCCACAGCTCGAGTGGTTGCTCACCGGCGGCGAATTTCCACTTTTCCCCTTTCTGTGTGCAGAACGACCCTCGGGTACGATTCTGTTTAATTCGTGCTCTAGAAAGGATTAGAGGGCCTCAGGCCACTCCCACACGAACTAGACACGGTGACGCACAAGTTGCCTTCACAACTCTGGGCCGGAGAACTTCTGTGCCCGGCGTAATTCAAGGTCTACTAATGGCGGAACGCACGGGGGGTATCGGGCGCACGGTGAGGACCTATTTCGGGCCTTCCCCGAGCTGCCCCGAGTTCATGTCGACCTTCTCTGAGGTCCACTGATGCTCCCCGACCGGTTTCCCAAGTAGCTGAGGCACTAGGAGCATCAGCCGACATGGCCGAAGTCGTTCCGATATGGCGGCTCGTCGCCGACCATGCTCCGGCCGTTGTCATGAGCAGCTGACCCTCGGATCATGTTCCCCAAGTAAAAGTAGGCAGGGGCGGCCAGAATCAAGAAGTTTGAAGCTGTACAGCAGCCGGCGGCGAGCTCTCCGGCGAGGTCCCTCGGCGGCGGAGCGCGGGTGTCGCGAGGTTGAAGAAGGGGGTGGACCCCAGCTGTCAGCGGCCGATATTTTGAATCGGGATCCGGCTGCGGCCGGGATCGGGTGTGCTGGCGCGCAAAAGCCTTGTGGGCCGCGGTGTGCTGTCGCTTCGGCGTGCGACGCGTGTCTCCTGGGCCCACGCGCGAGTTTAAACTTTTCCCCGATTTTCAGATTTCCTTCAAACTTCAAATCCTTATAACTTTGGCTAGAAAGCTCCAAATTGAGTGAACCAAATTTTGCTGGATTCAGCTCTTTGAGTACTTTCCAGAAAATCAAGTGTCACTTCATGAGATTCCTTAATTCTCCAGAATTAATTCCTTAAAGTTTAAACTGTTAGGAATTTTAACTGGAGAATCATTTGGAGGAAAATCCTGAAATTTTGCTGAGATGTTCACCAAAATATCCTTGAACTACCATAAAAATTTCAGATCCATTTGAGCTCATTTAGTCCACCTAATGGTGTGATTAGTAAAACTGTTCCAGAGAAAATAGAAAATGTTCAGAAACATTTTCAGAATTTTCTCTGAAATTGTTTAGCTCATATCTTTAGTTAGAGACTTCCAAATTAAGTGAGACCAATTCCATTAGAACCCTCTGAAAATCTAGTTTTCAGAAAGTCATAGTTTGTTTCATGAAAATACCTAGAACACCCTAAAAGCCTTTAATTAAGGTCAAGGACATAATTATTTGTGGAGGGCTCAAATGAGCTTTGCTGCAACTAAAACTTGACCAAGTCTCTGTTTAGGTTGTAACCAAGCCACAGTAAAAGTTTCACAGTCATTAGGTCTATCTAGTAAAGGTTATAGACTTCACAACTTCAAAGTTAATACAAAAGCATTTAATTAATACATACATTGTTCTTATCATGTAGTCGCTAAGGTCGAGGAGGAACCCGAAGTCCTAGACTTCGTTACTCCGGAGGAACAGCTAGCCTACGACCAAGAGCAGCAAGGCAAGCCCCGGTTTGCATTAACCATTTTATAAATTTTTATTGTTTTGAGCACATACTTGTTTTCTTTATGTTGTGCATCAGAGTCTTGTTTGGAAACCCCACTGCATAGCCAAGAAAACCATGGGTTGGGGTTTAGGATTGCAAACCCCGTTAGCCACTGCATTGCTAGGATAGAGTAGGATTCGGTACAAGTCGAGTAGTTGGAACTACTCGCGAGAATAGGCTAGAGGCACATTGCTCGGGTAGAGATAGCACATGATACACATGGCAAGAAAATGAGACCGAGCGGAGAGTAAGGGCAGCAGGACTTTGGGGCCTGTGTGCTGTAGCTCCGCTTGTGTCGATTGAGGACCGAGCCGTGTGCGGGCCTGTTGAACAAGCTAGAACAGTACCGAAGACCTACCGGCTATATGGGAACCGGGAAACTGATGTAACTCGGGTAGCTGGGTATTGAGGCATTGCCCGTCGTTCAGAGGGTAGGTTGAGAGCTCGAGGTGTAAATCAGCTGGCGGCACAGAGATGCGCGTGCAGGGACCTCTTGCTCGGGACGATGGGACCGGTTCAATATTTGGCTAACGGGTGAAAGGTAGTCGCGTACGGCGTCCGTGATGGTTGTTGTAGGCAACATCGAGTACGGGCGTACGTGACGGGTTGTTCGGGTAACCCTGCAGGTGTAAATCGATTATAATCGCCGTCCCTCGCGGTCAGTGAGTACCACTTGTTCACTGTACCGTGACGTAGAAAGAACAGGCTAGTTACATGTTAAAATGTTGCTGATTGAAAGTTGGATATTGATTGTTAATGATATGTTGTAGCTTAGTGCTAACTAAAGTTCTTTTCAACTTTGGGCAAAGTACATGAGAGAAATGCGTTTCTTGTTTGATTGCGGCTCTCTCATGTGCCTTAGCGTAAAGTTCTCCACAACCTGCTGCTAAAACTTGAAAGTAAGGTTCTACTAATTAGGCGAGTCCTTGCAAATGATTTTTACCTCATGCAACCCATCACCCTCATGTAGAAGTTTCATGTTTAGGTGAGACGGGTCAGACTTGCTGAGCCTTCGTGCTCACTGCTTGTGTTTGAAGCTTTTGCAGGGTTCTATGAGGAAGGGACTCCCGAAGAGGAGACGGAACCCCAGGAGGGGAACCCCGTCGAGTGGGAGTCGTGCACGCCGCAGAGTTAGTGTGCGAGTGTGCTAGCAAGGACACGTTCGAGGGCTGAACGTGCACTTGATGCTTAGTCTACGCCCGCGAGTGTGGACTAAACTTATTTTGATGTAAACATGTTAATAAACTTGTTTATGTAATAAAGCTTCCGCTTCCGCTTTGTACCTTTGACGTGTGTTATACGGTGTTGTGCAACGCAGCACCCCTCAGCGTGATCCTGGCTCGACAGGACCAGTGGGGTCGTGTCAGCGTGGTATCAGAGCTCGCTTGAGGTTTAACACAGTACAAAGGTCTTCTTTTTCAAAAATCCAGTGAGGAACGAGTTAGTAGCCCGTATAAGGATGTTATTAGTATATAGAAAGTGGCTTATTAACTTATTTGTTATGTCGGAAAATCGTGCATCTCGGGACGTTCATGTCTTGGGGGGTGCACGTAAGCGCTGTCCACCAGTGCGCACAAGCTGAAGGGTGGAGCCCCACGGGTGGCAGGTAACCCGACCCGCTTTGATATCCTCTACGACTCTTCATGTCGTTTGGGGTATTCGAGCAACGTCTGTCCCTGGCGTGCGTGGTGCAACATGGGAGACCCCGTCACGTGGTCTGAAACGTGAACACGTAACTCAAGGCGTGTTTGGCTTGAGAACATCCGGGCGAGTGATGACGGCCGGGTGTACAAACTGTATGGATTCCGGGCTCGGTGTGCAGCCGAGTCTGATGATTGTTTGAGTTTCTGCAGGTAGCCTTACCACGAAACGGTAGACGTGTAGCATCCGTGTGCGAGTGACGAGTAGTGCCACTGAACTAACGAAGCCGGCTAAATCCGGTATAGGTTTTTCCTTTGTGAGGACGTAGTACCGACATAATCTGGTGACGCCTCGACGTCACACCCAACTAAATGAACAACTTCATTTAAAAACTTGAAGGTTTTGATCCAAAGTAGTAAAACTTGATGTAACTCCTTCCCTTGAACAGGATATTCAAAGTTAATAAATTTTCAACTTATAGGATGTTAAGGACAGAGCACTCTGTTTTCAGCTAAATCAAGGCTGAAGTTAATCAGAGGTTAGAGGTTGAGTTCTTTCGAGGTTGGGGTCGTATGATACATTTCTGGAAAGCTTTGGAGGAGCTTTACAACTTTTCTGTTGAGTTCCAGAGGTGTTTCATCCCTTAACCACTCGAAAAATGCAGTAGAGTTGAAACTGTCCAGAAAACAGGACGGAGCAAAGACTCTCTGTAGACTCTCTGTAAATTAAGCATAACTTCCTGCATAAAAATCCAAAAATAGAAAATGAGGTGGTTCTGGGAAGCTTATGAGATGGGTTACAACTTTGTAACAGAAAGTTTTGTCAGATTAGGAACAGAATTAACTGGAATTCTTGGATCAAATCAGTACCTAAGGCAGGGAGGTGCTGTCCAATTGTTCCCAGAAATTCTGTTAACTTTGACATCTCATAACTTTTGAACCAGAGCAGATCTTAGGCCAACCAAATACTTTCTGGAAAGCTATTGAAGTTAACTTTAACTTTGATGTTGAGCTCCAGGACTGGTTTTGCTTTTAACCTGGCCTAAATCAGATTGATATGGAAACTGGTCAGGGCTGTCATGGGAACAGCAGATCAGCAGTCAAATTTGTTTAAAAATTTGAACTATGTTTCCAAGTGTTAAGGGTTCAATGACATATCTTATGTTATAACTCAATGGTTTACTGTTTAAATAAATATTTGACATTTCTCAAATATATTTTTACAGATGGCAGCAGATAAACGGTTGGAGAACGGGTGGGTAGTTTCCCACTGCTCTGACCGTAGCGGCTACCCGGGAGCATTGTGGCTAATGCTCCAATATTTCGGGTACAACCAGATGCCGCAATACTTCGCCAAGGAAGAAGGCGAAGAGGGGAACAAGACGTGGACGATCCATGTCGAGGTTCCTGCAGGGCCTACGCCACCCGGTTGGGTGCCATTCACCGTCACGGTGAGAGGAAGACAACCGGAAGGGATGTGGCAAGTGGCAGCCCGTGACACTATGTCACGTTTCTGCCAACTACACGTACAGGCTATGGAGGGAACTCCATACGCACTCGTTCCGGTGGAGGGACGAGCTCAGCATGTGTGGGAAGAGAGGTACCTAGAGGCAACAAACCCGAGTTGCCCAAGGTACAACCCCGCGGAGGCAAATCTCAGCCTCCAAATGAGGGCGGGAAACGCTGTGATGGACAGCCAAGCTGTTCATACGGAGCATCTCGCCACCAAGCTCAAGGAGAGCACAAGCCGTGGAGATCATTTTGAGAGTGCTCACAGTGCACTCCGCAATGTGCTCCTTCCGACGATCAAGCGACTGAATGAACAACACAATCAGTTGCGTCGTCTGAAGAAGGCAAAGAAGAAGAGCCGTGTTGACATTGCGGCGTTGCAAGAGCTGGTGCAGACCCTAACCCAGCAGAATGAGGACCTTGCTCAAGAGCGGGACGACGCTATTGAGGAAGGACAAGGCTGGGAAGAGGACTACAACCAGGCTATGGACGAGGTGCATGCATTGCAGGACCTCGTGCCCCCGGTATTGGGCGTACCGGTAGTCTTGGGTCTTCCAGCCATGGGAGAACCTGGAATGGGAGAAGAGGTGGTAGACCCCGAGCCACCAGCAGAGGTACCGGAGGAGGACGACCCACAGGAGGTCGAGTTCTACTCCGAGTAGGGGGTTACGGTTGCCAAGTAGGGCAGCTAGGGTAGCGTAACCCAACTTTTGTAATCGGTGACATGTCGTGTAGACAGTAGCGTATGTATAGGTAGTGACGACATGAGCACGACTTCTCGGAGATCCGAGAATAATGTATCTTGTATAAAGTTTATGCTTTATCAATATATGTGAATGTTGTGCAAGTTAATCATGCGTCGCTTCAATACTTACTCCTGTTTATGGAATTTTGAGTAAGACATGTGCTAATTGCTGCTGTGTTGAATTTCAGAATGACGCGTACTCGTGCCAACCCCGATGTTGGAGGTACTAGCCAAGGGGGAGAGACCTCCCAACCACCTCCCGAGGACTCCTCGGGACAGCAGCAGCAACAGCAACAGCAAACACCGCCACCGCCACTGCCAACGGTTACATTGGCCGACATTGTCGCGGCAATGGCGGGTTCACATCAGCAGCATACAGAGCTGCTGCAAACGTTAATTGCGAATACGTCTCGCCCAGAGAGACGTCAAGATCGTGAGGAGCGCCAACAGAGCTCCTACTCTGACTTCCTGGCGACTCATCCCCCTGTATTCTCAAGGGCGGATGAACCACTTGACGCGGACAACTGGCTCCGCGCCATAGAGATGAAGTTCGGGCTGCTCCAAATCAGCGAGCAGCGCAAGACTCAGTTCGCGGTCCAGCAGCTCCAAGGATCCGCGAGCGCGTGGTGGGCCAACTTTTGTGCTTCACAACCCACCGACCGAGTGATGACCTGGGCGGAGTTCCGGACGGCCTTCCGGGCCTATCATATACCGCCCGGTTTGATGAAGAGGAAGACGCAGGAATTCCTACACCTGCAACAAGGGAGCCGGAACGCGCTGGAGTACTCCAGAGCGTTCAACGATCTCGCACTCTACGCGTCGTATCACGCAGATACGGACGAGAAGCGGCGGGACCACTTTTACCAGGGGCTTAACCCGCTCCTGAAGGACAAGCTGGCGATGTTCAATCGCGGCAGCCTCAACGACATAATTGATGCTGCGATTGTTCAGGAAGACTCCGGCAAGGAGTTGGCGGCGGCAGAGCGAAAGCGAAGCGCGCCGCAGAGCAGCGGAGAAGGAGGCGGTCCTTCTCAGAAGTTTCGGATGGTGAATCGCCCACCATCAGGTCCGCGCTGGCAGCCACCACAGCGGTCGATGCCGTTCCGCGGTCGGCCGTATTCCTCACCGGCATTCCGGCCGGCACTGCCAGCACCACCGCAACAACAACAGCAGCAGCGGGCGATGCCGCGTGCGTTTGCACCTCCGCAACGCATGCCGGGCTTTCGTCCACCAAGTACTCCACCAGTAGCGGCCACATGTTACAAGTGTGGTCGTCCAGGACACTTCGCGAGCAGTTGCCCGGAGAGGCAAGGCGGCGGAGTGGTACCACAGTTTCCGGGGAGGAATCAACCCCGGAACCCTACTAATGCGCGGCGGGCAAACCCTAGGCCCGGTACTGTCCACCAGCTTGCCATTGAGGACGTGCCGGAGGGCGAGCCAATCCTTGCGGGTATGTTCCAACTCCACCAGCATCCCGCTATAGTACTATTTGATTCAGGCGCCACGCATAATTTTATTAGCCAAGCTTTCATTGCTAAACACAGCTTGCCAATACTACCCACCGATAGTCCATATTTAATTTGTTCACCGGGTGGGAAGATTTCAGCAAGCGTAATGGTCTCCAAAGCACCATTATGCTTAGCGGGTAGAGTGTACCCCACGTCTCTCATTATCTTAGAGGGACAGAAGGTCGATGTCATCCTAGGGATGTCGTGGTTAAACCGCCACGGCGCTGTTTTAGACACCGTCCTCCGAGTCGTGCACTTAAACTCAGGAGTGCACGGTTCTCACTCATTATTTCTGGACAGTCCAGAAATAAAACTTCCAAGTGTCTATCAAGCCACAACCATCAGATTGGAAGACATTCCAGTGGTCCGAGAATTCCCTGATGTATTCCCGGATGATTTGCCGGGGATGCCACCCGATAGAGAGGTGGAGTTCAAGATTGAACTTGCACCGGGAACCATGCCAATATCCCGAAGGCCGTACAAGATGGCGCCCAAGGAGTTGGCTGAACTGAAGACTCAGCTCACGGACCTTCTGGAGAAGGGTTTTATTAGGCCGAGCTCCTCGCCATGGGGCTGTTCGGCATTATTTGTCAAAAAGAAGGATGAAACGTTGCGGCTTTGCGTGGACTACCGTCCATTAAATGCCGTAACCATCAAGAACAAGTACCCGTTGCCACGGATCGACATGTTGTTTGATCAGTTGGTCGAAGCAAAGGTCTTTTCCAAGATGGATTTAAGATCCGGGTACCATCAGATTAAGATCAGGGCTGAGGACATTCCAAAGACAGCTTTTTCGACAAGGTACGGACTTTATGAGTACCTGGTCATGTCCTTTGGCCTCACCAATGCTCCAGCTCACTTCATGTACTTAATGAACTCGGTGTTCATGCCGGAGCTGGACAAGTTTGTCGTGGTCTTCATCGACGACATCCTGGTATATTCCAAGTCGGAGGAAGATCACAAGAAACATCTGCGTATAGTCTTGCAACGGCTGCGGGATCACAAGTTATACGCAAAGTTCAGCAAATGCGAGTTTTGGATATCGCAAGTGCCTTTCCTCGGGCATATCATCTCAGCGGAGGGTATCGCTGTGGACCCGAGCAAAATCACGCAAGTGCTGAATTGGAAATCCCCGAGAACTGTTCATGAGGTACGGAGTTTCCTCGGACTCGCGGGATATTATCGGAGGTTCATTCCGAACTTCTCGAAGATTGCCAAGCCAATGACAGAGCTGCTGAAGAAGGCTACCAAATATGTTTGGAGTCCAGCATGTGAAGCAGCATTCAAGGCTTTAGTCAAGCACCTGACATCAGCACCGGTTTTGGCGCAGCCAGACACAACAAAACCGTTCGATGTGTACTGCGATGCATCCGGCATTGGGCTCGGATGTGTGTTGATGCAAGACCAAAGGGTGGTCGCGTATGGGTCACGGCAGCTTAGGAATCATGAGCAAAATTATCCAACTCACGACTTGGAGCTCGCTGCCGTGGTACTTGCACTGAAAATGTGGAGGCACTACCTACTCGGTAACCTCGTACATTTATATACCGACCACAAAAGCCTCAAGTACATATTCACTCAGAAGGAGCTGAACATGAGGCAACGAAGATGGTTAGAACTGATAAAGGATTACGAGATAGAGATCCATTATCATCCGGGCAAGGCAAACGTTGTGGCAGACGCGCTAAGCCGCAAGTCACACGTCAATAATCTGACCATCACACCGTTGGAAGAGAGCGAACCACCACTACATGTGATTCCACATGGAGCTCTCTACAACCTAGCTTTGATCCCCACCATCCGTGAAGAGATAGCGGCAGCCCAGAAGAATGACAAGGGCATATCACATTTGCGGAGACGTGTAGACAGTGGGGAGTTGAAATGTTTCCGGAAGGACGGAGACGGCGTCCTATGGTTCAAGGACCGGATCGTCGTACCCCGAAACCCGGAGTTACGGAAGAAAATCTTTGATGAGGCTCACTTATCAAAGTTTTCTATTCACCCCGGCAGCAACAAGATGTATCAAGAACTCAGAAGCAAGTTTTGGTGGACACGGATGAAGCGAGAGACTGCAAAATACGTGTCCGAGTGTGATACATGTCGACGGGTGAAGGCAGACCACATGCGGAAACCGGGACTGCTGCAACCACTGGGCATTCCTGCCTGGAAGTGGGAGGACGTGAGCATGGATTTCGTCGTCGGTTTACCCACCACCTTACAGAAACATGATTCTGGGTGGGTGATCGTCGATCGGCTCACCAAAGTTGCCCATTTCATCCCGGTCAACACCAACTACAACGCCAAGAAGTACGCTGAACTGTACATCTCACGGATCCTATGCTTATACGGCGTACCCCGTACTATCGTATCGGACCGGGGCACTTTATTTGTGTCCCGTTTTTGGGAGCAGCTCCACGCTGCCTTGGGAACGAAGCTGATCCGTAGTTCAGCCTACCACCCGCAGACGGATGGGCAAACGGAGCGGGTAAATCAAATCTTAGAAGACATGCTACGAGCTTGCGCTATCGACCACGGCAAGAACTGGGATGATCACTTGCCGTTAGCCGAGTTCTCGTACAACAATGGGTACCAAGCCAGCATCAAGATGGCGCCCTACGAGGCGCTATACGGGAGAAAATGCCGCACACCATTGAATTGGTGTGAGTCTGGCGAGAGGGTTACCTTCGGTATTGATCTTGTCAACAACGCGGAAGAAAAGGTTCGATTAATTCAAGCGAACCTAAAAGCCGCTCAATCCCGACAGAAACAGTATGCGGACCGGAGAAGGCGTCCGTTACAATTCGAAGCTGGAGACCACGTATATCTACGAGTGTCTCCAATGAAGGGCGTAAACAGATTTGGGGTGAGAGGAAAGTTAGCACCCCGATTCATCGGTCCATTCCAGATTACCGAAAGATGTGGATCGGTGGCATACCGGCTAAGATTACCAGAAGCACTTTCCGGTGTGCACGACGTCTTTCACATTTCCCAGCTGAGGAAGTGTCTCAAGCTATCAACTACCGTTCAGCTGGAAGACATTGAAGAACTGCAACCGGATCTCACCTATCGGGAGGAACCGGTGCAGATTATTGATGAAAAGGCCCGAACCACACGCAACCGTACGTTGTGGTTCTACAAGGTTCTGTGGAGTAATCACTCCATGGATGAAGCGACATGGGAGAGCGAAGAATTCCTTCGCACTAACTACCCCGACTTTCTCACGTCGCATATCCGGTAATTTTTCCACCGTCCTCTCTCTCATTTTCACCTTATAATCTCGGGACGAGATTCTTTTAAGGGGGGAGGAATGTAAGGGCCTCAGTTTTTGACACCCATTTGCAGTGTTCATCCCCACACCACACACCTCATTTGAGGAAAAATGATGAACACAAATAAAGAGCAAGTAACAATTATCAACATGCTCATTAGGGAACAAACTCACACATTGCAAAAGTGGTACTTCCCACATGTGATATAGATGGGCTGGACATATGAAAACTCCTACACTTTGCCAAGGATGTCCATGCCAAGTTTCACCCAAATTCAAAACATTTTTGAGGTCATCTTGGGTGTAGATAGGAAAGGGGCAGTTTGAAAACATATTCAAATTCAAACTGTTTTCACCCACTGAATTTAAAAGTGGAAGGCATATTCTTGCTCAGCACATTTTTGTGAGCTCACACACCAATTTTCACTCCATTTGGAGTTGATCTTGACATGAGCTAAGGGGGAGAAATTCAAACTTTATTTGAATTTCAAACTGCACTTGTGCTGAAATTCATTCAAACCAAACCTCATTTGAACTTTGATCAATTCAAATGGCTCTTGGGTGAATAATTTGAGTTGCCAAGGGTAGAATAGGGTTCACTGTTTACCACAGCTGTTAGGAATAAATTTCAGAGGTTAAAAGAGGAGTGGGACCCACATGTCAGCCTCAGCCTCAAAGCAAACCGACTGAACCACAGTTCAGTCGGTTCCCGGCTGTTGTGCGCGCGCGCCACCGAAGGGGCCGGCCGGCGCCAGCTCCTGCTGCGTGCCCCAAGCCGGAGGCCAGCCGGCCGAGCTATTTATTCCCTCCCCGGCGTGCCTCAGTCACCATTTCCCCGAGCTACCGACGTGCGCGACTGCTTTTCCCACTGCCATCGCCGCCGCTCGAGTTCCTGCTTGATCAAGCCGATCGCAGCTCCCTCTTTCCATTCCAAGGTCCCAGCAAGGTACTAGCAACCATCCTCCATCCTTCCCATTGATAGAAATCGATTGAAACCGAGTGATATCGGCTGTGCCGAAAGATCAAACTCGGAACTGGAAACCGCCGCACCTCGGGCTCTCGTGGACAGCCCAACCTGGGCGTTGTCACGCCCGAGCCAAGGCACCCTTGGACGCGCAAGTGATCGGTGCTGCTCATCCCCGAGCCACAGCTCGAGTGGTTGCTCACCGGCGGCGAATTTCCACTTTTCCCCTTTCTGTGTGCAGAACGACCCTCGGGTACGATTCTGTTTAATTCGTGCTCTAGAAAGGATTAGAGGGCCTCAGGCCACTCCCACACGAACTAGACACGGTGACGCACAAGTTGCCTTCACAACTCTGGGCCGGAGAACTTCTGTGCCCGGCGTAATTCAAGGTCTACTAATGGCGGAACGCACGGGGGGTATCGGGCGCACGGTGAGGACCTATTTCGGGCCTTCCCCGAGCTGCCCCGAGTTCATGTCGACCTTCTCTGAGGTCCACTGATGCTCCCCGACCGGTTTCCCAAGTAGCTGAGGCACTAGGAGCATCAGCCGACATGGCCGAAGTCGTTCCGATATGGCGGCTCGTCGCCGACCATGCTCCGGCCGTTGTCATGAGCAGCTGACCCTCGGATCATGTTCCCCAAGTAAAAGTAGGCAGGGGCGGCCAGAATCAAGAAGTTTGAAGCTGTACAGCAGCCGGCGGCGAGCTCTCCGGCGAGGTCCCTCGGCGGCGGAGCGCGGGTGTCGCGAGGTTGAAGAAGGGGGTGGACCCCAGCTGTCAGCGGCCGATATTTTGAATCGGGATCCGGCTGTGGCCGGGATCGGGTGTGCTGGCGCGCAAAAGCCTTGTGGGCCGCGGTGTGCTGTCGCTTCGGCGTGCGACGCGTGTCTCCTGGGCCCACGCGCGAGTTTAAACTTTTCCCCGATTTTCAGATTTCCTTCAAACTTCAAATCCTTATAACTTTGGCTAGAAAGCTCCAAATTGAGTGAACCAAATTTTGCTGGATTCAGCTCTTTGAGTACTTTCCAGAAAATCAAGTGTCACTTCATGAGATTCCTTAATTCTCCAGAATTAATTCCTTAAAATTTAAACTGTTAGGAATTTTAACTGGAGAATCATTTGGAGGAAAATCCTGAAATTTTGCTGAGATGTTCACCAAAATATCCTTGAACTACCATAAAAATTTCAGATCCATTTGAGCTCATTTAGTCCACCTAATGGTGTGATTAGTAAAACTGTTCCAGAGAAAATAGAAAATGTTCAGAAACATTTTCAGAATTTTCTCTGAAATTGTTTAGCTCATATCTTTAGTTAGAGACTTCCAAATTAAGTGAGACCAATTCCATTAGAACCCTCTGAAAATCTAGTTTTCAGAAAGTCATAGTTTGTTTCATGAAAATACCTAGAACACCCTAAAAGCCTTTAATTAAGGTCAAGGACATAATTATTTGTGGAGGGCTCAAATGAGCTTTGCTGCAACTAAAACTTGACCAAGTCTCTGTTTAGGTTGTAACCAAGCCACAGTAAAAGTTTCACAGTCATTAGGTCTATCTAGTAAAGGTTATAGACTTCACAACTTCAAAGTTAATACAAAAGCATTTAATTAATACATACATTGTTCTTATCATGTAGTCGCTAAGGTCGAGGAGGAACCCGAAGTCCTAGACTTCGTTACTCCGGAGGAACAGCTAGCCTACGACCAAGAGCAGCAAGGCAAGCCCCGGTTTGCATTAACCATTTTATAAATTTTTATTGTTTTGAGCACATACTTGTTTTCTTTATGTTGTGCATCAGAGTCTTGTTTGGAAACCCCACTGCATAGCCAAGAAAACCATGGGTTGGGGTTTAGGATTGCAAACCCCGTTAGCCACTGCATTGCTAGGATAGAGTAGGATTCGGTACAAGTCGAGTAGTTGGAACTACTCGCGAGAATAGGCTAGAGGCACATTGCTCGGGTAGAGATAGCACATGATACACATGGCAAGAAAATGAGACCGAGCGGAGAGTAAGGGCAGCAGGACTTTGGGGCCTGTGTGCTGTAGCTCCGCTTGTGTCGATTGAGGACCGAGCCGTGTGCGGGCCTGTTGAACAAGCTAGAACAGTACCGAAGACCTACCGGCTATATGGGAACCGGGAAACTGATGTAACTCGGGTAGCTGGGTATTGAGGCATTGCCCGTCGTTCAGAGGGTAGGTTGAGAGCTCGAGGTGTAAATCAGCTGGCGGCACAGAGATGCGCGTGCAGGGACCTCTTGCTCGGGACGATGGGACCGGTTCAATATTTGGCTAACGGGTGAAAGGTAGTCGCGTATGGCGTCCGTGATGGTTGTTGTAGGCAACATCGAGTACGGGCGTACGTGACGGGTTGTTCGGGTAACCCTGCAGGTGTAAATCGATTATAATCGCCGTCCCTCGCGGTCAGTGAGTACCACTTGTTCACTGTACCGTGACGTAGAAAGAACAGGCTAGTTACATGTTAAAATGTTGCTGATTGAAAGTTGGATATTGATTGTTAATGATATGTTGTAGCTTAGTGCTAACTAAAGTTCTTTTCAACTTTGGGCAAAGTACATGAGAGAAATGCGTTTCTTGTTTGATTGCGGCTCTCTCATGTGCCTTAGCGTAAAGTTCTCCACAACCTGCTGCTAAAACTTGAAAGTAAGGTTCTACTAATTAGGCGAGTCCTTGCAAATGATTTTTACCTCATGCAACCCATCACCCTCATGTAGAAGTTTCATGTTTAGGTGAGACGGGTCAGACTTGCTGAGCCTTCGTGCTCACTGCTTGTGTTTGAAGCTTTTGCAGGGTTCTATGAGGAAGGGACTCCCGAAGAGGAGACGGAACCCCAGGAGGGGAACCCCGTCGAGTGGGAGTCGTGCACGCCGCAGAGTTAGTGTGCGAGTGTGCTAGCAAGGACACGTTCGAGGGCTGAACGTGCACTTGATGCTTAGTCTACGCCCGCGAGTGTGGACTAAACTTATTTTGATGTAAACATGTTAATAAACTTGTTTATGTAATAAAGCTTCCGCTTCCGCTTTGTACCTTTGACGTGTGTTATACGGTGTTGTGCAACGCAGCACCCCTCAGCGTGATCCTGGCTCGACAGGACCAGTGGGGTCGTGTCAGAAACCAATAGAAAATTCTGGAGAATTCTTTAAATCTTTTCAGCAAAAGAATTTTTGAGGGAGTTTGGTTCATCCAAAATTCCCCAAATTTTGCCAGGATATTCTTTAGGATATTAGGAGACTCCTGTAAAAGTTTCAGCTCATTTGGAGTTGATTTAATCAGGGTAATTCTAATTCCAAGTTTCTGCATTCAAATAAATACAGAAACATTTTCAGAGAATTTCCAAAACTTGGAAATTCAGTTCTGGGCATTCCTTAGCTCCAAAAACCTTAGGAAAATTCAGGCATGCTCTCTGAACTATGCTTGAAATTTTAGTTCACTTGAATGTGCAAATTTATTCAGAATTAATTCCTCTTTGCCTAAATGCTTAGGGAATTGTTCTGGGTGATCCACTTAGTGAAATGTTCTGAATTTTGGTCCAGAGGACTTTCTTGTGACAAGGAACTCCCAAGAAAATTCCCAGCTCCATTGGAGCCTTGGATCATTAGTGTTCTGTTCAACTATTAGTTGATCCCCCACCCAAGTGATGAACCTCACTTCTCACTTGATGATAGTGCTTAAACACATGCCCAAACCACCACCCCAGTGTCATTTTAAATTCTTAAACAAAGTTCCAGTTTCAAACATGTCTTTAGCATTGTTAGCAAAAATTTTTACAATCAAACATGTATGCATGTTCATAATGTGTAGTGTTTAAACGTGGAAGAGTGAAGAGGAAGGCGCACTTGGATCAAGGAACAAGAAGGGCAGGAGTTGAACTTCAAGACATCAGCAACTAGCCCCATATCATCTGACTTTAGTCACCTGCAAAACCAAGGCAAGCCCCAGTTTGCACTTAAGTTGTTTTTAATGTTTTCCCTTTGTTCACTACTATTGGTCAAGGTTTGTATGTGCATTAGATCAAGGATGTGTGATACTCCACTTGCATAACCAAACATGAACCCTGAGGTCAAGGGTAGAATTGTGTCATCGCTGTAGTATAAGGCCGTGCTAAATAGGCTAGGACATCCGGTAGAAGACGAGTAGTTGGAATCTACTCACGAGCTTTGTTCCAGGACCACATAAGCGGGGTTGGAAAGGGGAGCAAACTAAAGTTTACGTTTCTAAAGATGAGACCGGGCAGAGGGGTTAGACAGCGACAAGACGAGGTCTTGGTCGAGTAGCTCTGCCCGTGTCGGTCAAGGACCGAAGCGTATGCGGCCCTGGGAGCAAGTATTGAGTTGTGTACCGGATGCTTACTGATATATGGGAACCAGGAAACCGATGTACCGGGTTCACTGGATTGTAGAGGCATACCACATCGTCTCATTAGACCTATGAGCCCGAGACGGCGCGACCGGTTCTACAGTTTAGTGGCCTGAGAAAGGTTGCCACATACAACGTAATGAGGGACGCCAGAGTTGGGTCTTCAGAGGCGGGCGTATGTGTCGAGTTATCCGGGTAGTGTTTGATTCAAATCACCATCCCTCGCGGTTGTGAGTACCGCTTGCTCACTGCGCTGTGACGTAGTAATCAAGTTGTGTGGGAATAGTTTGCAAAAGTTTTAAATGCTGTTATGATAATTATAAATTGCATGAAAACCATGGTTGAAGTAGATATAGAGCAAACTAAAGTTATTTTTCACCTTGGGACAAGTAACATTGGGATGAAGCGTTTCTTGTTTGATTGTGGAGTACCAATGTTGCTGGGCGCAAGGTCACTACTATTATGGCTAAAATCTGAAAGTTAAGGATAAACTCGTAGGCGAGTCTTTTTGCAAATTACAGGTTTAGGTCTGAAGTTCTCCTCATGTAGAGTTGCATATTTTAGGAGAGACGGTTAAGTCTTGCTGAGCCTTTGTGCTCACTCTTGCTATATAAGTGGTTTTGCAGGTAAACTTCGACGCTATAAAGAAGGTTGTCCGGTGAGACTCGGAAACTTCCGAGTCATGTTACACTTAGAGAACCTAGCCGCTGCCGTGTCTTCGTGTTGCTAGCGAGAGGAGTCCGCGGGCTGGACCTCCTTTCGAGTGCTTCTTAGATATTCACGTGAGCTGTTTGTAGACTTCCGCTGTAGCTATTTTAAGTAAATAATTTACAAAGAATAATTGTATGCTCCCGCTTTTGATTTATGTAACTGTGTTCCTTATATGTGTGCTGTTGGGTGCCGCATAACACGGCACCACCCAATGCGAATCCTTGGGCGAGGCGGCACGACCCCGTGATCGGGGTCGGGCCCCCTCAGTTTGACTCAGCACGCACACCTTTTCGCAAAACGAAACAGTTTTACCCAAAACATAGGATCAACATGGTCAAGGAGCACTTGCCTTGTTCTTGCAGTTCCGGTTGCTCTTAAATCCCAAAACCTGGTTGCTGCAGTTCGTTGTAGACAGCTTCCTGAGCTTGTCCTGCTAGGTAGGATCACGTGCATACAAGATTCACAGCAATCAATATCATGCACAAACCTTAAACTAGATGCGATGATGCACATGCAAGCCATCCTATGATCAATTTTATTAGATTGGTTTGTTCATGCATGGCTTGTATGGACAGAGGTGTTCGGATCAAAGGTGGACATGGCAATGATCTTGACTTTATATCAACCTGATCATCAAGTGATCTGTCCACGAGAAGGCTTCTGTTCGAAAGGAATCAAAGAACAGATGCAAAGAAAACACAACGATATCGTAAGGCGGTATTGGGGCCTACCTTACGTTTCCTCTCGGCTTTCCAGGTCCTCCTCAGACCGCTGTGCTTTCCTCCGGCGATCTTCCTTGTCGCGCTTCGGCGATGGTTTACTCGGCGAGTTGGGGCTAGGGCTCTAAGTCGTCGGCTCAGGAGTTGGAAAAGAAGTTTGTGGTTTCGGCCAGAGGTTCTGGGTTCTATTTATAATCGGGAAGAGAAGAGTCCTAATCTGTTTGTATCCCGAATAAGAGTCTTATTCAGATCGTCGTTGGATCCTATCATCTTATCTTTAGTTGATTTGGTAAGGTAACGTTGTGGAATTCTGGTCGGTTTCCTTTACGTACCAGTATTCTTACGCGTAACAGCCGCTACAGAACTCGTTACCTTCGCGGCGATGAGCTCCGGAGGCTCCACGTGTCCTTCCGGGTCCTGGTATCTCCTTCTCCGCAGAGACGAGCTCCGGTTGTGCCGCGTGTCAATCGACCGAGACCTCCCCCTCCTTTGGAGGTGAGCTCCACGCACGCCACGTCTTTCCTTCCTTCTTTGTCCAGGGACATGCCCTGAGGTCGACACGTGTCCAGCAGCGACGGACCTCCTGGAGATAAGCTCTGGAGGCGACGCGTGTCCAATAGAACAGGACCTCTCGGAGATGGGCTCCGAGATCGACACGTATCCGTGCGACTGGTCCTCTGACTTCTGCGAGGACTAGCTCCGAGGATGACACGTGTCCAGCGGAAATGCCTTTGCTTCTTCTGCAGAGGCTAGCTCCGTGGGCAACACGTGTCCCACAGGATCGGACCTCTCCCTTTTGCGGAGACGAGCCCCGAGCCTGCCACGTAGCCAGCTTGGCGACGGCCTCTCCCCACTTCGCAGGGATGAGCTCCGAACACGCCACGTGGCCAGCGGCCGCGGTAAGTTGTCTTCGGTGCTTCCTGAAAGCTGATTCGGCTCTTATTAGCTATCCTTTTGATATTTTTCTCTGTCCCTACTTTTCTTAAAGTGTTTCCTCTTTATAAAACATGAACATATGCTGACACCCGAGATGAGGGTGTCACAAATCTACCCCCCTTAAATTGAATCTAGCCCTCGAGATCCGTTAGTAGAAAATAGATGGGGAAATTCTGCCTTGATATCCTCTTCACGCTCCCATGTGGCTTCAGCTTCGGTGTGATGGCTCCATTGTACCTTGCACCATCGAATCACCTTGTTCCGGGTGACCCTTTCCTTTACGTCCAAGATTCGGACAGGGTGTTCCGCGTAAGTCAGGTCCTTTTGAAGTTCAAGCTCTTCATTGATACTTGTTCCTCTGGTATTCTCAAGCACTTCTTGAGCTGGGATACATGAAACACGTCATGTACGTCGGAGAGGTTGGCTGGGAGCTCTAGTTGATAGGCTACTTCTCCTCGCTTATCCAGAATCTCAAATGGTCCGATATAGCGAGGTGCTAGCTTGCCTTTGACGTTGAAATGTCGTTGGCCTCGGATAGGCGACACCTTAAGATATACGAAGTCTCCTACTTCGAAGGTCAACATCCTACGCCTATTGTCCGCATAGCCTTTCTGTCATGACTGAGCGGCTTTTAAGTTCTCCCGTACCGTTTGGACTTTCTTTTCGGCTTCTTGTAGCACTTCTGGTCCAAACACCTGGTTCTCTCCGATCTCGTTCCAGAACAGTGGCGTTCTACACCGCCTACCATATAATGCTTCGAAAGGCGACATCTTCAAGCTAGCTTGATCGCTGTTGTTATAGGAGAATTTAGCATACGGTAAACTCCTATCCCAACTACGCCCACGTTTCAAGGCGCAAGCTCTCAACATGTCCTCCAAAATTTGGTTTGTCCTTTCGGTTTGTCCATCTGTTTGTGGGTGATAGGCGGAGCTAAAATCCAGTCGTGTACCTATGGCTTTCTGCAGCTTCCTCCAGAACCTAGAGGTAAACTGAGAACCTCGATCTGAGACTATCGTCCTCGGAACTCCGTGACGGCACACGATTTGCTCCATGTACAACTCTGCCAATTGTGCAACGTTGTAACTGGTCTTTACAGGGAGAAAATGGGCGGTTTTCGTCAATCGGTCCACAATGACCCAGATGGAGTCGTATCCTGACTGAGTACGTGGCAATCCGACGATGAAATCCATACTGATGTCCTCCCACTTCCATTCGGGTATTTTGAAAGGTTGCAACAATCCAGCGGGTTTTTGATGTTCAGCCTTCACCCATTGGCATGTGTCGCATAGGGCAACGTATTCGGCTATATCCCTCTTCATACCATCCCACCAATAACAAGTTTTCAAGTCCTTGTACATTTTGGTGCTTCCGGGATGTATGGAATAGGGGGAATCATGTGCCTCCTTCAATATCATGTCGCGGAGGTGTCTTATGCTCGGCACACAAATCCTTTTTCCTAGCCAAAGCATACCCTTTTCATCCTCCGTGAAATCCTTCTCTATTCCTTGTCGGATTCTTTCCTTGGTCTCCTTGATCTCCTCGTCCGTTGCGTGGCCCTCTCTTATTTCTCGCTCCAATGAGTGGATCTCTATAATTTCCATGTTATTCAAGAATCCGAGGTGTAACCGTTCGAACTCCTTACATAGTTCAGGTGGTAGCTCCCGAACCGTGAGTTGGTGACTTGCTCCCTTTCTGCTCAATGCATCAACTACTACATTGGCCTTCCCGTGGTGGTAGTTGATCCCAACATCATAATCCTTGATGAGTTCTAGCCATCGACGTTGCCTCAAATTCAAGTCCCTTGTGTGAATATGTACTTGAGGCTTTTATGATCCGTATAGATCTCACATCGATGACCAAGGATATAATGTCTCCAAATCTTCAATGCATGCACCACTGCTGATAGCTCCAAGTCATGCGTAGGATAATTAAGCTCGTGCTTCTTTAATTTCCGTGAGGCATAGGCTACCACTTGTCCTCCCTGCATGAGCACACATCCAAGCCCTTGTCTGGATGCGTCACAATATATGTCAAAGCTCTTGCTTACGTATGGCAATACCAGAACTAGTGTTGTGGTTAGCCTTTTCTTGAGTTCCTCAAAACTTTCTTGGCAGGCTGGTGTCCATTGAAAGACTTTTCCCTTCATTAGAAATTGCTACCTTAGAGAAGTCTTTAATGAAGCGTCGATAGTATCCTACCATCCCAAGGAAACTCCGAATATCCCTCACGCTCTTCGGTTGGTCCCACTTCAGAATATCTCTCACCTTTCCAGGATCAACTGATACCCCTTCCTCGGAGATAATGTGGCCTAGGAAAGATATTTCCTTTAGCCAAAATTGACACTTGTTGAGTTTGGCATACAATTGATGCTCACGCAACTTCTGCAAGGTCAATCTCAGATGTTCTTCATGCTCCTCCTCACTTTTTGAATACACCATAATGTCGTCGATAAAAACCACGATGAACTTGTCCAAGTACTCCATGAAGACCTTGTTCATAAGGTACATGAAGTATGCGGGTGCATTTGTCAACCCAAACGACATAACGTTATATTCATACGAACCATACCGTGTCCGAAAGGCTGTCTTAGGTATATCGGAGGGCTTAATCTTCAGCTGGAAGTATCACGACCGAAGATCAATCTTGGAGAACACTCGGGCTCCTTTCATTTGGTCGAAAGGTCCTCTATACGGGGCAGAGGGTATTTGTTCTTGATGGTTACTTCGTTGAGAGACCTATAGTCCACGCACATCCTTTGGTTCCATCCTTCTTGTCTATGAAGAGCACCGGAGCTCCCGATGGTGACGAGCTTGGACGGATAAAACCCTTTCCAACTGTTCTTGAATTTGCTTCTTGAGTTCAACTAGCTCGTTGACGGGCATCCTATAGGGTCTCTTGGCTATGGGTGCAGTTCCGGGTACCAAATATATGGCAAACTCGATGTCCCGGTCAGGTGGCATACCTGGAAGCTCTTCCGGGAATACGTCCGAAAATTCCTGAACCACTGGAATGCTGTCCAATGTTGTTCCTTCGACCTTATTCAAATTCGCCCGTTCGGTTGTTTGCTGGGCTGTCTCAAACTCGACACGAATACCGTGCTTGTTTGTCAACTGCACACTCCTTTCAGCACATTGTATTACCCCGTTGTGCTTGCTTAGCCAATTCCGAGTATGATGTCAATCCCTTGGGAGTCCAAGACAAAAAGGTTGGCAAGGAAGTCTACCCCCCTTATTTTAAGGCTTACTTTACGACATACTATATTAGTCCTCATTTCTCCTCCGGGAGAATTAACTAACATAGCACATTCTAAATGGAATACGGGTAGATGATGTTTGGCAACGTATTTGGACGATATGAAGGAATGCGATGCTCCAGAATCAAATAAGATGGTGGCTGGGTTGGAGTTGGCGAGGAACATACCAATTACGACGTCCTCAGCCTGTTGTGCTTCCTCGGTAGTGACATGGTTCACGTGGCCGCAAGCATGGTTCTGCTGTCCACGGTTCCCTTGATTGTCTCCTCCGTTCGGTCGCGGGTTCTGTTTGGGCACGTTACCTTGCTGTCCAGGGCCTCTCCTCGGGCACTGGTTCGCGAAGTGGCCTACTTCCCCGCATGCAAAGCATGCCCTGTTGCCTATGGCAGCAGGTACGTTGGGGCGGGGGTTTTGAACAGGGGCGCCATTTTTGGGTCGGGGCGCAGGAGGCATGGGCACACGAGGTGCCGGTGCAACGAATTGTTGCTGTGGTGGCTGACCAGGGCGGTACGCAGGAGTGGTCGATCCATACTGTGGTGCAGGGGGCATGCACCTGGGTCGTACGTTGCTCCCTTGGGGCTGGTATGGCATCTTCCTCTTGCACTCTCGCTCGATCTCTTGGATCTTGTTTTCAACCACTATGGCCTTATCAACCAGCTTCTGGAAGCTTACGTAGTCATTGTTGAGGAGCTGAACCTGGATCTCATTGTTCAACCCTCTCATGAACAGGTACTGCTTCCTCTGATCTGAGTTGACATCTTCGGTGGCATACCGGGACAGTTGTATGAACTTGTTGAGATACTCATTCACACTTTTCTGCCCTTGGCGGAGACCTTCGAACTCCTGCCTTTTGAGCATCATTACACCAGCAGGGATGTAGTGAGAGCGGAAACTTTCTTTGAACTCAGTCCAAGTAATTGTCTCCGGGTTGGCATGAGCGTTGCTCAGGGCATCCCACCAGTCAGCAGCGGCGCCCGTAAGTTGGTGTGACGCAAAGAGAACCTTCTCTCGGTCATTGCATTGAACAATGGCAAGCTTTTTCTCCATGGATTTTAACCAGTCATCAGCCTCCATGGGATCACTAGCTTGAGCAAAGGTGGGTGGTCGAGTCCTCATGAACTCTCCCAACCTGTTATGAGCCGGCGGTGGTGGTGGCGGTGGTACCGGAACGGGGTTTTGGTTGGCCTGCAACTGACCCAAAGTTTGGATCATGGTTTGCACAAGATGGTTTTGCATGGCCATCAACCTTTCCAGATGGTTTTCGCCAGCTCCTGGGTTAGCAGGAACTTCATCATGGTCATCCTCCTGGACGTTCCTTCGGCAGGCGTTTCCTCTCATCATCTGTGAGAGAGATCGAAATAGAATAGAATGTTAGAAGGTTAGGTAGATCCCCTCTAACCATATGCATCAAGGTGAGTTGGACTATGTATATATTAGCCCATATGAGGATGTGAGCAAGTGTCGAGACATCTCACACCTCTTTCTTCTTACGTGTGGATATGGACAATGTTTTTGAGACGTCCCATATCTTCACACTAAGCACACAATCACAAATAATAATCACAAGGGCCCACACAACTCCTATTCAAGGATGGTTTCCTATGTCAAGGTAGGTTTTAAGGCCAGTCTAAGCTATTCACCCTAGGGTGCTTCCTTTGGTCAGCGTGGCTTAACTACCTGTGACTCCTATTTAGGGGTGTAACTTGCTGTTAACCCGTGGCTCTAATATCAATCTAAGGTTTCTATCTAGGCGTGTAACCTACTGTCAACCCGTGGCTCTGATACCAATCTGTGACGCCCTCAATTCTGTGGGAAAACCACGGAACCGAGAACTAATGCATATGTGTGCCCAGGATGTTCATCACACATATACATATATTCCACAAACCGAATTCAGAATATATATAACCACGAATAACAGAGTTTAGTACAATGTCCATGAGTCTTGGACTCATGCTTACAGCGGAAGCCTTATTTCTATGCAGCGGAAGTGATTTAACTAATGCGGAAGCAAATCTAAGCAGAAGTGGCTCCATCTCTACTCCCTCCACAGGCAAGGTTGAGAACAGATCACACGCCGTAATGCTCCACTTGGTCTTCATAGTAAGCTTCCCCTGCTGCTGATAATGAAGTAATAATGAAAGTTTGAGTACAATGTGTACTCATCAAGTGCGGGAAAACAGATGATATGCAGCTCTAACAAGGTAGGTATAAAAAGCTCATTTGCAGAAAAGCAAATTTATAAAATCATGATAAAACAGCAACTTAACTTTAGATGAATGTAATCCCAACATGAACTAAATTACCCACATACCTTCATCCCTTTCCGTGTTCCATTTGAACATTAACCAACCTTTATTCACACTCACAAATACCTCCTTGTATTCGCTACCATTTCAAAACAACTTCGTCTCACACCGAGACCAAACTCGTTGCCATGACTCAACAGTCATGCAACCATCTCATTACCCAGACTCAACAGTCCCAACAACCAAACCATAACCAAATCCATAACCAAGAACCTTCCCAATAACCATCCCAACTAATCATGGCAGTTTAGCCAGGTGCTCATGACCGTAAGCTCGGCTATCATGATAGTTTTAGACTCTGCAGAGTTTGCACCTCTTTACCCACAAGTTTGTGATTTCGTCACCCATCGGCGACTGCAGAACCTCCATTATACCAGTACACATCTGTCGGTGCATGGTCAAGAGATCACAAAATAGCCTTTACAAAGGGGTTACTAGATGTATGGACTCACTAAGGTTTCACCGGCAGGCTAGAATCTCCAATTCTCCCACCCACGGGCCCCCTCTTGTGCCATGCAGTTCCCAGGGCAGTCCTCACTCGACTCCCATTCCCCGCGCCTTCCACAGTCCATAACACTCTAGCAACTTACCTAATTACTCAGCTAAGCCGCACCCATACTTGGCCTTGTGGTGGTACTGTTATCCTGGCATGTGCACGCATGAACCGGTCCTTAGATCTATGGCAAGTAAACCACCATCTCATGCTACCTCATTCACAAACCCAGTCTTGCATAGATCTCCCTCCGATCCATGTTCATTATTAACATTAGTTCCTCATTATCATTACGCGTGCAGTTAGCTAGACACATCTATCTCGCTTCCCAATCCCATGGACTCGGCGAAGCATAAAGCAAAAACCATACCCGACTCATAAACTTCCCAGGTGACAAGGGTGGTTCAACCAAAACTAGTAAACTCCTATAGAAGGGTTTCTCATCATGTTTGACTCAGTACGCACACCTTTTCACAAAACGAAACAGTTTTACCCAAAACATAGGATCAACATGGTCAAGGAGCACTTGCCTTGTTCTTGCGGTTCCGGATGCTCTTGAATCCCAAAACCTGGTTGCTGCAGTTCGTTGTAGACAGCTCCCTGAGCTTATCCTGCTAGGTAGGATCACGTGCATACAAGATTCACAGCAATCAATATCATGCACAAACCTTAAACTAGATGCGATGATGCACATGCATGCCATCCTATGATCAATTTTATTAGATTGGTTTGTTCATGCATGGCATGTATGTACAGAGGTGTTCGGATCAAAGGTGGATGTGGCAATCATCTTGACTTTAGATCAACCTGATCATCAAGTGATCTGTCCACGAGAACGCTTCTGTTCGAAAGGAATCAAAGAACAGATGCAAAGAAAACACAACCATATCGTAAGGCGGTATTGGGGCCTACCTTACGTTTCCTCTCGGCTTTCGAGGTCCTCCTCAGACCGCTGTGCTTTCCTTCGGCGATCTTCCTTGTCGCGCTTCGGCGATGGTTTACTCGGCGAGTTGGGGCTAGGGCTCTAAGTCGTCGGCTCAGGAGTTGGAAAAGAGGTTTGTGGTTTCGGCCAGAGGTTCTGGGTTCTATTTATAATCGGGAAGAGAAGAGTCCTAATCTGTTTGAATCCCGAATAAGAGTCTTATTCAGATCGTCGTTGGATCCTATCATCTTATCTTTAGTTGATTTGGTAAGGTAACGTTGTGGAATTCTGGTCGGTTTCCTTTACGTACCAGTATTCTTACGCGTAACAGCCGCTACAGAACTCGTTACCTTCGCAGCAATGAGCTCCGGAGGCTCCACGTGTCCTTCCGGGGCCTGGTATCTCCTTCTCCGCAGAGACGAGCTCCGGTTGTGCCGCGTGTCAATCGACCGAGACCTCCCCCTCTTTTGGAGGTGAGCTCCGCGCACGCCACGTCTTTCCTTCATTCTTTGTCCAGGGACATGCCCTGAGGTCGACACGTGTCCAGCAGCGACGGACCTCCCGGAGATAAGCTCCGGAGGCGACGCTTGTCCAATAGAACAGGACCTCTCGGAGATGGGCTCCGAGATCAACACGTATCCGTGCGACTGGTCCTCTGACTTCTGCGAGGACTAGCTCCGAGGATGACACGTGTCCAGCAGAAATGCCTTTGCTTCTTCCGCAGAGGCTAGCTCCGTGGGCAACACGTGTCCCAAAGGATCGGACCTCTCCCCTTTGCGGAGACGAGCCCCGAGCCTGCCCTGTAGCCAGCTTGGCGACGGCCTCTCCCCACTTCGCAGGGATGAGCTCTGAACATGCCACGTGGCCAGCGGCCGCGGTAAGTTGTCTTCGGTGCTTCCTGAGAGCTGATTCTGCTCTTATTGGCTATCCTTTTGATATTTTTCTCTGTCCCTACTTTTCTTAAAGTGTTTCCTCTTTATAAAACATGAACATATGCTGACACCTGAGATGAGGGTGTCACATCCTTGCATGTAGAGTTCCATGCCTAGGGTTGACGGTTAAGACTTGCTGAGCCTTCGTGCTCACGGTTGCAATATTTGAGCTGTGTGCAGGTGAGAATTATGAGGAAGGTTCCGAGCACGAGGCGATGCCCCCGTCGGGGTACACGGCTGAGCTGGAGCCCTGCACGCCGCCGTGATCTCTGGTTACTTGCTGCTAGTGTGTAACGTCCGCGGGCTGGACGGATGCACTTTTGCATAGTTAGGATGAGAGGCCATCTATGTATAATACTTCCGCTGTTTTATATTAAATAAAAGTTTGTATGTTGTTCTCAAGTCTTTTCGTGTGTGATGTTGGGTGCCGCATCGCACGGCACCACCCTATGCGATCTTGGAGTGGGTGAACCATGGGGTGGTCCCCACAAGCTCCGCGGGCACCACGTGTCACGTGGTGCCGGACCTCACCCCCTCCGCGGAGGTGAGCTCCGCGGGCGCCACGTGTCCCGCGGTGCCGGACCTCACCCCCCTCCGCATGGGTGAGCTCCTCGGGTGCCACGTGTCCCTCGGCCCGGGGATGTGTCGACAACGCACTTAGACAAATTGGAATTGGCTTATTTCAGCTATATTTTTCCCATTCCCCATTATTTTTATGATTCTTTCTCCATTTCTACTTCTTTTTTAATGTTTCTCTATATGAAAAATGTATGCAATGCATGGAATGAATTTGAGAGTGTTTCAGTCGAGTATATACTAAATATGTTGGGTCACTCCACAAGAGTCCAAAAACTTGTGTGTGGGTGCTCAAATGCTTGGTGACTAACCTCAAAGGACCCAACCTAGTTTGGGTACCTAAAACCAAAGCCTAAATTGTTTTGTAGGCCTACTCCTCCGGTGGCACTAAATGGGTGCTAGACAGTGGGTGCACTAATCATATGACCGGAGAGAGGAAGATGTTCATTGAGTATGAAGAAAATGATTATCCATGTGAAGGCATCTACTTTGGCGACAATAGTCAAGGAAGGGTGCTTGGTATTGGTAAAATTGCAATCTCTTCTCAAGACTCGCTTTCTCATGTTCTACATGTTGAATCACTTTATTATAACCAATTGTCCAGATCTCAACTATGTGAGAAAGGTTATAATTGATTGTTTACTAACGAGGGTGTGACCGTCTCTAGAAGAAGTCATAACTCAATTGCTTCTAAGGGTGTGTTGAAGGGAAAGCTTTATTTAGTGGATTTTGCCATGGATAAAGCTCAATTTGACACATGCTTAATAGCAAAAACCAACATGGGATGGTTGTGGCATAGGAAACTAGCCCATGTTGGTATGAGGAACTTACAGAAACTTCTAAAGGGGGATCACACCAAGAATGTGATGACGACAACGAGACAATTGGAGATGCTCCACATGGACCTCTTCGGTCCCGTCACCTACATAAGCATTGGCGGTAACAAATATGGTTTAGTAATTGTTGATGACCATTCTTGCTTCACTTGGGTATTTTTCTTACATGATAAGGGAGAAACTCAAGGTGTCCTCAAGAAGTTCTTGAGAAGAGCTCAAAACGAGTTCTCCTTAAGAATCAAGAAGATAAGGAGTGACAATGGCTCTGAATTCAAGAACACCCAAGTAGAAGAATACTTGGATGAAGAGGGCATCAAGCATGAGTTTTCGGCCCCCTACTGCCCTGAACAAAATGGGGTGGCTGAAAAGAAGAACTGCACACTCATAGAGATGGCAAGAACCATGTTTGATGAGTACAAGACTTCAGATCGTTTTTGGGCGGAAGCGGTCAACACCGCTTGCCACGTCACAAACCGCCTCTACCTCCATCGATTTTTAAAGAAAACTCCATACGAGCTCCTAACCGGTAACAAGCCCAACATCTCTTACTTTCGTGTTTTCGGGAGTAAATGCTATATTCTCAACAAGAAGCCTAGGACTTCAAAGTTCGCTTGGAAATTCGATGAAGGTTTCTTACTTGGTTATGACTCAGACACCTACGACTATCGTGTTTTCAACAAAACCTCCGGTTGTGTTGAAATTGCACGTGACGTGGTGTTTGATGAAACTAATGGATACCAAGTGGAGCAAGTTGATCAATGTGTGCTAGATGAAGAAGAAGCACCATGTGTAGCACTAAGAAGAATGGGACTTGGAGATGTCCGTCCTCAAGAAGATGTAGGCCAAGATGCTCCAAGTTCATCACAATCGGTGCCTCTCACACAAGATCAAACTCAAGAACCACAAGATCAAGACGGTCAAGTTCAAGAAGGAGAAGATCAAGACCATGACATTGATCAAGGGGGAGACGAAGAAGAAGACCACTCAAGAACTCAAGTGCCTCACCCAAGGGTTCATCAAAGCATTCAACGGGATCACCCCGTTGACAACATCCTTGGAAATATCACAAAAGGGGTAACAACACGATCTCGAATGGTTAACTTTTGTGCGCATTACTCTTTTGTGTCCTCCTTGGAACCATTTAGGGTGGAAGAAGCACTAGAGGATCCGGATTGGGTGGTGGCCATGCAAGAAGAGTTGAACAACTTCACAAGAAACCAAGTGTGGGAGTTGGTGAAGAGACCAAACGCAAATGTGGTAGGCACCAAGTGGGTGTTCCGCAAAAAGCAAGACGAACACGGAGTGGTGACACGGAACAAGGCACGACTTGTGGCAAAGGGATATGCTCAAGTCGAAGGTTTGGACTTCGATGAAACCTTTGCTCTTGTAGCTAGGCTTGAGTCAATTTGTATTCTATTGGCCTATGCTACTCACCATGATTTCAAGCTTTATCAAATGGATGTGAAAAGCGCCTTCCTCAACGGTCCACTCAAGGAGGAGGTCTACGTGGAGCAACCACCCGGGTTTGAAGATCAAGAAGATCCTAATCATGTATTTAAATTGCATAAGGCTCTCTATGGCCTCAAACAAGCTCCTAGAGCTTGGTATGAGTGTCTTAGAGACTTTCTTATTGACAATGGTTTTAGGATAGGCAAAGCGGATTACACTCTTTTCACAAAAAACGTGGATGGTGATCTCTTTGTGTACCAAATATATGTCGATGACATTATATTTGGCTCAACTAACAAATCTTTTTGTAATGAGTTTAGTAAGATAATGATGGATAGGTTTGAGATGTCCATGATGGAGGAATTGAAGTTCTTCCTAGGATTTCAAGTTGAGCAACTCAAGTAAGGCACGTTCATTAGTCAAACGAAGTACACACAAGACATACTCAAGAAGTTTGACATGGACAGGGTCAAACCCATCAAAACACCAATGGCAACGAACGGGCACCTCGACCTCAATGAAGATGGACCAAGCGTGGATCAAAAGGTATATCGCTCTATGATTGGTTCATTGCTTTATCTTTGTGCGTCTAGGCCCGATAGCATGATTAGTGTATGCTTGTGTGCAAGGTTTCAAGCCTCTCCTAAATAATGTCACTTAATTGTCGTTAAAAGAATCATAAGATATTTAGCTCACACACCAAACCTAGGGTTGTGGTATCCAAAGGGGTCTAAGTTTAATCTCATCGGATATTCTGATGCGGATTATGCCGGATGTAAAGTAGATAGAAAAAGCACCTCCGGGACTTGCCAATTTTTGGGTAGGTCCCTAGTATCATGGTGATCCGAGAAAAAAAATTCCATTGCCCTTTCCATAGCCGAAGCGGAGTATGTTGCAGCCGGAAGTTGTTGTGCTCAACTTCTTTGGATGCGACAAACTCTAAGGGATTATGGTTACAATATGAACCACATTCCACTCCTATGCGACAATAAGAGTGCCATTAAGATTGCCCATAACCCCGTTCAACACTTTAGGACCAAACACATAGACATCCGGCACCACTTCTTGAGAGACCATTCTATAAAGGGGGACATAGCTATCTCAGATGTTAGAACCGAAAAACAACTAGCCGACATTTTCACCAAGCCACTAGATGAAAAATGATTTTGTGAACTTCGAAATGAGCTAAACATCCTAGACTCTAGGAATGTGGCTTGAAATGTTGCACATCTGAATGCTAGTAGTTTGGAATCTTTAGGAATTTTCACAAACTTCAAAAATATGCATGATTGTGAAAACTTGTTCCCCTTCTAATTTTTCTCTCACATTATTTTACCTAATTATGTTTAGATATATTGTGGTCATCAGCTAATTGTGTGCTTTGATATATTGACCATATTTATCTAATAGAAGGTGAAAGTAAATTTACCTTAATCACTCTTCGCGAAATTCTAATATATAGTGATTTTTCAGCCTTCAAGGACCGGACTAGTCCGCCCTATAGGCCAGACAAGTACGGATACCTTGAATAGTGCGGGATGCAGCAGACAAGTCCACAACGGACTAGTCCGGACTGCATTCGGACAAGTCCGGATATAGTCCGACATACCGGACTAGTCTGAACAGCACCACCGGACTAGTCCGGCCCCTGGAGACTTAACCTCCAAGGGTCGGGCCCGACTCCTCTCCCTCTCTCATTCACCTCTACACCTCTCTTCTCCTCCAAAACTCGAAGGAATCCTCGATTCAAGGCTTGTGGAGTGCGGGGAACCCTTTCCTGACCATCTCCGCTCCTTTGATCTGTGGATTTCACCAAATTTCTTCGTTCTAAGGTACTTTTTGACCTAACTTAGATTTTTTTCTCAAATCCCTTGTTTCTAGGTCATATTTCTAGTGCCTTAGGCATTCCCTGATGTCCTTATGCCATATTGTTGCATTCCTTGTAGTATTGCGTCTAGTTTTCATGAATTTGTGCTCAAATCGCTTAAGTTAGGGTTTAAAACTGTAGAGTCCGGACTAGTTCGCCCTGGCCCAGATAAGTCCGGCTGGTGCAGTTTTAGCCCCTAACTTTGTGAGTGTACACTAATTCAAACGCAATGCTTTCGTGTCTAATCTTTCCCTTTTGTCTATCACCAGATCATGTCGGGGTCCGGAGATAGTCCTCTCCCCAACCCCATTGCTGAGGCGGCTCGCCAAGCCGCCTATCGTGCAGCAGCCGAGTCCGAAGCGGCTGGGGCTCCTGAGGCTGCAGCTAGGGAGGCTCGGACAAAGAAATGTGCTGACAGGGAAGCACAAGCATCTCAGTCTGTTGATCCTCCAAGAAGGAAGAGGCTAGTCACCTTAAAAGAAAAGAAACAAGCTCAGTCACAGGGAACTGCTCAAGACAAAGGAAAAGGGAAAACAGCGGATCCCCGGAAAAAAAGGCTTTGGCCAATAGGGGTATTGTCATTCGTGACAACCCTAGGCGCGCGCGCGCGGGGGGGGGGGGGGGGAGGGAATCCCCCACAAGGACCAGTTGGGCCTCTTGAGAGAGCACCTCCCATGCACAATCCAAACCGCCAACCCAACTTGGCTAGTGCAACATTCAAAGGCAAGGGAGCTGAGAAAGCTAGAAGGCTAAGAGAGGAAGAAGTCTACAAGTTTGAGAAGGCCACACCAGACCCTTGCTTCTGTTGTGACTTCCATTGTGACTATTACTGGCATGTCTATCTCCAAATGAAGACACCGGTAGTCGATGCTCAGTGGGTGGATTGGTCCTATATGGCGAACAAGAATCATCAAGACTTTGATGCAGTGATTGAAGTTGTAGAACGCCATGGGATCAAGGACTTGATGGGTTTTCAATACGATTGGAATATTAAATTCATAGTCCAATTCTACATCACATGCTACTTCCACACCTATGGAGACAGGAAGATCACTTGGATTGTAAAAGTCCCAAAAATGTATATGAATAAACTAAGGTTTGAATTCATATGTGTGGCAAAGGGATAAAAAATTGGACTTGCTAAAACTTTTCTTCATGCAAAGTGATACATGGATGATCATCCAAAATGAGGCTCAAATCTTTATTTGAAGGTGTTGAACCAATAAGGATTTAAATACCTCTTTGCATGTAAGTTTAAAAATCAGATTTTAAATTCAAAGTTCACCCAAATGATGGCCAAAAACTTTGAATACTCATGCAGCCATATAGTTTGGAAATCATGGAAAAATGTTAGATGACAAACTTGTCATTCAAGGATGGGCTCAAAAAGGAATTATTTGGAAGCATTTTCAAACTTCCAACCAAATTCAAATTGCTATGCAAATTCAAACTGGAATTGGTGAATTCAAATTCTAGCCCACCTTTCAAACCCAGAATTTTGGAGTTGGGAGGATTAACTTGAGGAGATCTTTTGGAGGGGAGAGAAGTGGGGGACCCACATGTCATTGAGCTGAGGATCTAAACTTGCACACAAAGAAACCCAAGTGCTCTGTCTCTGTTCTTTTCTCCAACCGACTGAGAGGCACCGTGTGCCACCGAGGGGCAGCGGCGCCACCTCCTGCTCCCTCTCCCACGCACTGGATACGGAGTAAAGGCCCCCCTCGTGCCTCGGCGTGATCACTCCCCCTCAGACCGAGCAAAGACCCCTTTGCTTCCTCCTCCTCGCGAGCGCACGAGAAAAACCTCTCCTCACCTCCTCTATTCGGCGATCCTCCGGGAAACCGAAGAAAGCTCGCGCCCCTCTTCTCCCCGAGCTGCTAGACAGCACCACGAGCTCGGTATACACCTTCCCGACACCCAGATAGCTGAGCTCCGGCCTTCTTTGCCCTAGAACAGCCTCCACAGCGGCGACCCACAGAAGAGCGGCGATCGGCTTCACGTGGACAGCCCTCCATAGGGGTTTTCACGGCCGAGCGATCACGGCTACGGGAGTGTGCTACTGTGGTGCTGCTCTCCTCCAAATTTTGGAGCAAACCGTGGATCATCGCTGGCCAATTTAAAGATTTTGTCCCGGCGGTTTCAACCTGAGCATCCAGTACGGGAACCCAAAATTCTCCACCTCTAATTGTTCTTAGCACGTCAAACTTTGCACATAGAAGCTGGTCTAGCCGGCGATCATATCTCTTTTAGCAACCCTAGCATGAAATCACCTCAGAGCAGAGGATTTTGAGGTCTCCCGAGCGTGTTCTTGGTGGGACTAATCGGTCGCATGGTGAAACCTTATGTGTGGCCATTCCCGAGCTAGTTTGAGGCCTTATCGAGCTTCCTAGTCGTGCCCTGGTGCTGTAGAGCGTGTTGGTCGACGATTTGGCAGGCTAGAAACCACGGCCGACGGCGCCGAAGTCCATCCGAGGCCGCCACACGTCACCGACCATCTTCCGGTCACCGGCAGCCCCAAAACACTTCACCAGCGTGTTCCTTGGTGTCCAAAACCCTCTGGCGGCAAGCCCCAGCTCGGATGGTGGCCGGCAGCGGCGAGCCGGCGAGCACCAGTTTCCTCCGGCGAGGGGCAGGCGGTGCGCGCGCGAAAATGGAAACGGGAGGTAGAAGAAGGGGCCGGCCCCGGCTGTCAGCGGCTGTGAAATTTAAATTCGGGATCTGTTGTGGCCCGGATCCGGTATGCTGGCGCGCTGGGAACTTTGTGACCCAGTGTTGCTTCAATTCTATTGGCTGAGGTTTAAACACGTGGACCCAGCTGATTTCCCGTAGCAAAATATTTCCAGAGATTGCTCAAACTTTGGAAAATCATATCTTTGTGTAGGAATCTCCAAATTGAGTGATTCAAATTGGGTTGGATTCCTTGTATGAAAGTCAGTATTGAATTCTGGAAAATTCTTTGAAGGTTTTATGAAAAAGAATTATTGAGGGAGTTTGGTTTATCCAAAAATCCCCAAATTTTGCCAGAATATTCTTTAGTATATTGTTGACCTTCTAGCAAATTTTCAGCTCATTTGAAGACTATTTGAGTACGAATTTGCTAAATACAATCTGCTGTGTTCATAAGAGTCCAGAAACATTTTCAGAAAATGTTTCCCACTTATAAAATCTATTCTAGGAAATTCATAGCTCCAAAAATCATAGGAAAATTTAGGAAAGCTCTCTGAAGCATACTTGAAATTGTAGTTCACGTAATTGGGCATGAAAATGCACATTACTTCAGAATTAATTCTTTTGAATAGAAATGCTTGAAGAATTGTTCTGGAGGAACTACTCAAGTAAAAGGTCTGAATTTTGGACCAAATAACTTTCATTTGACCAGAAGCTCACATGTAAATTATCAGCTCAATTTGAGCAGTAGAACTCCATGTTCTTGTTCTCCATACTTATGTATGTGGGAAAATTACATAAGACATTGTAAGAATTATGGAGGACACCATTTGAATCCACATTAGCTGCAATTTGGCAAGCTAAATCCCTAGGTAGTATAGAACATGCTGTAAAAGTTTTGAAACCATTGGAGTTCTTGTTCTTCAGTTGCATTCAAATCTTTTCAGCTAATCTCTTGTGTTCATTAGGGAAAACTAGTTAGTGTATAGCTAAAACACTAAGACCAATTTAGATCATTCACTTTTCTTTGCACAACAGAGGCAAACCAAGCCATTCTTGGCATTTTCCACACTACCTCTGTCCGTAAGAAATCAAGTCTTAACTTCTTGCCATTGAATTCTATAAAACTTGTGCATATACATTTTAATAGGAATCACGATGAAGGGGATTCAAAGGAGCGATTCATTGAAGTGGATCATACTCCGGAGAATCAAGGGTTGATCAGCAAGGATCACTAACTGCATATATACTACTACACTGCAAAACAGGCAAGCTCCGGTTTGCATTTAATAGCTTTTAAGTTTTTACTTTGTATTCACTTTTGGTTAAGATATGAAATGTGCATTAGGTCTAGTTGTTTGATACTCATCTTGCATGACCAAATGAACCCATGGAGTATTGGGTAGGTGTCTTACACCGAGTAGAACTGCCATGCTTAAGTAAGGTTCGGTAGAAGTCGAGTGATGAGATGCTACTCGCATGATCAGGACAACAGGGGCATACGGGATTGGTTCAAAAATGAATTAGAAAGTTAAAGTTGAGACCGGAAGGTTGTAGGGGCAGCAGGACATAGGGGCCTGGGTGCTATAGACCTGTCCATGTTGGTCAAGGACCGATCCATATGCGGCCATGTTGAACAAGTTTGAGTGGTGTACCGGACTCATGCTGGCTATATGGGACCCAGTAAACCGATGTACCTCGGGAAGCTTGCGTTGAGACTTTTCGGGTCGCCTCAGGCGAGACGGCCGGTGTGCAGTATGTGGGTAACATTCTCATGACATCTCATGTCGGTAGGTGCACCATGAGAGTGGCTACTGTACAGGGCGACTTGATCGATTCAACGGGAGTGAAATGGGAGAAAGGATGCCACGTACGACGTCAGTGATGGTCGCTGTAGGCAACATCGAGTACGGGCGTATGTGTCGTGTAGTCCATGTGTTATTGATTCGAATCACCGTCGCTCGCGGAACGGACCGAGCATACTTGTTCTCACAGTCGTGACATAGTAAGAACTTGCATGAGAAAGGAACTAATCACATTGGTTGAAGTTCATACTATCTTTGTAATGTGTCTTTGATGAATAGCTAGTGCAAACTCGATTCTTTTATGCCGTGAGCAAATTACATCGGGGGAAATCGTTTCTTGTTTGATTGTGGACTCCCGATGTGGCGTGCCCAAGGTTACTTAAATTGCTGTACATAATACCTGAAAGTAAGGATTCACTTTTAGGCGAGTTTAATTATGCATTATGCCATCCTACTTTAAGTTCATAACCTCATATAGAGTTTCATGCCTAGGGTGACGGTTAAGTCTTGCTGAGCGTTATGCCCACGGATGCTATCCGAGTTGTTTTGCAGGATTGACTTCATGCTTATGAAGGGATGCCGATGAGACTCGGGAACCTCCGAGTGGTTACTCAAGAGCATCCTCGCCGCTGCGGTTTGTCTTCGTGTTGCTAGTAAGAAACGTCCGCGGGCTGGACTGTTTCTTTGTTTCTATGTTAGAAAGGAGTCGTGAGAGTTATAGTCTGTAGCTTATTTTGATATCAGTATTTGTAAAATATTCTTGTACGCTTCCACAAATAACTTATGTAATGTGATGTGTTTCCTTGACCCGTGATCTGTTGGGTGCCGCATATCACGGCACCACCCAACGAGGTCCTGTCTGGGCCGTCGCGTGGGCGGCAGTCCCCCACAGCATGGTATCAGAGCTGCGTTGGGAATAGCACATGGATTGAGCATCATATTATGATAAGAACTTAGGATACGGTGAGATAACGGTACTAGGCCCACATAAGGACTATTATATTAGCATATTATGAAGGTGGCAATCTAACCTATTTGTTATGTCGGAAAATCGTGCATCTCGGGACGTTCTATGTCTTGGGAGGTGCATGTAAGCGCTGTCCACCAGTGTGCACAAGCTGAAGGGTGAAGCCCCACGGATGGCAAGTAACCCGACTCGCTTTAGTATCCTCTGCGACTCTTCATGTCGTTTGGGGTATTCGAGCAACGCCTTTCCCTGGCGTTCTTCGAGCAAGTATGAGAGACCCCATCACGTGGTCAGTAACATGAACACGTAGCTCAAGGCATGTTTGGCTTGAGAACACCCGTGCGAGTGATGACGGACGGGTGTACAAACTGTATTGGGACCAGGTTCGGTGTGCAGCCGAACCTGATGATTGAGTGTGTCTTATGTAGGTACTAACCACGAAACCATAGTACGTGTAGAACACGTTTGCGAGTGACTGTTTTAGTGCCACCTAAGGATATGTATATACCGGTGTAATCCGGTTAGGTTTTTCTTTGGTGAGGCAACGTAGTATCGTCATATGTCTTACAGCGCATCGCCACCATACTGCACTGGATAGCTTTCTTTCCTATGAAGAAATCATTCATGACTAACTTTCAAACTAAAAATGGATGTTGGAAAGCACCTATTAGTTACTGAGCTCTTCATTTGAACTAAGCATCAAAGAAGAGACTTGCTAGGCTTCTTTTGATCCAAAAACAGAGTGCTCTGTTCTGGCAGAAATTTTTGCTGGACTTTGACAGAGCATACCTCTGAGTAGATTGACCCAATGAAGGTGGATGGTACGGTTCTGGAAAGTTTTTTAAGGTCTCTACAACTTTTCTGTAGACTTCCAGAGCAAACTCAGACGCCAAACTGGTTGAATTTCCAGATGAATGTAAACTGTTCAGAAAACAGAACAGCTGCAACCTTCTCTGGATGTTTCTGTAAATTGACCATAACATTCTGTAGAAAACTTTCTAAGGGTCATATGATACACCGTTAAAAAGGTTATGAAATTTGCAATGATTGTGTAGTTCATAGTTTGTTCAGAATTGTATTCCATTTTTATGTACAACTGTGATAAAAACAGCCACATACAAAGGAGCTGCTGGCAAATTTTATCCAGAAATTCTGTCAACTTTGAACAATCATAACTTTGGATCCAGAAAAGATCCAGGGGCATATGAGTCCTCGTTGGAAAAATGCTGAAGTTAACTTTAACTTTAGTATTCAACTTGAGTTATGAAAATGCTGATAACTGGATCAAAATCTGGGTTAAGTACAGAAAGGTCGGTTCTGTACAGAATAGGGGACTGTTTATGTTGGCTTTAGAAAGATGTGTAAACATGAAATTTTGTTATGCTTTCATAAGTTTTAGCATGATCATGTTTTACATACTTTCACATACTTCTGAGATCAAGTTTTGAATCCCCTCAAATTATTATTTTGCAGTATGGTGCGTACTCATTCTCCGAGTAGGGTTGAAGGTTCTCGCCGAGACGGTGATGACTCGACTCCACCACGGACACCGCCATCAACGGTATGGGTGGATGTCATGGCTCAGATGGTCGAGTAAAGTCAGGAGAACACAAGACTACTCCAAGCCTTGGTACAACAGGGCTTACTCCAACATACACAAAGGTCGTTCCACCTCGGAACGCCTATTTGGACTTCTTGGCGACACAACCGCCAATTTTCACGGAAGCCAACGAACCAGTGAAAGCTGATCAGTGGCTTCGGGTTATGGAGTCCAAGTTTGGATTGTTTGAGTGCGATTAGTATCAGAAGACTTTGTTTGCAGCTCAACAACTTCATGGAGCCGCCGGAAATTGGTGGTTCGCTTATCTCGCCACCGTTCCGGAAGGCCATCAAGTGGAATGGACGGAATTTCGTGAAGCATTCTGTGCTCGTCACATTCCTATGGGTTTTATCAAGGCCCAGCAGCAAGAATTTAGGAACTTGAAGCAGGGGGACATGAGTGTCCTCGAATATGTCAAACGGTTCAACCATTTGGCACAATATGCTCCTGCTTATGCGACGAGCGAAGCTGCAAGGTGTGACTACTTTTTCTATGGCCTGAGTGCCATATTAAAAGATAAGTTAGCTATGTTCAATCAAGGCAATTACACCGAGTTGATCAGTGCTGCTCTGCTGCAAGATTAAGAAACACTTGAGTGTCAAGCAGAGAAGAGGGACCGAGGTGATGTGCAAGAAGACACACCAGTTGTTCCTCGTAAATATCGTGTGGTGTATCACAGACCACCCGATGAACTATGGCAAGCGCCAGTAAGATCAACTCAGTACAGATTTCCTGCTCAAGAATCATGTCTTGAAGCAACACCATTCCCGCAGAAACGAATGACACCTGTTACATCATTGCTGCAGCCAAGTACATCAACTTCTCAACCACAAGTCAACGAAGAACCAGGGAAACACCTGTGTTCTTATTGCCACCGTTCTGGGCATTTGGGGCAAGAATGACGAGATAAGTTGTCGAACACCAGACAACCATCATAATTAGGTGGTATGCCGCCACCTGCTCAAGTTAATATAACAGCATTGCAATCCCGGAGTGTGCAACATCTTTCTATTGAGGATGTCCCGGAGGGAGCACCAGTGTTAGCGGGCATGTTCACTCTGAATGGCGTGCCTGTGCTCATACTTTTTGATTCCGGTGCAACCCACAATTTTATCAGCAAAACCTGCATGGATCGGCACCAACTATCCACCAATACTCCCACAACGAGTTATCTCATACGTTCACCGGGAGGAAATATCTCTGCTAATCAGATTGTGTCCCGAGCAGCTTTGTGTTTCGGCCGAAAATTTTACCCAACATCGCTGATTATGTTGGATAGGCAGAAGATAGATGTAATATTGGGGATGTCTTGGTTAAATCATCACGGTGCCGTTCTCAATATCGGTAACCGGACTGTCCAGATTGACTCGCTGATTCACGGACAGCATACGCTGTTTTTAGACAGCGAACACCCAGATATGGTAGAGGCCTACCACACGGAAGCAGTTAAACTTGAAGATATTCCAGTGGTACGTGATTATCCCGACGTGTTTCTCGATGATTTACCGGGCATGCCGCCCGAACGGGACGTCGAGTTCAAGATTGAACTGACGCTGGGAACAACACCTATCTCATGAAGGCCTTACAAGATGGCACCTAACGAGCTAGCGGAGTTGAAGGAGCAACTGAATGAACTCATGAGCAAGGGTTTCATACGACCAAGTTCTTCACCTTGGGGTTGCTCTTCCCTGTTTGTTAAGAAGAAGGACGAAACACTATGGCTATGTGTTGATTATCGTCCTCTAAATGCTGTCACTATAAAGAACAAGTATCCTTTGCCCCGCATAGACATCATGTTTGATCAACTTGTGGGTGCAAAGGTATTTTCGAAGATGGATCTTCGGTCGGGATATCATCAAATCACGATCCGACCGGAGGACATACCGAAGACAGCTTTCTCGATGAGATACGGACTCTATGAGTACCTCGTCATGTCATTTGGGTTAACCAATGCTCCGGCACACTTCATGTACTTGATGAATTCTGTGTTCATGCCAGAGTTAGACAAGTTCGTCATGGTATTCATCGATGACATATTGGTTTACTCCAAGTCAGAAGAAGAGCATGCTGAACATTTGCGTATCGTGCTACAACGGTTGAGGGAGCACCAATTATATGCCAAGTTCAGCAAGTGCGAGTTCTGGATTGATCAAGTGCCTTTCCTAGGCCATATTATTTCAGCAGAGGGCATTGCCGTGGACCCCAGCAAAATTGAACAAGTGCTGAAGTGGGAATCTCCCAAATCAGTCCACGAGGTCTGAAGTTTCCTAGGTTTAGCAGGGTATTATCGGAGGTTCATTCCGAGATTTTCAAAAATTGCTAAACCAATGACGGAGCTGCTGAAGAAGGGCACTAAATACATGTGGAATGCAGCATGTGAAGCCGCATTCAAAACTCTGGTGAAACATCTCACAACAGCTCCAGTTCTTGCTCAGCCGGACACAACAAAGCCATTTGATGTATAATGTGATGCATCCGGCATCGGTCTCGGCTGTGTTCCAATGCAAGAAGGGCGGGTAGTCGCCTATGGGTCTCGTCAACTGCGAAATCACGAGCAGCATTATCCAACTCACGACCTCAAGCTTGCTGCTGTGGTGTTGGCATTAAAGATGTGGAGGCATTATCTGCTTGGTAATCTTGTCCACCACTACACCGACCATAAAAGCTTGAAGTCTATCTTCACGCAGAAGGAGCTGAATATGAGACAACGGAGATGGTTGGAGCTCATCAAAGATTATGAAATTGAGATCCACTACCATCCGGGCAAAGCAAACGTGGTTGCCGATGCGCTTAGTCGGAAAGCCCACGTTCACAACTTGGCGATTGCTGAGTTGGAAGATGAAGAACCAAGTCTCCGTGTCATTCCGTATGGTGTGCTTCGTAATCTCGTGCTCATTCCAACGATCTGTGAAGACATTGTTGAGGCTCAAAGAAGAGACCGGGGTATGTCTCACATACGGAGAAGACTAGACAACGGAGAGGTGAAATGTTTCCGGAAGGATGAGAACAGTACAATATGGTTCAACGACCGTATAGTGGTACCGCGTAATATGAAACTCCGGAAGAAGATCTTGGATGAAGGCCACCTGTCTAAGTTTTCCATTCATCCCGGAAGTAACAAGATGTACCAAGATTTGAAACAGAAATTTTGGTGGACGAGGATGAAGAGGGAAATTGCTAAATATGTATCCGAGTGTGATACGTGTAGACGGGTCAAGGCTGATCATACGCGGAAAGCTGGACCGCTACAACCACTTAAGATACCGGCATGGAAATGGGAGGATGTGAGTATGGATTTCATCGTCAGATTACCACTCACATCTCGGAAGCATGACTCGATATGGGTGATCGTCGATCGGTTGACAAAATCAGCTCATTTCATACCGGTGAGCACTCATTTTCGAGCCAAGCAATATGCAGAGTTATACATCTCTAGAATTATATGCTCACATGGTGTCCCGAAGACCATTGTTTTAGATCGAGGTGTGCTGTTTGTTGCTCGGTTTTGGTAGCAGCTGCACGCCTCGTTGGGCACCAAGCTGATTAGAAGCTCCGCATATCACCCTCAAACTGATGGAAAAACCGAGAGGGTGAACCAGGTGCTAGAATATATGTTGAGAGCGTGTGCCATCCACCACGGTAAGAATTGGGATGACCACTTACCGTTGGTGGAGTTTTCATACAACAACAGGTATCAAGCGAGTATTAAAATGGCACCATATGAAGCTCTCTACAGCCGGAAGTGTCGCACACTGCTGAATTGATGCGAGTCCGGCGAAAGAGTTCTGTTTGGGGTAGATCTTGTGAACAAAGCCGAAGACCGAGTTTGGTTGATACAAGAAAATTTGAATGCTTCACAATCCCGACAGAAGAGCTACACTGATCAAAGGCGTAGGCCGTTGCATTTTGACGTCGGAGAGCACGTGTATCTTCGTGTTTCTCCGATGAAGGGAATTCACCAGTTCGGTGTAAAGGGGAAGCTCGCTCATCGCTTTATAGGTCCTTTTGCTATCACGGAGAAGTGCGGACCCGTAGCCTACCGGCTGGAACTACCGGCGAGTCTTGCGGGTGTCCATGATGTGTTTCATGTGTCACAGCTGCGGAAGTGCCTTAAATTTACCGCTGCTGTCCGCACCAAGGAAATCGACGAGTCGAAACCGGACCTTACCTACACCGGGCGACCGGTTCAGATTTTGGATGAAAAGACCCGGGTAACCCGGAACCGGACGATTAAATTTTACAAGGTGCTGTGGAGGAATCATACCATGGAAGAGGCGACATGGGAAAGTGAAGATTACCTCTGCACCAATTATCCGGAACTTTTAGCTTTGTACAGTTTGTAATTACCTCTCCCGTCTCGTTCTTCTTTTGTAATCTCGGGACGAGATTCTTTTAAGGGGGATCAATGTAAAAGTCCAAAAAATGTATATGAATAAACTAAGGTTTGAATTCATATGTGTGGCAAAGGCATGAAAAATGGGACTTGCTAAAACTTTTCTTCATGCAAAGTGATACATGGATGATCATCCAAAATGAGGCTCATATCTTTATTTGAAGGTGTTGAACCAATAAGGATTTAAATACCTCTTTGCATGTAAGTTTAAAAATCAGATTTTAAATTCAAAGTTCACTCAAATGATGGCCAAAAACTTTGAATACTCATGCAGCCATATAGTTTGGAAATGGTGGAAAAATGTTAGATGACAAACTTGTCATTCAAGGATGGGCTCAAAAAGGAACTATTTGTAAGCATTTTCAAACTTCCAACCAAATTCAAATTGCTATGCAAATTCATACTGAAATTGGTGAATTCAAATTCTAGCCCACCTCTCAAACCCAGAATTTTAGAGTTGGGAGGATTAACTTGAGGAGATCTTTTGGAGGGTAGAGAAGTGGGGGGCCCACATGTCATTGAGCTGAGGATCTAAACTTGCACACAAAGCAACCCAAATGCTCTGTCTCTGTTCTTTTCTCCAACCGACTGAGAGGCACCGTGTGCCACCGAGGGGCAGCGGCGCCACCTCCTGCTCCCTCTCCCATGCACTGGAGACCGAGTAAATGCCCCCCTCGTGCCTCAGCGTGATCACTCCCCCTCAGACCGAGCAAAGACCCATTTGCTTCCTCCTCCTCGCAGCGCACGAGCAAAACCTCTCCTCACTTCCGCTACTCGATGATCCTCCGAAACCGAAGAAAGCTCGCGCCCCTCTCCTCCCCGAGCTGCTAGACAGCACCATGAGCTCGGTATACGCCTCCTCGACACCCAGATAGCTGAGCTCCGACCTTCTTTGACCTAGAACAGCCTCCACAGCGGCGACCCACAGAAGAACGGCGATCGGCTTCACGTGGACAGACCTCCACAGGGGTTTTCACGGCCGAGCGATCATGGCTACAGGAGCGCACTACTGTGGTGCTGCTCTACTCCAAATTTTGGAGCAAACCGTGGATCATCGCCGACCAATTTGAAGATTTTGTCCCGGCGGCTTCAACCCGAGCATACGGTTCAGGAACCCCGAATTCTCCACCTCTAATTGTTCTTAGCACGTCAAACTTTGCACATAGAAGCTGGACGAGCAGGCGATCATATCTCTTTTAGCAACCCTAGCATGAAATCACCTCGGAGCAGAGGATTTTGAGGTCTTCCGAGCGTGTTATTGGCGGGACTAATCGGTCGCACGGTGAAACCTTATGTGCGGCCGTTCCCGAGCTAGTTTGAGGCCTTTTCGAGCTTCCTAGTCATGCCCTGGTGCTGTAAAGCGTGTTGGTCGACGATTTGGCGGGCTAGAATGTGACACCCTCAATTCTGTGGAAAACCACGGAACCGAGAACTGATGCATATGTGTGCCCAGGATGTTAATCACCCATACACATATGTTCCACAAACTGAATTCAGAATATATATAACCACGAATAACAGAGTTCATTACAATGTTTCATGAGTCTTGGACTCATGCTCACAGTGGAAGTCTTAATCTAACAGCGGAAGTCTTATTTTTATGCAGCGGAAGTCTTCTAACTAGTGTGGAAGCAATTCTAAGCAGTAGCTGCTCCATCTCTACTCCATCCCCACAGGCAAGGTTGAGAACAGATCACACGCCTAATGCTCCACTTGGTCTTCATAGAAATCTTCTCCTGTTGCTGATGATGAAATAATGCAAGTTTGAGTACAATGATGTACTCAGCAAGTGCGGGAAAATATGATATGTAGCTCATAACAAGGTAGGTATAAAAAGGATCATTGCAGAAAGCAAAGTTATTTATCAAAAACCACGATAAAACAGCAACTCATCTTTAAGTGAATGTAATCCCAACATGTATTGAAATACCAATCATACCTCCATTATGTTCATTACCTTCCATGTCACTACCAGTCATCAATCAACCTCATTCTTGCTCACGAATACCTACTCGTAATTGCTACCATCTCACGAATACCATCTCGTATTTGCTACCATCTCACGATTACCATCTCGTATTCGCTACCATTTTATCTCATAAACAACTTCGTCTCCCACCGAGACCAACCTTGTTGCCATGACTCAACAGTCATGCAACCCATCTTATCACCCGAACTCAACAGTCCCAAAACCAAACCATAACCAGACCATAACCAATAACCATATCCAATCACCATCCCAACTAATCATGGAAGTTGGCCAGGCGCTCGTGACCGTAATCTCGGCTATCATCATAGTTTTAGAACTCTGCAGAGTTTGCACCTCTTTACCCACAAGTTTATGATTCTGTCACCCGTCGGCGACAGCAGAACGTCCATTATACCAGTACACAACCGTCGGTGTATGGCCAAGAGATAACAAAATAGCCTTGACAAAGGGGTTACTAGATGTATGGACTCACTAAAGTTTCACCGGCAGGCTAGAATCTCCAATTCTCCCACCCACGGGCCCCCTCTTGTGCCATGCAGTTCCCAGGGCAGTCCTCACTCGACTCCCATTCCCCGCACCTTCCACGGTCCATAACAATCTAGCAACTTACCTAATTACTCAGCTAAGCCGCACCCATACTTGGCCTTGTGGTGGCACTGTTATCCTGGCATGTGCTCGCATGAACCGGTCCTTAGATCTACGGCAACTAAACCAATATCTCATGCTACCTCATTCACAAACCCAGTCTTTCCTAGATCTCCCTCCGATCCATGTTCATTAACAACATCAGTTTCTCATTATCGTTACGAGTGCAGTTAGCTAGACACATCTATCTCGCTTCCCAATCCCATGGACTCAGCGAAGCTTAAAAGTAAAAACCATACCCGACTCATAAACTTCCCTGGCGACAAGGGTGGTTTAACCAAAACTAGTAAACTCCTATAAAAGGGTTTCCCATCATGTTTGACTCAGCACACACACCTTTTCGCAAAACAAAACAGTTTTTCCCAAAAACATAGGATCAATATGGTCAAGGGGCACTTGCCTTGTTCTTGCGGTTCTGATGGCTCTTGGATCTTGAAACCTTGTTGTTGCATCTCGTCGTAGACAGCTCCCTGAGCTTGTCCTGCTATACAGGATCACGCACATACAAGATCCACAGCAATCAATATCATGCACAAACTTTAACTAGATGCGATGATGCATATGCATGCTATCCTATAATGCAGTTTAGTTTTATTAGGTCGGTTTGTACGTGTTCTTGCATGGCTTGCATGGTTTTATGATGAACAGAGGTGTTCGGATCAAATGTGGACGTGGCGATAACCTTGTCTTTAGATCAACCCGATCAACAAGTGATCTGTCCATGAGAAAGCTTCTGTTCAAAAGGAATGGAAGAACAGATGCAAAGAAAACACAACGATGTCGTAAGGTGGTATTGGAGACCTACCTTACGTTCTTCTCCTAGCAAGACAGATCGTTGGGCTCCCTTCCGGCGATCTTCCTCGACTGAACTCCGGCGATGGGCTTACTCGGCGAGTTGGGGCTAGGGCTCTAAGTCGTCGGCTCAGGAGAAAAGAAGTTCGTGGTTTCGGCCATGGGTTCTGGGTTCTATTTATAATCGGGAGAAGAAGAGTCCTAATCTGATTGTATCTCGAATAATAGTTCTATTCAGATAGTCATTGAATCTTAACAACTTATCTTTAGTTGATTTGGTGCGGTAACATTGTGGAATTCGGGTCGGTTTCTTCTCTGTACTGGTATTTCTACGCGTACAGAATCCAAAAACCGTTCCAGAACTCGTTACCTCCGCGGTGATGAGCTCCGGAAGCTTCACGTGTCTACCGGGGCCTGGTCTCCCCTTTTCCGCAGAGACGAGCTCTGGTTGTGCCGCGTGTCAAGCGAGCGAGACCTCCCTCTCCTTCGGAGGTGAGCTCCGTGTACGCCACGTATCCTGGCGGTCGGGGACCTCCTCTCTATTCGGAAGTGACTCCGCGCATGCCATGTATTAGTGCCGGTCCTTCCCTCTCTCTGGAGGTAGCTCCGGGTGTGCCACGTATCCATTCCGGACCTCCCTCTCTAAGGAGGTGAGCTCCATGAATGCCACGCATCAAGTAGCGCCGGACTTCCTTTCTTTTCAGAGACAAGCTCCGAGGTTAACACGAGTCCAACAGTGACGGACCTCCCGGAGATAAGCTCCGGTGGTGACACGTGTCCAATAGAACCGGACCTCTCGGAGGTGAGCTCCGAGATCGACATGTATCCCGCGCGACTGGTACTCTGATTTCCACGGTGACTAGCTCCGAAGGTGACATGTGTCCTACGGAACTGCCTTTGCTTCTTCCGCAGAGGCTAGCTCCGGGGGCAACATGTGTCCCACAGGGTCGGACCTCTCCCCCTTAGCGGAGATGGGCCCCGATCCTGCCACGTAGCCAGTTTAGCGACGGACCTCTCCCCACATCGCAGGGATGAGCTTCGAACACGCCACGTGGCCAGCGGGCCGCGGAAGTTGTCTTCGGCACTCTCTGGGAACTGGATTCGGCTCTTACTGGCTATCATTTTGATATTTTCTCTGTTCCTACTTCTTTTAAAAATGTTTTCTGTACATGAATACACGCAGAAACCAAAAATGAGGGTGTCACAAATCTACCCCCCTTAAATTGAATCTCGCCCTCGAGATTCGTTAGTAGAGAATAGATGAGGAAATTCTGCCTTGATGTCTTCTTCACGCTCCAAGTGGCTTCAGCTTCGGTGTAATGGCTCCATTGTACCTTGCACCATCGGATCACTTTGTTCTTGGTGACCCTTTCCTTTACGTCCAAAATTCGGACAGGGTGCTCCGTATAAGTCAGGTCCTCTTGAAGTTCAAGCTCTTCCATTGGCACTCGCTCCTCCGGTACTCTCAAGCACTTCTTGAGCTGTGATACATGAAATACTTCATGTACGTCGGAGAGATATGTTGGGAGCTCTAGTTGATAGGCTATTTCTCCTCGCTTGTCCAAAATCTTAACTGGTCCGATGTAGTGAGATGCTAGCTTGCCTTTGACGTTGAAACATCGTTGACCACGGATAGGCGATACCTTAAGGTATACGAAGTCTCCTACTTTGAAAGTCAACTTCCTTCGCCTATTGTCCGCATAGCCTTTCTGTCATGACTGAGCAGCCTTTAAGTTCTCCTGTATCGTTTGGACTTGTTTTCCAGCTTCTTGTAGCACTTCGGGTCCAAACACCTGGCTTTCTCCGGTTTCATTCCAGAACAGCGGCGTTCTACACCGTCTACTGTACAATGCTTCAAAAGGCGACATCTTCAAGCTAGCTTGATAGCTGTTGTTATAGGAGAATTTGGCATACGGTAAACTCCTATCCCAACTATGCCCACGTTTCAAGGCGCAAGCTCTCAACATGTCCTCCAAAATTTGGTTTTTCCTTTCGGTTTGCCCATCGGTTTGTGGGTGATAGGCGGAGCTAAAATCCAGTCGTGTACCCATAGCTTTCTGCAGCTTCCTCCAGAATCTAGAGGTAAACTGAGAACCTCGATCTGAGACTATCCTCCTCAGCACTCCATGACGGCACACGATCTGCTCCATGTACAACTCGGCTAGTTGTGCAACGTTGTACTTGGCCCTTATAGGGAGAAAATGGGCTGTTTTCATCAATCGGTCCACGATAACTCAGATGGAGTCATAACCCGACTGAGTATGTGGCAATCCGACGATGAAATCCATACTGATGTCCTCCCACTTCCACTAGGTACCTTCAAAGGTTGCAACAATCCAGCGGGTCTTTGATGTTCGGCCTTCACCCGTTGGCATGTGTCGCATAGGGCAGCGTATTCGGCTATATCCCTTTTCATACCATCCCACCAATAACAAGTCTTCAAGTCCTTGTACATTTTGGTACTTCCGGGATGTATGGAATAGGGTGAATCATGTGCCTCTTTTAATATCATGTCGCGGAGGTGCTTCACGTTAGGCACACAAATCCTTTTTCCTAGCCAAAGCATACCCTTCTCATCTTCTTTGAGATCCTTCTCTATTCCTTGTTGGATCCTTTCCTTGATCTCCTTGATCTCCTCATCCGTTGCTTGGCCATCCCTTATCTCTTGCTCCAATGAAGAGTGGATCTCCATCACTTCCATCTTGTTCAAGAATCCGAGGTGTAACCGTTTGAACTCCTTACATAGTTCGGGTGGTAGCTCCTGAACCGTGAGTTGGTGACATGCTCCCTTTCGGCTCATTGCATCAGCTACTACATTGGCCTTCCCAGGGTGGTAGTTGATTCCAACATCGTAATCCTTGATGAGTTCCAACCATTGACGTTGCCTCAAATTCTGGTCCGTTTGTGTCAATATGTACTTGAGGCTTTTATGATCCGTATAGATCTCACATCGATGACCAAGGATATAATGTCTCCAAATCTTCAATTCATGCACTACTGCTGCTAGCTCCAAGTCATGTGTAGGATAATTAAGCTCGTGCTTCTTTAATTGTCGTGAGGCATAGGCTACCACTTGTCCTTCTTGCATGAGCACACATCCGAGCCCCTGTCTGGATGCATCACAATATATGTCAAAGCTCTTTCTTACGTTTGGCAATACCAAAACTGGCGCTGTGGTTAGCCTTTTCTTGAGTTCCTCAAAACATTCTTGGCATGTTGGTGTCCATCGAAAGGCTTTTCCCTTTGTTAGCAACTCCGTCATAGGCTTTGCTATCTTAGAGAAGTTCTTAATGAAGAGTCGGTAGTATCCAGCCATCCCATGAAAACTCCGAATATCCCTCACGTTTTGTGGTTGGTCCCACTTCAGAACATCCCTCACTTTTCCGGGATCAACCGATACCCCTTCTTCGAAGATAATGTGGCCTAGGAACGATATTTCCTTTAGCCAAAATTGACACTTGTTAAGCTTGGCATACAATTGATGCTCACGCATTTTCTGCAAGGTCAATTTCAAATGTTCTTCATGCTCCTCCTCACTTTTTGAATACACCATAATGTCATCGATGAAAACCACGACAAACTTATCTATGTACTCCATGAAAACCTTGTTCATGAGGTACATGAAGTATGCGGGTGTATTTGTTAACCCAAAAGACATGACGGTATATTCATACAAACCATACCGTGTTCGAAAGGCAGTCTTGGGTATATCGGAGGGCTTTATCTTCAGTTGGAAGTATCCCGACCGAAGATCAATCTTGGAGAACACTCAGGCTCCTTTCATTTGGTCGAATAGGTCCTCTATACGGGGCAGAGGGTATTTGTTCTTGATTGTTACCTCATTGAGAAACCTATAGTCCATGCACATCCTTTGGGTCCCATCCTTCTTGTCTACGAAGAGCACAGGAGCTCCCCATGGTGACGAGCTTGGACGTATAAAACCCTTCTCCAACTGCTCTTGAATTTGCTTCTTGAGTTCTACTAGTTCATTGGCGGGCATCCTATAGGGCCTCTTTGCTATGGGTGCAGTTCCGGGTACCAAATCTATGGCAAACTCAATGTCCCGATCAGGTGGCATACCTGGAAGCTCCTCTGGAAACACGTCCGAGAATTCTTGAACCACTGGAATGCTGTCCAATGTTGCTCCTTCAACGTGGTTCAAGATTGCCTTTTCGGTTGTTTGTTGGGCTGACTCAAATTCGACACGAATACCGTGCTCATTTGTCAACTGCACGCTTCTTTTAGCACATTGGATTACCCTGTTGTGCTTGCTTAACAGATCCATCCCGAGTATTATGTCAATCCCTTGGGAATCCAAGACAATAAGATTGGCAAGGAAGTCTACCCCCCTTATTTTAAGGCTTACTTTCGGGCATACTATATTAGTCCTCATTTCTCCTCCGGGAGAATTAACTAACATAGCACATTTTAAGTGGGATATGGGTAGATTATGCTTGGAAACATACTTGAATGATATGAAGGAATGTGATGCTCCAGAATCAAATAATATGGTGGCTGGGTTGGAGTTGGCAAGGAACATACCAATTACGATGTCCTTAGCCTGTTGTGCTTCCTCAGCAGAGACATGGTTCACGTTGCCGCGAGCATAGTTCTGCTGTCCCCGGTTTCCTTGATTGTCCCCTCCGTTCGCTCGCGGGTTCTGTTTGGGCATGTTGCCTTGCTGTCCAGGGCCCCTCCTCGGGCACTGGTTCGTGAAGTGTCCTGTTTCCCCGCATGCAAAGCATGCCCTGTTGCCTATGGCAGCAGGTACGTTGGGGCGGGGGTTTTAAACAGGAGCGCCCATGTTAGGTCGGGGCACAGGAGGCATGGGCACACGAGGTGCTGGTGCAACGAGTCGTTGCTGTGGTGGCTGACTAGGGCGGTATGCAGGAGCGGTCGATCCATACTGCGGTGCGACCGGGGGCATGTACCGAGGTCGTACGTTGCTCCCTTGAGGCTGGTATGGCATCTTCCTCTTGCACTCTCACTCGATCTCTCGGATCTAGCTTTCGACTACTATAGCCTTGTCAACCAGCTTCTGAAATCTTGCGTAGTCATTGTTGAGGAGCTGAACCTGAATCTCATTGTTCAACCCTCTCATGAACAGATATTGCTTCCTCTGGTCTGAGTTGACATCTTCGGGGGCATACCGGGACAGTTGTGTGAACTTGTTGAGATACTCTTTCACACTTCTCAGTCCTTGGCGGAGACCTTCAAACTCCTGTCTCTTAAGCATCATTACACCAGCAGGGATGTAATGAGAGCGGAAACTTTCCTGGAACTCAGTCCAAGTGATCGTCTCCGGGTCGACATGAGCGTTGCTTAGGGCATTCCACCAGTCAGCGGCAGCTCCCATAAGTTGGTGCGACGCAAAGAGAACCTTCTCTCGGTCATTGCACTGCACTATGGCAAGCTTCTTCTCCATGGATTTCAACCAGTCGTCGGCCTCCATGGGGTCGTTAGCTTGAGCAAAGGTGGGTGGTCGAGTCCTCATGAACTCTCCCAACCTGTTATGAGCCGGCGGTGGTGGTGGCGGTGGTGCCGGAACGGGGTTGTTGTTGTTGGCCTGCAACTGACCCAAAGTTTGGATCATGGTTTGCATAAGTTGGTTTTGCATGGTCATCAACCGTTCCAGGTTGTTCTCACCAGCTCCGGGGTTAACAGGAACTTCATCGTGGCCACCCTCTTGGTTGTCACGGACGTTCCTTCGGCCAGCGTTTTCTCTCACCATCTGTGAGAGAGATCGAAATAGAATAGAAGGTTTAGAAGGTTAGATGGATTCCCTCAACTATATGCATCAAGGTGAGTTGGACTATATATATTAGCCCATATGAGGATGTGAACAAGTGCCGAGGCATCTCACACCTCTTTCTAATTATGTGTGGATATGGACAACGCTTTGAGACGTCTCGCAACTCACACTAAGCACACAATCACAAACAATCATCACAAGGGCTCACATAACTCCTATTCAAGGTTGGTTTTCTATGTCAAAGTAGTTTCAAGGCCAATCTATGCATCCTAGGCTTGCATCCTATGGTCAGCGTGGCTTAGCTACCAATCTGTGTCGTATACCAATCTGTGACTGTTTCCAGGTGTGTAATCTACCCTCATTCGTTGTTTTTGATACCAATCTGTGTTTCCTATTTAGGCGTGTAACCCACTGTCAACCGTGGCTCTGATACCAATCTGTGATGCCCTCAATTCTGTGAAAAACCACGGAACCGAGAACTGATGCATATGTGTGCCCAGGATGTTCATCACACAAACACATATGTTCCACAAACTGAATTCAGAATATATATAACCACGAATAACAGAGTTCATTATAATGTTTCATGAGTCTTGGACTCATGCTCACAGCAGAAGTCTTATTTTTATGTAGCGGAAGTCTTCTAACTAGTGTGGAAGCAATTCTAAGCAGCAGCGGCTCCATCTCTACTCCATCCCCACAGGCAAGGTTGAGAACAGATCACAAGCCTAATGCTCCACTTGGTCTTCATAGAAATCTTCTCCTGTTGCTGATGATGAAATAATGCAAGTTTGAGTACAATGATGTACTCAGCAAGTGCGGGAAAAATATGATATGTAGCTCATAACAAGGTAGGTATAAAAAGGCTCATTGCAGAAAGCAAATTTATTTATCAAAAACCACGATAAAACAGCAACTCATCTTTAAGTGAATGTAATCCCAACATGTATTAAAATACCAATCATACCTCCATTATGTTCATTACCTTCCATGTCACAACCAGTCATCAATCAACCTCATTCTTGCTCACGAATACCTCCCCGTATTCGCTACCATCTCACGAATACCATCTCGTATTTGCTACCATCTCACGAATACCATCTCGTATTCGCTACCATTTTATCTCATAAACAACTTCGTCTCCCACCGAGACCAACCTTGTTGCCATGAATCAACAGTCATGCAACCCATCTTATCACCCGGACTCAACAGTCCCAAAACCAAACCATAACCAGACCATAACCAATAACCATATCCAATCACCATCCCAACTAATCATGGAAGTTGGCCAGTCGCTCGTGACCGTAAGCTTGGCTATCATGATAGTTTTAGAACTCTGCAGTGTGACGCCCTCAATTCTGTGGAAAACCACAGAACCGAGAACTAATGCATATGTGTGCCCAGGATGTTCATCACACATACAAATACGTTCCACAAACTGAATTCAGATTATATATTACCATGAATACCAGGGTTTATTACAATATCTCATGAGTCTTGGACTCATGCTTACAGCGGAAGTCTTATTTCTATGCAGCGGAAGTCCTTATTCAAATGCGGAAGCAAAACTAATGCGGAAGCAAAACTAAGCAGAAGTGGCTCCATCTCTACTCCTCCACAGGCAAGGTTGAGAACAGATCACACGCCATAATGTTCTACTCGGTCTTCATAGTAGTCTTCTCTTGCTGTGATGAAGAAATAACAATGCAAGTTTGAGCACAATGATGTACTCAGCAAGTGCGGGAATAACACATGATATGCAGCTTATAAACAAGGTAGGTAATAAAAGGCTTATTTGCAGAAAAGCAATCTTGTAAAACCATGATAAAATGGCAACTTTACTTTAGATGAATGTAATCCCAGCATGTATTAAATTACCAACATACCTCCATCACTTCCCGTGTTCCATCCAAACATTAACCAATCCTTTACCCATACTCACGAATACCTCCTCGTATTCGCTACCATCTCACCTCATAAAACAACCACATCTCACACCGAGACCAATCTCATATCATGACCCATCAGTCATGCAACCATCTTATCTCCCGGACTCCACAGTCCAAACCAAACCATAATCAATAACCATAACCAAGAACCTTTCCAATGACGATTCCAATAACTATCCCAATAACCATCCCATCTAATCATGGCAGTTTAGCCAGGTGCTCATGACCGTAAGCTCGGCTATCATGATAGTTTTAATAACTCTTCAGAGTTTGCACATCTTTACCCACAAGTTTATGATTTCGTCACCCGTCGGCGACTGCAGAACCTCCATTATACCAGTACACAACCGTCGGTGTATGGTCAAGATATCACAAAATAGCCTTTACAAAGGGGTTACTAGATGTATGGACTCACTAAGGTTTCACCGGCAGGCTAGAATCTCCAATTCTCCCACCCACGGGCCACCTCTTGTGCCATGCAGTTCCCAGGGCAGTCCTCACTCGACTCCCATTCCCCGCGCCTTCCACAGTCCATAACACCCTAGCAACTTACCTAATTACTCAGCTAAGCCGCACCCATACTTGGCCTTGTGGTGGCACTGTTATCCTGGCATGTGCATGCATGAACCGGTCCTTAGATCTACGGCAAGTAAAACCACCATCTCATGCTACCTCATTCACAAACCCAGGCTTGCCTAGATCTCCCTCCGATCCATGTCCATTATTAACATCAGTTTCTCATTATCATTACGAGTGCAGTTAGCTAGACACATCTATCTCGCTTCCCAATCCCATGGACTCAGCGAAGCAATAAGCAAAAAACCGTACCCGACTCATAAACTTCCCAGGCGACAAGGATGGTTTAATCAAAACTAATAAACTCCTATAAAAAAGGGTTTTCCCGTCATGTTTGACTCAGCACACACACCTTTTTGCAAAACAAAATAGTTTTACCCAAAACATAGGATCAACATGGTCAAGGAGCACTTGCCTTGTTCTTGCGGTTCCGGTTGTCCTTGATTCTCAAAACCTTGTTGCTGCAGCTCGTCGTACACAGCTTCCTGAGCTTGTCCTGCTATGTAGGATTCACGTGCACACAAATTCACAGCAATCAATATCATGCACAAACTCTAAACTAGGTGTGATGATGCACATGCATACTATCCTACGATTAGTTCTATTAGATTGATTTGATGTTCTTGCATGGCTTGCATGGTCAGAGGTGTTCAGATCAAAGATGAACGTGGCGATGATCTTGTTTTTAGATCGAACTGATCATCGAGTGTTCTGCCCACGAAAACGCTTCTGTTCGAAAGGAATCGAAGAACAGATGCAAAGAGATGAACAACATGATGTCGTAAGGTGGTATTGAAGTCCTACCTCACGTTCTTCTAGTCTTCGGGGTCCTCCTCAGACCGCTTGGTTCTCCTCCGATGATCTCCCTTGTTGTGCTTTCGGCGATGTTTTGCTCGGCGAGTTAGGGCTAGGGCTCTAAGTCGTCGGCTCAGGAGTTTGAACGAGGAGTTCATGGTTTCGGCCAGAGGTTTTGGGTTCTATTTATAATCGGGAAGAGAAGAGTCCTAATCTGATTGGATCCTGAATAAGAGTCTTATTCAGATCTTTGTTAGATCCTGACGTCTTATCTTCGGTAACCATCATGGATTTTAGATCGGTTTCCGTTGCGCACCGGTATCTTTACACGTAAGAACCGCTTCAGACTCGTTACCTCCGCGGTGATGAGCTCCGGAAGCTCCACGTGTCCTTCGGGCCTGGTATCTCCTCATCCGCAGAGACGAGCTCCGGTTGTGCCATGTGTCACGAGCGAGACCTCCCTCTTCTTCGGAGACGAGCTCCGTGCACGCCACGTGTTCTGCGACGGACCTTCCGGTGATAAGCTACGGTGGCGACACGTGTTCGATAGACCCGGACTTCTCTCTGAGATGAGCTCCGAGATTGACACGTATCCCGCGCGGATGGTCCTCTGATTTCCACGAGGACTAGCTCCGTGGACGACACGTGTCTTATGAAAAATGCCTTTGCTTCTTCCGCAGAGGCTATCTCCGCGGGCAGCACGTGTCCCACAGGGTCGGACCTCTTTCCAATTGCGGAGGTGACCCCCGGTCCTGCCACGTAGCCTAGTTTAGCGTCGGACCTCTCCCAATCTCTCGGGGATGAGCTCCGAACGCGCCACGTGGTCTGCTGGCCGTGGAAGTTGCGTTTCGGTGTTCTCGGAGAGTTTTATTGGCCATCCTTTTGATACTTGTCTCTGTTCCTTCTTTTCTTAAAATGTTTTTCTTCTTCATATGCTGACACCCGAGATGAGGGTGTCACAAATCTACCCCCCTTAAATTGAATCTCGTCCTCGAGATTCGTTAGTAGAAATTAGATGGGGAAATTCTGCCTTGATATCCTCTTCTCGCTCCCATGTGGCTTCAGCTTCAGTGTGATGGCTCCATTGTACCTTGCACCATCGAATCACCTTGTTTCGGGTGACCCTTTCCTTCACGTCCAAGATTCGGACAGGGTGTTCTGCGTAAGTCAGGTCCTCTTGAAGGTTAAGTTCTCCCATTGACACTTGTTCCTCTGGTATTCTCAGGCACTTCTTGAGCTGGGATACATGAAACACGTCATGTACGTCGCAGAGGTGGTTTGGAAGCTCTAGTTGGTAGGCTACTTCCCCTTGCTTACCCAAAATCTTAAATGGTCCGATGTAGCGAGGCGCTAGTTTGCCTCTGACGTTAAAACGTCGTTGGCCTCGGATAGGCGATACCTTAAGGTATACGAAGTTTCCAACTTCAAAGGTCAACTTTCTACGTCTATTGTCCGCATAGCCTTTCTGTCGTGACTGAGCAGCCTTTAAGTTTTCCTGTATTGTTTGGACTTGCTTTTCAGCCTCTTGTAGTACTTCGGGTCCAAACACCTGGTTCTCTCCAGTCTCGTTCCAGAACAGCGGCGTTCTACACCGTCTACCATATAAGGCTTCGAAAGGCGTCATCTTCAAGCTAGCTTGATAGCTGTTGTTATAGGAGAACTCAGCATATGGTAAACTCCTATCCCAACTACGCCCACGTTTCAAGGCGCAAGCTCTCAACATGTCTTCCAAAATTTGGTTCGTCCTTTCGGTTTGTCCATCTGATTGTGGGTGATAGGCGGAGCTAAAATCCAGCCGTGTACCCATGGCTTTCTGCAGCTTCCTCCAGAATCTAGAGGTAAACTGAGAACCTCGATCTGAGACTATCCTCTTCGGAACCCCATGACGGCACACGATCTGCTCCATGTACAACTCTGCCAACCGTGTAACGTTGTAACTGGTCTTTACCGGAAGAAAATGGGCGGTTTTCGTCAACCGGTCCACAATGACCCAGATGGAGTCGTATCCTGACTGAGTTCGTGGCAATCCGACAATAAAGTCCATACTGATGTCCTCCCATTTCCATTCAGGTATTTTCAAGGGTTGCAACAATCCAGCGGGTTTTTGATGTTCGGCTTTTACCCGTTGGCATGTGTCGCATAGGGCAACATATTCGGCTATATCCCTCTTCATACCATCCCACCAATAGCAAGTTTTCAAATCCTTGTACATTTTGGTGCTCCCTGGGTGTATGGAATAGGGTGAATCATGTGCCTCCTTCAATATTACGTCGCGAAGGTGTTTTATGTTTGGCACACAAATCCTTTTTCCTAGCCAAAGTGTACCCTTTTTATCCTCCTTGAAATCCTTTTCTATCCCTTGTCGGATTCTTTCTTTGATCTCCTTAATCTCCTCGTCCGTTGCTTGTCCCTTTCTTATTTCTTGCTCCAATGAGGAGTGGATTTCCATTATTTCCATGTTATTCAAGAATCCGAGGTGTAACTGTTCGAACTCTTTACGTAGTTTGGGTGGTAACTTCCGAACCGTGAGTAGGTGGCATGCTCCCTTTCTGCTCAATGCGTCAGCTACTACATTGGCCTTACCGGGGTGGTAGTTGATTCCCACATCATAATCCTTGATGAGTTCTAACCATCGACGTTGCCTCAAATTCAAGTCCGTTTGTGTAAATATGTACTTGAGGCTTTTATGATCTGTATAGATCTCACATCGATGACCAAGGATATAATGTCTCCAAATCTTCAATGCATGCACCACTGCTGCTAACTCCAAATCGTGTGTAGGATAGTTAAGCTCATGCTTCTTTAATTGTCGTGAGGCATAGGCTACCACTTGTCCTTTCTGCATGAGTACACACCCGAGCCCTTGCCTGGATGCGTCACAATATATGTCAAAGCTCTTGCTTACGTCTGGCAATACCAGAACTGGTGCTATGGTTAGCCTTTTCTTGAGTTCCTCAAAACTTTCTTGGCAGGCTTGTGTCCATTGAAAGACTTTTCCCTTCATTAGCAACTCCGTCATAGGTTTTGCTATCTTAGAGAAGTCTTTAATGAAGCGCCGATAGTATCCTGCCATCCCAAGGAAACCCCGAATATCCTTCACGCTCCTCGGTTGGTCCCACTTCAAAATATCTCTCACCTTTCCAGGATCAACCGATACCCCTTCCTTGGAGATGATGTGGCCTAGGAAGGATATTTCCCTTAGCCAAAATTGACACTTGTTGAGCTTGGCATACAACTGATGCTCGCGCAACTTCTGCAAGGTCAATTTCAGATGTTCTTCATGCTCCTCCTTACTTTTTGAATACACCATAATGTCGTCGATGAAAACTACGACGAACTTGTCCAAGTACTCCATGAAAACCTTATTCATAAGGTACATGAAGTATGCGGGTGAATTCGTCAATCCAAAAGACATAACGGTATATTCATATGAGCCATACCGCGTCCGAAAGGCTGTCTTAGGTATATCGGAGGGTTTAATCTTCAGCTGAAAATATCCCGACCGAAGATCAATCTTGGAGAACACTTGGGCTCCTTTCATTTGATCGAACAGGTCCTCTATACGGGGTAGAGGGTATTTATTCTTGATTGTTACCTCGTTGAGAGACCTGTAGTCCACGCACATTCTTTGGGTTCCGTCCTTCTTGTCCACGAAAAGTACCGGGGCTCATGGTGACGAACTTGGACGGATAAAACCCTTCTCCAACTGTTCTTGAATTTGCTTCTTGAGTTCAACTAACTCGTTGACGGGCATCCTATATGGTCTCTTAGCTATGGGTGCAGTTCCAGGTACCAAATTTATGGCAAACTCAACATCCCGGTCAGGTGGCATACCTGGAAGTTCTTCCGGGAATACATCCAAAAATTCCTGAACCACTGGAACGTTGTCCAATGCTACTCCTTCAACATGGTTCAGATCCACCCGTTCGGTTGCTTGCTGGGCTGACTCAAACTCGACACGGATACCGTGTTCGTTCGTCAACTGCACGCTTCTCTCAGCACATTGGATTACCCCATTGTGCTTGCTTAACCAGTCCATTCCGAGTATGATGTCAATTCCGTGGGAGTCCAAGACAATAAGGTTGGCAAGGAAGTCTACCCCCCTTATTTTAAGGCTTACTTTAGGACATACTATATTAGTCCTCATTTCTCCTCCGGGAGAATTAACTAACATAGCACATTCTAAGTGGGATATGGGTAGATGATGCTTGGCAACATATTTGGATGATATGAAGGAATGCGATGCTCCAGAATCAAATAAAATGGTGGCTGGGTTGGAGTTGGCAAGGAACATACCAATTGCGACGTCCTCAGCCTGTTGTGCTTCCTCAGCAGTGACATGGTTAACATGGCCACGAGCATAGTTCTGCGGTCCACGGTTTCCTTGGTGGTCCCCTCCGTTCAGTCGCTGGTTCTGCTTGGGCACGTTACCTTGCTGTCCAGGGCCTCGCTTCGGGCACTGGTTAGCGAAGTGGCCTACTTCCCCGCATGCAAAGCATGCCCTGTTGCCTACGGCAGCAGGTACGTTGGGGCGGGGATTTTGAACAGGAGCGCCATTGTTAGGCCGGGGCGCAGGAGGCATGGGCACACGAGGTGCCAGTGCAACAAACCGTTGCTGTGGTGGCTGACAAGGGCGGTACGTAGGAGTGGTTGGTTCATACTGCGGTGCAGGGGGCATGTATCTAGGTCGTACGTTGCTCCCTTGGGGCTGGTATGGGATCTTCCTTTTGCACTCGCGCTCGATCTCTCGGATCTTGTTTTCCACCACAATAGCCTTATCAACCAGCTTCTGGAACCTTACGTAGTCATTGTTGAGGAGCTGAACTTGGATCTCATTGTTCAACCCTCTCATGAACAGGTACTGCTTCCTCTGATCTGAGTTGACATCTTCGGGGGCATACCGGGACAGTTGTATGAACTTGTTGAGGTATTCGTTCACACTCTTCTGCCCTTGGCGGAGACCTTCAAACTCCTGCCTCTTGAGCATCATTACGCCAACAGGGATATAGTGGGAGCGGAAACATTCCTTGAACTCAGTCCAAGTGATTTTCTTCGGGTTGGCATGGGCGTTGCTCAAGGCATCCCACCAGTCAGCAGCTGCTCCCATCAGTTGGTGCGACGCAAAGAGAACCTTTTCTCGGTCGTTGCACTGTACAATCGCAAGCTTCTTCTCCATGGATTTCAACCAATCATCGGCCTCCATTGGATCGCTTGCTTGAGCAAAGGTGGGTGGTCGAGTCCTCATGAACTCTCCCAACCTGTTATGAGTCGGCGGTGGTGGTGGCGGTGGTGCCGAAACGGGGTGTTGGTTGGCCTGCAACTGACCCAAAGTTTGGATCATGGTTTGCATAAGCTGGTTTTGCATGGCCATCAACCTTTCTAGGTTGTTTTCGCCAGCTCCAGGGTTAGCAGGAACTTCTTCGTGGTCATCTTCCTGGACGTTCCTTCGGCTGGCGTTTCCTCTCACCATCTGTGAGAGAGAACGAAATAGAATAGAAGGTTAGAAAGTTAGGTAGGTCCTTTCAACTATATGCATCAAGGGGAGTTTGGACTATATATATTAGTCCTTATGAGGATGTGATTAAGTGCCGAAGCATTTCACTCCTCTTTCTTCTTACGTGTGGGTATGGGCAACGTTGTTGAGACGTCCCACAACTCACACTAAGCATATATTCACAAATAATCATCACAAGGGCCCACTCAACTCCTATTCAAGTATGGTTTCCTATGTCAAGACGGTTTCAAGGCCAATCTAAGCTATTCATCCTAGAATGCTTCCTTTGGTCCGCGTAGCTTCTATTTAGGGGTATAACTTGCTGTTAACCCGTGGTTCTAATGTCAACCCAAGGTTTCTATCTAGGCGTGTAACCTACTGTCAACCCGTGGCTCTGATATCAATCTGTGACGCCCTCAATTCTGTGGAAAACCACGGAACCGAGAACTAATGCATATGTGTGCCCAGGATGTTCATCACACATACACATACGTTCCACAAACTGAATTCAGATTATATATTACCACGAATACCAGGGTTTATTACAATATCTCATGAGTCTTGGACTCATGCTTACAGCGGAAGTCTTATTTCTATGCAGCGGAAGTCCTTATTCAAATGTGGAAGCAAAACTAATGCGGAAGCAAAACTAAGCAGAAGTGGCTCCATCTCTACTCCTCCACAGGCAAGGTTGAGAACAGATCACACGCCATAATGTTCTACTCGGTCTTCATAGTAGTCTTCTCTTGCTGTGATGAAGAAATAACAATGCAAGTTTGAGCACAATGATGTACTCAGCAAGTGTGGGAATAACACATGATATGCAGCTTATAAACAAGGTAGGTAATAAAAGGCTTATTTGCAGAAAAGCAATCTTGTAAAACCATGATAAAACGGCAACTTTACTTTAGATGAATGTAATCCCAGCATGTATTAAATTACCAACATACCTCCATCACTTCCCGTGTTCCATCCAAACATTAACCAATCCTTTACCCATACTCACGAATACCTCCTCGTATTCGCTACCATCTCACCTCATAAAACAACCACATCTCACACCGAGACCAATCTCATATCATGACCCATCAGTCATGCAACCATCTCATCTCCCGGACGCCACAGTCCAAACCAAACCATAATCAATAACCATAACCAAGAACCTTTCCAATGACGATTCCAATAACTATCCCAATAACCATCCCATCTAATCATGGCAGTTTAGCCAGGTGCTCATGACCGTAAGCTCGGCTATCATGATAGTTTTAATAACTCTTTAGAGTTTGCACCTCTTTACCCACAAGTTTGTGATTTCGTCACCCGTCGGCGACTGCAGAACCTCCATTATACCAGTACACAACCATCGGTGTATGGTCAAGATATCACAAAATAGCCTTTACAAAGGGGTTACTAGATGAATGGACTCACTAAGGTTTCACCGGCAGGCTAGAATCTCCAATTCTCCCACCCACGGGCCCCCTCTTGTGCCATGCAGTTCCCAGGGCAGTCCTCACTCGACTCCCATTCCCCGCGCCTTCCACAGTCCATAACACCCTAGCAACTTACCTAATTACTCAGCTAAGCCGCACCCATACTTGGCCTTGTGGTGGCACTGTTATCCTGGCATGTGCATGCATGAACCGGTCCTTAGATCTACGGCAAGTAAAACCACCATCTCATGCTACCTCATTCACAAACCCAGGTTTGCTTAGATCTCCCTCCGATCCATGTCCATTATTAACATTAGTTTCTCATTATCATTACGAGTGCAGTTAGCTAGACACATCTATCTCGCTTCCCAATCCCATGGACTCAGCGAAGCAATAAGCAAAAAACCGTACCCGACTCATAAACTTCCCAGGCGACAAGGATGGTTTAATCAAAACTAGTAAACTCCTATAAAAAAGGATTTTCCCGTCATGTTTGACTCAGCACACACACCTTTTTGCAAAACAAAATAGTTTTACCCAAAACATAGGATCAACATGGTCAAGGAGCACTTGCCTTGTTCTTGCGGTTCCGGTTGTCCTTGATTCTCAAAACCTTGTTGCTGCAGCTCGTCGTACACAGCTTCCTGAGCTTGTCCTGCTATGTAGGATTCACGTGCACACAAATTCACAGCAATCAATATCATGCACAAACCCTAAACTAGGTGTGATGATGCACATGCATACTATCCTACGATTAGTTCTATTAGATTGATTTGATGTTCTTGCATGGCTTGCATGGTCAGAGGTGTTCAGATCAAAGATGAACGTGGCGATGATCTTGTTTTTAGATCGAACTGATCATCGAGTGTTCTGCCCACGAAAACGCTTCTGTTCGAAAGGAATCGAAGAACAGATGCAAAGAGATGAACAACATGATGTCGTAAGGTGGTATTGAAGTCCTACCTCACGTTCTTCTTGTCTTCGGGGTCCTCCTCAGACCGCTTGGTTCTCCTCCGATAATCTCTCTTGTTGTGCTTTCGGTGATGTTTTGCTCGGCGAGTTAGGGCTAGGGCTCTAAGTCGTCGGCTCAGGAGTTTGAACGAGGAGTTCGTGGTTTCGGCCAGAGGTTTTGGGTTCTATTTATAATCGGGAAGAGAAGAGTCCTAATCTGATTGGATCCCGAATAAGAGTCTCATTCAGATCTTTGTTAGATCCTGACGTCTTATCTTCGGTAACCATTGTGGATTTTAGATCGGTTTCCGTTGCGCACCGGTATCTTTACACGTAAGAACCGCTTCAGACTCGTAACCTCCGCGGTGATGAGCTCCGGAAGCTCCACGTGTCCTTCGGGCCTGGTATCTCCTCATCCGCAGAGACGAGCTCCGGTTGTGCCATGTGTCACGAGCGAGACCTCCCTCTTCTTCGGAGACGAGCTCCGTGCACGCCACGTGTTCTGCGATGGACCTTCCGGTGATAAGCTCTGGTGGCGACACGTGTTCGATAGACCCAGACTTCTCTCTGAGATGAGCTCCGAGATTGACACATATCTCGCGCGGATGGTCCTCTGATTTCCGCGAGGACTAGCTCCGTGGACGACACGTGTCTTATGAAAAATGCCTTTGCTTCTTCCGCAGAGGCTATCTCCGCGGGCAGCACGTGTCCCACAGGGTCGGACCTCTTTCCAATTGCGGAGGTGACCCCCGGTCCTGCCACGTAGCCTAGTTTAGCGTCAGACCTCTCCCAATCTCTCGGGGATGAGCTCCGAACGCGCCACGTGGTCTGCTGGCCGTGGAAGTTGCGTTTCGGTGTTCTCGGAGAGTTTTATTGGCCATCCTTTTGATACTTGTCTCTGTTCCTTCTTTTCTTAAAATGTTTTTCTTCTTCATATGCTGACACCCGAGATGAGGGTGTCACAGCAGAGTTTGCACATCTTTACCCACAAGTTTGTGATTTCATCACCCGTCAGCGACTGCAGAACCTACATTATACCAGTACACAACCGTCGGTGTATGGCCAAGAGATCACAAAATAGCCTTTACAAAGGGGTTACTAGATGTATGGACTCACTAAGGTTTCACCGGCAGACTAGAATCTCCAATTCTCCCACCCACGGGCCCCCTCTTGTGCCATGGAGTTCCCAGGGCAGTCCTCACTCGACTCCCATTCCCCGCGCCTTTTACGGTCCATAACAATCTAGAAACTTACCTAATTACTCAGCTAAGCCGCACCCATACTTGGCCATGTGGTGGCACTGTTATCGTGGCATGTGCTTGCATGAACCAGTCCTTAGATCTACGTCAAGTAAACCACCATCTCATGCTACCTCATTGACAAACCCAGTCTTACCTAGATATCCCTCCAATCCATGTTCATTAACAACATCAGTTTCTCATTATCGTTACGAGTGCAGTTAGCTAGACACATCTATCTCGCTTCCCAATCCCATGGATTCAGCGAAGCTTAAAAGTAAAAACCATACCCTACTCATAAACTTCCCTGGCGACAAGGGTGGTTTAACCAAAACTAGTAAACTCCTATAAAAGTGTTTCCCATCATGTTTGACTCAGCACACACACCTTTTCGTAAAACAAAACAGTTTTTCCCAAAAACATAGGATCAATATGGTCAAGGGGCACATGCCATGTTCTTGCGGTTCTGGTGGCTCTTGGATCTCGAAACCTTGTTGTTGCAGCTCGTCGTAGACAGCTCCCTGAGCTTGTCCTGCTATACAGGATCACGCACATACAAGATCCAGAGCAATCAATACCATGCACAAACTTTAACTAGATGCGATGATGCATATGCATGCTATCCTATAATGCAGTTTAGTTTTATTAGGTCGGTTTGTACGTGTTCTTGCATGGCTTGCATGGTTTTATGATGAACAGAGGTGTTCGGATCAAATGTGGACGTGGCGATGACATTGTCTTCAGATCAACCCGATCAACAAGTGATCTGTCCACGAGAAAGCTTCTGTTCGAAAAGAATCAAAGAACAGATGCAAAGAAAACACGACGATGTCGTAAGGTGGTATTGGAGACCTGCCTTACGTTCTTCTCCTAGCAAGACAGATCGTTTGGCTCCCTTCCAGCGATCTTCCTTGACTGAACTCCGGCGATGGGCTTACTCGGCGAGTTGGGGCTAGGGCTCTAATTCATCGGCTCAGGAGAAAAGAAGTTTGTGGTTTCGGCCAAGGGTTCTGGGTTCTATTTATAATTGAGAGAAGAAGAGTCCTAATCTGATTGTATCTCAAATAAGAGTTCTATTATTGTCGTTGAATCTTAACAACTTATCTTTAGTTGATTTGGTGCGGTAACATTGTGGAATTCGGGTAGGTTTCTTCTCCGTACCGGTATTTCTACGCGTACAGAATCAAAAAACCGTTCTAGAACTCGTTACCTCCGCAGTGATGAGCTCCGGAAGATCCACGTGTCTACCGGGGCCTTGTCTCCCCTTTTCCGCAGAGACGAGCTCTGGTTGTGCCTCGTGTCAAGCGAGCGAGACCTCCCTCTCCTTCGGAGGTGAGCTCCGCGTACGCCACATATCCTGGCGGTCGGGGACCTCCTCTCTATTCGGAGGTGACTCCGCGCACGCCACGTGTCAGTGCCGGTCCTTCCCTCTCTCTGGAGGTAGCTCCGGGTGTGCCACGTATCCATTCCGAACCTCCCTCTCTTCGGAGGTGAGCTCCGTGAATGCCACGCGTCAAGTAGCGCCGAACTTCCTTTCTTTTCAGAGACAAGCTCCGAGGTTAACATGTGTCCCAGTGACGGACCTCCCAGAGATAAGCTCCAGTGGCGATAGGTGTCCAATAGAACCGGACCTCTCGGAGGTGAGCTCCGAGATCGACACGTATCCCGTGTGACTGGTCCTCTGATTTCCGTGGTGACTAGCTCCGAAGGTGACATGTGTCCTACGGAACTGCCTTTGCTTCTTCCGCAGAGGCTAGCTCCGGGTGCAACATGTGTCCCACAGGGTCGGACCTCTCCCCCTTAGCATATATGGGCCCCGATCCTGCCACGTAGCCAGTTTAGCGGCGGACCTCTCCCCACTTCGCAGGGATGAGATTCGAACACGCCACGTGGCCAGCGGGCCGCGGAAGTTGTCTTCGGCGCTCTCTGGGAACTAGATTCAGCTCTTATTGGCTATCTTTTTTATATTTTCTCTGTTCCTACTTCTTTTAAAAATGTTTTCTCTACATGAATACATGCAGAAACAAAAAATGAGGGTGTCACATAGAAACCACGGCCGACGGCGCCGAAGTCCATCCGAGGCCGCCACACGTCGCCGACCATCTTCCAGTCACCGGCAGCCCCAAAACACTTTACCAGTGTGCTCCTTGGCGTCCAAAACCCTCTGGTGGCAAGCGCCAGCTCGGATGGTGGCTGGTAGAGGCGAGCCGGCGAGCACCAGTTTGCTCCGGTGAGGGGCAGGTGGCGCGCTCGCGAAAATGGAAACGGGAGGTAGACGAAGGGGTCGGGCCCGACTGTCAGCGGCTGTGAAATTTAAATTCGGGATCTGTTGTGGCCCGGATCCGGTGTGCTGGCGCGATGGGAACTGTGTGACCCAGTGTTGCTTCAATTCTATTGGCTGAGGTTTAAACATGTGGACCCAGCTGATTTCCCGTAGCAAAATATTTCCAGAGATTGCTCAAACTTTGGAAAATCATATCTTTGTGCAGGAATCTCCAAATTGAGTGATTCAAATTGGGTTGGATTCCTTGTTCAAAGATCTATCCAAATCTGAACTCCAATTTGTACGAAGTCAGTATTAAATTCTGGAAAATTCTTTGAAGTTTTTCTGAAAAAGAATTATTGAGAGAGTTTGGTTTATCCAAAGATCCTCGAATTTTGCCAGAGTATTCTTTAGTATATTTTTGACCTTCTAGCAAATTTTAGCTCATTTGAAGACCATTCGAGTAGGAATTTTCTAAATACAATCTGCTGTGTTCATAAGAGTCCAGAAACATTTTCAGAAAATGTTTTCCCACTTATAAAATCTATTCTAGGCAATTCATAGCTCCAAAAATTATAGGAAAATTTAGGAAAGCTCTCTGAAGCATACTTGAAATTTTAGTTCACGTAATTGGGCATGAAAATGCACATTACTTCAGAATTAATTCTTTTGAGTAGAAATTCTTGAAGAATTGTTCTGGAGGAACTACTCAAGTAAAAGGTCCGAATTTTGGACCAAATAATTTTCATGTGACCAGGAACTCACATGTAAATTATCATCTCAATTTGAACAGTAGAACTCCATGTTCTTGTTCTCCATACTTATGTATGTGGGAAAATTACATAAGACATTGTAAGAATTATGGAGGACACCATTTGAATCCACATTAGCTGCAATTTGGCAAGCTAAATCCCTAGGTAGTATAGGACCTGCTGTAAAAGTTTTGAAACCATTGGAGTTCTTGTTCTTCAGTTGCATTCAAATCTTTTCAGCTAATCTCTTGTGTCCATTAGGGAAAATTAGTTAGTGTATAACTAAGACACTAAGACCAATTTAGATCATTCACTTTTCTTTGAACAACAGAGGCAAACCAAGCCATTCTTGGCATTTTCCACACAACCTCTGTTCCTAAGAAATAAAGTCTTCTTTCCCTTGCATTCTATAAAACTTGTGCATATACATTTCAACAGGAATCACGACGAAGGGGATTCAAAGGAGCGATTCATTGAAGTGGATCATACTCTGGAGAATCAAGGGTTGATCAGCAAGGATAACTAACTGCATATATATTACTGCACTGCAAAACAGGCAAGCTCCGGTTTGCATTTAACAGCTTTTGAGTTTTTACTTTGTATTCACTTTCGGTTAAGATATGAAATGTGCATTAGGTCTAGTTGTTTGATACTCCTCTTGCATGACCAAATGAACCCATGGAGTATTGGGTAGGTGTCTTTCACCGAGTAGAACTGCCATGCTTAAGTAAGGTTCGGTAGAAGTCGAGTGGTGAGATGCTACTCGCATGATCAGGACAACAGGGGCATACGGGATTGGTTCAAAAATGAATTAGCAAGTTAAAGTTGAGACCGGAAGGTTGTAGGGGCAGCAGGACATAGGGGCCTGGGTGCTATAGACCTGTCCGTGTTTGTCAAGGACTGATCCGTATGCGGCCCTGTTGAACAAGTTTGAGTTGTGTACCGGACTCATGCTGGATATATGGGACCCAGTAAACTGATGTAACTCGGGAAGCTTGCGTTGAGCCTTTTCGGGTCGCCTCAGGCGAGACGGCTGATGTGCAGTATGTGGGTAACATTCTCATGACATCTCATGTCAGTAGGTGCACCATGAGAGTGGCTACTCTGCGGGGCGACTTGATCGATTCAACGGGAGTGAAACGGGAGAAAGGCTGCCACGTACGACGTCAGTGATGGTTGCTGTAGGCAACGTTGAGTACGGTCGTACGTGTCGTGTAGTCCGGGTGTTATTGATTTGAATCACCGTCGCTCATGGAATGGCCCGAGCATACTTGTTCTCACAGTCGTGACATAGTAAGAACTTGCATGAGAAAGGAACTAATCACATTGGTTGAAGTTCATACTATCTTTGTAATGTGTCTTTGATGAATAGCTAGTGCAAACTCGATTCTTTTATGCCGTGAGCAAATTACATCGGGGGAAAGCGTTTCTTGTTTGATTGTGGACTTCCGATGTGGCATTCCCAGGGTTACTTAAATTGCTGCAAATAATACCTGAAAGTAAGGATTCACTTTTAGGCGAGTTTAATTATGCATTATGCCATCCTACTTTAAGTTCATAACCTCATATAGAGTTTCATGCCTAGGGTGACGGTTAAGTCTTGCTAAGCGTTATGCTCACAGATTCTATCCGAGTTGTTTTGCAGGATTGACTTCATGCTTATGAAGGGATGCCAATGAGACTCGGGAACCTCAGAGTGGTTACTCAAGAGCATCCTCGCCGCTGTGGTTTGTCTTCGTGTTGCTAGTAAGAAACGTCCACGGGCTGGACTGTTTCTTTGTTGCTAAGTTAGAAAGGAGTCGTGAGAGTTGTAGTCTTCCACTGTAGCTTATTTTGATATCAGTATTTGTAAAATATTCTTGTACGCTTTCACAAATAACTTATGTAATGTGATGTGTTTCCTCGACCCGTGAGCTGTTGGGTGCCGCATATCATGGCACCACCCAAAGAGGTCCTGTCCGGGTCGTCGCGCGGGCGGCAGTCCCCCACATGGATTACTAATGGTGTGGTGTACTCGGTGCTATATAGTGAGTTTGCAAGGTTCCTCGGGCTTGAAGAGCATTTGAACTATGAGATCATAGTTCACAATGAAAGGACCTTGGGATAGGATGACTTGGGTTTTGTGTACCCATCATACCTCACCTATGAGCCATCCTTAACTCACAATATCAAGCCTTTCTTTGGAGTGCTCAACCGAGTTTTGAGGAAGACTCTAGCACCCAAGGATGGAGATGTGGGGATGATACAAGGGTATCTAAGGAACTTAATGAAGCTAATCAATGAAGAGGAGAAGTTAAATGTCTTCGACTACATTTACAATGACCCTTCAACATCTCCTACACTCCAAACTTGTCTTGTGGCTATGCACCATACATTATGTGCATGATCGAGAAAGTCACCGGCGTGGAATTTGCCAAGGACATGAAGCATAGGAAGTTGCATCCACAAATGTCGACTCCTCATCCTCGCCCTCCTGTGTCCTTGGGTAGAAGCTCCTCCGCAGGTCCATCTTCCTCAGTCGGGCCGTCTGTTCCTCAGTCATCGAGTGGCTCATCTAGTGGGCTACTCAAAATCTTCAAGGTGATCTTCTCTTCATGCCGGAAGGTGGAAGTTCGCACACAAAGGATGAACCAACGCCAAGAGAAGTACCTCAAAGCAATGTGCAACAAGATGGAGATACCTATGTCTCCACCGTCATCGGAAGATGAAGGAGTAACCGAGTTTCCCACTCTCACCGAAGATGAGCTTGCCTTCTTTGGTGAAGGTGGCTCCTCCTCTGCTGCCCCTTCTACTTCCCACGCTCAACATGTGGATGGCGATGAAGATGACGATGAAGATGAAGAGACTCAAAGCGAACAAGGCGAATATCAAGATGAAGACAATAGCGATTAGGCCCTTCTCTCTTTTCTTTTCCTTTTTGGTGCTTTGATGCCAAAGGGGGAGAGAAAGAGGGGGAGTAGTCTAGTTTAGCTTTGTTTTTAAAATCCTTGTCTTGCTTTGTAATGTCTATGCCACATTATGTCTCATTATGCCTTCATACTATGTTTTGTTGAGATGATCTTGTTATTTGATATCATTTATGTTCCCTTCAATGCATTTTACACTCTTTTTATCACATCACACTTAGGCACCACACCATAACACATGTGTGTATGAAATCCCCATAGAATTCATTCATGTTCATATTTTTCTTGATAAACTCTTATGCACACATTTAGGGGGAGTACATCATACATATATGTGTGGCGGACCGGGATCCGCTCATCCAGGATCGCAGAGGGTGGTGCCGCACGATGCGACACCCGACAGCATATGTCATAAGAACACAATATATTACATGGGAAAACAAACTGAACTGTACAAAAATGTACAATACTCAGTTACAAACTATTGTCTTTATTACACAGCGGAAGTCTACTATTCTACAACTCACGCCCGCCTACCTAGCAAAAGTCGGTTGCCCAGCCCTAGGGCAACCCACACTAGCTGCACGTCTCAGCTCAGCGCAGCGTGTACGGCTCCCACTCAGCCGTGGTCCCCGACGGAGGGTAACCCTCGCCAGTGGACTCGTACTCCGAGTCTGTGGGTGGCTCCTCACCTGAAAAACACTTAAGCAGCAACCGTGAGCACGAAGGCTTAGCAAGGCTTAACCGACTCACCTAAGCATGAACCTCTACATGAGGTGTACCATGACATAGGATAGCAATGTTGCAGCAAATGGACACGCCTACAAGTTCATCCTTAGTTCATCTTTTGGAACAAGTTAACGGTTCATGAAGATGACATTTAGTGAGCAATATTTGGTGGCACACATGTAGCAATAAAATTATATCATAACAGCAATATTGAATCATAACATTTCATTCATTAGTCTACGTTACGACGCAGTGAACAAGCAGTACCCTTCACCGCGAGGGACGGCGAATCGACTCGATATACACCTGCAGGGAAACCCAAAGAGCATGTCACGTACGCCCACCCGTGGAGCTGCACAGCATGCTCACTCGATGTCATACGGGACAACCTTTCACCCAATAGCCCAAACGTCAAACCGGTCGCACCGAAACGAGCAGGAGGTTCCCCACACGGAGCATCTCTCTATGCCCGTTGGCAGATTTCCACCTTGCTGCCCTCAACCTACACCTATAAATCGGTGTGCTATGCCTCGACGCCCGGAGGTTTAGGCTACATCGGTTTATCGGGGCCCATATATCCGATATGCCTTCGGTACGTTCAATACTTGTTCAGCAGGGCCGCACACGGCTCGGTCCTCAATCGACATGGACAGGGCTGCGCACACAAGACTTCCTCTTGTTGCGCCCTAGCCCCTGCCTAGTCTCATTTTCATTACTAAAGTGATCTCCCGTCACTCGAACCAAACCCGTGTGTCCCGGCCTATCTCGCGAGTAGATTCCAACTACTCGACTTGTACCGAAGTCCTATGAATTATTAAGCATAGCCTGTCTACTCGAGATCTTAGACACTACCCTCACGCTTATGGAAAAATTCTGGTCATGCAAGTGGGGTTCCATCCATCCTATACCTAATGCACAATCCTACTTCACATGACACATGTAAACAAATTAAAACTTATAAAAAGGTTAATGCAAACTGGGGCTTGCCTTGTTGCTTCTGGTCAGGAGTTAGTTCTTCTTCCGGAAGGAGGAAGTCCAGCACTTCCGGAGTCTCTTCTTCAATGGCTACACGTTTAATACAATACTACATGTTATTTAATATGCATATGAGTTTACTGTAATGCTTTTGCTATTAGTTTTAATAACCATCCTCTAACAACTGGAACTCTGTTTATGAATTTAAAATGGAACTGGGGTTTAGTGGTTTGGGTTTGGACCTAAGTACATGGTTAAGTGCTAAGTGTTTTTCCCCCTTTTCCATATTAATCCCTCAAGTGGTTATACAGGACAGGGGTGATCCAGAGCTCCAATGGAGCTGAGAATTTTTGTGTAAGTTCCTTGTCACAAGAAAACCCTCTGGACCAATTATTAGCACATTTCCTTGAATGGTTTGCTCAGAATAATTTTCTTAGGAATTAAGCAAAGAAGAATTAATTCTGAGGTAACAACCCTGTTCATGCCCAACTTAGTGAGCTACAATTTCAATTATAGCTCATAGAGTTTGCATGAATTTTCCTAGCATTTTTGGAGCTAAGATTTGCCCAGAACTGAATTTCCAAGTTTTGGAAATTCTCTGAAAATGTTTCTGTATTCAAATGAACACAGCACCTTCACATTTGAATTGCTCTGACCAAATCAACTCCAAATGGTCTGAAACTTTTACAGGGGTTCACTAATGTCCTAAATAACATTCTGGCAAAATTTGGGGATTTTTGGATGAACCAAACTCCCTCTAAAATTCTTTTGCTGAAAAGCTTTAAAGAATTTTCCATAATTAAATAATAGGTTTCATACAAATTGAGTTGCATATTTGTATAGAGCTATGCAAGATAAATCCAACCCAATTTGAATCACTAAATTTCGAGCCTCCTAGCAAAAGTTATGGGGTTCTAAAGTTTGAACTAAATCTGGAATCCTAAATAAACCGGAGAAAAATTTGAACTCTGACCGTGGGCCCGGCCCACACGTGTCACCGCTGGAGCTGAGCCACACGGAGGCTACAGACCCCATCCCGTGCAGTCACACTTGATCCCGGGGCCGCAGTAGATCTGGGTTTTAAACTTTCCATCGCTGACACGTGGGGCCCGCGGGTCGTCTTCCTCCTCGCGTTCCCGCGCCCGCGCGCCGCCGGGCTCGCCGGAGACACACTGATACTTGCCGCCCGGCCGACTCTCGAGCTCTCCCTCGCCGCCAGGGCCTAGTTCCGTGCGCTGAACACGATGGCACCGATTGCTCCGGCCGGCGGTGGCCCTAATCTAGCCGGCGACGGTGCTGCGGCTCGGCCACCCTTCGGTCACGTCGCCCGGACAGTTTAGCCCGCCAAAACATCGGTGCATCGGCACTATAGCACCAGTGGGTGCTAGGGAAGCTCGTCATAGTGGTGAAACCGCCCGGAGAGGGCTCTATCCTAGGTCTCATCGTGAGCCCGAGCCTCCGTGCCTCCATTACCGTAACAAAACCTAGAAATACCTGGCTTACGTGCGGTTTCAAGCCAGGGACGTGAGGGGCTAACGAGCGCTGATGAGTGACGGTCCTGTGTGCTAGTTTTCATGACCTAAGAACAAAGGTGGCGACGGAATTCGACGTTACCGTGCCGGAAGGTTCGTTCGTGCCCTCCGCAGAACTTTCTCCAAATTCGAGCTCTATGGTCCAGGTCATGGTCTGAGCTTCAGATATGAGCACCACCGGTCCCTGACGCGTCCGAGACCGTCCTTGCTCAGCCGTGAAAGGCCCTCTGTTTGGCTGTCACCGTGAGCCGAGTGGTGGCGGTTTCCCGGGCGTTGCTCGGAAACGTGGAGCTAGGGCTGAGGAACGGCCGAACTCGACTACTCTCGTGCCGAGGAGGTAGAGGACGAGCAGCTGGTGTAGTTTTGTGGCTAGGAGTGGCGCTGCTCGCGGTGATTCTGGGTTCTCGATCGAACGAAAACGGCGGCGAGCGTAGCGCTCTCTGTTCGTGTGTAAAGGACCCGAGCCTCGGTGGTTTCGTGCTGTGGGCGACCGACAGCGTTGGGGTTGATCGATCCGTAAGTAGCTCGCCAGCTCGGGCAGGAGACCAGGAGGTGGCAGCGCGAGGGGTCTGGCGCCGGCGTTCCCGTGCGCTGTCTCGGCCGAGAGAGGAAAAGATCAGAGGGAGACTTCTCTGTTAAGTCTGCTGACATGTGGGACCTCCCCCCCTAATTCTTTTTCCAATTTTCTCAATTCTGTTGTGCCAAATACTCTCAGCTACTCACAATTTCATGTGAGACTTAGTCACCAAGTCTTAGTTTAAATTTGAATTCTCAAATTTGATCTGTGTTTGGCTAAATTTGCTGCATGTTTAAACTGAAATTCAAATTCAGTTTTGAATTCTTGCAAATTTAGCTCTTGACAAGATGAACTCCAATGAGGATGAAAATTTGTGGGCTTACTCAGAAAAATGTGCTGAGTTTGAATATGAAGCTAACTTTTGAATTTGAGTGGTGAAAGTTGTTGCAATTTGAATTTACATTCAAATTGGTCTCTTTTTCAATTACCTCCAAAAGTGCCTCAAAAAGTGTTGGGTTTACATGAAATTTGGCCTGAACCTTCCAAGACTTTTTAAGTTCTAGGGGTGAGCTCAACCTCTCATGTTCATGTGTACAAATCCCACTTTGTGAAAATGAAGGCTTTCGCCTCTAATCACTCTTTTGATGGAGGTTACTTGCTCTTCACAATTTTTCCTAAGATATCCACAATAAAAACTGTGGTGTTGTGAGGTGATGAAAAGTTTTTGCAAGTCCCTTTTCTTGGGCTTTTACATCCCTCCCCCCTTAAAAGAATCTCGTCCCTAGATTACAAAATAAGAGAGAGCGATGTAATAGGGACTTACCCGTGTTGAGAAGCCATGAACTCCGGGTAATTTGAGCGAAGGAACTCCTCGCTCTCCCACGTCGCTTCTTCGGTGGTGTGGTTGATCCAGAGTATTTTGTAGGACCACAACGTTCTGCTACGCGTGGTCCTGGCTTTTTCATCAAGAATGGCCACCGGATACTCATCGTATGTTAAATCCGGTTTCAGCTCGCCGATGTCTTCAGTAGGAACAGCAGCTGTATGCTTCAAACATTTTCGCAGTTTTGAAACATGGAAAACATCATGGAAAACAGCAAGGGATGCTGGTAACTCCAATCGATACGCCGCTGGTCCACACATCTCGGTGATGGCATAGGGTCCAATAAAACGGAGAGCGAGCTTCCCCTTCACACCGAACCGGTGCACACCCTTCATCGGGGACACGCGGAGGTACACGTGTTCACCGATGTCAAAGTGCAACGGTCTATGCCTCTTATCAGCGTAGCTCTTCTGGGATTGAGCGGCCTTCAAGTTAGTTTGAATCGTCCGAACGCGCTCTTTGGCGTCGTTCACCACATCAACCCCGAATGTGACCCTCTCCCCAGACTCGCACCAGTTTAATGGGGTGCGGCACTTTCGACCGTAGAGAGCTTTGTAAGGTGCCATCTTGATACTCGCCTGATAGCCGTTGTTGTACGAGAATTCCGCCAATGGTAGGTGATCATCCCAGTTCCTACCATGGTGGATGGCACATGCTCTCAACATGTCTTCTACTACTTGATTCACCCTCTCTGTTTGACCATCTGTCTGAGGGTGATAGGCGGAGCTCCTGATCAACTTAGTACCCAATGCAGCGTGTAGCTGCTCCCAAAAGCGAGATACAAATAATGCACCTCGATCTGAGACGATGGTATTGGGTACCCCGTATAAGCATAGAATCTTTGCTATGTACAGCTCCGCATATTTGCCGGCATTGTAACGTGTATTCACCGGGATGAAGTGAGCTGTCTTGGTTAACCGATCAACGATTACCCATATGGAATCATGCTTGTTGGATGTTAGGGGTAATCCCACAATGAAATCCATGCTCACATCTTCCCATTTCCATGCCGGGATCTTCAGGGGTTGCAGTAGCCCTGATTTCTTCATGTGATCAGCTTTCACTCGTCTACACGTATCGCACTCGGATACGTACTTCGCTACCTCCCGCTTCATCCGCGTCCACCAAAATTTCTTCTTCAAATCTTGGTACATTTTGTTGCTGCCTGGATGAATGGAGTATTTGGACAAGTGAGCTTCATCGAGGATCTTTTTCCTCAGTTCCATATCTCGGGGTACGACTATGCGGTCATTAAACCATAGCGTCCACTCATCATCTTTCCGGAAACACTTGATCTCTCCATTGTCTATCCATCTCCGGAGATGTGCCATGCCTTTGTCATCTTTCTGAGATGCAATGATGTCCTCCCTAATCGTAGGGATGAGGGCAAGGTTGTACAGCGATCCATAAGGAACCAAGTGTAAACTTGGCTCTTCCTCCTCCACCGGTATAATGGTGAGGTGATGGACATGTGATTTCCGACTCAACGCGTCGGCAACCACATTCGCCTTGCCAGGGTGGTAATGGATCTCAATCTCATAATCTTTGATCAGCTCTAACCACCTCCTTTGCCTCATGTTCAGCTCCTTTTGGGTGAAAATATATTTTAAGCTCTTGTGGTCGGTGTAGAGATGCACCAGATTCCCCAGGAGATAGTGCCTCCACATTTTTAGCGCCAACACCACGGCAGCAAGCTCAAGATCATGAGTCGGATAGTGCTGCTCATGGTTCCAAAGTTGGTGTGAGCCATAAGCGACCACACGTCCTTCCTGCATCAACACGCAGCCAAGCCCAATACCGGACGCGTCACAATACACGTCGAAGGGCTTTGTTGTATCCGGCTGAGCTAAGACCAGGGCTGTGGTGAGATGCTTCACCAATGCTTGGAACGCTCCTTCACACGCCGTGTTCCAAACATATTTCGTTCCCTTCTTCAGCAATTCTGTCATCGGCTTAGCGAGCTTGGAGAAGCTTGGAATGAATCTCCGGTAGTATCCCGCTAACCCGAGGAAGCTTCTGACTTCATGGACTGAAGTGGGAGCTTTCCATTTCAGTACTTGCTCTATTTTGCTTGGGTCAACCGCAATGCCTTCCGCTGAGATGATATGTCCCAAGAATGGCACTTGGCTGATCCAAAACTCGCATTTACTGAACTTGGTGTAGAGCTTGTGGTCTCGCAATTGTTGAAGGACGATTCGCAAGTGTTCGGCATGTTTGGCTTCTGTCTTGGAGTAAACCAAGATATCGTCGATGAACACTACCACGAACTTGTCCAGCTCCGGTATGAACACCGAGTTCATGAGATACATGAAATGGGCTGGAGCGTTTGTGAGACCAAATGACATGACGAGATATTCATATAATCCATATCTCGTCGAGAAGGCCGTCTTCGGAATATCCTCCGCCCGGATCTTTATCTGGTGATATCCAGAGCGAAGGTCCATCTTTGAGAACACACTTGCACCCACAAGTTGATCAAACAGTATGTCGATGCGGGGCAGTGGGTACTTATTCTTGATGGTGACAGCGTTGAGCGGCCGGTAATCCACACACAATCTTAAGGTTTCATCCTTCTTCTTTACAAACAGCGCCGAGCATCCTCAAGGCGACGAACTCGGCCTAATGAAACCTTTGCTCAACAGATCATTGAGCTGTTCTTTCAGTTCAGCCAGCTCATTTGGAGCCATTTTGTATGGTCTCCGTGATATGGGCGTAGTCCCGGGTGCAAGTTCAATCTTGAACTCGACATCCCGCTCCGGAGGCATGCCCGGAAGATCATCCGGAAACACGTCAGGGTACTCCCGGACTACGGGGATGTCTTCTAACTTGAGAGCTTCAGCATTATTAATTGCTGAAACTTCCCGGACTGGCGTGTCTAATACCATGGAATGCGGACGGTGGAATGGGGAATTTAAGTGAACCGTCTGTTTCCGAGTCTCTAGGACAGCGCCATGGTATTGTAGCCATGACATCCCTGAGATTGCATCAATCTTTTGCCCCATAAGGATTATCAAGGTGGTGGGATATAATTTCCCACCTAAGCACAGAGGTGCCTTTGGAATCATCATATTAGCTGAAATATTCCCTCCCGGTGAGCAGATCATATAAGTGCAGTCGGTTGGGAAGACTTGCATTTGATGCTTAGCCACATAGGATGCACTTATAAAGCTGTGGGTTGCACCAGAATCAAACAATATGACGATGGCTTGATTGTTGAGAGTAAACGTACCCGCCAGCACGTTATCTCCCTCTGGGGTGTCCTCATTGTCGAGGTTGCGGACACCCCCAGTCCGCTGACCAACCTTCTTCACCGGTGGTCGGCCTCGAGCACCGCCCTGGAACTGGGCTTGCCCGCTGCTCTGCTGCCCCTGGGGACAGTCCTTCGCGAAGTGGCCCGCCTGGCCACACGTGAAACAGGTGAAACGGGGCGGTCCCCCGCTGATCGGTGGACGGAATCCCGGGGCGCGTTGTGGCGGTGGAAACGCCCGGGGTGCCATCTGCTGCTGCTGTCTTGGTGGTGGCATCGGCGGTCGGAACGGGGGTGCATGGAACGAACGTCCCCCGAACTGTTGGGGCCGCGCCGGTGGTCGCCACTGCTGCCCGGATGGTGTCCGATACACCATATGGTACTTCTGGGGAGCACCACTCCCACCGCTGGGTGGAGCGCTGCGCTTCTGCTGCTCAGCTGCCAACTCCCGCTGAGCATCCTCTTGTATGATCGCGGCATTGACTAAGTCGTTGAATGTGCCGCGATTCCACTGAACGAGGTGGGTCTTCATCTCGGGGTGTAACCCCCGATAGAAGTGTTCCCGCTTCTTCTCCTCAGTGGAGATATAGTCTGACGCGTATTGCGCCAGATGGTTGAAGGCACGGGAGTAGTCATGGGCACTCCTCCTGCCCTGCTTCAGCTCCAAGAATTCTTGGAACTTCCTCTTCATGATCCCGGGAGGAATGTGATAGGCGCGGAACGCCTCCCGGAACTCTTGCCATTCCACGGCATGGCCAGCCGGACGTGAGGCGACATAATTCGCCCACCACGCACCAGCGGCACCGTGGAGTTGTTGTGCTGCGAACAAAGTCTTTTGCCGCTCCGTGCATTGAAGCAGCCCGAACTTGGACTCAATGGTCCGCAGCCAGTTGTCCGCCTCCATTGGTTCTTCGGCTTCGGTGAACACTGGAGGGTGTGTAGTCATGAAATCCGAGTACGACACTTCCCGGGGCTCACGAGGCCCTCTATCTTGATGTCCCCCCGCCTGGGACGTATTCTGCACGATCGTGCGGAGCAGGTTGGTCTGCTCCTCACGACCTCACACCAGTGCCGCTATCCCATCCGCTAGAGTAAGCGGAGGCGGCGGTGGTGGCTGCTGCTGCGGGGTGCTGTCGTAGGCCGGTGGCTGGGAGTCATCACCTCCCTGTTGGCTAGAGCCACCAACCTCGTGCGTGGTCCTAGTATGAACCATCTGCAACCATACGACAATAACATCAGTCCCGCAACAGATTGCATGCAGTCCAATAAAAATAGGCATAACAACATAATGACAATAAAAACATGTGATACATCTCGTAAGTAGATAATGTAATAACTTTGCACAAGCTACACCATTACCCGACCAAACACAAGTTAGTTTAATCCAACTTGATGAACCTCCACTTTGGAAGCTCACCATAATTAGGTTTGGTCACTACGAGATATTACTATCGCTTTGTCATCATGTATACCACCCTTAGGGTACAACACCCTCTCCAATGAGTTCAACTGTCATTCTTCTGTCAGAATGACCAGTTTCTACCTAATCCAAGTTTTGATCTGGTTCTGTGCATTTTCATGACTCAAGCTGCACACCAAAGTTAAGGTTAACTTCAGTATCTCTCCAACGAGTACTCATGTGCCCACAAATCAGCTCTGGTTAAAAAGTTATGTTAATTCAAAGTCAGCAGAATTTCTGGAATAATTTTAACAGCACCTCCCTTGGAAAGTTGCTGTTTTCAACTCCGGTTTCCACTGAAATCTGTGCTGAAATTTCAGGAACTTTGAATTCCAAAGATGTAACACATATTCTACCCTTTCTAAGGATGTATCATATGAAAATTTTTGATTTTGCTACTGGGAGTTATCATTGAAAAACAGAACAGTCCAGAGAATGTTTCACTCTGTCCTGGTTCTGGACAGTTTACATTTCTCTGGGAATTAAGCCATCTTGAGGTGTGTTTCAGCTCTCGAAGCTTACAACAAAGTTGTAGAGTACTCAAGTACCTTGCCAGAACTATATGCCACACCTCCCTCGGCTAAAAGACCTGTGAGTTGTGCTCTGTTGAAGTTCAGCAACCTTGCTGCCCAAAACAGAGCACTCTGTTTTTCAGTCTTTTGGAACTACACTCATCAATTATCACTTTTCTACCCAACCAGGGTCCTAGATGTTGATCCTAGTGATTTTAATTCTTTGTTATCATTATTTTCATGCATATGCCTACAATATCTTGGTACTACGTTCCTCACAAAGAAAAATCCTAACTGGATTATATCGGCATACACGTCTCAAGTGTGGCACTAAACGGTCTCTCGCGCACGTTTTCTACACGGATACCTACGTGGTTAGTACCTGCAGAAGACCACACAATAATGTTGCACTCAATGGTTGTTCATTTCATGCAGGACCATATTTAAAGTAAATACAAACGCCCGTATCATTTCCATACGGCCGTCCTTGAGTTAGGTCACGTCTCAAGGTACGCGATCGTGTTTCAACACCACACGACGGGGACCACGAGTATGTCATGAATGGGTCATCACGGTTGGGAATGTTATCAACCCAACAGATACCACCTACTGCCCTGCAGGGCACGCCGATGGCAAGCGCTGCGTATGTCCTCCTGGGCTATTTCCAGACAAACACACTCTCGCGTTACTGACCACGCGATGGGGTCTCCACTTACTTGCCTAATGCACGCTAGGGATCAGCGTTTCATATGAACTCAGGGACATGAAGAGTCCAAGAGTTTCATATTAACGTCTCACACCAAGCTGTGAGACCTATCCCTGAACCACTTTCCTCGTCAGGGGAGCTAACCGAAATTGAACCGCTTTCGGTGGCGTTCCTTACCATACTTACCAGAGCGTAGGTGCGTCGTTACATAATTGAAATTCAGAATTATAACACATAAGTTAGTCTTTGCCACTTTAAGTAACTAGGCTAAAATAGTCCTTAGTTAGGCAAACTATCGATTCCTCACCGTAAACCTAAGTTTTCCCATAATACAGTCCTTAAGTACTGTGCTATCCCTAATGCGGCTCTGATACCAGGCTGTGGCGGACCGGGATCCGCTCATCCAGGATCGCAGAGGGTGGTGCCGCACGATGCGACACCCGACAGCACACGTCATAAGAACACAATATATTACATGGGAAAACAAACTGAACTGTACAAAAAGGTACAATACTCAGTTACAAACTATTGTCTTTATTACACAGCAGAAGTCTACTATTCTACAACTCACGCCCGCCTACCTAGCAAAAGTCGGTTGCCCAGCCCTAGGGCAACCCACACTAGCTGCACGTCTCAGCTCAGCGCGGCGTGTACGGCTCCCACTCAGCCGTGGTCCCCGACGGAGGGTAACCCTCGCTGGTGGACTCGTACTCCGAGTCCGTGGGTGGCTCCTCACCTGAAAAACACTTAAGCAGCAACCGTGAGCACGAAGGCTCAGCAAGGCTTAACTGACTCACCTAAGCATGAAACTCTACATGAGGTGTACCATGACATAGGATAGCAATGTTGCAGCAAATGGACACGCCTACAAGTTCATCCTTAGTTCATCTTTTAGCAACAAGTTAACGGTTCATGAAGATGACATTTAGTGAGCAATATTTGGTGGCACACATGTAGCAATACAATTATATCATAACAGCAATATTGAATCATAACATTTCATTCATTAGTCTATGTTACGACGCAGTGAACAGGCGGTACTCTTCACCACGAGGGACGGCGAATCGACTCGATATACACCTGCAGCGAAACCCAAAGAGCACGTCACATACGCCCACCCGTGGAGCTGCACAGCACGGTCACTCGACGTCGTACGGGACAACCTTTCACCCAACAGCCCAAACGTCAAACCGGTCGCACCGAAATGAGCAGGAGGTTCCGCACATGGAGCATCTCTCTATGCCCGTTGGCAGATTTCCACCTAGCTGCCCTCAACCTACACCTATAAATCGGTGTGCTATGCTTCGACGCTCGGAGGTTTAGGCTACATCGGTTTATCGGGGCCCATATATCCGATATGCCTTCGGTACGTTCAATACTTGTTCAGCAGGGCCGCACACGGCTCGGTCCTCAATCGACATGGACAGGGCTGCGCACACAAGACTTCCTCTTGTTGCGCCCTAGCCCCTGCCTAGTCTCATTTTCATTACTAAAGTGATCTCCCGTCACTCGAACCAAACCCGTGTGTCCCGGCCTATCTCGCGAATAGATTCCAACTACTCGACTTGTACCGAAGTCCTATGAATTATTAAGCATAGCCTGTCTACTCAAGATCTTAGACACTACCCTCACTCTTATAGAAAAATTCTAGTCATGCAAGTGGGGTTCCATCCATCCTATACCTAATGCACAATCCTACTTCACATGACACATGTAAACAAATTAAAACTTATAAAAAGGTTAATGCAAACCGGGGCTTTCCTTGTTGCTGCTGGTCAGGAGTTAGTTCTTCTTCCGGAAGGAGGAAGTCCAGCACTTCCGGAGTCTCTTCTTCAATGGCTACATGTTTAATACAATACTACATGTTAATGAATATGCATATGAGTTTATTGTAATGCTTTTGCTATTAGTTTTAATAACCAGCCTCTAACAACTGGAACTCTGTTTAAGAATTTAAAATGGAACTGGGGTTTAGTGGTTTGGGTTTGGACCTAAGTACATGGTTAAGTGCTAAGTGTTTTTCCCCCTTTTCCATATTAATCCCTTAAGTGGTTAAACAGGACAGGGGTGATCCAGAGCTCCAATGGAGCTGAGAATTTTTGTGTGAGTTCCTTGTCACAAGAAAACCCTCTGGACCAATTATTAGCACATTTCCTTGAATGGTTTGCTCAGAATAATTCTCTTAGGAATTAAGCAAAGAAGAATTAATTCTGAGGTAACAACCCTGTTCATGCCCAACTTAGTGAACTACAATTTCAATTATAGCTCATAGAGTTTGCATGAATTTTCCTAGCATTTTTGCAGCTAAGATTTGCCCAGAACTTAATTTCCAAATTTTGGAAATTCTTTGAAAATGTTTCTGTATTCAAATGAACACAGCACCTTCACATTTGAATTGCTCTGACCAAATCAACTCCAAATGATCTGAAACTTTTACAGGGGTTCGCTAATGTCCTAAATAACATTCTGGCAAAATTTGGGGATTTTTGGATGAACCAAACTCCCTCTAAAATTCTTTTGCTGAAAAGCCTTAAAGAATTTTCCAGAATTAAATAATAGGTTTCATACAAATTGAGTTGCATATTTGTATAGAGCTATGCAATATAAATCCAACCCAATTTGAATCACTAAATTTGGAGCCTCCTAGCAAAAGTTATGGGGTTCTAAAGTTTGAACTAAATCTGGAATCCTAAATAAACCGGGGAAAAATTTAAACTCTGACCGTGGGCCTGGCCCACACGTGTCACCGCTGGAGCTGAGCCACACGGGGCTACAGACCCCATCCCGTGCAGTCACACTTGATCCCGGGGCTGCAGTAGATCTGGGTTTTAAACTTTCCGTCGCTGACACGTGGGGCCCGCGGGTCGTCTTCCTCCTCGCGTTCCTGCGCCCGCGCGCCACCGGGCTCGCCGGAGACACACTGATACTTGCCGCCCGGCCGACTCTCGAGCTCTCCCTCGCCGCCAGGGCCTAGTTTCGTGCGCTGAACACGATGGCACAGATTGCTCCGGCCGGCGGTGGCCCTAACCTAGCCGGCAACGGTGCTGCGGCTCGGCCACCCTTCGGTCACGTCGCCCGGACAGTTTAGCCCACCAAAACATCGGTGGATCGATGCTATAGCACCAGTGGGTGCTAGGGAAGCTCGTCATTGTGGTGAAACCGCCCGGATAGGGCTCTATCCTAGGTCTCATCGTGAGCCCGAGCCTCCGTGCCTCCATTACCGTAACAAAACCTAGAAATACCCGGCTTACGTGCGGTTTCAAGCCAGGGACGTGAGGGGCTAACGAGCGCTGATGAGTGACGGTCCTGTGTGCTAGTTTTCATGACATAAGAACAAAGGTGGCGAGGGAATTTGACGTTACCGTGCCGGAAGGTCCGTTCGTGCCCGCCGGAGAACTTTCTCCAAATTCGAGCTCTATGGTCCAGGTCACGGTCTGAGCATCGGATATGAGCACCACCAGTCCCTGACGCGTCCGAGACCGTCCTTGCACAGCCGTGAAAGGCCCTCTGTTCGGCTGTCACCGTGAGCCGAGTGGTGGCGGTTTCCCGGGCGTTGCTCGGAAACGTGGAGCTAGGGCTGGGGAAGGGCCGAACTCGACTACTCTCGTGCTGAGGAGGTAGAGGACAAGCAGCTGGTGTGGTTTTGTGGCTAGGAGAGGCGCTGCTCGCGGTGAATTTCTGGGTTCTCGATCGAACGAAAACGGCGGCGAGCGTAGCGCTCTCTGTTCGTGTGTAAAGGACCCGAGCCTCGGTGGTTTCGTGCTGTGGGCGACCGACCGCGTTGGGGTTGATCGATCCGGGAGCAGCTCGCCAGCTCGGGCAGGAGACCAGGAGGTGGCAGCGCGAGGGGGTCCGGCGCCGGCGTTCCCGTGCGCTGTCTCGGCCGAGAGAGGAAAAGATCAGAGGGAGACTTCTCTGTTAAGTCTGCTGACAGGTGGGACCTCCCCCCTAATTCTTTTTCCAATTTTCTCGATTCTGTTGTGCCAAATACTCTCAGCTACTCACAACTTAATGTGAGACTTAGTCACCAAGTCTTAGTTTAAATTTGAATTCTCAAATTTGAACTGTGTTTCGCTAAATTTGCTGCTTGTTTAAACTGAAATTCAAATTCAGTTTTGAATTCTTGCAAATTTAGCTCTTGACAAGATGAACTCCAATGAGGATGAAAATTGGTGGGCTTAATCAGAAAAATGTGCTGAGTTTGAATATGAAGCTAACTTTTGAATTTGAGTGGTGAAAGTTGCTGCAATTTGAATTTACATTCAAATTGGCCTCTTTTTCAATTACCTCCAAAAGTGCCTAAAAAAGTGTTGGATTTACATGAAATTTGGCCTGAACCTTCCCAAGACTTTTTAAGTTCTATGGGTGAGCTCAACCTCTCATGTTCATGTGTACAAATCCCACTTTGTGAAAATGAAGGCTTTCCCCTCTAATCACTCTTTTGATGGAGGTTACTTGCTCTTCACAATTTTTCCTAAGATATCCACAATAAAAACTGTGGTGTTGTGAGGTCATGAAAAGTTTTTGCAAGTCCCTTTTCTTGGGCTTTTACATATGTATTATGGAAACAAACTCTTATATCCATTCATCGAGAGTCTTAATGTGTTGTCATCAGTCACCAAAAAGGGGTGATTGAAAGTGCATCTAGGTAATCCACGTGAGTTTTGGATGAATGATGATGACAATTAAGATACTAATGAGCTTTAATGAGTATAAGCATAGGTCTTTGAAATGAGAATGAATGTGGAGTCCCTCAAAAAGCAAAAAGAAAAAGAAGAAGACTTGCAAGAGTAGAAAATAGGAATTTATTCTTGAGTATCACATTTTCTAGTTGTGTAGAGGGTCTTCTCTTTTAGAGTGCTTGAGAATCATTAGAGAGATCAAACTTTTAGTTAGAACTTTGGTGAGGGAATAGTCCTAGGCATATCTTAGAATGTAGACCGAACTTGTCCGGACTTGGGGCCGGACTAGTCCGATCCAACCGGACTATTCCTTTTTGGACCAAACTAAATGTCTCTTAGTGAGTTCGGACTTGTCCATTTTATGCCGGACCAGTCCGTTCTTGTGTAAGTCTAAGCCTTTCTGAGACCAAGTCCCAGAAGGCCGGACTAGTCCGCCAATGGGGCTGGACTAGTCCACCGATGGGGCCGGACTAGTCCGCCTGTCCAGACTAAGCCGCTTAGGTCTGGAGGAAATCCCTTTGAGTGACCTCAGACTAGTCCGTTGAGGACAGACTAGTCCGGTTGTGTGAGGTAAGTGCAGCCACTAGGACTAAGTCTGGTAAGGCCAGACTAGTCCGCCCTTGTAGCCGGACTAGTCCGCTACTAGCCAGACTAGTCCGTTCTCACCCGGAGCAAAGGCTCCCGTGTGAGATCGGACTAGTCCGTTCTTCAACGGACTAGTCCGGGGTTCAATGACCGTTTGAATTCAAATGTGGCAGGGACTTTAGTTGTTAGCCTTTGTGACGTAGGTGGTCCCCCAAGGCTGGACTAGTCCGGGGTTCTAGCCGGACTAGTCCAGACTTTAGCAGGTGTAACGGTTGGATGTCGGCATCCCTATAAAAAGGGACTCCCTGGTTTCAAATGGACAACTCTGTAACCCTAGCGCCGAAAACTCTTTCCTTGAGCTCTTCTGTCGAAGTGTGTAGCCGACACTTCCCCCAGACCTACTCTGGACAGCCCGCGGAGGTTCTTTTTCAAAGGGGCTAGTCACTCGCGGACAGCTTCAACGTTAGGGACGATTGAGGGAGAAGCTTGACACGGGGAGTTTTACGTGTTTCAGGCCGCCGGAGCGTAAAACCCTACGTCCATGGTGAGCAGAGATGCTCGCTATATTGCTTGCTGCTCAGAACCAGAGTCCTGAGCCTGAGGGTTTGAGATGGCTAGAGTGCGAGTCAACAGAGTTCGAACCCTTGCTAATGTCGCCTACGCGAGCCTTTTATAGTCCAAGGCTCGAGCGGCTTACAAGGTGGGCCCGGGACCCGACAGGTGGTCCCGGGGAGATTGCCTGCCATCTACCGTTTCTGCAGTTATGCCGGTAGTTGTCTCTGGCGAAGGCTTCCGAGTCTTCGTTCTGCCGCCCTTCCCATGCCGCAAGCTAGTCGTAGTGGTTGATGATGGCATGGGCGACAGGGGATGTCTTGTCGCTGTGTTTATTGGCGGGCAGGCTCGGACATGGCGCGCCAGTCCGCGATGTGACTTGGCGCAACGGCACCTGACAGAGGCGTGCTCCGCGTCTCCGCGTCTTGGGAAGGCGCGGGCCTAGAATACCTTGTACGGGCAAGGTAAGGCGCGTCTTTACTCCTGCTGCCTACCGCGCGGGGGCAGGCAGCGTTACTCTGCTGGCCATGTGGCGGGCCCGGAGCTCTCCTCTGAGGAGAGGGAGATCCGGCCCCGCGGGACACGTGGAGCCTTCGGAGCTCCCTCCGCGGAGGGGGGAGGTCCTGCTGCTGCTGGCCACGTGGCAGGCCCGGAGCTCTCCTCTGAGGAGAGGGAGGTCCGGCCCTGCAGGACACGTGGAGCCTCCGGAGCTATCCCCGCAGAGGGGGGGGTCCGGCTCAGTTGGCCGCGTGGCGGGTCCGGAGCTCTCCTCTGAGGAGAGGGAGGTCCGGCCCAGCTGGACACGTGGCTCCTTCGGAGCTCTCCCCACGGAGGGGGGAGGTCCGGCTGCTGCTGGCCATGTGGCGGGTCCAGAGCTCTCCTCTGAGGAGAGGGAGGTCCGGCCCTGCTGAACACGTGGCGCCTTCGGAGCTCTCCCTGCGGAGAAGGGCGAGGTCCTTAGGCATTTTCCCCTGTGCGCGGGGTACCCCATATCGAGGGTACCGACAGTGGCCCCTGGGCCCATCTCGGGGGAGATAGCGAGCCCGAGGTGGGGCCTCCGTCTCTTCCATTCATTGCACTTTTTCTAAGTCCTGCATTGACCGTTGCCAGAGCACGAACAGTCGCGGGATCGTGGGAGCGTGCGCCCACTTGATGGTTGCTTTTACTGCAGCGGTTCCAAGGCTGTCACTTCTGTACGTCGCACCGCTTTTTTCAGGAACCGTTGAAATGCCTTGCCGGCTCGTCTCCTTGGGAGACTGACTTCTTGGCCCACCGCTTCAGCTGGACGACTTGGGTCTACTTGTCATCAACGCTTGGTCTTGGAGCCGAAGCGGTTGCACAAGCGGCGTATTCGAAGAGTTTCAAATCGCTTTGAATCGCACCTGGGAAGTTTTAAAAGGGGGTCTTACCCGCATTGCGGCTTCCCATCGCACTTCCCAGCGCTTGCACCTTCCTTGAGTTCTTGCGCCTTTGCCATGGCTTCCAACCTGCTTCCGTCGTGTCTCGGTCGGCCGAGCTCGGACCAGTGCGCAGGTTGCTGGGCTGGCACGCGGAGGAGCAGAAACGCCGGCTCCGCCAGGGATCTCTCCCCCTGCTCCTGAAAAAGGGGGAGATGGTCTTCTTCACTGCCTACGCCATGGGGGGTTTGTCCCACCAATTTCTTCCTTCTTCGTCACGCTTCTGGAGACGTACGGTCTCCAGCTCCACCACCTTTCCCCCAACTCCTTCGCGATGGCCACCTTCTTCGTCCATTTCTGCGAGATGTCCGTGGGGGTGCACGCTTCAGCGACGCTCTTCCGCTACTTCTTCGTGTTGCGGACGACCGGGCGCAGCTCGAAGACCCAGCTGGGCGCGTACTACTTCCAGCATCGCTGCAAGGATCCGAAGGCCTCTAGGTACCTTCTACCTTTCGGTGCATCGAGGTGGGAAAACTGGAGGGAGAACTGGGTGATCGTGCAGACCGACGAGCATGATCGCCTGCAGCTCCCAACTGCCGGCCCAACCACCGAGCGTCGCTTCTGGGAGGAGGTCCCAGAGCTGGAGCAGGAGTACGCACCGGTCTTGGAGCGGATCCGGACCCTGGCCAACGAGGGGCTGACGTCCCTGATGGTGCTAGTGGATTTCTTGTCGTGTCGTATTGCGCCCTTGCAGCAGCGCAACCGCCCGGCATGGTACTACACCGGCGAGCTCGACTGCACCAGGTTGGAGAGGGATCTCGGCTCTGATCCTTCCGATGAGGAGCTGTACGAGATGGTGGCCAAGGTGAGCAGCGACTACGTCACCGGTTGCGACCTCGCCTTCCCGACCTCTGGCACTCCCCTCTTCTTGGAGCCGTAGAGGAGGTCAGAGCTGCTGCGGAAGATGCCGAACCTCGACGACATTGGGATCGCCGTTTGTCAGGTTGGGGATGCCCTCCGGGGCATCTCGATCCCTGGGACCGAGCGCTCCGGATCGGAGCACGAGGCGTCTGTCGCTGTCCAACCCGCACCGAGGGCTGGCGGAACTCAGGCCGCCGACAAGGGGAAGGGGAAGGAGCCGGCCCCCGGACAGCCAGAGAAGAAACGTGCCCAGTCTCTTCCGAGGGCATCGCTTGCGCCGAGCCAGGGGGCCGGGGCACCGTTGCGCCCATCGCCCGGAGGCGACCCAAAGAGACCCCGGGTGTCCCACTCCGGCGGGTCTCTTCTTGGACAGCGGCGGTCCGAGGAACTCCAAGCGTCCCGCCACTCTTCCTCAGGCGGAGGGGCTTCCAGGAAGGACGCCGGTGGGGCGACGCCCGGGACTGTGCCGGTGGCTCAGACGCCACAGCCAGCGAGCGTTCCAGGTGCAGGTCCTGGCGGTTCTGCCCCGGCCCAGAGGCCGGGGCTCCAAGCCCGTTGGAGCGTTCCCTTCTCCTCTCTTAGCCTGAGAGCTTTCTTTGCCTGCAGGGACTCACCGGCTGCCGGGGACGAGCCTATTCCCCTGCCATCTCCAGTTGGCGGAGGCTCTGCGCCACAGCATCCGGGAACTGTGGTGGTTCCGACGGCCCCCAAGTCGGCGGGGGCTTCTTCTGTGCCGGCGGGTTCGCCCTCTGCGGTGGCTGCGGCAGCACCTGCTCGTCCTCCTTCACCAGCCCGGAAGTCCCGTCCTGAGGCTGGAGGGGCTGCTGTAGGCGCAGATGCTGGCTCCCTAGCTCCCCCGGGTCAGTGTCTTGCCTCAGTTGCCGAGGCACCAGCACCTTAGCCGGTCTTGGACGCGTCGGGGGAGGTCAGGGGCACGACTCCTGCCCCCGCCGCCCCGCTGCCCATATGGGATGCCTTGGGGCGTGCTCAGGCTGGCGCCCGACAGATCCAGGCCGCCTTTGAGTGGGAGGGGGGGCGCTGGCTGGAGAGAGGGAGCGCCTCCTTAGCTGGGAGCGTATCCTGCAGCAGCGGACCAAGGAGGCTAAGGCAGAGCTCGACTCGAGGCAGTCGAGGCTTGACGCCATGAGTGCTCTGCTCGATGCTCAGAAGAAAGCCGTCGGCCACCTAGACTCAGAGACCCGGCGGCTCCGCGCTACCTTCCGCGAAGCTCAGGCCAAGGCCGAAGCGCGCTCTGCTGCCGTGAGGTGTCGCGGCTTCAGGTAGTTCGCCGAGAGTGCGCCGTCGCCGATCGGAAACGTGCCGTGGCGGCCGAGGAGGAGAAGGTCGCCGCACGGCTGAAGGCCAGGGAGGGCGAGCTGAGGGCTCGGGCCGAGGAGCTGGAGCTCCACAAGTCGGCTGTTGCCGCGAGGGAGGAGCAATCCTCCCAGGAGCTCCAGGCGGCGCTGGATCGCGAGCTGGCGGCCCGCCAAGAGGTAGAGAAGCTCCAGGCTTCGCGGTCTTTCGAGGCCCAGGTGGTCTGGAGCTTTGTTACCGAGGCGGGGTCCGCCTTGGTTCCTCTTGGTTTCAGCCCGGTGCGGACGGAGGCTCCAGCGCAGGAGGTGTCTGGGGCAATCCTAGCGCTTGAGTCCATCGGTGCCAAGCTGGGCCGGCTCGAAGTGGTGATCGCCGACGAGCTTGAGGTGGAGGGACGAGGCCTAGCGAACGAGGTCGCTACGCATGTGCTGGCGTGCTTCCGGAGCCAAGACCCTTCCTTCTCTCTGGAGCCAGTCCGACTAGGGCCCGTCGTCGAGCGGGAGGAAGCTGCTAGGGCCGAGGTCGGGGACATGGCCGCCCTTGTGGCCTCTAGGTTCCAGCGGGAGTCCGGGGACTCTTAGGCAGCCGCCCCCGTGGCCAAAAGGCACTGTATATTTTTCCATTTTTCCTTTACTTTTGTTGAGTCTGTAGTCCAGCTCATGGAGCCTTGAATGAATAGACTCTTGTTATCTTCTGCGTCTGTGTGCTTTAGTCTTCTTCTTGGCTTGGCCTGACCAAGGCCTTAGCTCCGCAAGGTACTCAGAGGCCTTCACCAATCTTGAAGCCTTGCACAGACACCTTCCCCGGGTCCTTATTGTGTTAAGGGCCCCGGAGGTCTCCGGAACTCGCCCCGTGAGAACGGGGAGGTCCGGGTCTGCCGATCACGTGGTGGGCCCGGAGCTCTCCTCTGAGGAGAGGGAGGTCCGGCCCCGTCGGACACGTGGAGCCTTCGGAGCTCTCCCTGCGGAGGGGGGAGGTCCGGCTTCTGCCGGCCACGTGGCGGGCCCGGGGCTCCTCCTGAAGAGAGGGGAACTCCGGCCCCGCTGGACACGTGGGTCCTTCGGGGCTCGCCCCTGCGGAGGGGGCGAGGTCCGGATCCTTCGGTCTTGCACTGGAGCTCCGGTCTTGCGCGTCCCATAGTGGCCCCCTGGTAGGTGTGGCCAATTGTTTGGGCGCTCCTACCATACTCCTGCGGGGAGCTATGGCCAATTGTTTGGGCGCTCCTACCATACTCCTGCGGGGAGCTAAGGCCGGGAGGTCCTGCACACAAGTAAGGGAAACGTAATTCTCCTTGGGGCTCCCCCTTCCCTATCTCATAGTCTTATTTGGCTTACGGTCCTGATCCGGTGTACGGTGCTTTGGAACTACAGTGCGCGAAGTGTCGGGAGCTCGGGGCCCCCTAGCCATCGGCAGGTACCTCAAACGCGACCGCCTTCAGTAGGATAGCAAATGCCGACTAGAGGTGAGAATGGGAAAAGGGAGCTGAGTGCATGGTGAGCATACACAGGAAGTGCGGTCATAAAAATTAATACGTGATTTAAATGAGCACAAGGGAAGAGAAAAGTAGGACAGGTTTCTTTTCATATAAATTTCCATAGGAGGAAGGCAGGCTAAACATGGAGGCAACGACCCGCCCCATTAAGAAGGGAAGCAAGACTCTATGCGCTTAGGGTCGAAACCAGGCCAAGCTGAACATAGTCCTGGACTGTCCCCTGAGACTTAGCTGCTCCGAGCGCTGTTCCTAGACTCTATGGAATCTATTACAAAAAGAAGAGACTATCCTATTATCGCTCTAGGGGTAGAACTTAAGGAGGTGTTCTATGTTCCAAAGGTTCGGGAGTGGGTCCGCATCCTCGGTGAAAAGGCGTACGCACCCAGGGCGGCATACTTTTGTGACTCGGAAAGGATCTTCCCAGCCGGAGGAGAGTTTGTCGGTCCCTTCGCGAGAAAGTATGCGCCGCAACACCAGGTTGCCTTCCTGCAGCTCCCAGACACGCACAGACCTTAGGTGGTAGCGTCGGAGCGCTTGTCGGTACCGTGCGTTGCGGAGTGCTGCATGTAATCGAGCCTCGTAGACAAGGTCGATGTCTTCACGCCGGAGGTCGGACACGGAGGGACCCCATGGTGATCTCTGGGGAAGCACAGCCTCGGCCCCGTATACCATGAAGAAGGGTGTCTCTCCAGTGGCCCGGCTCTGGGATGTCCGGTTAGCCCATAGTGTGCTCGGAAGCTCGTCCACCCACTTGGCACCATGTTTCTTCAAGCCGGCATAGGTGCGGGTCTTGAGGACCCGAAGAATCTCGGTGTTGGCCCTCTCAACTTGTCCATTGCTCTTTGGATGAGCAACGGAGGCATAGCACACCTGGATCCCGAGGTCTTTGCAGTATTCTTGGAACGCTGTGCTGGTGAACTGGGTCCCGTTGTCAGTGATGATTCTGTTCGGGATCCCGAACCGGCAGACGATCGACTTGATGAACTTTACTGCGGATTGCTTGTTGATGGTGACGATGGGTGTGGCTTCCGGCCACGTGGTGCACTTGTCGATGGCGACGTAGAGGTACCGGAATCCCCCAACGGCTCTGGGGAATGGTCCCAGGATGTCCAACCCCCATACGGCGAACGGCCATGAGGGCGGGATCATCTGAACCGCCTGAGCTGGTGTATGGATCTGCTTGGCGTGGAACTGGCACGCCTTGCAGCTCTCGACCAGCTTGACGGCATCCTGGAGTGCTGTCGGCTAGTAGAAGCCATGCCGGAAGGCTTTACCGACAAGCGTGCGTGAGGAAGAGTGACTCCCACATTCGCCTCCATGGACCTCAGCGAGCAAGTCGCAGCCTTCCCCCTGGGTTATGCACCGCAATAGGACGTGGTTGGCACCACGCCGGTAGAGATCCCCTTCTACCAGCGCGTACCTCTTATCCATGCGCACGATCCGTTCAGCGGATACACGTTCATCAGGGAGGATGTTGTCTTTCAAGTAGTTCCGGATCTCCGTGATCCATGCATCGGGTCTGACTTGGGCTTCTGGATCTTGAGCGCTGGGTTGCACGGAGTCCCCAGTGACGCTTACGATCCTTGGCGGCGTCCATGGCTGCAGGGCAGCCGGGACCGCCAGCTTCGAGGTGCTGGTCTAGCCCCCTTCGCCCGGCTCGGCAGGCCGGGCTGTGGGCTGCAGCAAAGTCCTCTCGAAGACTCCTTCGTGGCACAGGGGCTCCGGTGGAGGCCTTCGTTGAGAGGTTTTCAGCTGCGGCATTGCCAGCGCGTGGTACATGACGCAGGTCCAAGGCGAGGAAGTCTTTCTCCAACATCTGCACATGGAGCAGATAAGCAGCTAGCTGTGGGTCATTGCAGGAGCATTCATCCTTAACTTGTTTGATGACTAGCTGGGAGTCGCTCTGTGCCAATAACTGGCGAGCGCCCAGAGACAGGCCTGTCTTTAGGCCAAAGATGAGTGCTTCATACTCTGCCATGTTGTTGGTTGCCTTGAAGTTGAGACGCACCATGTACCCAAACTGCTCCCCCGATAGCATGAGAAGCAGTACGCCGACACCGGCCCGCTGCTTTTGCGAGGAGCCGTCGAAGTGTAGCAGACCACAGGACCTCGTTGGGTGGTGCCATGTTATGCGGCACCCAACAGCACACGGGTCGATGAACACACATCATATTACATAAATAGTTTAGCGGAAGCGTACAAGAATGTTTTACAAATAGTTATATCAGAGTAAACTACAGCGGAAGACTATCATTCTCACGACTCATATCTAAACTAGTAACAAAGAAACGGTCCAGCCCGCGGACGTTTCTTACTAGCAACACGAAGACAATCTGCAGCGGCAAGGATGCTCTTTGAGTAAGCACTCGGGGTTCCCGAGTCTCATCGGCACCTCTTCTCATAAGCATCGAGTCAATTCCCTGCAAAACAACTCGGATAGCATCCGTGAGCATAACGCTCAGCAAGACTTAACCGTCACCCTAAACATGAAACTCTAAGTGAGGTTATGAACCTAACATAGGATGGCATAAGCATAATTAAACTCACCTAAAAGTGAATCCTTACTTTCAGGTATTAATTGCAGCATTTTAAGTAACCCTGGGCACGTCACATCGGGAGTCCACAATCAAACAAGAAACGCTTTCCCCCGATGTAAATTGCTCATGGCATAAAAGAATCGAGTTTGCACTACCCTATTCATCAAGATCCAATACAAAGGTAGGATAATACTTCACATCAAAATGATTAGTTCCTTTCTCATGCAAGTTCTTACTACGCCACGACTGTGAGAACAAGTATGCTCGGTCCATTCCGCGAGCGACGGTGATTCGAATCAATAACACCCGGACTACATGACACGTACGCCCGTACTCGACGTTGCCTACAACAACCATCACTGACGTCGTACGTGGCAGCCTTTCCCCCATTTCACCCCCTCTGAATCGATCAAGTCGCCCCGTACAGTAGCTACTCTCATGGTGCACCTACCGACATGAGATGTCATGAGAATATTCCCCACATACTGCACACCGGCCGTCCGCCTGAGGTGACCCGAAAAGTCCCAACGACAGCTTCCCGAGGTACATCGGTTTACTGGGTCCCATATAGCCAGCATGAGTCCGGTACACAACTCAAACTTGTTCAACAGGGCCGCATACGGATCGGTCCTTGACCGACACGGACAGGTCTACAGCACCCAGGCCCCTATGTCCTGCTGCCCCTACAACCTTCCGGTCTCAACTTTAACTTGCTAATTCAATTATGAACCAATCCCGTATGCCCCTGTTGTTCTTGAAACTGTGAGTAGCATCTCACCACTCGACTTCTACCGTACCGTACTTAAGCATTACAGTTCTACACAGTGAAAGACACCTACCCAATACTCCATGGGTGATTTGGCTATGCAAGAGGAGTATCAAACACTAGACCTAATGCATAATTCATATCCTGACTGAAAGTGAATACAAAACAAAAACTTAACAACTGTTAAATGCAAACTGGAGCTTGCCTGTTTTGCAGGGTAGTCGTATATAACCAGTTAGTGTCCTTGCTGATCCACCCTTGACTCTCCGGAGCTTGATCCACTTCGATGAATCACTGCTTTGAGTCCCCTTCGTTGTGGTTCCTATTGAGATGCATATGCACATGTTTTATAGAATGTAATGGAAAGAAGTTATAGAATTACTTTCTTAGGAACAGAGGTTGTGTGGAGAAGCCAAGCATGGCTTGGTTTGCCTCTGTTGTGCAAAGAACAGAAATAAACTAACTTGACCTTAAGGCCTTAGCTATACCTTAACCATTTTCCCTAATGAACATAATAGATAAGCTAAAAAGATTTGAGGGAAACTGAAGAACAAGAACTCCAATGGCCTCGAAACTTTTACAGCAGATTCTATACTACCTAAGGATATAGCTTGCCAAATTGCAGCTAATGTGGAGTCATATTGTGTCCTCCATAATTCTCACAATATCTCTCATGTCTTTCTCCCCTATACATAAGTATGGAGAATAAGAACAGGGAGTTCAAGGACTCATCTTGGGCTGATAATTTACATGTGAGTTCTTGATTACATGAGAGTAATCTGGTCCAAAATTCAGCTCTTTTACTTGAGTAGTTCTCCCAGAACAATTCTTTAAGCATATGTACTCAAAAGAATTAATTCTGAAGTAATATGCACTTTCATGCCCAATTAAGTGAACTACAATTCCAAGTATGTCCCAAAGAGCTTGCCTAAATTTTCCTATGATTTTTGGAGCTATGGATTGCACAGAACAGATTTTAGAAGTGGGAAACATTTTCTGAAAATGTTTCTGGACTCTTTTGAACACAGCAGTTTGCATTTAGCAAATTCCTACTCAAATGATCTTCAAATGATGTGAAAATTTGCTAGTAGGTCAATACTATGCTAAAAAATATTCTGGCAAAATTTGGGAATTTTTAGATAACCCAAACTCCCTCAATAATTCTTTTTCTGAAAATATTCAAAGAATTTTCCAGAATATAATATTAACTTTCATACAAATCTGAGTTCATATTTGGATAGAATTCAGAGAGATGAATCCAATCCAAGTGGAATCACTCAAATTGGAGTTTTCTACAGGGAGATATGAATGTCCAAAGATTGAGCTAAGTCTGAAATTGTTTTCCTACAGAAAATCCGGCTGGACCCACTGTTTTGAATCCCAGCCAACAGAAACGAAGCCACACCGGGGCCACGGGGTTTTGCGCGCCAGCACACAGGATCCAGCCACACCCGATCCCGGGTTTAAATTTTCTGCTGCTGACAGACGGGGCCCACCCTTCTTCTTCTTCCTTTGGCTCCCTCCCCGCGCCCGCGCTCTCCCCCTCGCCGGAGCTCGCCGGTGCTCGCCGGCCGGTCGTTTCTGGCCACCATCCGAACTCGGACTCGCCGCCAAGGGGTTTTTGGCATCGAGGAACACTGCTGTGAGGTTTGCTTGGGCTGCCGACGACCGGAACATGGCCGGCGACGTGCGACAGCTGCTGTGGAGGGTCGGCGGCGTTGCCTAAAGTATCCAGCCCGCCAAAACCTGTGCTGACGAGCCCTACAGCACCAGGGCACCTCTAGGGGGATCGGCACGACCTTAAAATGGGTCGGGAGTGGCTGCAATTAGGTTATCATCGTGCGTCCGAATGGTTCCGCCAAGAACACCTCTAGTCGAGCTCAAATTCCGTCGCGCTGAGCTGTTTTCGTGCTATGGATGAAAAAGGGAAAACGATTACCAGCTAGTCTAGCTTCTCTGTGCCAAATTTGATGAATTAAGGAGAATCAGAGGGCAAGAATTCGAAAGAATCATACCGGAAGCTCGAAATGAGGTCGCCGGAGCAAAACCTCGAAATTCGCCGTCGATAGCTCGCGGCACGGCCTGAGCTTGGGCTGTGAGCAGCACCGCACCCGTGCGCGTCCGTAGCTGTGATCGCTCGGCCGTGAAACCCCCTGTGGAGGGCTGTCAACGAGCGCCCGATCACCTTCTTGAACTCGGTCGCCGCGGCGGCGGTTGTTCTCGGGCACTGGGGGCCGCAGCTCGCTTGCTTGCGGGTCAGGTAGGTGGAGGCTGATCTCAGGGAAAGGTTTAGCAGCTCGGGGGAGGGGAAGAGTGCGGTGGTTTTGCCGTTCTTCCGATCGGACCGAGAGCAGAGGTGAGGAGCTCGGTTCAGTGCGTGCGCTCACGAGGAGAGGAAGCAAATGCTGTCGGCTTGGTCCGAGGAGGGAGAGATCATGTTGCTGAAGTGGTGAGAACCGACCCTGGGACGCCAGCGCGTGGAGACCGGCAGCAGGAGCTGGCGCCGGCAAGCTGCTCGGTTGCGCTCGTGACCTGTTCGGGAAATTTTCCCACCGAGGGTGTGACTTAGGGTGTAAGGCAACCCTCTCAGCTTTATGACATGTGGGTCTCACTCCATATTTCCTCCCAAATATCTTCCCAAGCTGATCCTCTCAATCCCCCTAATGCTGAGTTTAAAAAGGGTGGGTAGAATTTGAGCTCATCCAATTAAGTTTGAATTTGCTTGCCAAATTTGAATTTGGTTGAATTTTGCGAATTCTTCTCTTTAACTCTCTTTTGAGCCCACCCTACAAATAGAAAGTTGGTGATCAAACTCCTTCCTATAATTCCAACTATATGGCTGCACTTTTAATCAAAGTCCTTGGCCACCCCATGTGTGAACTTTGAATTTCAAATCTGAATTTTTAAACTTACATGCAAAGAGGTATTTAACTCCTTATTGGTTCAACACTTTTAAATAAAAATGTGAGCCTCATTTTGGATGGTCATCCATGTATTACTTTGCATGAAGAAAAGTTTTAGGAAGTCCCATTTTTCATGTCTTTGCCACACATATGAACTCAAACCTTAGTTTTTATTCATACACATTTTTGGGACTTTTACATTCCTTCCCCCTTAAAAGAATCCCATCCTGAGATTACCAAAGAGGAACGAGACGGGAGAGGTAATTACAAACTGTACAAAGATAAAAGTTCCGGGTAGTTGGTGCAGAGATAATCTTCACTTTCCCATGTCGCCTCTTCCGTGGTGTGATTACTCCACAGCACCTTGTAAAATTTGGTCGTCCGGTTCCGGGTTACCCGGGCCTTTTCATCCAAAATCTGAACCTGTCGCTCGGTGTAGGTCAGGTCCGGTTTCAATTTGTCGATGTCCTCGGTGCGAACAGCAGCGGCGAATTTGAGGCACTTCCGCAGCTGTGAAACATGAAATACATCATGAACACCCGCTAGACTTGCCGGAAACTCCAGCCGGTAGGCTACGGGTCCGCACTTCTCCGTGATAGCAAAAGGACCAATAAAACGGGGAGCGAGTTTCCCCTTCACACCGAACCGGTGAACTCCCTTCATCGGAGATACATGAAGATAAATGTGTTCTCCGACGTCAAAATGTAAAGGCCTACGCCTTTGATCAGCATAGCTCTTCTGTCGGGATTGTGCAGCCTTTAAGTTCTCTTGTATCATCCAAACTCGGTCTTCGGCTCCGTTGATAAGATCAATCCCAAACAGAACCCTTTCGCCGGACTCACACCAATTCAGTGGTGTGCGACACTTCCGGCCGTAGAGAGCTTCATATGGTGCCATTTTAATACTCGCTTGATAATGTTGTTATATGAAAACTCCGCTAGCGGTAGGTGATCGTCCCAATTCCTACCGTGGTGGATGGCACACGCTCTCAACATGTCCTCAAGCACTTGATTCACCCTCTCAGTTTGTCCATCGGTTTGAGGGTGATATGCGGAGCTCCTAATTAGCTTGGCGCCCAACGAGGCATGCAGCTGCTCCCAAAAAACGAGCAACAAACAGCGCACCTCGATCTGAGATGATGGTCTTCGGGACACCATGTGAGCAAATAATTCTGGAGATGAATAACTCCGCATATTGCCTTGCTCGATAATTAGTGTTCACCGGTATGAAATGAGCCGACTTCGTCAACCAGTCGACGATCACCCATATCGAGTCATGCTTTCTGGATGTGAGCGGTAATCCGATGATGAAGTCCATACTCACATCCTCCCATTTCCACGCCGGTATCTTCAGAGGTTGTAGCGGTCCGGCTTTCCGCATATGATCAGCCTTGACCCGTCTATACGTATCGCAGTCAGATACGTATTTAGCATCTCCCTCTTCATCCTCGTCCACCAAAATTTTTGTTTCAAGTCTTGGTACATCTTGTTACTTCCGGGATGAATGGAAAACTTTGACAGGTGGCCTTCATCCAAGATCTTCTTCCGGAGTTTCATATTACGCGGTACCACTATACGGTTGTTAAACCATATCGTACCATTCTCATCCTTCCGGAAACATTTCACCTCTCCGTTGTATAGTCTTTTCTGTATGTGAGACATACCTCTGTCTCTTCTTTGACCTCAACAATCTCTTCATGGATCATTTGAATGAGCGTGAGATTATAAAGCGCGCCATACGGAATGATATGGAGACTTGGTTCTTCAGCTTCCAACTCAGCAGCCGCTAAGTTGTGAACGTGGGCTTTCTGACTAAGCGCGTCGGCAACCACGTTGGCTTTTCCCGGATGATAGTGGATATCAATTTCATAATCTTTGATGAGCTCCAACCATCTCCGCTGTCTCATATTCAGCTCCTTCTGCATGAAGATATACTTCAGGCTTTTATTGTCGGTGTAGAGGTGAACAAGATTACCAAGCAGATAATGCCTCCACATCTTTAACGCCAACACCACAGCAGCAAGCTCGAGATCGTGAGTTGGATAATGCTGCTCGTGGTTTTACAGTTGACGAGACCCATAGGCGACTACACGCCCTTCTTGCATCAGAACACAGCCGAAACCGATGCCGGATGCATCACAGTATACATCAAATGGCTTCGTCATGTCCGGCTGAGCAAGAACTGGAGCTGTGATGAGATGTTTCACCAAAGTTTTGAATGTGGATTCACATGCTGCATTCCATATGTATTTAGTGCCCTTCTTCAGCAGCTCCGTCATTGGTTTAGCAATCTTTGAGAAGCTCGGAATGAACCTCCTATAATACCCCGCTAAACCTAGGAAACTTCGGACCTCGTGGACAGATTTGGGAGATTCCCACTTCAGCACCTGTTCAATCTTGCTGGGGTCCACGGCAATACCTTCTGCTGAAATAATATGGCCTAGGAAAGGCACTTGATCAATCCAATATTTGCACTTGCTGAACTTGGCATATAATTGGTGCTCCAGCAACGTTGTAGCACGATACGCAGATGTTCAGCATGCTCTTCTTCAGATTTGGAGTAAACCAATATGTCGTCGATGAATACCACGACGAACTTGTCTAACTCCGGCATGAACACAGAATTCATCAAGTACATGAAGTGTGCCGGAGCGTTGGTGTGACGCCCTCAATTCTGTGGAAAAACCACGGAACCGAGAACTAATGCATATGTGTGCCCAGGATGTTCATCACACATACACATACGTTCCAAAAACTGAATTCAGATTATGTATTACCACGAATAACAGAGTTTATTACAATACCTCATGAGTCTTGGACTCATGCTCACAGCGGAAGTCTTTATTCTAAAGCGGAAGCAAATCTAAGCAGAAGTGGCTCCATCTCTACTCCCTCCACAGGCAAGGTTGAGAACAGATCACACGCCATAATGCTCCACTTGGTCTTCATAATAGGCTTCTCCTGCTGCTGATGATGAAATAATAATGCAAGTTTGAGTACAATGATGTACTCAGCAAGTGCGGGAAAACACATGATATGCAGCTCATAAACAAGGTAGGTATAAAAAGGCTTATTTGCAGAGAAGCAGATTTATAAAACCATGATAAAACAGCATTCTTAACTTTAGATGAAAGCAATCCCAGCATGTATTAAATTACCAACATACCTTTATCGCTTTCCATGTTCATTCATACTCACGAATACCTCCTCGTATTCGCTACCATCTCACGAATACCTCCCCGTATTCGCTACCATCTTAAAACAACCTCGTCTCACACTGAGACCAAACTCGTTGCCATGACTCAACAGTCATGCAACCATCTCATCACCCGGACTCAACAGTCCCAACAACCAAACCATAACCAAACCAATAACATTAACCAATAACATTCCCAATAACCATTTCAACTAATCATGGCAGTTTAGCCAGGTGCTCGTGACCGTAAGCTCGGCTATGATGATAGTTTTAGACTCTGCAGAGTTTGCACCTCTTTACCCACAAGTTTGTGATTTCGTCACCCGTCAGCGACTGCAGAACCTCCACTATACCAGTACACATCCGTCGGTGTATGGTCAAGAGATCACAAAATAGCCTTTACAAAGGGGTTACTAGATGTATGGACTCACTAGTTTCACCGGCAGGCTAGAATCTCCAATTCTCCCACACACGGGCCCCCCTCTTGTGCCATGCAGTTTCCAGGTCAGTCCTCACTCGACTCTCATTCCCCGCGCCTTCCACAGTCCATAACACTCTAGCAACTTACCTAATTACTCAGCTAAGCCGCACCCATACTTGGCCTTGTGGTGGCACTGTTATCCTGGCATGTGCATGCATGAACCAGTCCTTAGATCTACGGCAAGTAAACCACCATCCCATGCTACCTCATTCACAAACCTGGGCTTGCCTAGATCTCCCTCCGATCCATGTCCATTATTAACATCAGTTTCTTATTATCATTACGAGTGCAGTTAGCTAGACACATCTATCTCGCTTCCCAATCCCATAGACTCAGCGAAGCATAAAGTAAAAACCATACCCGACTCATAAACTTCCCAGGCGACAAGGGTTGTTTATCCAAAACTAGTAAACTCCTATAAAAAGGTTTCCCATCATGTTTGACTCAGTATGCACACCTTTTCGCAAAATAAAACAGTTTACCCAAAACATAGGATCAATATGGTCAAGGAGCACTTGCCTTGTTCTTGCGGTTTCGGTTGTTCTTGAATCCCAAAACCTTGTTGCTGCAGTTCGTCGTAGACAGCTCCCCGAGCTTGTTCTGCTAGGTAGGATCACGTGCGTACAAGATTCACAGCAATCAATATCATGCACAAACCTTAAACTAGATGCGATGATGCACATGCATGCTATCCTATGATTAATTTTATTAGATTGGTGTTTTCTTGCATGGCTCGCATGGACAGAGGTGTTCGGATCAAAGGTGGACGTGGCAATGATCTTGTCTTTAGATCAACCTGATCATCAAGTGATCTATCCACGAGAAGGCTTCTGTTCGTAGGGAATCAAAGAACAGATGCAAAGAAAACACAACGATATCGTAAGGCGGTATTGGGGCCTACCTTACGTTCCTTTCGGCCTTCGAGGTCCTCCTCAGACCGCTGTGCTTTCCTCCGGCGATCTTCCTTGTTGCGCTTCGGCGATGGTTTACTCGGCGAGTTAGGGCTAGGGCTCTAAGTCGTCGGCTCAGGAGTTGAAAAGAAGTTTGTGGTTTCAGCCAGAGGTTCTGGGTTCTATTTATAATCGGGAAGAGAAGAGTCCTAATCTGGTTGTATCCCAAATAAGAGTTTTATTCAGATCGTCGTTGGATCCTATCATCTTATCTTTAGTTGATTTGGTGCGGTAACGTTGTGGAATTCAGATCGGTTTCCTTTACGTACCGGTATTCTTACGCGTACAGCTGCCCCAGAACTCGTTACCTTCGCGGTGACGAGCTCCGGAGGCTCCACGTGTCCTTCCGGGCCTGGTATCTCATTTTCCGCAGAGACGAGCTCCGGTTGTGCCATGTGTCAATCGACCGAGACCTCCCCCTCCTTTGGAGGTGAGCTCCACGCACGCCACGTGTTGGCGCCGGTCCTTTCCTCTCTTCTTTCTTCAGGGACATGCCCCGAGGTCGACACGTGTCCAGCAGCGACAGACCTCCCGGAGATAAGCTCCGGTGGCGACACGTGTCCAATAGATCCTGACCTCTCGGAGGTGGGATCCGAGATCAACACGTGTCCCGCGCGACTGGTCCTCTGACTTCCGCAAGGACTAGCTCCGAGGATGACACGTGTCCTGCGGAAATGCCTTTGCTTCTTCCGCAGAGGCTAGCTCCGTGGGCAACACGTGTCCCACAGGATCGGACCTCTCCCCTTTGCGGAGACGAGTCCCGAACCTGCCACGTAGCTATTTTAGCAGCGGACCTCTCCCCACCTCGCGGGGACGAGCTCCGAACACGCCTCGTGGCCAGCGGCCACGGTAAGTTGTCTTAGGTGCTTACTGAAAGCTGGATTCGGCTCTCATTGGCTACAACTTTTGATATTTTTCTCTGTTCCTTCTTTTCTTAAAATGTTTCCTTTTCATAAAGCATGAACATATGCTGACACCCGAGATGAGGGTGTCACAAATCTACCCCCCTTAAATTGAATCTCGCCCTCGAGATTCGTTAGTAGAAAATAGATTGGGAAATTCGGCCTTGATATCCTCTTCACGCTCCCATGTGGCTTCAGCTTCGGTGTGATGGCTCCATTGTACCTTGCACCATCGAATCACCTTGTTCCGGGTGACCCTTTCCTTTACGTCCAAGATCCGGACAGGGTGTTCCACATAAGTCAGGTCCTTTTGAAGTTCAAGCTCTCCCATTGATACTTGTTCCTCTGGTGCTCTCAAGCACTTCTTGAGCTGGGATACATGAAACACGTCATGTACATCGGAGAGGTGGATTGGGAGCTCTAGTTGATAGGCTACTTCTCCTCGCTTATCCAGAATCTTAAATGGTCCGATGTAGCGAGGTGCTAGCTTGCCTTTGACATTGAAACGTCGTTGGCCTCGGACAGGTGATACCTTAAGGTATACGAAGTCTCCTACTTCAAAAGTCAACTTCCTTTGCCTGTTGTCCGCATAGCCTTTCTGTCGTGACTGAGCGGCTTTTAAGTTCTCCCGTACCGTTTGGACTTGCTTTTTGGCTTCTTGTAGAACTTCTGGTCCAAACACCTGGTTTTCTCCGGTCTCGTTCGAGAACAGTGGCGTCCTACACCGTCTACCATACTATGCTTCGAAAGGCAACATCTTTAAGCTAGCTTGATAGCTGTTGTTATAGGAGAATTCGGCATACGGTAAACTCCTATCCCAACTACGCCCATGTTTTAAGGCGCAAGCTCTCAACATGTCTTCCAGAATTTGGTTTGTCCTTTTGGTTTGCCCATCAGTTTGTGGGTGATAGGCGGAGCTAAAATCCAGTCGTGTACCCATGGCTTTCTGCAGCTTCCTCCAGAACCTAGAGGTAAACTGAGAACCTCGATCTGAGACTATCCTCTTCGGGACTCCATGACGGCACACAATCTGTTCCATGTACAACTCTGCCAATTGTGCAACGTCGTAACTGGTCATTACAGGGAGAAAATGGGCGGTTTTCATCAATCGGTTCACAATGACCCAGATGGAGTCGTATTGCGACTGAGTACATGGCAATCCGACGATGAAATCCATACTGATGTCCTCCCACTTCCATTCGGGTATTTTCAAAGGTTGCAACAATCCAGCGGGTTTTTGATGTTCGGCCTTCACCCGTTGGCATGTGTCGCATAGGGCAACGTATTCGGCTATATCCCTCTTCATACCATCCCACCAATAACAAGTTTTCAAGTCGCTGTACATTTTGGTGCTTCCGGGATGTATGGAATAGGGGGAGTCATGTGCCTCCTTCAATATCATGTCGCGGAGGTGTCTTATGTTCGGCACACAAATCCTTTTTCCTAGCCAAAGCGTACCCTTTTCATCCTCTTTGAAATCCTTCTCTATTCCTTGTCGGATTCTTTTCTTGATTTCCTTGATCTCCTCGTCCGTTGCTTGGCCCTCTCTTATCCCTTGCTTTAATGAGGAGTGGATTTTCATTATTTCCATGTTGTTCAAGAATCCGAGGTGTAACCGTTCGAACTCCTTACGTAGTTCGGGTGGTAGCTCCTGAACCGTGAGTTGGTGACATGCTCCCTTTCTGCTCAATGCATCAGCTACTACATTGGCCTTCTCGGGGTGGTAGTTGATTCCAACATCATAATCCTTGATAAGCTCTAACCATCGACGTTGCCTCAAATTCAAGTCCATTTGTGTGAATATGTACTTGAGGCTTTTATGATCCGTATAGATCTCACATCGATGACCAAGGATATAATGTCTCCAAATCTTCAATGCATGCACCACTGCTGCTAACTCCAAGTCATGTGTAGGATAGTTAAGCTCGTGCTTCTTTAGTTGCCGTGAGGCATAGGCTACCACTTGTCCTTCCTGCATGAGCACACATCCGAGCCCTTGTCTGGATGCGTCACAATATATGTCAAAGCTCTTGCTTATGTCTGGCAATACCAGAGCCGGTGCTGTGGTTAGCCTTTTCTTGAGTTCCTCAAAACTCTCTTGGCAGGCTGGCGTCCATTGAAAAACCTTTCCCTTCATTAGCAACTCCGTCATATGTTTTGTTATCTTAGAGAAGTCTTTAATGAAGCATCGGTAGTATCCTGCCATCCCAAGGAAACTCCGAATATCCCTCACGCTCTTCGGTTGGTCCCACTTCAGAACATCTCTTACCTTTCCAGGATCAACCGATACCCCTTCCTTGGAGATAATGTGGCCTATGAAAGATATTTCCTTTAGCCAAAACTGACACTTGTTGAGCTTGGCATACAATTGATGCTCACACAACTTCTGCAGGGTCAATTTCAAATGTTCTTCATGCTCCTCCTCACTTTTTGAATACACCATAATGTCGTCGATGAAAACAGCGACGAACTTGTCCAAGTACTCCATGAAAACCTTGTTCATAAGGTACATGAAGTATGCGGGTGCATTCGTCAATCCAAAAGACATAACGGTATATTCATACGAACCATACCGTGTCCGAAAGGCTGTCTTAGGTATATCGGAGGGCTTAATCTTCAGCTGGAAGTATCCCGACCGAAGATCAATCTTGGAGAACACTCGGGCTCCTTTCATTTGGTCGAACAGGTCCTCTATACGGGGTAGAGGGTATTTGTTCTTGATTGTCAACTCGTTAAGAGACCTATAGTCCACGCACATCCTTTGGGTTCCATCCTTCTTGTCTACGAAGAGCACCGGGGCCCCCCATGGTGACGAGCTTGGACGGATAAAACCCTTCTCCAACTGTTCTTGAATTTGCTTCTTGAGTTCAACTAGCTCATTGACAGGCATCCTATAAGGTCTTTTGGCTATGGGTGCAGTTCCGGGTATCAACTCTATGGCAAACTCGATGTCCCGGTCAGGTGGCATACCTGGAAGCTCTTCCAGGAATATGTCCGAAAATTCCTGAACCACTAGTACGCTGTCCAATGTTACTCCTTCAATGTGGTTCAGATTTGCCCCTTCAGTGGTTTGCTGGGCTGACTCAAACTCGACACGAATACCGTGCTCGTTTGTCAACTGCACGCTCCTTTCAGCACATTGGATTACTCCATTGTGCTTGCTTAGCCAATCCATTCTGAGTATGATGTCAATCCTATGGGAGTCCAAGACAATAAGGTTGGCAAGGAAGTCTACCCCCTTATTTTAAGGCTTACTTTCGGACATACTATATTAGTCCTCATTTCTCCTCCAGGAGAATTAACTAACATAGCACATTCTAAGTGGGATACGGGTGGATGATGTTTGTCAACATATTTGGATGATATGAAGGAATGCGATGCTCCAGAATCAAATAAGATGGTGGCTGGGTTGGAGTTGGCAAGGAACATACCAATTACGACGTCCTCAGCCTGTTGTGCTTCCTCAGCAGTGACATGGTTCACGTGGCCGCGAGCATAATTATGCTGTCCACGGTTCCCTTGATTTTCTCCTCCGTTCGGTCGCGGGTTCTGCTTGGGCACGTTACCTTGCTGTCCAGGGCCTCTCCTCGGGCACTGGTTCGTGAAGTGGCCTACCTCCCCACATGCAAAGCATGCCCTGTTGCCTACGGCAGCAGGTGCGTTGGGGCGGGGGTTTTGAACAGGGGCACCATTGTTAGGTCGAGGCGCAGGAGGCATGGGCACGCGAGGTGCCGGTGTAACGAATTGTTGCTGTGGTGGCTGACCAGGGTGGTACGCAGGAGTGGTCGATCCATACTGCAGTGGAGGGGGCATGTACCTGGGTCGTACGTTGCTCCCTTGGGGCTGGTATGGTATCTTCCTCTTGCACTCTCGCTCAATCTCTCGGATCTTGTTTTCAACCACTATGGCCTTGTCAACCAGCTTCTGGAAGCTTACGTAGTCATTGTTGAAGAGCTGAACCTGGATCTCATTGTTCAACCCTCTCATGAACAGGTACTGCTTCCTCTGATCTGAGTTGACATCTTCGGGGGCATACCGGGACAGTTGTATGAACTTGTTGAGATATTCATTCACACTTTTCTGTCCTTGGCGGAGACCTTCGAACTCCTGCCTTTTGAGCATCATTACACCAGCAGGGATGTAGTGAGAGCGGAAACTTTCCTTGAACTCAGTCCAAGTGATTGTCTCCGGGTTGGCATGAGCGTTGCTCAGGGCATCCCACCAGTCAGCAGCGGCTCCCGTAAGTTGGTGCGATGCGAAGAGAACCTTCTCTCGGTCATTGCACCGAACAATGGCAAGCTTTTTCTCCATGGATTAATCAATCATCGGCCTCCATGGGATCACTAGCTTGAGCAAAGGTGGGTGGTCGAGTCCTCATGAACTCTCCCAACCTGTTATGAGCCGGCGGTGGTGGTGGCGGCGGTGCCGGAACGGGGTTTTGGTTGGCCTGCAACTGACCCAAAGTTTGGATCATGGTTTGCATAAGCTGGTTTTGCATGGCCATCAACCTTTCCAGACGGTTTTCACCAGCTCCTGAGTTAGCAGGAACTTCATCATGGTCATCCTCCTGGACGTTCCTTCGGCCGGCATTTCCTCTCACCACCTGTGAGAGAGATCGAAATAGAATAGGGTGTTTGAAGATTAGGTAGATTCCCTCCAATTATATGCATCAAGGTGAGTTGGACTATGTATATATTAGCCCATATGAGGATGTGAGCAAGTGCCGAGACATCTCACACCTCTTTCTTACGTGTGGATATGGACAACGTTTTGAGACGTCCCCCAATTCACACTAAGCACACAATCACAAATAATCATCACAAGGGCCCACACAACTCCTATTCAAGGATGGTTTCCTATGTCAAGGTGGGTTTAAAAGCCAATCTAAGCTATTCACCCTAAGACGCTTTCTTTAATCAGCGTGGCTTAGCTACCTATGACTCCTATTTAGGGGTGTAACTTGCTGTTAACCCATGGCTCTATTATCAATCTAAGGTTTCTATCTAGGCGTGTAACCTACTGTGAACCCGTGGCTCTGATACCAATCTGTGACGCCCTCAATTCTGTGGAAAAACTACGGAACCGAGAACTAATGCATATGTGTGCCCAGGATGTTCATCACACATACACATACGTTCCACAAACTGAATTCAGATTATATATTACCACAAATAACAGAGTTTATTACAATACCTCATGAGTCTTGGACTCATGTTCACAGAGGAAGTCTTTTTTCTAAAGCGGAAGCAATTTAGCTAATGCGGAAGCAAATCTAAGCAGAAGTGGCTCCATCTCTACTCCCTCCACAGGCAAGGTAGAGAACAGATCACACGCCATAATGCTCCACTTGGTCTTCATAATAGGCTTCTCCTGCTGCTGATGATGAAATAATAATGGAAGTTTGAGTACAATGATGTACTCAGCAAGTGCGGGAAAACACATGATATGCAGCTCATAAACAAGGTAGGTATAAAAGGCTTATTTACAGAAAAGCAGATTTATAAAACCATGATAAAACAACATTCTTAACTTTAGATGAAAGTAATCCCAGCATGTATTAAATTACCAACATACCTTTATCGCTTTCCATGTTCATTCATACTCACGAATACCTCCTCGTATTCGCTACCATCTCACGAATACCTCCCCGTATTCGCCACCATCTTAAAACAACCTCGTCTCACACTGAGACCAAACTCGTTGCCATGACTCAACAGTCATGCAACCATCTCATCACCCGGACTCAACAGTCCCAACAACCAAACCATGACCAAACCAATAACATTAACCAATAACCTTCCCAATAACCATCCCAACTATTCATGGCAGTTTAGCCAGGTGCTCGTGACCGTAAGCTCGGCTATCATGATAGTTTTAGACTCTGTAGAGTTTGCACCTCTTTACCCACAAGTTTGTGATTTCTTCACCCATCGGCAACTGCAGAACCTCCATTATACCAGTACACATCCGTCGGTGTATGGTCAAGAGATCACAAAATAGCCTTTACAAAGGGGTTACTAGATGTATGGACTCACTAAGGTTTCACCGGCAGGCTAGAATCTCCAATTCTCCCACCCACAGGCCCCCTCTTGTGCCATGCAGTTCCCAGGGCAGTCCTCACTCGACTCCCATTCCCCGCGCCTTCCAGAGTCCATAACACTCTAGCAACTTACCTAATTACTCAGCTAAGCCGCACCAATACTTGGCCTTGTGGTGGCACTGTTATCCTGGCATGTGCATGCATGAACCGGTCCTTAGATCTACGGCAAGTAAACCACCATCCCATGCTACCTCATTCACAAACCTGGGCTTGCCTAGATCTCCCTCCGATCCATGTCCATTATTAACATCAGTTTCTTATTATCATTACGAGTGCAGTTAGCTAGACACATCTATCTCGCTTCCCAATCCCATAGACTCAGCGAAGCATAAAGTAAAAACCATACCCGACCCATAAACTTCCCAGGCGACAAGGGTGGTTTATACAAAACTAGTAAACTCCTATAAAAAGGTTTCCCATCATGTTTGACTCAGTACGCACACCTTTTCGCAAAACAAAACAGTTTACCCAAAACATAGTATCAATATGGTCAAGGAGCACTTGCCTTGTTCTTGCGGTTCCGGTTGTTCTTGAATCCCAAAACCTTGTTGCTGCAGTTCGTCGTAGACAGCTCCCCGAGCTTGTTCTGCTAGGTAGGATCACGTGCGTACAAGATTCACAGCAATCAATATCATGCACAAACCTTAAACTAGATGCGATGATGCACATGCATGCTATCCTATGATTAATTTTATTAGATTGGTGTTTTCTTGCATGGCTCGCATGGACAGAGGTGTTCGGATCAAAGGTGGACGTGGCAATGATCTTGTCATTAGATCAACCTGATCATCAAGTGATCTATCCACGAGAAGGCTTCTGTTCGTAAGGAATCAAAGAACAGATGCAAAGAAAACACAACGATATCGTAAGGCGGTATTGGGGCCTACCTTACGTTCCTTTCGGCCTTCGAGGTCCTCCTCAGACCGCTGTGCTTTCCTCCGGCGATCTTCCTTGTTGCGCTTCGGCGATGGTTTACTCGGCGGGTTAGGGCTAGGGCTCTAAGTCGTCGGCTCAGGAGTTGAAAAGAAGTTTGTGGTTTCAGCCAGAGGTTCTGGGTTCAATTTATAATCGGGAAGAGAAGAGTCCTAATCTGATTGTATCCCGAATAAGAGTTTTATTCAGATCGTTGTTGGATCCTATCATCTTATCTTTAGTTGATTTGGTACGGTAACGTTGTGGAATTAAGATCGGTTTCCTTTACGTACCGGTATTCTTACGCGTACAGCTGCCCCAGAACTCGTTACCTTCGCGGTGATGAGCTCCAGAGACTCCACATGTCCTTCCGGGCCTGGTATCTCCTTTTCTGCAGAGACGAGCTCCGGTTGTGCCACGTGTCAATCGACCGAGACCTCCCCCTCCTTTGGAGGTGAGCTCCATGCACGCCACGTGTTGGCGCCAGTCCTTTCCTCTCTTCTTTCTTCAGGGACATGCCCCGAGGTCGACACGTGTCCAGCAGCGACAGACCTCCCGGAGATAAGCTCCGGTGGCGACACGTGTCCAATAGATCCTGACCTCTCGGAGGTGGGCTCCGAGATCAACACGTATCCCGCGCGACTGGTCCTCTGACTTCCGCGAGGACTAGCTCCGAGGATGACACGTGTCCTGCGGAAATGCCTTTGCTTCTTCCGCAGAGGCTAGCTCCGTGGGCAACACGTGTCCCACAGGATCGGACCTCTCCCCTTTGCGGAGACGAGTCCCGAACCTGCCACGTAGCTATTTTAGCGGCGGACCTCTCCCTACCTCGCAGGGACGAGCTCCGAACAATCCTCGTGGCCAGCGGCCACGGTAAGTTGTCTTCGGCGCTTTCTGAAAGCTGGATTCGGCTCTCATTGGCTACTCCTTTTGATATTTTTCTCTGTTCCTTCTTTTCTTAAAATGTTTCCTTTTCATAAAGCATGAACATATGCTGACACCCGAGATGAGGGTGTCACAGTTGGTTATTCCAAATGACATGACGAGGTACTCGTAGAGTCCGTATCTCGTCGAGAAAGCTGTCTTCGGTATGTCCTCCGGTCGGATTTTGATTTGATGATATCCCGACCAAAGATCCATCTTCGAAAATACCTTTGCACCCACCAGTTGATCGAACAGGATGTCAATGTGGGGCAAAGGATACTTGTTTTTTATCGTGACAGCATTTAGAGGACGGTAATCAACACATAGCCGTAGTGTTTCGTCCTTCTTCTTAACGAACAGCGCTGAGCAACCCCAAGGTGAAGAACTTGGCCGTATGAAACCCTTGCTCATGAGTTCATTCAGTTGCTCTTTCAACTCCGCTAGCTCGTTAGGTGCCATCTTGTAAGGCCTTCGTGAGATAGGCGTCGTTCCCGGCGCCAGTTCAATCTTTAACTCGACGTCCCGTTCGGGCGGCATGCCCGGTAAGTCATCGGGAAAAACGTTGGGATAATCACATACCACCGGAATATCTTCAAGCTTCAGCGCTTCCATGTGGTAGGCCTCTACCATATCTGGGTCTTCGCTGTCTAAAAACAGTGTGTGCTGTCCGTGAATTGGCGAGTCAATCTGGACAGTCCGGTTACCGATATTGAGAACGGCACCGTGACGATTTAACCAAGACATCCCCAATATAATGTCTATCTTCTGCCTATCCAACATAATCAGCGATGTTGGGTATATTTTTCTGCCCAAACACAAAGCTGCTCGGGACACAATCTGATTGGCAGAGATATTTCCTCCCGGTGATCGTATAAGGAAACTCGTTGTGGGATTATTGGTGGATAATTGGTGCTGATCCACGCATGATTTGCTGATAAAATTGTGGGTGGCACCGGAATCAAAAAGTACCAGCACGGGCATGTCTTTGAGAGTAAACATGCCCGCTAACACCGGTGCTCCCTCCAGGGCATCCTCAATAGCAAGATGTTGCACACTCTTGGATTGCAATGCTGTTATGTTGATGGGAGCAGGTGGCGGCATACCACCTGATGATGATGGCTGTCTGGTGTTCACTAACTTCTCCTGACATTCTTGCCTAAAATGCCCTGAACGGTGGCAATAAGAACACGGAGGTTTCCCCGGTTCTTCGTTGACTTGTGGTTGAGAAGTTGACGTACTTGGCTGCCGCAATGATGCCACAGGTGTCATTCGTTGCTGCGGCAAAGGTGTTGCTTCAAGACATGATTCTTGAGCAGGAAATCTGTACGGAGTTGATCTCACCGTATCCTAAGTTTTTGATCCAATATGATGCTCAATCCGTGCTCTGTTCCCAACGCAGCTCTGATACCATCTGTAGCAGACCACAGGACCTCGTTGGGTGCTGCCGTGTTATGCGGCACCCAACAGCACACGGGTCGATGAACACACATCATATTACATAAATAGTTTAGCGGAAGCGTACAAGAATGTTTTACAAATAGTTATATCAGAGTAAACTACAGCGGAAGACTATCACTCTCACGACTCATATCTAAACTAGAAACAATGAAACGGTCCAGCCCGCAGACATTTCTTACTAGCAACACGAAGACAATCTGCAGCGGCGAGGATGCTCTTTGAGTAAGCACTCGGGGTTCCCGAGTCTCATCGGCACCCCTTCTCATAAGCATCGAGTCAATTACCTGCAAAACAACTCGGATAGCATCCGTGAGCATAACGCTCAGCAAGACTTAACCGTCACCCTAAACATGAAACTCTAAGTGAGGTTATGAACCTAACATAGGATGGCATAAGCATAATTAAACTCGCCTAAAAGTGAATCCTTACTTTCAGGTATTAATTGCAGCATTTTAAGTAACTCTGGGCACGTCACATCGGGGGTCCACAATCAAACAAGAAACGGTTTTCCCCGATGTAAATTGCTCATGGCATAAAAGAATCGAGTTTTCACTAGCCTATTCATCAAGATCCAATACAAAGGTAGGATAATACTTCACATCAAAATGATTAGTTCCTTTCTCATGCAAGTTCTTACTACGTCACGACTGTGAGAACAAGTATGCTCGGTCCATTCCGCGAGCGACGGTGATTCGAATCAATAACACCCGGACTACACGACACGTATGCCCGTACTCGACGTTGCCTACAACAACCATCACTGACGTTGTACGTGGCAGCCTTTCCCCCGTTTCACCCCCGCTGAATCGATCAAGTCACCCCGTACAGTAGCTACTCTCATGGTGCACCTACCGACATGAGATGTCATGAGAATATTCCCCACATACTGCACACCGGCCGTCCGCCTGAGGTGACCCGAAAAGTCCTAATGACAGCTTCCCGAGGTACATCGGTTTACTGGGTCCCATATAGCCAGCATGAGTCCAGTACACAACTCAAACTTGTTCAACAGGGCTGTATACGGACCGGTCCTTGACCGACACGGACAGGTCTACAGCACCCAGGCCCCTATGTCCTGCTGCCCCTACAACCTTCCGGTCTCAACTTTAACATGCTAATTCAATTATGAACCAATCTCGTATGCCCCTGTTGTTCTTGAAACTGCAAGTAGCATCTCACCACTCGACTTCTACCGTACCGTACTTAAGCATGGCAGTTCTACACGGTGAAAGACACCTACCCAATAATCCATGGGTCATTTGGCTATGCAAAGAGGAGTATCAAACACTAGACCTAATGCATAATTCATATCCTGACCGAAAGTGAATACAAAACAAAAACTTAACAACTGTTAAATGCAAACCGGAGCTTGCCTGTTTTGCAGGGTAGTCTTATATAACCAGTTAGTGTCCTTGCTGATCCACCCTTGACTCTCCGGAGCTTGATCCACTTCGATGAATCACTCCTTTGAGTCCCCTTCGTTGTGGTTCCTATTGAAATGCATATGCACATGTTTTATAGAATGCAATGGAAAGAAGTTATAGAATTACTTTCTTAGGAACAGAGGTTGTGTGGAGAAGCCAAGCATAACTTGGTTTGCCTCTGTTGTGCAAAGAATAGAAATAAACTAACTTGACCTTAAGGCCTTAGCTATACCTTAACCATTTTCCCTAATGAACATAATAGATAAGCTGAAAAGATTTGAGTGCAACTGAAGAACAAGAACTCCAATGGCCTCGAAACTTTTACAGCAGATTATATACTACCTAAGGATATAGCTTGCCAAATTGCAGCTAATGTGGAGCCATATTGTGTCCTCCATAATTCTCACAATATCTCTCATGTATTTCTCCCCTATACATAAGTATGGAGAATAAGAACAGGGAGTTCAAAGACTCATCTTGGGCTGATAATTTACATGTGAGTTTTGATTACATGAGAGTAATCTGGTCCAAAATTCAGCTCTTTTACTTGAGTAGTTCTCCCAGAACAATTCTTTAAGCATATGTACTCAAAAGAATTAATTCTGAAGTAATGTGCACTTTCATGCCCAATTAAGTGAACTACAATTCCAAGTATGTCCCAAAGAGCTTGCCTAAATTTTCCTATGATTTTTGGAGCTATGGATTGCACAGAACAGATTTTAGAAGTGGGAAACATTTTCTGAAAATGTTTCTGGACTCTTTTGAACACAGCAGCTTGCATTTAGCAAATTCCTACTCAAATGATCTTTAAATGAGCTGAAAATTTTCTAGTAGGTCAATACTATGCTATATAACATTCTGGCAAATTTTGGGAATTTTTGGATAACCCAAACTCCCTCAATAATTCTTTTTCAGAAAACCTTCCAAGAATTTTCCAGAATATAATATTAACTTTCATACAAATCTGAGTTCATATTTGGATAGAACTCAGAGAGATGAATCCAACCCAAGTGGAATCACTCAAATTGGAGTTTTCTACATGGAGATATGAATTTCCGAAGATTGAGCTAAGTCTGAAATTGTTTTCCTACAGAAAATCCTGCTGGACCCACTGTTTTGAATCCCAGCCAATAGAAACGAAGCGACACCGGGGCCATGGGGTTTTGCGCGCCAGCACACAGGATCCAGCCACACCCGATTCCGGGTTTAAATTTTCTGCTGCTGACAGACGGGGCCCACCCGTCTTCTTCTTCCTTCCGCTCCCTCCCCGCGCCCGCGCTCTCCCCCTCGCCGGAGCTCGCCGGTGCTCGCCGACCGGCCGTTTCCAGCCACCATCCGAACCCGGACTCGCCGCCAAGGGGTTTTGGGCATCGAGGAACACGGCTGTGAGGTTTGCTTGGGCTGCCGACGACCGGAACATGGCCGGCGACGTGCGACAGCTGCTGTGGAGGTTCGGCGGCATTGCCTAAGGTATCCAGCCTGCCAAAACCTGTGCCGACGAGCCCTACAGCACCAGGGCACCTCTAGGGGGATCGGCACGACCTTAAAATGGCTCGGGAGTGGCTGCAAATAGGTTATCGTCATGCGTCCGAATGGTTCTGCCAAGAACACCTCTAGTCGAGCTCAAATTCCGTCGCGCTGAGGTGTTTTCGTGCTATGGCTGAAAAAGGGAAAACGATCGCCAGCTAGTCTAGCTTCTCTGTGCCAAATTTGATGACTTAAGGAGAATCAGAGGGCAAGAATTCGAAAGAATCGTACCGGAAGCTCGAAATGAGGTCGCCGGAGCAAAACCTCGAAATTCGCCGTCAATAGCTCGTGGCACGGCCTGAGCTTGGGCTATGCGCAGCACCGCACCCGTGCGCGTCCGTAGCTGTGATCGCTCGGCCGTGAAACCCCCTGTAGAGGGCTGTCCACGAGCGCCCGATCACCTTCTTGAACTCGGTCACCGCGGCGGCGGTTGTTCTCGGGCACTGGGGGCCGCAGCTCGCTTGCTTGCGGGTCAGGGAGGTGGAGGCTGATCTCAGGGAAAGGTTTAGCAGCTCGGGGGAGGGAAGAGTGCGGTGGTTTTGCCGTTCTTCCGATCGGACCGAGAGTAGAGGTGAGGAGCTCGGTTCAGTGCGTGCGCTCGCGAGGAGAGGAAGCAAATGCTGTCGGCTTGGTCCGAGGAGGGAGAGATCACGTTGCTGAAGCGGTGAGAACCGACCCTGGGACGCCAGCGCGTGGAGACCGGCAGCAGGAGCTGGCGCCGGCATGCTGCTCGGTGGCGCTCGTGACTTGTTCGGGAAATTTTCCCACCGAGGGTGTGACTTAGGGTGTAAGGCAACCCTCTCAGCTTTATGACATGTGGGTCCCACTCCATATTTCCTCCCAAATATCTTCCCAAGCTGATCCTCTCAATCCCCCTAATGCTGAGTTTAAAAAATGTGGCTAGAATTTGAGCTCTTCCAATTAAGTTTCAATTTGCTTGCCAAATTTGAATTTGGTTGAAGTTTGCAAATTCTTCTCTTTAACTCTCTTTTGAGCCCACCCTACAAATAGAAAATTGGTGATCAAACTCCTCCCTATAATTCCAACTATATGGCTGCACTTTTAATCAAAGTCCTTGGCCACCCCATGTGTGAACTTTGAATTTCAAATCTGAATTTTTAAACTTACATGCAAAGAGGTATTTAACTCCTTATTGATTCAACACTTTTAAATAAAAATGCGAGCCTCATTTTGGATGGTCATCCATGTATTACTTTGCATGAAGAAAAGTTTTAGCAAGTCCCATTTTTCATGTCTTTGCCACACATATGAACTCAAACCTTAGTTTTTATTCATACACATTTTTGGGACTTTTAAACGAAGAAGAGCGTCCAGTGAGGCCCGGTGAAGACCGGAGCTCGGTGCTTCGGTTCACCGTCTTCGTGGCCCCCTGGGTCAGCCTTCGTTGGCGTCCACTCAGCCACGAAGTCAGCCAGTGCTTGGCTCTTGACTGCATGGCGAGGAAGGAAGTCCAACTCAAACTCCGCCAGTTCCGCTGCCCATTTAGCGACATTGCCGGTCGCGTGAGGGCTGTGAAGGATCGCCTTCAGCGGATAGGAGGTGACCACCAAGATCCGGTGGGCTTGAAAGTAGTGGCGGAGCTTCCTGGATGCCACGAGCACTGCATACAGCAGCTTGTGGACCTCCAGGTACCTTGTCTTGGCGTCGTCGAGGACTTCGCTGATGTAGTAGACAGGCCTCTGGATGGTCCGGACCCTCCCTCCCAGGCCAGAGATGTCTTCATCCATTGGCTCAGGCCTACCGGAGGTGGGTGGGTCCAGGGGGGCTTCCGGGAGCTGGGACTCGAAGTCTCCTAAGCCGCCTTGGACCTCCGGGAGATCCCGCTGGTTTTCTGGGAGCTCCGGGAGGTCCCGTTGGACCTCCGAGAGGTTGTCGTGGTGGTCCGGGAGTCCGTCTTGGACCTCCGGGAGGTTGTCTTGGAGGTCCGGGAAGCCATCTTGGACCTCCGGGGTCTCCTGGTGCTTGTCATCTGCTACCGGAGCAGGCTGTGGTGACGTGAGGTCCGGCCGCTCTGCGACGAGGACCATGCTCACCACTTAAGTTGTTGCCGCGATGTAGAGCAACAAATGCTCTTCGGGCTCGGGGGCTACCATGATGGGTAGGGTCGTCAGGAGTTGCTTCAACTCCTGGAAAGCTTCTTCTGCTTCGTCAGTCCAAGCAAATGGACTGGACTTGCGCAGGAGCTTAAAGAAGGGGAGCGCTCGCTCCGCTAGCCTCGGTATAAACCGACCCAGCGTGGCTAGGCATCCCGTGAGTTTTTGGACTTCTTTGATGCGGGTGGGAGGCCGCATCAGGTCGATGGCCTTGATCTTCTCTGGGTTGGCCTCAATTCCTCGATGTGAGACCAGGAATCCTAAGAGCTTTTCCAGAGGATACGCCGAACACACACTTGTCGGGGTTCAGCTTGGTGCACGTGGAGCGCAGTTTGTCAAAGACTAAGGCCAGGTTATCTAACAAGGATTGTCGGTACCCTCAATACCGGGTACCCCCGCGCACAGGGTAAAACCGCCTAGGGACCTCGCCCCCTCCGCAGTGGCAAGCTCCGGAGGAACCACGTGTCCGGCAGGGCCGGAGCTCTCCTCTCATCAGAGGATAGCTCCGAGCCTGCCGCGTGGCCCAGAAGGCCGGACCTCGCCCCCTCCGCCGGGGCGAGCTCCGAAGGAGCCACGTGTCCAGTAGGGCCGAAGCTTCCCTCCCCTCGGTGGATAGCTCCGGGCCTGCCACGTGGCCCAGAAGGCCGGACCTCGCCCCCTCCGCCGGGGCGAGCTCCGAAGGAGCTATGTGTCCAGTAGGGCCGGAGCTTCCCTCCCCTCGGAGGATAGCTCTGGGCCTGCCACGTGGCCTAGAAGGCCGGACATCGCCCCCTCTGCGGGGGTGAGCTCCGAAGGCTCCATGTGTCTGGCGGGGCCAAAGCTCCTCCTCTCCTTAGAGGAGAGCTCCGGGCCCGACACGTGGCCAACAGAGCAGCGCTGCCCGCCCAGTGCGGTAGGCAGCAGGAGTAAAGGCGCGCCATGCCTTTACCGTACAAGGCATTCAAGACATGCGCCTTCCCAAGGCGCGGAGGCGCGGCGCACGCCAGGCAGGCGCCACTGTGACCAGTCACAGTCAAGATAGGCACACAGTGTCAGAAGCTACAGTCCATTGAAGGCAGCGAAAAGACACGGACAAGACATGCCCTATCGTCCCTGCCATCACCAACGGCAGCATGGACAGGGTGGCAGGACGAGGACCTCGATGCCAGCGCCAAGACATAGAAGCTGGTAGGAAATCACCCCGGGACCACCTGTCGGGTCCCCAGGGCCCACCTTGTAAGCCGCCCAAGCCTTGGACTATAAAAGGCTCGGGTAGGCAACGTTAGCAAGGGTTCAAACTCTGTGAACTCGCACCCTAGACTTCACTCACCCTCAAGCTCAGGACTCCGGTTCTGAGCAGCAAGCAATACAGCGAGCACCTCTGCTCACCGTGGACGTAGGGTTTTACGCTCCGGCCGCCTGAACCACGTAAAACTCGCCGTGTCAAGCTTCTCCCTCACTCGTGCCTAACGCTTAAGCTCTCCGCAAGCGACTAGCCCCTCCGAAAAAGAACCTCCGCGGGCTGCCCAGAGCAGGTCCGGGGCAAGTGTCGACCACACACTTCGACATTTGGCGCACCAGGAAGGGGGGATTTTCCCTTGCGCGACGAGCTTTTGCCGGCGAAGATGACCAAGCTTCCTTCAGCGGCAAGCTCTCCTCGCCCACGTTCCCGACGAACTCTGACCAGCGAGAACTACGTCTCGACAAACTCAGCACGGAGTGTGTCGGTGCGAGCTGGAAGCCAGCAGCCGACTCTGGCGACACGAACTCCATCAACCTCATGGTCTACCGCGGCGCAGAGTGCCGCTCAAGCAAGCGCGCTAGCCACCGCAGAAGCGCTCCTGGACAATCCGCCTGCTGAAGACGCCCACCAGGAGGCCACCCAGCAGTGGATCCGAGACGTCAATGACCTCAATGCTGCTGCTGTCAATCCTCCGCTCCAGATCGCGCGGTACCGGCAGACGCCCTGGCGCCACCGGTCCGTGCATGGGAGCGCAAGACAGGCGCTCCGACGCTACCCCAGTAAGTTCACCATGCTTACTTAGGTGTTTATTTAAATTACGCATTAATTTATATGATCACCTGCCCACGCTGTAGATAGTGTACATCCATTGTACACTCGGTTCCTCTTTCCTGCTCTCACGCATAGTCGATATTTGCCATCCTGCCGAAGGCGGTAGTGCTTGGGATACCTGCCAGAGGCCCAGGGGCCTTTTGGACCTCCCCCTGTAAGGGTACTGTAACGCCAGTTGGTCTCCTCCAGGAAAAGACCTACACCAGACCGGGGGGTCAGGAGCCTTGCTTTGCCCGGTCCTGCACCCAAAGCATGCACACTCTGCCCCCCAGCGCTACGGTCTGAGTACTAGGGGGCCGGACGGTTACACCCTGACTAGGGCTTGGGGCCAGACCTCCGGGACCGAGTGCACTGGATTACCCAGGCCACGTATTCTGGCCTGGGATAGTAAGCCAAATGAGACTAAGGGACAGGAAAGGGAGGGCCCCTGAGCAGCGCCGGACCTCAACCCCTCAGCAGGGGTGAGCTCCGAAGCCAGACCGTGTGCCCTAGACTGGGCTAAGGTCCGATGCCGGACGACACACCTATCGCAGGTGCGATCTCCGAAGCTGGTCGCCACCCCACAGGGGTGAACACCGAAGCCGGACCGTGTGCCCTACACTGGGCTAAGGTCCGATGCCGGACGACACACCTATCGCAGGTGCGATCTCCGAAGCCGGTCGCCACCCCACAGGGGTGAACGCCGAAGCCGGACCATGCGCCCTACACTGGGCTAAGGTCCGATGTCGGACGACACACCTATCGCAGGTGTGATCTCCGAAGCCGATCGCCACCCCACAGGGGTGAACACCGAAGCCGGACCGTGTGCCCTACACTGGGCTAAGGTCCGATGCCGGACGACACACCTATCGCAGTTGTGATCTCCAAAGCCGGTCGCCACCCCATAGGGGTGAACACCGAAGCCGGACTGTATGCCCTACATTGGGCTAAGGTCCGATGCCGGACGACACACCTATCGCAGGTGTGATCTCCGAAGCCGGTCGCTACACCACAGGGGTGAACACCGAAGCCGGACCGTGTGCCCTACACTGGGCTAAGGTCCGATGCCGGACGACACACCTATCGCAGGTGTGATCTCCGAAGCCGGTCACCACCCCACAGGGGTGAACACCGAAGCTGGACCGTGTGCCCTAAACTGGGCTAAGGTCCGATGCCGGAAGACACACCTATCGCAGGTGTGATCTCCGAAGCCGGTCGCCACCCCAAAGGGGTGAACACCAAAGCCGGACCGTGAGCCCTACACTGGGCTAAAGTCCGATGCCGGACGACACCCCTATCACAGGGGCGATCTCCAAAGCCGGTCGCCACCCCACAGGGGTGAACGCCGAAGCCGCACCGTCCGGCCTACACTGGGCTAAGGTCCGATGCCACACGACACCCCTATCGCAAGAGTGATCTCCGAAGCCGGTCGCCACCCCCAGGGGTGAACACCGAAGTCGGACCTTACGCCCTACACTAGGCTGAGCTATGAAGACGCACATCACCCCTACGCAGGGGTGAGCTCTGATGCCGGACCTCACGCCCTTTGTGGGCCTGAGCTCCGATGACTTCCGGACCTCCGCCCCCGCAGCTGGGCCGAGCTCCGATGCCAGCCCTCGCACTCCTTTCAGAGGCGAGCCCTAATGCTCGACCTCACGCCCTCCGTGGGCCTGAGCTCCGATGACTTCCGGACCTCCGCCCCCACAGCTGGGCCGAGCTCCGATGCCAGCCCTCGCCCTCCTTTTAGAGGCGAGCCCTGATGCCGGACCTCACGCCCTTCGTGGGCCTGAGCTCCGAAGACTTCTGGACCTCCGCCGCCACAGCTGGGCCGAGCTCCGAGGCCAGCCTTCGCCCTTCTTTCAGAGGCGAGTCCTGATGCCGGACCTCACACCCTCCGTGGTCCTGAGCTCCGATGACTTCCGGACCTCCGCCCCCACAGCTGGGCCGAGCTCCGATGCCAGCCCTCGCCCTCCTTTCAGAGGCGAGCCCTGATGCCGGACCTCACGCCCTCCGTGGGCCTGAGCTCTGATGACTTCTGGACCTCCGACCCCACAGCTGGGCCGAGCTCCGATGCCAGCCCTCGCCCTCCTTTAAGAGGCGAGTCCTGATGCCGGACCTCACGCCCTCCGTGGGCCTGAGCTCTGATGACTTCCGGACCTCCGCCCCCACAGCTGGGCCGAGCTTCGAGGCCAGCACTCGCCCTCCTTTCAGAGGCGAGTCCTGATGCCGGACCTCACGCCCTCCGTGGGCCTGAGCTCCGATGACTTCCTGACCTCCGCCCCCACAGCTGGGTCGAGCTCCGAGGCCAGCCCTCGCCCTCCTTTCAGAGGCGAGCCCTGATGTGACACCCTCATATCGGGTGTCAGCATATGAAGAAGAAAAATATTTTAAGAAGAGTAGAAACAGAGACAAGTACCAAAAGGATAGCCAATAAAGCTCTCCGAGAGCACCGAACGCAACTTCCACGGCCAGCAGACCACGTGGCGCGTTCGGAGCTCATCCCCGAGAGATTGGGAGAGGTCCGACGCTAAACTAGGCTACGTGGCAGACTCGGGGGTCACCTCCGCAATTGGAAAGAGGTCCGACTCTGTGGGACACGTGCTGCCGCGGAGCTGGCCTCTGCGGAAGAAGCAAAGGCATTTTTTATAGGACACGTGTCAATCTCAGAGCTCATCTCAGAGAGAAGTCCGGGTCTATCGAACACGTGTCACCACCGGAGCTTATCACCGGAAGGTCCATCGCAAAAACACGTGGCGTGCGCGGAGCTCGTCTCCGAAGAATAGGGAGGTCTCGCTCGTGACACATGGCACAACCGGAGCTCGTCTCTGCAGATGAGGAGATACCAGGCCCGAAGGACACGTGGAGCTTCCGGAGCTCATCACCGCGGAGGTAACGAGTCTGAAGCGGTTCTTACGAGTAAAGATACCGGTGCGCAACGGAAACCGATCTAAAATCCACGATGTTACCGAAGATAAGACGTCAGGATCTAACAAAGATCTGAATAAGACTCTTATTCGGGATCCAATCAGATTAGGACTCTTCTCTTCCCGATTATAAATAGAACCCAAAAACCTCCGGCCGAAACCACAAACTCCTCGTTCAACTTCTGAGCCGACGACTTAGAGCCCTAGCCCTAACTCGCCGAGCAAAACATCGCCGAAAGCACAACAAGGGAGATCATCGGAGGAGAACCAAGCGGTCTGAGGAGGACCCCGAAGACAAGAAGAACGTGAGGTAGGACTTCAATACCACCTTACGACATCATGTTGTTCATCTCTTTGCATCTGTTCTTCGATTCCTTTCGAAAAAAAGCGTTTTCGTGGGCAGAACACTCGATGATCAGATTGATCTAAAGACAATATCATCGCCACGTTCATCTTTGATCTGAACACCTCTGACCATGCAAGCCATGCAAGAATACGTACAGATCAATCTAATGAAACTAATCATAGGATAGCATGCATGTGCATCATCGCATCTAGTTTAGGGTTTTCTGCATGATATTGATTGCTGTGAATATTGTATGCACGTAAATCCTACAAGGCAGGACAAACTCAGGAAGCTGTCTACAACGAGCTGCAGCAACAAGGTTTTGAGAATCAAGGACAACCGGAACCGCAAGAACAAGGCAAGTGCTCCTTGACCATGTTGATCCTATGTTTTGGGTAAAACTATTTTGTTTTGTGAAAAAGTGTGGGTGCTGAGTCAAACATGATGGGAAACCCTTTTATAGGAGTTTACTAGTTTTGATTAAACCACCCTTGTCACCTGGGAAGTTTATGAGTCGGGTATGGTTTTTGTTTTATGCTTCGCTGAGTCCATGGGATTGGGAAGCAAGATAGATGTGTCTAGCTAACTGCACTCATAATAATAATGAGAAACTGATGTTAATAATGAACATGGATCGGAGGGAGATCTAGGCAAGCCTGGGTTTGTGAATGAGGTAGCATGAGATGGTGGTTTTGCTTGCCGCAGATCTAAGGACCGGTTCATGCATGCATATGCCAGGATAACAGTGCCACCACAAGGCCAAGTATGGGTGCGGCTTAGCTGAGTAATTAGGTAAGTTGCTAGGATGTTATGGACTATGGAAGGCGCGGGGAATGGGAGTCGAGTGAGGACTGCCCTGGGAACTGCATGGCACAAGAGGGGGCCCGTGGGTGGGAGAATTGGAGATTCTAGCCTGCCGGTGAAAACTTAGTGAGTCCATACATCTAGTAACCCCTTTGTAAAGGCTATTTTGTGATCTCTTGACCATACACCGACGGTTGTGTACCGGTATAATGGAGGTTCTGCAGTCTCCGACGGGTGACGAAATCACAAACTTGTGGGTAAAGAGGTGCAAACTCTGCAGAGTTATTAAAACTATCATGATAGCCGAGCTTACGGTCACGAGCACCTGGCTAAACTGCCATGATTAGATGGGATGGTTATTGGAATGGTTATTGGGAAGGTTCTTGGTTATGATTATGGGTTTGGTTATGGTTTGGTTTGGAATTGTTAAGCCTGGAGGATGAAAGGGTTGCATGACTGGTGGGTCATGAAATGAGATTGGTCTCGGTGCGAGACGAGGTTGTTATATGAGATGAGATGGTAGCGAATACGAGGAGGTATTCGTGAGTATCAATAAAAGATTGGTTAATGTTCGGATGGAACACGGGGAGTGATGAAGGTATGTTGGTAATTCAATATATGCTGGGATTACATTCATCTAAAGTAAAGTTGCCGTTTTATCATGGTTTTACAAGATTGCCTTTCTGCAAATAAGCCCTTTTATACCTACCTTGTTTATAAGCTGCATATCATGTGTTATTCCCGCACTTGCTGAGTACATCATTGTGCTCAAACTTGCATTATTATTTCTTCATCAACAGCAAGAGAAGACTACTATGAAGACCGAGTAGAGCATTATGGCGTGTGATCTGTTCAAACCTTGCCTGTGGAAGGATTAAAGATGGAGCCACTTCTGCTTAGTTTTGCTTCCGCATTAGTTTTTGCTTCCGCATTTAAATAAGATTTCCGCTGCATAGAAATAAGACTTCCGCTGTGAGCATGAGTCCAAGACTCATGAGGAATTGTAATAAACTCTGTTATTCGTGGTAATATATAATCTAAATTCAGTTTGTGGAACGTATGTGTATGTGTTATGAACATCCTGGGCACACATATGCATTAGTTCTCGGTTCCGTGGTTTTCCACAGAATTGAGGGCATCACAGATTGGTATCAGAGCCACGAGTTGACAGTAGGTTACACGCCTAGATAGAAACCTTGGGTTGACATTAGAATCACGGGTTAACAGCAAGTTATACCCCTAAATAGAAGCTACGCGGACCCAAGGAAGCATCCTAGGATGAATAGCTTAGATTGGCCTTGAAACCACCTTGACATAGGAAACCATCCTTGAATAGGAGTTGAGTGGGCCCTTGTGATGATTATTTGTGAATATGTGCTTGGTGTGAGTTGTGGGGCGTCTCAACAACGTTGCCCATATCCACACGTAAGAGAAAGAGGAGTGAAATGCTTCGACACTTGATCACATCCTCATAAGGACTAATATATATAGTCCAAACTCCCCTTGATGCATATAGTTGAAAGGACCTATCTAAACTTCTAACCTTCTATTCTAATTCGTTCTCTCTCACAGATGGTGAGAGGAAACGCCAGCCGAAGGAACGTCCAGGAAGATGACCACGAAGAAGTTCCTGCTAACCCTGGAGCTGGCGAAAACAACCTAGAAAGGTTGATGGCCATGCAAAACCAGCTTATGCAAACCATGATCCAAACTTTGGGTCAGTTGCAGGCCAACCAACACCCCGTTCCGGCACCACCGCCACCACCACCGCCGGCTCATAACAAGTTGGGAGAGTTCATGAGGACTCGACCACCCACCTTTGCTCAAGCAAGCGATCCAATGGAGGCCGATGATTGGTTGAAATCCATGGAGAAGAATCTTGCCATTGTTCAGTGCAACGACCGAGAGAAGGTTCTCTTTGCGTCGCACCAACTGATGGGAGCAGCTGCTGACTGGTGGGATGCCTTGAGCAACGCTCATGCCAACCCGGAGACTATCACTTGGACTGAGTTCAAGGAAAGTTTCCGCTCCCACTACATCCCTGTTGGCGTAATGATGCTCAAGAGGCAGGAGTTTGAAGGTCTCCGCCAAGGGCAGAAGAGTGTGAACGAATACCTCAACAAGTTCATACAACTGTCCCGGTATGCCCCCGAAGATGTCAACTCAGATCAGAGGAAGCAGTACCTGTTCATGAGAGGGTTGAACAATGAGATCCAAGTTCAGCTCCTCAAAATGACTACGTAAGCTTCCAGAAGCTGGTTGATAAGGCTATTGTGGTGGAAAACAAGATCCGAGAGATCGAGCGCGAGTGCAAAAGGAAGATCCCACACCAGCCCCAAGGGAGCAACATACGACCTAGATACATGCCCCCTGCACCGCAGTATGGATCGACCGCTCCTACGTACCGCCCTGGTCAGCCACCACAGCAACGGCTCGTTGCACCGGCACCTCGTGTGCCCATGCCTCCTGCGCCCCGGCCTAACAATGGCGCTCCTGTTCAAAACCCCCGCCCCAAGGTACCTGCTGCCGTAGGCAACAGGGCATGCTTTGCATGCGGGGAAGCAGGCCACTTCGCTAACCAGTGCCCGAAGAGAGGCCCTGGACAGCAAGGTAACGAGCCCAAGCAGAACCAGCGACCAAACGGAGGAGACCACCAAGGGAACCGTGGACCGCAGAACTATGCTCGTGGCCATGTTAACCATGTCACTGCTGAGGAAGCACAACAGGCTGAGGACGTCGCAATTGGTATGTTCCTTGCCAACTCCAACCCAGCCACCATTTTATTTGATTCCGGAGCATCGCATTCCTTCATATCATCCAAATATGTTGCCAAGCATCATCTACCCGTATCCCACTTAGAAGGTGCTATGTTAGTTAATTCTCTCGGAGAAGAAATGAGGACTAATATAGTATGTCCTAAAGTAAGCCTTAAAATAAGGGGGGTAGACTTCCTTGCCAACCTTATTGTTTTGGACTCCCACGGAATTGACATCATACTCGGAATGGACTTGTTAAGCAAGCACAATGGAGTAATCCAATGCGCTGAGAGAAGCGTGCAATTGACAAACGAACACGGTATCCGTGTCGAGTTCGAGCCAGCCCCGCAAGCAACCAAACGGGCGGACCTGAACCATGTTGAAGGAGTAGCATTGGACAAAATTCCAGTGGTTCAGGAATTTTCGGATGTGTTCCCGGAAGAACTTCCAGGTATGCCACCTGACCGGGACATTGAGTTTGCCATAGATTTGGTACCTGGAACTGCACCCATAGCTAAGACACCATATAGGATGCCCGTCAACGAGTTAGTTGAACTCAAGAAGCAAATTCAAGAACAGTTGGAGAAGGGTTTTATCCGTCCAAGTTCGTCACCATGGGGAGCCCCGGTACTCTTCGTAGACAAGAAGGACGGAACCCAAAGAATGTGCGTGGACTACAGGTCTCTCAACGAGGTAACAATCAAGAATAAATACCCTCTGCCCCGTATAGAGGACCTGTTCGATCAAATGAAAGGAGCCCAAGTGTTCTCCAAGATTGATCTTCGGTCGGGATATTTCCAGCTGAAGATTAAGCCCTCCGATATACCTAAGACAGCCTTTCGGACGCGGTATGGTTCATATGAATATACCGTTATGTCTTTTGGATTGACGAATGCACCCGCATACTTCATGTACCTTATGAATAAGGTTTTCATGGAGTACTTGGACAAGTTCATCGTAGTTTTCATCGACGATATTATGGTGTATTCAAAAAGTAAGGAGGAGCATGAAGAACATCTGAAATTGACCTTGCAGAAGTTGCGCGAGCATCAGTCGTATGCCAAGCTCAACAAGTGTCAATTTTGGCTAAGGGAAATATCCTTCCTAGGCCACATCATCTCAAAGGAAGGGGTATCGGTTGATCCTGGAAAGGTGAGAGATATTTTGAAGTGGGACCAACCGAGGAGCGTGAAGGAAATTCGGAGTTTCCTTGGGATGGCAGGATACTATCGGCGCTTCATTAAAGACTTCTCTAAGATAGCAAAACCTATGACAGAGTTGCTAATGAAGGGAAAAGTCTTTCAATGGACACAAGCCTGCCAAGAAAGTTTTGAGGAACTCAAGAAAAGGCTAACCACAGCACCAGTTCTGGTATTGCCAGACGTAAGCAAGAGCTTCGACATATATTGTGACGCATCCAGGCAAGGGCTCGGGTGTGTACTCATGCAGAAAAGACAAGTGGTAGCCTATGCCTCACGACAATTAAAGAAGCACGAGCTTAACTATCCTACACATGATTTGGAGTTAGCAGCAGTGGTGCATGCATTGAAGATTTGGAGACATTATATCCTTGGTCATCGATGTGAGATCTATACGGATCATAAAAGCCTCAAGTACATATTTACACAAACGGACTTGAATTTGAGGCAACGTCGATGGTTAGAACTCATCAAGGATTATGATGTGGGAATCAATTACCACCCCGGGAAGGCCAATGTGGTCGCTGACGCATTGAGCAGAAAGGGAGCATGCCACCAACCCACGGTTCGGGAGCTACCACCCGAACTACGTAAAGAGTTCGAACAATTGCACCTCGGATTTTTGAATAACATGGAAATAATGGAAATCCACTCCTCATTGGAGCAAGAAATAAGAAAGGGACAAGCAACGGACGAGGGGATTAAGGAGATCAAAGAAAGAATCCGACAAGGGATAGAAAAGGATTTCAAGGAGGATAAAAAGGGTACGCTTTGGCTAGGAAAAAGGATTTGTGTGCCAAACATAAAACACCTTCGCGACGTAATATTGAAGGAGGCACATGATTCACCCTATTCCATACACCCAGGGAGCACCAAAATGTACAAGGATTTGAAAACCTGCTATTGGTGGGATGGTATGAAGAGGGATATAGCCGAATACGTTGCCCTATGCGACACATGCCAACGGGTGAAAGCCGAACATCAAAAACCCGCTGGATTGTTGCAACCCTTGAAAATACCTGAATGGAAATGGGAGGACATCAGTATGGACTTTATTGTCGGATTGCCACGAACTCAGTCAGGATACGACTCCATCTGGGTCATTGTGGACCGGTTGACGAAGACCGCCCATTTTCTTCCGGTAAAGACAAGTTACAACGTTACACAGCTGGCAGAATTGTACATGGAGCAGATCGTGTGCCGTCATGGAGTTCCAAAGAGGATAATCTCAGATCGAGGTTCTCAGTTTACCTCTAGATTCTGGAGGAAGTTGCAGAAAGCCATGGGTACACGACTGGATTTTAGCTCTGCCTACCACCCACAAAAAGATGGACAAACCGAAAGGACGAACCAAATTTTGGAAGACATGTTGAGAGCTTGCGCCTTGAAACGTGGGCGTAGTTGGGATAGGAGTTTACCGTATGCCGAGTTCTCCTATAACAACAGCTATCAAGCTAGCTTGAAGATGTCGCCTTTCGAAGCTTTATATGGTAGACGGTGTAGAACGCCACTGTTCTGGAACGAGACTGGAGAGAACCAGGTGTTTGGACCCGAAGTACTACAAGAGGCTGAAAAGCAAGTCCAAACGATACGGGAGAACTTAAAGGCTGCTCAGTCATGACAGAAAGGCTATGCGGACAATAGGCGTAGAAAGTTGACCTTTGAAGTTGGAGACTTCGTATACCTTAAGGTATCGCCTATCCGAGGCCAACGACGTTTTAACGTCAAAGGCAAACTAGCGCCTCGCTACATCGGACCATTTAAGATTTTGGACAAGCGAGGAGAAGTAGCCTATCAACTAGAGCTCCCAAACCACCTCTCCGACGTACATGACGTGTTTCATGTATCCCAGCTCAAGAAGTGCTTGAGAATACCAGAGGAATAAGTGTCAATGGGAGAACTTAACCTTCAAGAGGACCTGACTTACGCAGAACACCCTGTCCGAATCTTGGACGTAAAGGAAAGGGTCACCCGAAACAAGGTGATTCGATGGTGCAAGGTACAATGGAGCCATCACACTGAAGCTGAAGCCACATTGGAGCGAGAAGAGGATATCAAAGCAGAATTTCCCCATCTATTTTCTACTAACGAATCTCGAGGACGAGATTCAATTTAAGGGGGGTAGATTTGTGACACCCTCATCTCGGGTGTCAGCATATGAAGAAGAAAAATATTTTAAGAAGAGTAGAAACAGAGACAAGTACCAAAAGGATAGCCAATAAAGCTCTCCGAGAGCGCCGAACGCAACTTCCACGGCCAGCAGACCACGTGGCGCGTTCGGAGCTCATCCCCGAGAGATTGGGAGAGGTCCGACGCTAAACTAGGCTACGTGGCAGACTTGGGGGTCACCTCCGCAATTGGAAAGAGGTCCGACCCTGTGGGACACGTGCTGCCGCGGAGCTGGCCTCTGCGGAAGAAGCAAAGGCATTTTTTTATAGGACACGTGTCAATCTCTGAGCTCATCTCAGAGAGAAGTCCGCGTCTATCGAACACGTGTCACCACCGGAGCTTATCACCGGAAGGTCCGTCGCAAAAACACGTGGCGTGCGCGGAGCTCGTCTCCAAAGAAGAGGGAGGTCTCGCTCGTGACACATGGCACAACCGGAGCTCGTCTCTGCGGATGAGGAGATACCAGGCCCGAAGGACACGTGGAGCTTCCAGAGCTCATCACCGCGGAGGTAACGAGTCTGAAGCGGTTCTTACGAGTAAAGATACCGGTGCGCAACGGAAACCGATCTAAAATCCACGATGTTACCGAAGATAAGACGTCAGGATCTAACAAAGATCTGAATAAGACTCTTATTCGGGATCCAATAAGATTAGGACTCTTCTCTTCCCGATTATAAATAGAACCCAAAAACCTCCAGCCGAAACCACAAACTCCTCGTTCAACTCCTGAGCCGACGACTTAGAGCCCTAGCCCTAACTCGCCGAGCAAAACATCGCCGAAAGCACAACAAGGGAGATCATCGGAGGAGAACCAAGCGGTCTGAGGAGGACCCCGAAGACAAGAAGAACGTGAGGTAGGACTTCAATACCACCTTACGACATCATGTTGGTCATCTCTTTGCATCTGTTCTTCGATTCCTTTCGAACAGAAGCGTTTTCGTGGGCAGAACACTCGATGATCAGATTGATCTAAAGACAAGATCATCGCCACGTTCATCTTTGATCTGAACACCTCTGACCATGCAAGCCATGCAAGAATACGTACAGATCAATCTAATGAAACTAATCATAGGATAGCATGCATGTGCATCATCGCATCTAGTTTAGGGTTTTGTGCATGATATTGATTGCTGTGAATATTGTATGCACGTAAATCCTACAAAGCAGGACAAACTCAGGAAGCTGTCTACAACGAGCTGCAGCAACAAAGTTTTGAGAATCAAGGACAACAGGAACCGCAAGAACAAGGCAAGTGCTCCTTGACCATGTTGATCCTATGTTTTGGGTAAAACTATTTTGTTTTGTGAAAAAGTGTGGGTGCTGAGTCAATCATGATGGGAAACCCTTTTATAGGAGTTTACTAGTTTTGATTAAACCACCCTTGTCACCTGGGAAGTTTATGAGTCGGGTATGGTTTTTGTTTTATGCTTCGCTGAGTCCATGGGATTGGGAAGCGAGATAGATGTGTCTACCTAACTGCACTCATAATAATAATAATGAGAAACTGATGTTAATAATGAACATGGATCGGAGGGAGATCTAGGCAAGCCTGGGTTTGTGAATGAGGTAGCATGAGATGGTGGTTTTGCTTGCCGCAGATCTAAGGACCGGTTCATGCATGCATATGCCAGGATAACAGTGCCACCACAAGGCCAAGTATGGGTGCGGTTTAGCTGAGTAATTAGGTAAGTTGCTAGGATGTTATGGACTATGGAAGGCGCGGGGAATGGGAGTCAAGTGAGGACTGCCCTGGGAACTGCATGGCACAAGAGGGGGCCCGTGGGTGGGAGAATTGGAGATTCTAGCCTGCCGGTGAAACCTTAGTGAGTCCATACATCTAGTAACCCCTTTGTAAAGGCTATTTTGTGATCTCTTGACCATACACCGACGGTTGTGTACTGGTATAATGGAGGTTCTGCAGTCGCCGACGGGTGACGAAATCACAAACTTGTGGGTAAAGAGGTGCAAACTCTGCAGAGATATTAAAACTATCATGATAGCCGAGCTTACGGTCACGAGCACCTGGCTAAACTGCCATGATTAGATGGGATGGTTATTGGAATGGTTATTGGGAAGGTTCTTGGTTATGATTATGGGTTTGGTTATGGTTTGGTTTGGAATTGTTAAGCCTGGAGAATGAAAGGGTTGCATGACTGGTGGGTCATGAAATGAGATTGGTCTCAGTGCGAGACGAGGTTGTTATATGAGATGAGATGGTAGCGAATACGAGGAGGTATTCGTGAGTATGAATAAAAGATTGGTTAATGTTCGGATGGAACACGGGGAGTGATGAAGGTATGTTGGTAATTTAATACATGCTGGGATTACATTCATATAAAGTTAAGTTGCTGTTTTATCACGTTTTTATAAATCTGCTTTTCTGCAAATAAGCCCTTTTATACCTACCTTGTTTATAAGCTGCATATCATGTGTTATTCCTGCACTTGCTGAGTACATCATTGTGCTCAAACTTGCATTATTATTTCTTCATCAACAGCAAGAGAAGACTACTATGAAGACAGAGTAGAGCATTATGGCGTGTGATCTGTTCTCAACCTTGCCTGTGGAAGGATTAAAGATGGAGCCACTTCTGCTTAGTTTTGCTTCCGCATTAGTTTTTGCTTCCGCATTTAAATAAGATTTCCGCTGCATAGAAATAAGACTTCCGCTGTGAGCATGAGTCCAAGACTCATGAGGAATTGTAATAAACTCTGTTATTCGTGGTAATATATAATCTGAATTCAGTTTGTGGAACGTATGTGTATGTGTGATGAACATCCTGGGCACACATATGCATTAGTTCTCGGTTCCGTGGTTTTCCACAGAATTGAGGGCGTCACACCTGATGCCGGACCTCACGCCCTCCATGGGCCTGAGCTCCGATGACTTCCGGACCTCCGCCCGCACAGCTGGGCTGAGCTCTGGTGCCAGCCCTCGCCCTCCTTTCAGAGGCGAGCCCTGATGCCGGACCTCACGCCCTCCGTGGTCCTGAGCTCCGATGACTTCCGGACCTCCGCCCCCACAGCTGGGCCGAGCACCGATGCCAGCCCTCGCCCTCCTTTCAGAGGCGAGTCCTGATGCCGGGCCTCACGCCCTCCGTGGGCCTGAGCTCCGATGACTTCCGGACCTCCGCCCGCACAGCTGGGCCGAGCTCCGAGGCCAGCCCTCACCCTCCTTTCTTAGGCGAGTCCTGATGCCGGACCTCACGCCCTCCGTGGGCCTGAGCTCCGATGACTTCCGGACCTCCGCCCCCACAGCTGGACCGAGCTCCGAGGCCAGCCCTCGCCCTCCTTTCAGAGGCGAGCCCTGATGCCGGACCTCACGCCCTCCGTGGGCCTGAGCTCTGATGACTTCCGGACCTCCGCCCCCACAGCTGGGCTGAGCTCCGATGCCAGCTCTCGCCCTCCTTTCAGAGGCGAGCCCTGATGCCGGACCTCACGCCCTCCGTGGGCCTAAGCTCCGATGACCTCCGGACCTCCGCCCCCATGGCAGGGCTGAGCTCCGATGCCAGGGTTCACCCTCTCCTCAGAAGCTGAACTCCGAAGCCGTCGAGACCCTATCAGCACAGGGAACACTCAAGACAAGGAAGTGCGCGGAAAGAAGAAGGCCCCACCGCGGTATCGTTACCTCCCCCGAGGTGGGCCCCGGGGCCACTGTCGGTACCCTCAATACCGGATACCCTCGCGCACAGGGTAAAACCGCCTAGGGACCTCGCCCCCTCCGCAGGGGCAAGCTCCGGAAGCACCACGTGTCCAGCAGGGCCGGAGCTCTCTTCTCATCAGAGGATAGCTCCGGGCCTGCCGCGTGGCCCAGAAGGCCGGACCTCGCCCCCTCCTCCGTGGTGAGCTCCGAAGGAGCCACGTGTCCAGTAGGGCCGGAGCTTCCCTCCCCTCGGAGGATAGCTTTGGGCCTGCCACGTGGCCTAGAAGGCCGGACCTCGCCCCCTCCGCGGGGGTGAGCTCCGAGGGCTCCACGTGTCCGGCGGGGCCAGAGCTCCTCCTCTCCTCAGAGGAGAGCTCCGGGCCCGACACGTGGCCAGCAGAGCAGCGCTGTCCGCACAGTGTGGTAGGCAGCAGGAGTAAAGGCGCGCCATGCATTTACGGTACAAGGCATTCAACACCCGCGCCTTCCCAAGGCGCGGAGGCGCGGCGCACGCCAGGCAGGCGCCACTGTGACCAGTCACAGTCAAGACAGGCACACAGTGTCAGAAGCTGCAGTCCATTGAAGGCAGCGACAAGACACGGACAAGACATGCCCTACCGTCCCTGCCATCACCAACGGAAGCATGGACAGGGTGGCAGGACGAGGACCTCGACGCCAGCGCCAAGACATAGAAGCTGGTAGGAAATCACCCCGGGACCACCTATCGGGTCTCCGGGGACCACCTTGTAACCCGCCCAAGCCTTGGATTATAAAAGGCTCGGGTAGGCAACGTTAGCAAGGGTTCGAACTCTGTGAACTCGCACCCTAGACTTCACTCACCTTCAAGCTCAGGACTCCGGTTCTGAGCAGCAAGCAATACAGCGAGCACCTCTGCTCACCGTGGATGTAGGGTTTTACGCTCCGGCGGCACGAACCACGTAAAACATGCCGTGTCAAGCTTCTCCCTCACTCGTCCCTAACGCTTAAGCTCTCCGCAAGCGACTAGCCCCTCTGAAAACGAACCTCCGCGGGCTGCCCAGAGCAGGTACGGGGGAAGTGTCGACCACACACTTCGACAAGGATGAACTCTGCCTGACCTTGACAACGATGTCATCGACATACACCTCAACTAAGTCTCTTATTAACTCTCTAGTTTTGTGCATTGCACGTACAAAGGTGGGAAGAGCATTCTTTAGGCCATAAGGCATAGAGACATAACAATACAGGCTGTCTACTGTGATGAAGGAGGTGTGCTCTTCATCTTCTCTAGACATAGGGATCTGATGGAAACCCGAGTAGACGTCTAGGAAGCACGGCATATCACAGCCTGATGTCGAGTCTACTATTTGATCTATTCTAGGGAGAGGGAATGGATCTTTGGTACATGCATTATTGAGACTGGTGTAGTCGATGCACATCCGGAGCTTCCTTCCGGCCTTCGGGACAACGACGGGGTTCGCCAACCACCGGGGGTGGTGGACTTCCCTTATGAAGCCAGCGTCCAGCAGCTTCTTGATTTCTTCTCGGATGAAGTTTTGCCGCTCGATGGACTGCTTGCGAGGCTTCTGTTGGACTGGCCGGGCGTTGGGGAAGACCTTCAAGTGGTGCTCAATCACCTCCCTAGGGATCCTCGGCATCTGTGATGGCTGCCATGCAAACACGTCGACGTTGTGCCGGAGGAAGGTGACGAGCGCGCCTTCCTATTTGCTATCCAGGCCCCCGGCTACCCGGGTGGTCTGGGCAGCATCGGCGCCGACTTGGACGACCTTCAAGGGGACGTCGCCCTCGTCGAGGGGTTGCACATGGGGTGCTGCGGTAGAGGCAAGGTGGCGTGCACTCGGGTGGAGCCGGTCCGGGTCTGCACTGCCAGGGGCTGGTGCTCGAGCTGTTGCAAGTGCCTGGAGCTTTTCCAAGGCTCACACTGCAGCAGTGCGGTCTCCACGAATCCTGAGGACGCCTGTTGGTGTAGGCATCTTCAAGATGAGGTATCCGTAGTGGGCTACTGCCATGAATCGGTACAGGGCTGGCCTGCCGATTATGGCGTTGAAGGGGAGGTCGATCTCCGCCACGTCGAACAGAATGTACTCTGTCCGATAGCTGTCCGGTGCCCCAAAGGTCACCGGAAGGCTGATGTTACCGTAGGGAACAACTTGTCCCGGCCCTACCCCTGAGAATGGGCTCGATGGGGTGAGCTTGGCCATCGGGATCTGCAGTTTCTGGAAAGCTGCGCGGCTGATGAGGTTCAGCCCAGCCCCGCCATCTACCAGAACGTGGTACATCCTCACGTTGGCGATGGTGGGCGCTACCAAGAGCGGTAGTTGGCCAGCCCCAGCCATGTTCCTGGGGCAGTCGGTGGCATTGAAGCTGATGGGGGTTCCCATCCACTTGAGGTGCAACGCGGCACTTGGGAGGGGAGCCACCGACGCTACCACTCGGGGCAGAGTCTTAACCGCGCTTTGGGACGAGGGGTCAGCGGACCCGCCGTAGATGACGTAGAGCATCTTCCGGCGCTCGTCATCGCTGGAGCTGGAGTCCTCATGGTTGCACACCGCCTTCACGGCGCGCTGAGGCTCCTGGAACTCCACTTGGTGGTCGGCGTTGTCTGGGACGTCGACCTTCTGCTTGCCCTCCCTTTGACGGAAGGGTGGGGCATCAGTTCGCAGCTGCTTCCCTTTGCGGAAGCGCTCCGCGAGCTTCTGGATCTCCTGGCACTCGGCAGCAGTATGGTAACTGGTGCCGTGCACGGGGCATAGCTCGCCTTGGTCACCATCTGGAGCTGGTGACTGTCGCTGCCTTTTGTCGGGGCGTGGCCCCCGAGCTCCACTGGGTGCTGCTGCTGCAGCAACGAGAGCCACGGCCGGTGGCTTCATCTTGCCACCGCCCCGGTTCTTGATCTTCTTGTCGCTTCCATAGGAAGCAGTGCCAGATCCGGGCTGTCCTCCTGACTCGGAGGCTGGCAGAGAGTGCCAGTTCCACCCTTCTGCTGCTCTGTCGCAATTGTCCGCCAGGCTGAAGAGCTCTGAGACGTCGCGAACCTCTCTGGTCGCGAGCTTCTCATGCATCTTCTTGTCCCATACACCCTGCCGGAACGCCACAACCAAAGAAGCATTTTGGATATGCGGGATGGTGTTCCGTACCTGGGAGAACCGCTGGATGAAGGAGCGCAGCGTCTCTCCAGGTTGTTGCTGGACGGCGTGGAGGTCGAGCTCCGTGCCAGGCCGGGTGTAGGAGCTGCCGAAGTTAGCAGTGAACTGCCGGCAGAGCTCTCCCCAAGAGGTTATGGAACCCTGGGGGAGGTTCATGAGCCAAGACCGGGCTGTGCTGGTCAAGGCGACGGGGAAGTAGTTGGCCATGACGGCCTCGTCCCCTCCTGCAGCAAGGACGGCGATCGAGTAGATCTGGAGAAACTCCGCCGGGTTGACACTGCCGTCGTACTTCTCGGGCAGGTGCGGCCGAAACTTGCGCAGCCACCTCGCGAAGCGAAGGTGTGGCGCCAGGACCGCGCATCCTGCTCCTGTTGCTGCAGGCGTTGGTGCCGCGAACGCTTGGTTCGCTGCTGGCACTGTGTACCCCGGTATGGGCAAGGCTGCACCATAGACTGGGGGCGCCGTTTGCAGGGCATATGGCTGGGGCATATGCTGTGTGGCGTATGCCTGGGGCAGAGATCGCGTGGCGAACGTCTGCGCCTCAGGCTGGGTCGAGGCAGTCGACATGCTGTCGCCAGCCTCCTGGTTGCGACGCCTTTCTCGTCGTTGCTCAATGAACACTCGGGCATCTTTGCCCAAGTGGTATCGTTCCAGCTCCGTCCTCAGGTCCGTCGATGGGAGCCAGGTGGAGCGGGAATCCGCCGTCTGCCCGTCAACCGTTGGCGTGCTCGTCAGTGACACAACTGTTTGGCCGGGACGTCGTCCCCGCCGAAGCCGAGGGTTTGCTGTGGCGACGACGAGACGGTCTACCTCGCGAATCCACTGCTGGGTCGCTAACTGAGGCGTGCCCCCAGCAGGTGGATTGTGTAGTAGCGCTCTTGCTGAAGCTAGCGCGCCCCCGTGGGGGACGCTCAGCGCTGCAGAGGATCTCACGCTCGCTGGAGCCTGTGTTGCCGGAGTCGGCTGCTGGCTTCCAGCTTGCGCCGACACACTCCGTCCAGAGTGTGTCGAGACGTAGTCCCTGCTAGTCACCGTTCGTCGTGAACGTGGGGGAGGAGAGCTTGCCGCTGAAGGAAGCTTCGTCATCTTCGCCGGCAGAAGCTCATCGCGCAAGGGAAAAGCCCCCTACCTTGCGCGCCAAATGTCGAAGTGTGTAGCCGACACTTCCCCTGGACCTGCTCTGGGCAGCCCGCGGAGGTTCTTTTTTGGAGGGGCTAGTCACTCGCGGAGAGCTTCAGCGTTAGGGACGATTGAGGGAGAAGCTTGACACGGGGAGTTTTACGTGGTTCAGGCCGCCGGAGCATAAAACCCTACGTCCACGGTGAGCAGAGATGCTCGCTGTATTGCTTGCTGCTCAGAACCGGAGTATGAGCTTGAGGGTGTGAGATGGCTAGAGTGCGAGTCAACAGAGTTCGAACCCTTGCTAACGTCGCCTACCGAGCCTTTTATAGTCCAAGGCTCGAGCGGCTTACAAGGTGGGCCCAGGACCCGACAGGTGGTCCCGGGTAGATTGCCTGCCATCTACTGTATCTGCAGTTATGCCGGTAGTTGTCTCTTGCGAAGGCTTCCGAGTCTTCGTTCTGCCGCCCTGCCCATGCCGCAAGCTAGTCGTAGTGGTTGATGATGGCAGGGGCGGCAGGGGATGTCTTGTCGCTGTGTTTATTGGCGGGCAGGCTCTGACACGGCGCGCCAGTTCGTGATGTGACTGGGTGCAACGGCACCTGACAGAGGCGTGCTCCGCGTCTCTGCGTCTTGGGAAGGCGCGGGCCTTCAATACATTGTACGGGCAAGGTAAGTCGCATCTTTACTCCTGCTGCCTACCGCGCGGGGGCAGGCAGCGTTACTCTGTTGGCCACGTGGCGGGCCCGGAGCTCTCCTCTCAGGAGAGGGAGATCCGGCCCCGTGGGACACGTGGAGCCTTCGGAGCTCCCTCCGCGGAGGGGGGAGGTCCGGCTGCTGCTGGCCACGTGGCGGCCCCAGAGCTCTCCTCTGAGGAGAGAGAGGTCCGGCCCCGCAGGACACGTGGAGCCTCCGGAGCTCTCCCCGTGGAGGGGGGGGGGTCCGGCTCAGTTGGCCACGTGGCGGGTCCGGAGCTCTCCTCTGAGGAGAGGGAGGTCCGGCCCCACTGGACACGTGGCGCCTTCGGAGCTCTCCCTGCGGAGGGGGGGAGGTTCAGCTGCTGCTGGCCACGTGGCGGGTCCGGAGCTCTCCTCTGAGGAGAGGGAGGTCCGGCCCCGCTGGACACATGGCACCTTCGGAGCTCTCCCTGCGGAGGAGGGTGAGGTCCTTAGGCATTTTCCCCTGTGCGCGGGGGTACCCCATATAGAGGGTACCGACATCTTCTAAGCCTCTTTCATCACCTTCTTGACCCCTAAGATTGGAACTTGAGGGTTTGGGGATTTGTTAGAGGAGAGACGCGGTGATCAACGTTTGAGCTCTCGGTTTGAATCTCTTGCACTCTAATAGTTGATTTGAGTTTGTGCCTATTGTATTTTGTTTCCTAGAACTGCTAGGTTGTTGTAGGGAGCCTCAAGTTGTGTGTAGACCCTAGAATCTTGTATTCAGCCTTTGATTGATAGTGAAGAACTGGGGCTTGATCTTGCTGTTCGCTCGGTGAGGGTAGGGTTGGAAGAGACCGGGTCCTTTGTGGACTCCTCAACAGGGACGTAGATTCCTGTGTGGAATCGAACCTTAGGATAAATCGAGTCTCTTGATTCCTTTACTTTCTCGCTTAATCACTAGAATTGCTTGTTAGGATTTACTTCGCTCAAAACTTGTTAATTGCCTTATAGTTGTGAATCTTGCAATCCAATCAGTTTCTCTTTCACAAACTAGTTGATTAGATTGTTAGATAACCCACGTATCTTCTGCTTGAACAAACTTGAAAAGAAATCCATAAAAACGCAACCTGTACCTAATTTCTATAACTATACCGGACTAGTCCGCCCTCTGACCGGACTAGTCCGGCCCTTCAAGTTTAATCCGGCTGTTTTCAGTAGTTTCAGGTTTTATTAGCCTATTCACCCCCCTCTAGGCAACTTTCAGTGGGTCGAACAAGTCAAGGAGGAAGTGCGCTATCAGGCTGTGCATTCAAGGCTCGTGCCTTCCCTAGAAGCATGGCGCACGGAGCACGCCTCCGTCCTCCAGCCATTCGCCATTACGGTGACAAGATACGGCGGCGAGGCGTGGCAGCGGCACAGTGCCGCCCAACAGCACGGTGCCACCCAGCAGAGTGAGAGGACATGACGACAAGATGGTGTCCTCATCATCACCTGCCGCATGGTCACAGGCACTCAGCGCGCCAGGCGACGGGACTTAACTTCGCCACCGACCACTCTACTCAGAGTTGTAAAAAGCCTAGATTATGTATAGGGTTTAGATAGCCTAGAGCCACCTGTCGGGTACCGAGCCACACTGTAACCACTCCGTCCTTGGACTATAAAAGGACCAAGGTGTCCACACGACAAAATATTCGCAACCCTGCCAACTCACACACACATACGCGCAAGAAATGCAACAATAACCCACGTGGATATAGGGTTTTACGCTCCGGCGGCCCGAACCACGTAAATCTTGGTGTTCCCCCTCTCACTCGAGCATGGTCGCTCTAGGGACGTCAAGCCCCTCTGATCAAAGAACCTCCACGGGCTGCTCCTGTAGCAGACCGGGGGAAGTGTCGTTGCAACACTTCGACACAGGCAAATACAAAACACATGTTGTCGAAGTGTTTCTTGCAACACTTCCCCCGGTCTGCTCTGGGGCAGCCCGCGGAGGTTCTTTTTTAGGAGGGGCTTAGTGGTTTTGAGCGTCATAGCTTGATGGCGAGATGAACACAAAGATTTACGTGGTTCAGGCTGCCTGAGCGTAATAACCTGTCCACGGAGTGTTGGCTGTTCTATGTTGCTTGAGTTTGAGGGTGGCTCAAGCTTGCGAGCTTACAATGGTGTTTGGAAAATGGGAAATCGGAATTCAGGATTGCGGATCCCTTTGCCCGTTGGCTATCTGGTCCTTTTATAGCTCAAGGCCAGACAGCCTTACAAGTGGGCCCGGGGCCTGACAGGCGGCCCCGGTATGGGCAGCAACCTCTACCACGGCTAGCACGCCCATTGCTAGTAGTAGCGTACTCGATGAAGCCGTTGGGCGTGTCGCCTTGTCACGTCGGCTTCCTTGAATGTTGTCTGACAAAGGTGGAAGGGATGTGTCTTGTCCCGTGGCGCTGCACTGTGGCTCTGTCAGGGCGCCGCACGACTGGTCTCTGCTGCTAGGCATGCCTGTATCGGGGTACGCTGGATTGCTTGCCTGGGGAACATGCGAACCTTAAATGCGCGATAGGACAGCACACCTTCCTCTTTACTCCTTGACTATCTGCCTGTTGCTTGTCAGCGTGGCGTCCAGGCGACTGGCCCCCGGGACACGCGTCATCACTGGAGCTGTCTTGTGGAGTAGCGAGGGGTCCGGAGTCGTTGGACACGTGGAAATGCCGGAGCTCTCCCTAGCAGGGGGGACGTCCAGAGCTGTCATGCACGTGGCCGTACCGGAGCCCTCCTTGGCAGGAAGGGACGCCTGAAGTTATTGCCTATGCGGCAGCACTGGGGCCCTCCCATGTTGGAGGTCGGGCCCGGAGCCGTAAGACACGTGGCATCTCCGGATGCCTGGAGTTGTTGCCTACGTGGCAGCACCGGAGCCCTCCCATGCTGGAGGTCGGGCCTAGAGCCGTAGGACATGTGGCACCTCCGAATCTATCCTTGGCGGGAGACGTGGCTTGGAGGTTCCGAACACGTGGTAGTGCCGGAGCCCTCCCTGGCGGGAGGTCCGGTCTGGCACCGTCGTACACGTGGCGGCTCCGGAGCCATCCTCGGCCGATAGTGAGACTCAGAGCCTGTAGACATGTGGCAGCCTCAGAGCCCTCCTTAGCAGGTGGTCGAACCTGAGACATAGGACACACGCCTTCTCATGAGTTCTTCCTAGCTGGCGGTTGGGCCCAGCCTACAGGCTGGGTCCCTGTCTTATGCATACGTGCTAGCGTATGTCTTCTTTTGCTCTTACACGCGGGGGTACCCGGTCTTGAGGGTACCGACAGTGGCCCCTGGGCCCATCTGGACAGAGACGAAGGCTCTTGCGGATTGGGCCTCCGTCAAAAGTCCCGCATGGTAGTCTTCTGATCATGCTTTGGGGAGGCACCAGCTCCGGACCGTTCGGGGGACGCCAGCTATGGGGGTCGGAGAGTGGCCCCCTGGGAAAGATGGTGTTCCAGAACCAACCCCACGGACCAGAGCCCTGTGACCTGCATAAACACTAGAAGAAAGGGGTAATTGTGCCGTGTAGTCGTATTTTCCCTATTCGCTGGCCCCATTATGGCTTATGGTCCTCTGCTTAGCTACGGGACCTGGGCAATTCGATGTAGTAGTGTCCAGACCATGGTTACCATCCTTCCCAGGGTGGTGTGCCATCCGGGCCCCCAGCACTGGGCTTCTGCGCTGGAGAGGTAGAGTGTGCACGCTTAGGGTACAGGACCAGGCTACACACCCTAGACCTCCCGCCGGCATGGCACTCCAAAGGGGGGTGGCATCCTTCTAGTGCCACGAGACCCGAGCAGGAAGGTAACCAAGGGAGTCCGGAGACAACACAGGTGCCTCAGGCGTTTCCTCCTTGTAGCAGGATGGCATAATTTTGGCCAAGAGCAAGACAGAGAAACACAACTATGTACACGTCGAGAGGCACGCTAAAATTTACGCAAGCTTGAAAGGAAAGCTGCAAAAATATAGACGTGCATAAGGTAGGGCAAGAGAGCGCAAATGACCGGAACGACATCGCTGGTATGGGTAGCTCTTTGCCAATGTCCCGAGCTTGTTCCCCCAGGTCCTTAGCAGCGTAAGGACCCAGGGCGCTCCGGTGGTGTGGCTACCACCCCTTCTGGGTCCCTGGCAGCGCAATGACCTGAGGGAAGTTTGGTCCTCGTCTTCAGCTTGTCATAGCTAGCGCACCGAGTCTTCTGCTCACTTCTGCAGTGGTCCTACCACTAGATGAGGCAGGACGTCAGCATCGGGCCCCTTGGGAGGTCCGAGACGCCAAGGATCTGTGCGGACCTGCATACATGGCTGAAAGAGGCAGTAGTCGTGTTCTATGGTCACTCTTCCTTGTTTGGTAGCTTTACTGTGGCTTACGGTCCTCAGCTGAGCTACGGGACTTGGGTAATTCGATGGGGGTCGTCCAAGATATGGTTAAAGCTTTGCATAGGGGTATGATCCATCCGGTTCCCCGGTACCGAGGTGTAGTGCTGGAGAGGCGGGGTGTGCAGGCTATGGGTACGGAACCAGGCATAGCAGGCTACACACCCTGGACCTCCCGCTGGCGTAAGCTTTTTAGGGGAGGGCCATTCGGCGCCATAAGGCCCCCGAGCAATGAGACAACCACAGGACCCCGGGTACGCCACAGGTACCTCAAGCAGACCCACCTGCAGAAGGATAGCACAACTCTTGCTATGGTTGAACACAGGAAAAAGTGGCTGGCCACACGGCCGGAGCAGTATGGAAAGAAATCACAAAAAGAGTATTGGGGCAATGTCCGGGGTCCGGTTACTTTTCTTATCCATAGGCATGTTCTTTCTGGCCCCCGAGTACTCAGTTGTAGCGCAGGGGAGGCAGTTTGTGCACGCTAGGGGTGCGGAACCAGGCATAGCAGGCTAGACACCCTGGACCTCCCGCGTGCGTTAACCTCTTAGCAGGGAGACCTTCCAGTTCCACTGGACATAGGACAAGCATGTAGGACAGGCTTCGGACATGCCATTTACAGTTGATATGCATGAGCAAGCACAAACTATAATTAAAGCACGCAGGGTAGGATAAATCTTTCTTATTTCCGGCTTCCTTCGAGTGATAGGAGGAAACAAGCTGTGTAAGAAGGCAGCGACCCACCCCGGATAACAAGAGTAGCTGGACTCCTCCAGGGCTTGGCTGTTCTAACCGCTGTTCCTAGACACTATGACACCCTTTCAAGAAAGAGAAAAAGAAAAAAATATCCTACCACTGCGCTAAGGGTAGAACTTACAGGGATGTTCTATGTCATGTGATATGGGTAGAGATACCCATCCCCTGCTGCTAGGCGGGTGCACCTGAGGCGGCATACTTGTGCGGGTCGGGAGAGACCCTCCCAGCTGAGGGAGGGTTTGTCACCCCTCCTCAAAAAAGTATTAGCCGAGGCATCAGGTGGCCCTACCTTGGGCTGTCTACTCTGCGCGTACCATTACCGGAGTGTTCTGCGGTGTGGCGCATTTTGGACAGCCTCCAGCCACATTATCTCGTTGACGAGGTCGATTTCCTAACGCAGGACCTGGTCCTGCGTGGCTTCGCCGTATGTCCTGACGTCGGGTGAGCCCCTGGCGTGTTCTGGGGGGAGGGCGGCCTCGACCCCCTACACCAATGTAAGAGGGCGTTTTCCCTTGTCGCACGACGGAGGGGGGACGCCTGTTTAGGCGTGGAGCATCTTGCGTCGCTCGCTGTGGTCGCTAGAGTCAGAGTCGAGTGGCTGTAGACAGCTTTCAACGCCCCTTCAGCGTCTTGATACTCCATACCCTGCTCAACGTCGGCCTCAGGTTTGGCCTTTTGTTTGCCCTCTCGCTGACGGGAGGGCGCACCATCTTGGTGCCGCCGCTGCTGTTGCAGCTCATGGAAGCGTTCCGCGAGCTTCTTGATCTCGCGGTAATCGTTAGCGCCATGACTGCCGGTGTTGTGCACCGGGCACCACTGACCGTTGTCGCCAGCAAACAATGGTCACGGACGCTTGTCTGGGCGCGGGGCTCGGCCCCCACCCACCGCTACTAGAGCAGAAGTGGGTGCCCCAGCCAGAGGCTTGTTCCTGCCTCCGGTCTTGTTCTTCTTGCCGCTGCTCTCCACTGCGGATCTAGTGGCGGACTCACTGGCCTTCCCCTTGCCAGGTGGTGTGCCAGCTACGGCCCTCCGTGGCCCTGGCGCACTTGTCCGCCAAGCTGAAGAGCTCCGAGACATCCTGCACGTTGTGCATGGCCAGCTTCTCGAGCATCTTCTTATCTCTTACACCCTGTCTGAAGGCAACTACCACAGAGACGTTCGAAATACAGGGTATGGTGTTCCTAACCTGAGAGAAACGCTGGATGAAGCAGCATGACGACTCTCCTGGTTGCTGTTGCAAGGCGTGGAGGTCGACCTCCATGCCAGGTCGGGTGTAGAAACTCTCGAAGTTGGTCGTGAACTGACGGAACAACTCTTCCTAGAAGGATATATACTCCTGGGGCAAGTTCATGAGCCATGACTGGGGTGACCCGGTCAAGATCACGAGGAAATAGTTGGCCATGATGGCCTCATCCCCTCTTGCAGCTAGGATGGCCGTGGAGTAGATCTGCAGGAACTCGACGGGGTGGTCTGTCTCGTCAAACCTTTCCGGCAAATGCGGCCGAAACTTACGTGGCCACACCGCCATACCATGGTGTGGCGCCAGAGCCATGCAGCCTCCCACTATGCTTGGGGGAGGCGGGTTCTGTCCCGCATAGATGGGGTGCATGGCACCCGGGGTACCATACTCCTCCTCGAGGTTGCGACGCCGCTCACGCTGTCGCTCGATGGTGATGCGACCATCTTCTATCCGACGGCGGCAGTCCAGCTTGGCTCTGAGATCTGTGGTGGAGAGCCTGGACATCGCCGTCGAGTTGGTTGCTGCCATCCTGTAATCCATCGTAAGGGTACGGGTTGGCAGCTGTACCGTCTCTGGTCGCTGTCTCTAGTGGCACGGCGAGTTGAGCACGGCGACGACTAGTGTGACGCCCTCAATTCTGTGGAAAACCACGGAACCGAGAACTAATGCATATGTGTGCCCAGGATGTTTATCACACATACACATACGTTCCACAAACTGAATTCAGATTATATATTACCACGAATAACAGAGTTCATTACAGCACCTCCTGAGTCTTGGACTCATGCTCACAGCGGAAGTCCTTATTTCTACGCAGCGGAATATTTATTTTAAATGTGGAAGCAAAAACTAATGCGGAAGCAAAACTAAGCAGAAGTGGCTCCATCTCTAATCCTTCCACAGGCAATGTTGAGAACAGATCACACGCCATAATGCTCTACTCGGTCTTCATAGTAGTCTTCTCTTGCTGTTGATGAAGAAATAATAATGCAAGTTTGAGCACAATGATGTACTCAGCAAGTGCAGGAATAACACATGATATGCAGCTCATAAACAAGGTAGGTGATAAAGGCTTATTTGCAGAAAAGCAGATTTATAAAAACGTGATAAAACAGCAACTTAACTTTAGATGAATGTAATCCCAGCATGTATTAAATTACCAACATACCTCCATCGCTTTCCATGTTCCACCCGAACATTAACCAATCTTTTATTCATACTCACGAATACCTCCTCGTATTCGCTACCATCTCACCTCATAAAACAACCACGTCTCGCACCAAGACCAATCTCATGTCATGACCCATCAGTCATGCAACCATCTCATCTCCCGGACTCAACAGTCCCAAATTGAACCATAACCAATAATCATAACCAAGAACCTTCCCAATAACCATTCCCGTAACCATCCCATCTAATCATGGCAGTTTAGCCAGGTGCTCATGACCGTAAGCTCGGCTATCGTGATAGTTTTTGACTCTGCAGAGTTTGCACCTCTTTACCCACAAGTTTGTGATTTCGTCACCCGTCGGCGACTGCAGAACCTCCATTATACCAGTACACAACTGTCGGTGTATGGTCAAGAGATCACAAAATAGCCTTTACAAAGGGGTTACTAGATGTATGGACTCACTAAGGTTTCACCGGCAGGCTAGAATCTCCAATTCTCCCACCCATGGGCCCCCTCTTGTGCCATGCAGTTCCCAGGGCAGTCCTCACTCGACTCCCATTCCCCGCGCCTTCCATAGTCCATAACATCCTAGCAACTTACCTAATTACTCAGCTAAGCCGCACCCATACTTGGCCTTGTGGTGACACTGTTATCCTGGCATGTGCATGCATGAACCGGTCCTTAGATCTACGGCAAGTAAAACCACCATCTCATACTACCTCATTCACAAACCCAGGCTTGCCTAGATCTCCCTCCGATCCATGTTTATTAACCTCATCAGTTACTTATTATCAGTACAAATGCAGTTAGCTAGACGCATCTATCTCGCTTCCCAATCCCATGGACTCAGCGAAGCATTAAACAAGAAAACCATACCCGACTCATAAACTTCCCAGGCGTCAAGGATGGTTTAATCAAAACTAGTAAACTCCTATAAAAAGGGTTTTCCCATCATGTTTGACTCAGCACACACACCTTTTCGCGAAACAAAATAGTTTTACCCAAAACATAGGATCAACATGGTCAAGGAGCACTTGCCTTGTACTTGCGGTTCCGGTTGTTCTTGATTCTCAAAATCTGGTTGCTGCAGCTCTTCGTAGACAGCTTCCTGAGCTTGTCCTGCTATGTAGGATTCACGTGCATACAAGATTCACAGCAATCAATATCATGCGCAATCCTTAAACTAGATGCGATGATGCACATGCATGCTATACTACGATTAGTTTTTATTAGATTGATCTGTACGTATTCTTGCATGGCTTGCATGGACAGAGGTGTTCGGATCAAAGGTGGACGTGGCGACGATCTTGTCTTTAGATCAAACTGATCATCAGTGATCTGTCCACGAAAAGGCTTCTGTTCGAAAGGAATTGAAGAATAGATACAAGGAGATGAATACAATGATATTGAAGTCCCACCTCGCGTTTTTTTCGAGGTCCTCCTCAGACCGCTCGGTTCTTCTTCGATGATCTCCCTTGTTGTGCTTCAGCGATGTTTTGCTTGGCGAGTTAGGGCTAGGGCTCTAAGTCGTCGGCTTAGGAGTTGAAAGAGAAGTTTGTAGTTTCGGCCAGAGGTTTTGGGTTCTATTTATAATCGGGAAGAGAAGAGTCCTAATCTGATTGGATCTCGAATAAAAGTTTATTTCAGATCTTGTTGGATCCTGTTGTCTTATCTTTGGCAACATTGTGGAGTTTGGATCGGTTCCCGTTGTTTACCGGTGTCCTTACGCGTAACAGCCGCTCCAAAACTCGTTACCTCCGTGGTGATGAGCTCCGGAGGCTCCACGTGTCCTTCCGAGCCTGGTATCTCTTCTCCCACAGAGACGAGCTCCGGTCGTGCCGCGTGTCAATTGATCGAGACCTCCCCCTTCTTCGGAGGTGAGCTCCGCGCACGCCACGTGTGGGTGCCGGTCTTTCCGCCTTTCCCTCCCTCAGGGACATGCCCCGAGGTCGACACGTGTTTAGCAGCGACGGACCTCCGGAGATAAGCTCCGGTGGCGACACGTGTTCAATAGATCCGGACTCCTTTGAGATGAGCTCCGAGATTGACACGTATCCCGCGCGGATGGTCCTCTGATTTCTGCGAGGACTAGCTCCATGGACGACACGTGTCTTATGAAAAATGCCTTTGCTTCTTCCGCAGAGGCTATCTCCGCGGGCAGCACGTGTCCCACAGGGTCGGACCTCCTTTCAATTGTGGAGGTGACCCCCGAGCCTGCCACGTATCCAGTTTAGCGTCGGACCTCTCCAATCTCTTCGGGGATGAGTTCCGAACACACCACGTGGTCTGCTGGTCGTGAAAGTTGCCTTCGGTGCTCTCAGAAAGCTTTACTGGCTATCCTTTTGATACTTGTTTCTGTTCCTTCTTTTCTAAAAATTTTCTTCTTCTTCATAAACATTAACATATGCTGACACCCGAGACGAGGGTGTCACAAATCTACCCCCCTTAAATGGAATCTCGTCCTCGAGATTCGTTAGTAGAAAATAGATGGGGAAATTCTGCCTTGATATCCTCTTCTCGCTCCCATGTGGCTTCAGCTTCAGTGTGATGGCTCCATTGTACCTTGCACCATCGAATCACCTTGTTTCGGGTGACCCTTTCCTTTACGTCCAAGATTCGGACAGGGTGTTCTGCGTAAGTCAGGTCCTCTTGAAGGTTAAGTTCTCCCATTGACACTTGTTCCTCTGGTATTCCCAAGCACTTCTTGAGCTGGGATACATGAAACACGTCATGTACGTCGGAGAGGTGGTTTGGGAGCTCTAGTTGATAGGCTACTTCTCCTCGCTTGTCCAAAATCTTAACTGGTCCGATGTAGCGAGGCGCTAGTTTGCCTTTGACGTTAAAACGTCGTTGGCCTCGGATAGGCGATACCTTAAGGTATACGAAGTCTCCAACTTCAAAGGTCAACTTTCTACGCCTATTGTCCGCATAGCCTTTCTGTCGTGACTGAGCAGCCTTTAAGTTCTCCCGTATCGTTTGGACCTGCTTTTCAGCCTCTTGTAGTACTTCGGGTCCAAACACCTGGTTCTCTCCAGTCTCATTCCAGAACAGTGGCGTTCTACACCGTCTACCATATAAAGCTTCGAAAGGCGACATCTTCAAGCTAGCTTGATAGTTGTTGTTATAGGAGAACTCGGCATACGGTAAACTCCTATCCCAACTACGCCCACGTTTCAAGGCGCAAGCTCTCAACATGTCTTCCAAAATTTGGTTCGTCCTTTCGGTTTGTCCATTTGTTTGTGGGTGGTAGGCAGAGCTAAAATCCAGTCGTGTACCCATGGCTTTCTGCATCTTCCTCCAGAATCTAGAGGTAAACTGAGAACCTCGATCTGAGATGATCCTCTTTGGAACTCCATGACGGCACACGATCTGCTCCATGTACAATTCTGCCAGCTGTGTAACGTTGTAACTTGTCTTTACCGGAAGAAAATGGGCGGTCTTCGTCAACCGGTCCACAATGACCCAGATGGAGTCGTATCCTGACTGAGTTCGTGGCAATCTGACAATGAAATCCATACTGATGTCCTCCCATTTCCATTCAGGTATTTTCAAGGGTTGCAACAATCCAGCGGGTTTTTGATGTTCGGCTTTTACCCGTTGGCATGTGTCGCATAGGGCAATGTATTCGGCTATATCCCTCTTCATACCATCCCACCGATAGCAAGTTTTCAAATCCTTGTACATTTTGGTGCTCCCTGGGTGTATGGAATAGGGTGAATCATGTGCCTCCTTCAATATTATGTCGCGAAGGTGTTTTATGTTTGGCACACAAATCCTTTTTCCTAGCCAAAGCGTACCCTTTTTATCCTCCTTGAAATCCTTTTCTATCCCTTGTCGGATTCTATCTTTGATCTCCTTAATCCCCTCATCCGTTGCTTGTCCCTTTCTTATTTCTTGCTCCAATGAGGAGTGTATTTCCATCATTTCCATGTTATTCAAGAATCCGAGGTGTAACTGTTCGAACTCTTTACGTAGTTCGGGTGGTAGCTCCCGAACCGTGAGTTGGTGGCATGCTCCCTTTCTGCTCAATGCGTCAGCGACCACATTGGCCTTCCCGGGGTGGTAGTTGATTCCCACATCATAATCCTTGATGAGTTCTAACCATCGACGTTGCCTCAAATTCAAGTCTGTTTGTGTAAATATGTACTTGAGGCTTTTATGATCCGTATAGATCTCACATCGATGACCAAGGATATAATGTCTCCAAATCTTCAATGCATGCACCACTGCTGCTAACTCCAAATCATGAGTAGGATAGTTAAGCTCATGCTTCTTTAATTGTCGTGAGGCATAGGCTACCACTTGCCCTTCCTGCATGAGCACACATCCGAGCCCTTGTCTGGATGCGTCACAATATATGTCGAAGCTCTTGCTTACGTCTGGCAATACCAGAACTGGTGCTGTGGTTAGCCTTTTCTTGAGTTCCTCAAAACTTTCTTGGCAGGCTTGTGTCCATTGAAAGACCTTTCCCTTCATTAGCAACTCCGTCATAGGTTTTGCTATCTTAGAGAAGTCTTTAATGAAGCGCCGATAGTATCCTGCCATCCCAAGGAAACTCCGAATATCCCTCACGCTCCTCGGTTGGTCCCACTTCAAAATATCTCTCACCTTTCTAGGATCAACCGATACCCCTTCCTTGGAGATGATGTGGCCTAGGAAGGATATTTCCCTTAGCCAAAATTGACACTTGTTGAGCTTGGCATACAACTGATGCTCGCGCAACTTCTGCAAGGTCAATTTCAGATGTTCTTCATGCTCCTCCTTACTTTTTGAATACACCATAATGTCGTCGATGAAAACTACGACGAACTTGTCCATGTACTCCATGAAAACCTTATTCATAAGGTACATGAAGTATGCGGGTGCATTCGTCAATCCAAAAGACATAACGGTATATTCATATGAACCATACCGCGTCCGAAAGGCTGTCTTAGGTATATCGGAGGGCTTAATCTTCAGCTGGAAATATCCTGACCGAAGATCAATCTTGGAGAACACTTGGGCTCCTTTCATTTGATCGAACAGGTCCTCTATACGGGGCAGAGGGTATTTATTCTTGATTGTTACCTCGTTGAGAGACCTGTAGTCCACGCACATTCTTTGGGTTCCGTCCTTCTTGTCTACGAAGAGTACCAGGGCTCCCCATGGTGACAAACTTGGACGGATAAAACCCTTCTCCAACTGTTCTTGAATTTGTTTCTTTAGTTCAACTAACTCGTTAACGGGCATCCTGTATGGTCTCTTAGCTATGGGTGCAGTTCCAGGTACCAAATCTATGGCAAACTCAATATCCCGGTCAGGTGGCATACCTGGAAATTCTTCCGGGAATACATCCAAAGTTCCTGAACCACTGGAATGTTGTCCAATGCTACTCCTTCAACATGGTTCAGATCCGCCCGTTCGGTTGCTTGCTGGGCTGACTCAAACTCGACACGGATACCGTGTTCGTTCGTCAACTGCACGCTTCTCTCAGCACATTGGATTACCCCATTGTGCTTGCTTAACCAGTCCATTCCGAGTATGATGTCAATTCCGTGGGAGTCCAAAACAATAAGGTTGGCAAGGAAGTCTACCCCCCTTATTTTAAGGCTTACTTTAGGACATACTATATTAGTCCTCATTTCTCCTCCGGGAGAATTAACTAACATAGCACATTCTAAGTGAGATACGGGTAGATGATGCTTGGCAACATACTTGGATGATATGAAGGAATGTGATGCTCCGGAATCAAATAAAATGGTGGCTGGTTTGGAGTTGGCAAGGAACATACCAATTGCGACGTCCTCAGCCTGTTGTGCTTCCTCAGTAGTGACATGGTTAACATGGCCACGAGCATAGTTCTGCGGTCCACGGTTCCCTTGGTGGTCCCCTCCGTTTGGTTGCTGGTTCTGCTTGGGCACATTACCTTGCTGTCCAGGGCCTCTCTTCGGGCACTGGTTAGCGAAGTGGCCTACTTCCCCGCATGCAAAACATGCCCTGTTGCCTACGGCAGCAGGTACGTTGGGGCGGGGGTTTTGAACAGGAGCGCCATTGTTAGGCCGGGGCGCAGGAGGCATGGGCACACGAGGTGCCGGTGCAACGAGCCGTTGCTGTGGTGGCTGACCAGGGCGGTACGTAGGAGCGGTCGATCCATACTGCGGTGCAGGGGGCATGTGCCTAGGTCGTACGTTGCTCCCTTGGGGCTGGTATGGGATCTTCCTTTTACACTCGCGCTCGATCTCTCGGATCTTGTTTTCCACCACAATAGCCTTATCAACCAGCTTCTGGAAGCTTACGTAGTCATTGTTGAGGAGCTGAACTTGGATCTCATTGTTCAACCCTCTCATGAACAGGTACTGCTTCCTCTGATCTGAGTTGACATCTCCGGGGGCATACCGGGACAGTTGTATGAACTTGTTGAGGTATTCGTTCACACTCTTCTGCCCTTGGCGGAGACCTTCAAACTCCTGTCTCTTGAGCATCATTACGCCAACAGGGATGTAGTGGGAGCGGAAACTTTCCTTGAACTCAGTCCAAGTGATTGTCTCCGGGTTGGCATGGGCGTTGCTCAAGGCATCCCACCAGTCAGCAGCTGCTCCCATCAGTTGGTGCGACGCAAAGAGAACCTTCTCTCGGTCGTTGTACTGTACAATGGCAAGCTTCTTCTCCATTGATTTCAACCAATCATCGGCCTCCATTGGATCGTTTGCTTGAGCAAAGGTGGGCGGTCGAGTCCTCATGAATTCTCCCAACCTGTTATGGGCCGGCGGTGGTGGTGGCGGTGGTGCCGGAACGGGGTGTTGGTTGGCCTGCAACTGACCCAAAGTTTGGATCATGGTTTGCATGGCCATAAACCTTTCTAGGTTGTTTTCGCCAGCTCCAGGGTTAGCAGGAACTTCTTCGTGGTCATCTTCCTGGACGTTCCTTCGGCTGGCGTTTCCTCTCACCATCTGTGAGAGAGAACGAAATAGAATAGAAGGTTAGAAGATTAGATAGGTCCTTTCAACTATATGCATCAAGGGGAGTTTGGACTATATATATTAGTCCTTATGAGGATGTGATCAAGTGCCGAAACATTTCACTCCTCTTTCTTCTTACGTGTGGATATGGGCAACGTTGTTGAGACGTCCCACAACTCACACTAAGCACATATTCACAAATAATCATCACAAGGGCCCACTCAACTCCTATTCAAGGATGGTTTCCTATGTCAAGGCGGTTTCAAGGCCAATCTAAGCTATTCATTCTAGAATGCTTCCTTTGGTCCGCGTAGCTTCTATTTAGGGGTATAACTTGCTGTTAACCCGTGGTTCTAATATCAATCTAAGGTTTCTATCTAGGCGTGTAACCTACTGTCAACCCATGGCTCTGATACCAATCTGTGACGCCCTCAATTCTGTGGAAAACCACGGAACTGAGAACTAATGCATATGTGTGCCCAGCATGTTTATCACACATACACATACGTTCCACAAACTGAATTCAGATTATATATTACCACGAATAACAGAGTTCATTACAGCACCTCCTGAGTCTTGGACTCATGCTCACAGCGGAAGTCCTTATTTCTACGCAGCGGAATTTTTATTTTAAATGTGGAAGCAAAAACTAATGCGGAAGAAAAACTAAGCAGAAGTGGCTTCATCTCTAATCCTTCCACAGGCAAGGTTTAGAACAGATCACAAACCATAATGCTCTACTCGGTCTTCATAGTAGTCTTCTCTTGCTGTTGATGAAGAAATAATAATGCAAGTTTGAGCACAATGATGTACTCAGCAAGTGCGGGAATAACACATGATATGCAGCTCATAAACAAGGTAGGTGATAAAGGCTTATTTGCAGAAAAGCAGATTTATAAAAACGAGATAAAACAGCAACTTAACTTTAGATGAATGTAATCCCAGCATGTATTAAATTACCAACATACCTCCATCGCTTTCCATGTTCCACCCGAACATTAACCAATCTTTTATTCATACTCACGAATACCTCCTCGTATTCGCTACCATCTCACCTCATAAAACAACCACGTCTCGCACCGAGACCAATCTAATGTCATGACCCAGCAGTCATGCAACCATCTCATCTTCCGGACTCAACAGTCCCAAATTGAACCATAACCAATAATCATAACCAAGAACCTTCCCAATAACCATTCCCGTAACCATCCCATCTAATCATGGCAGTTTAGCCAGGTGCTCATGACCGTAAGCTCGGCTATCATGATAGTTTTTGACTCTGCAGAGTTTGCACCTCTTTACCCACAAGTTTGTGATTTCGTCACCCGTCGGCGACTGCAGAACCTCCATTATACCAGTACACAACCGTCGGTGTATGGTCAAGAGATCACAAAATAGCCTTTACAAAGGGGTTACTAGATGTATGGACTCACTAAGGTTTCACCGGCAGGCTAGAATCTCCAATTCTCCCACCCACGGGCCTCCTCTTGTGCCATGCAGTTCCCAGGGAAGTCCTCACTCGACTCCCATTCCCCGCGCCTTCCATAGTCCATAACATCCTAGCAACTTACCTAATTACTCAGCTAAGACGCACCCATACTTGGCCTTGTGGTGGCACTGTTATCCTGGCATGTGCATGCATGAACCGGTCCTTAGATCTACGGCAAGTAAAACCACCATCTCATACTACCTCATTCACAAACCCAGGCTTGCCTAGATCTCCCTCCGATCCATGTTTATTAACCTCATCAGTTACTTATTATCAGTACGAATGCAGTTAGCTAGACACATCTATCTCGCTTCCCAATACCATGGACTCAGCGAAGCATAAAACAAGAAAACCATACCCGACTCATAAACTTCCCAGGCGTCAAGGATGGTTTAATCAAAACTAGTAAACTCCTATAAAAAGGGTTTTCCCATCATGTTTGACTCAGCACACACACCTTTTCGCAAAACAAAATAGTTTTACCCAAAACATAGGATCAACATGGTCAAGGAGCACTTGCCTTGTACTTGCGGTTCCGGTTGTTCTTGATTCTCAAAATCTGGTTGCTGCAGCTCGTCGTAGACAGCTTCCTGAGCTTGTCCTGCTATGTAGGATTCACGTGCATACAAGATTCACAGCAATCAATATCATGCGCAATCCTTAAACTAGATGCGATGATGCACATGCATGCTATACTACGATTAGTTTTTATTAGATTGATCTGTACGTATTCTTGCATGGCTTGCATGGACAGAGGTGTTCGGATCAAAGGTGGACGTGGCGACGATCTTGTCTTTAGATCAAACTGATCATCAGTGATCTGTCCACGAAAAGGCTTCTGTTCGAAAAGAATTGAAGAATAGATACAAGGAGATGAATACAATGATATTGAAGTCCCAACTCGTGTTTTTTTTCGAGGTCCTCCTCAGACCGCTCGGTTCTTCTTCGATGATCTCCCTTGTTGTGCTTCAGCGATGTTTTGCTTGGCGAGTTAGGGCTAGGGTTCTAAGTCGTCGGCTTAGGAGTTGAAAGAGAAGTTTGTAGTTTCGGCCAGAGGTTTTGGGTTCTATTTATAATCGGGAAGAGAAGAGTCCTAATCTGATTGGATCCCGAATAAAAGTTTATTTCAGATCTTGTTGGATCCTGTTTTCTTATCTTTGGCAACATTGTGGAGTTTGGATCGGTTCCCGTTGTTTACCGGTGTCCTTACGCGTAACAGCCGCTCCAAAACTCGTTACCTCCGTGGTGATGAGCTCCGGAGGCTCCACGTGTCCTTCCGAGCCTGGTATCTCTTCTCCCACAGAGACGAGCTCCGGTCGTGCCGCGTGTCAATCGATCGAGACCTCCCCCTTCTTCGGAGGTGAGCTCCACACACGCCACGTGTGGGTGCCGGTCTTTCCGCCTTTCCCTCCCTCAGGGACATGCCCCGAGGTCGACACGTTTTTAGCAGTGACGGACCTCCGGAGATAAGCTCCGGTGGCGACACGTGTTCAATAGATCCGGACTCCTTTGAGATGAGCTCCGAGATTGACACGTATCCTGCGCGGATGGTCCTCTGATTTCTGTGAGGACTAGCTCCGTGGACGACACGTGTCTTATGAAAAATGCCTTTGCTTCTTCCGCAGAGGCTATCTCCGCGGGCAGCACGTGTCCCACAGGGTCGGACCTCTTTTCAATTGCGGAGGAGACCCCCGAGCCTGCCACGCATCCAGTTTAGCGTCGGACCTCTCCAATCTCTTCGGGGATGAGTTCCGAACACACCACGTGGTCTGCTGGTCGTGAAAGTTGCCTTCGGTGCTCTCAGAAAGCTTTACTGGCTATCCTTTTGATACTTGTTTCTGTTCCTTCTTTTCTAAAAATGTTCTTCTTCTTCATAAACATGAACATATGCTGACACCCGAGATGAGGGTGTCACAACTAGGTGGTCGACGTCATTGTGCCACTACTCTGCAGCGGACGGGGAAGCTCCCGTGCTCGGGAGGGATGTGAAGGAGTGCGCATGCTTCCAGTAGCGCACTCTATGGGCTGGCTTTGGTCGGTTCTTGCGATGCCGTCGCAACCGAAGGCTGCCGCGTGGCAGCGGGCACTGTCGCTGTAGGGGTTGCCACCGGCGTAGTCGGTCCCGCTCTGGAACGGGATGAGGCTTCCTGCTCCCTCTGCTGCTGGCACCGCGAGGGGTGGGAAGAGCCTCCGAGAGACTGGATGTTCACCATCGTGACTACACGAACAACTTCAAAACCAGAAGCCCCCTACCTGGCGCGCCAAATGTCGAAGTGTTTCTTACGACACTTCCCCCGGTCTGCTCTGGGGCAGCCCGAAGAGGTTCTTTTTTAGGAGGGGCTTAGTGGTTTTGAGCGTCATAGCTCGATGGCGAGATGAACACGAAGATTTACGTGGTTTGGGCCGCCTGAGCATAATACCCTACGTCCATGGAGTGTTGGTTGTTCTTTGTTGCTTGAGTTTGAGGGTGGCTCGAGCTTGCGAGCTTACAATGGTGTTTGGAAAATGGGAAATCGAGATTCAGGATTGCGGATCTCTTTGCCCGTTAGCTGTCTAATCCTTTTATAGCTCAAGGGAAGACAACCTTACAAGTGGGCCCGGGGCCTGACAGGCGGCCCCGGTATGGGCAGCAACCTCTACCACGGCTAGCACGCCCATTGCTAGTAGTAGCGTACTCGATGAAGCCATCAGGCGCGTCGCCTTGTCTCGTCGGCTTCGTTGAATGTTGTCTGACGAAGGCGGTTGGGATGCGTCTTGTCCCGCGGCGCTGCACTGTGGCTCTATCAGGGCGCTGCGCGAGTGGTCTCTGCTGCCATGCACGCTTGTACCGGGGTACACTGGATTGCTTGCCTGGGGAACATGTGAACCTTAAATGCACGATAGGACAGCACACTTTCCTCTTTACTCCTTGGCTATCTGCCTGTTGCTTGTCGTGTGACGTCCAGGCGGCTGGCCCTCGGGACACGTGTCATCATCGGATGTGATGCCCTCAATTCTGTGAGAAACCACGGAACCGAGAACTAATGCATATGTGTGTCCAGGATGTTCATCACACATACACATACGTTCCACAAACTGAACTCAGATTATATATTACCACGATTGACAGAGTTTATTACAATACCTCATGAGTCTTGGTCTCATGCTCACAGCGGAAGTCTTTATTTCTACGCAGCGGAAGTCTTTATTCTAATGCGGAAGCAATTTAACTAGTGCGGAAGCAAATCTAAGCAGAAGTGGCTCCATCTCTACTTCCTCCACAGGCAAGGTTAAGAATAGATCACACGCCTTAATGCTCCACTTGGTCTTCATAGTAGGCTTCTCCTGCTGCTGATGAGGAGATGAAAATGCAAGTTTGAGTACAATCATGTACTCAGCAAGTGCGGGAAAACATGATATGTAGCTCATAACAAGGTAGGTATAAAAAGGCTCTTGTGCAGAAAAGCTGATTTATAAAACCATGATAAAATATCAACTTAACTTTAGATGAATGTAATCCCAGCATGTATTTAATTACCAACATACCTCCATCACTTTTCATGTTCCATCCGAACATTAATCCACATTATCCTTACTCACGCATACCTCCTCGTATTGGCTACCATCTCACGAATACCTTCTCGTATTCGCTACCATCTCATCTCATAACAACTTCGTCTCACACCGAGACCAATCTCGTTGTCGTGTCTCAACAATCATGCAACCATATTAACACCCGGACTCAACAGTCCCAACACCAAACCATAACCAAAAACAATAACCATAACCAAGAATCATCCCAATAACCATCCCAGCTAATCATGGCAGTTTAGCCAGGCGCTCGTGACCGTAAGCTCAGCTATCATGATAGTTTTAGAAACTCTGCAGAGTTTGTACCTCTTTACCCACAAGTTTGTGATTTCGTCACCCGTCGGCGACTGCAGAACCTCCATTATACCAGTACACAACCGTCGGTGTATGGTCAAGAGATCACAAAATAGCCTTTACAAAGGGATTACTAGATGTATGGACTCACTAAGGTTTCACCGGCAGGCTAGAATCTCCAATTCTCCCACCTACGGGCCCCCTCCTGTACCATGCAGTTCCCAGGGCAGTCCTCACTCGACTCCCATTCCCCGCGCCTTCCACAGTCCATAACACTCTAGCAACTTACCTAATTACTCAGCTAAGCCGCACCCATACTTGGCCTTGTGGTGGCACTGTCATCCTGGCATGTGCATGCATGAACCGGTCCTTAGATCTACGGCAAGCAAGACCACCATCTCATGCTACCTCATTCATAAACCCAGGCTTGCCTAGATCTCCCTCCGATCCATGTTCATTAACCTCATCAGTTACTTATTATCGGTACGAGTGCAGTTAGCTAGACACATCTATCTCGCTTCCCAATCCCATAGACTCAGCGAAGCATAAAGCAAAAACCATACCCAACTCATAAACTTCCCAGGCGACAAGGGTGGTTTAATCAAAACTAGTAAACTCCTATAAAAGGGTTTCCCATCGAATTACCCAAGCCCCGTAGCTTAGCTGAGGACTGTAAGTCACAGTAATGCTACAAAACGAGGAAAAGTGACCAAGGAGCACGACTACTCCTTTTTTCCTACCATGCTTGCAGGTCCGAATAGGTCCGTGACGTCCTGGACCCCTCGAGAGGTCCGACGCTGATGCCCTGTCTCACCCAGTCTTCTTGGTAGGTGCGTCGCCACTAAGTGGCCACACCTACAAGGGGGCCATCACGGTGAACCACGCGGGCAGGATGTCGGACCACTCCAGCAGCGAACAGAGGACTCGGATCGACAACTACGTCAAGCTGAACACAAGGGTTGAGCTCCTCTCGGGTCCTTGCACCGCCAGGGACCCGGAAGGAGTGGTAGCCACACTGCCAGGGCACCCTGGTCCTTACACTGCTAAGGGTCCGGAGGAACAAGCTTGGGCATTGGCAAAGTGCTACCCGCGTCAGCTAAGTCATTCTGGACCTTTGCGCTACCTTGCTTTACCTTATGCACATCTACTTTTTTACAACTTCCTTTTCAAGCTTGTGTATACTTTCGCGCACCCCACGACATGAACATAGTTGGGTTTCTCTCTCGCTCTTGGCCAAAGTTATGCTATCCGGCTACCAGGCGGAAATGCCTGAGGCACCTGTATTGTGTTCGGACCCTCTGGTTACCTTCCTGCTTGGGTTCGGTGGTGCCAGGCGGACGCCTCCCCTCTTCAGAGTGTCTAGCCAGCGGACGGTCCAGAGTGTGTAGCCTGCTTAGAATGGTCCCACGCCCTAAGCGTGCGCATCCTGCCTCTACCAGCGCAGCACCCAAGTGCGGGGGGCCCGGGTGGTACACCACCCCGGGAAATTGCCCAGGTCCCGTAGCTTAGCAGAGGACCATAAGCCATAATGGGGTCATTGAGTATGGAAAATACAACTGTACGACACGGTTACCCCTTTCTCCTAGTGTTTATGCAGGCCACAGGGTTCCGGTCTGAAGGGTTGATCTTGGGGCACAAGCTTTCCCATGGGGCCACTCTCGGACCTCCAAAGCTGGCGCCTCGTGAGGGCTCTGGAGCTCAAGTCAAACCGAGCAAGACGGCCGGATCCCGGCAGCATGCAAGAGGGAGCGGGTGCACATCAACATTAAGCAACAAGAGAACATTAGACGCTTTGGCAACTTAGCAAGCCTCCGGTCCTTGCGGTATCAAGGTCCCCTAGGGCTAAAGTGGTCCTCCCTACCGGACCTTGCGCCCAGAGACTGATGGATGGAAGACCAACAAGGGAATATTTTCATTCATCAACACAAAAGTACAAATCAAGACAATGAAATACTTGAAACAGAGGTACTTTCATTGATAATAGAGTTTTGGCGTACAAAAGGGGATACAAGGAACCTAGAGAACTCAGCAGCTACAAATCGAGTGGTCTTCCGCTCCATGGCCTGCTTGGTTGTCCCCCGAGCCAATCTCTGTGTAGTGAGACGGTCACCTGCTGTTAGACCAAGGTCTGCGGCGATGCACGCTGGACTGAGGCAACGATGACACCCAGTGTCACGTGAGATAAACGCACCCAGGTTGGAAGCAATGCATGCCGGACCAAGGCAACAGTAACATCCATTGTCGAGTGAGCAGAATTGCCATCTATGACAGATTTTGTTGTCTACCACAGTACCTGGAGGAAGGATTGATCATTCAGGACCTAACCTTCCTCCGGTACCGGCAGGCAGCCCATCTAGACGCTGGTGTAGGGGTTCACGGTGAGTCGAGGACCCTGTCCCCGATGGACTCCCCTACCGCTGGCACGACATCAGGATGGCTTGTGCCTCTATCCAAGGCCGTCAAGGAGAGGGATGCATCAAAGACCCTCACCGGAGGCCGCGCACACATGAACATCTCGCAAAACTGGACGAAGACGGCTACCAGTGATGAAGCATCTGGTGGGCGAAAGTGTCTGGAAGTGGCAACTTCCAGCGTGCAAGAGGAGAATGAATGCTACATGGTGAGGAGGGGTGTCGTACTACACCGCAAGGTCTCCTTTTATACCTTTCTACAGTCCCAGGCAGCGCAACATGCGCGACGATTGAGTCACCACCGCTGCAAGCCGTAGGCCATTCGCCTCCCCCAGTGATGGGCTAGGCCCAGGTCCACCCATCAACCACTGGGGGCTGGAAGGATAACCCCTCAGGAACGTCCAGAGGTTCCCGAGGAGAGCGGTGCGACCGACCCATCGGTTGCCGCAGTGAATAACCCGGGGCAGCCCATTGAGTGCGCTTCCCTAGTGCACACCAATGACAGGTAGGGCCCAGGCCCACCGGACAGGCACTGGCGGGACAGGCGAGTAAAACTCGGGAATATAGCACATCTAATGTAAGTGTACTCATGACAGTAGATTCATGAATAGATGTAACTTTCATCTCCCTAATTGACATGTCTAATGCACTTAGTAATTGCCTAGCATTTTCAACATCTGAGAAATTAACGTTGACACTACGCATGTTGCTGAGAATTTTATTGAAGCGAGATAAGAGGTCATCGATTGACTCACCGGGTTGCATCTCGAAGCGCGTGTATTCTTTCTTGAACGTATCTTGTCTTACCTCCTTGATCGTGTTGGATCCTTCATGGTAGTCATAAAGTGCTTTCCACACATTGTATGCAGATCAGAGGTGTGCAACACGGTCGAAATCACTTTGAGTTAATCCTTGTATGATTGTTACGCCCTCAATTCTGTGGAAAACCACGGAATCGAGAACTAATGCATATGTGTGCCCAGAATGTTTTCCACACATAAACATATGATTCACAAACTGAATTCAGAATATATATTACCACGAATAACAGAGTTTATTACAATGTCTCATGAGTCTTGGACTCATGCTCACAGCAGAAGTCTTTATTTCTATGCAGCGGAAGTCTTTATTCTAATGCGGAAGCAATCTAACTAAAGCGGAAGCAAATCTAAGCAGTAGTGGCTCCATCTCCATTCCCTCCACAGGCAAGTTGAGAACAGATCACACACCCTAATGCTCCACTTGGTCTTCATAGTAGTCCTCTCCTGCTGCTGATGAGGAGATGAAAATGCAAGTTTGAGTACAATCATGTACTCAGCAAGTGCGCGAAAACATGATATGTAGCTCATGACAAGGTAGGTATAAAAAGGCTTGTTTGCAGAAAAGCAGATTTATAAAACCATGATAAAACAGCAACTCAACTTTAGATGAATGTAATCCCAGCATGTATTAAATTACCAACATACCTCCATCACTTTCCATGTTCCACCCGAACATTAACCAACTACATTCTTACTCACGAATACCTCCTCGTATTCGCTACCATCTCACGAATACATTCTCGTATTCGCTACCATCTTATCTCATAAACGACTGCGTCTCACACTGAGACCAATCTCGTTGCCATGACTCACCAGTCATGCAACCATCTTATCACCCGGACTCAACAGTCCCAAAATCAAACCATAACATAATCAATAACCATAACCAAGAACCATCCCAATAACCGTCCCAACTAATCATGGCAGTTTAGCCAGGTGCTCGTGACCGTAAGCTCGGCTATCATGATAGTTTTAGACACTGCAGAGTTTGCACCTCTTTACCCACAAGTTTGTGATTTCGTCACCCGTCGGCGACTGCAGAACCTCCATTATACCAGTACACAACCGTCGGTGTATGGTCAAGAAATCACAAAATAGCCTTTACAAAGGGCTTAATAGATGTATGGACAGGTTAGAATCTCCAATTCTCCCACCCACGGGCCCCCTCTTGTGCCATGCAGTTCCCAGGGCAGTCCTCACTCGACTCTTATTCCCCGCGCCTTCCACAGTCCATAACACTCTAGCAACTTACCTAATTACTCAGCTAAGCCGCACCCGTACTTGGCCTTGTGGTGGCACTGTTACCCTGGCATGTGCATGCATGAACCGGTCCTTAGATCTACGGCAAGTAAACCACCATCTCATGCTACCTCATTCACAAACCCAGTCTTGCCTAGAGCTCCCTCCGATCCACATTCATTAACAATATCATCTTCTCATTATCATTACGAGTGCAGTTAGCTAGACACATCTATCTCGCTTCCCAATCCCATGGACTCAGTGAAGCATAAAGCAAAAACCATACCCGACTCATAAAACTCCATGGCGACAAGGGTGGTTTAACCAAAACTAGTCAACTCCTATAAAAAAGGTTTCCCATCACGTTTGACTCAGTACACACACCTTTTTGCAAAACAAAACAGTTTCACCCAAAACATAGGATCAATATGGTCAAGAAGCACTTGCCTTGTTCTTGCGGTTCCGGTTGTTCTTGGATCTCAAAACCTTGTTGCTGCAGTTCGTCGTAGACAGCTCCCTGAGCTTGTCCTGCTATGTAGGATCATGGGCATACAAGATTCACAGCAATCAATATCATGCACAAACCTTAAACTAGATGTGATGATGCATATGCATGCTATCCTATGATTAGTTCTATTAGATTTGGTTGGTACGTGTTCTCGCATGGCTTGCATGGACAGAGGTGTTCGGATCAAAGGTGGACGTGGCGATGATCTTGTCTTTAGATCAACCTGATCATCAAGTGATCTGTCCACGAGAAGGCTTCTGTTCGAAAGGAATCAAAGAACAGATGCAAAAAGAACACAACGATGTCATAAGGTGGTATTGGAGACCTACCTTACGTTCTTCTTGGCCTCGAGGTCCTCCTCAGATCATTGGGATTTCTTCCGGCAATCTTCCTTGCTGCACTCTGGCGATGGTTTACTCGGTGGGTTGGGACTAGGGCTCTAAGTCGTCGGCTCAGGAGCTGGAAAAGAAGTTTGTGGTTTCGGCCAGAGGTTCTGGGTTCTATTTATAATCGGGAAGAGAAGAGTCCTAATCTGATTGTATCCCGAATAAGAGTCCTGTTCAAATTTGTCGTTGAATCTTATAACTTATCTTTGGTTGATTGGGTACAGTATCATTGTGGAATTCAGGTCGGCTTCTGTTCCGGTATTTCTACGTGTACAGAATCCAAAAACCGTCCCTAGAACTCGTTACCTCCTCGGTGATGAGCTCTGGAGGCTCCACGTGTCCACCGGGTCCTGGTATCTCCCTTTCCGCAGAGACGGGCTCCGGTTGTGCCGCGTATCAAACGAGCAAGACTTCCCTCTTCTTCAGAGGTGCGTGCGCCACGTATCCTGGCGGTCTTTCCTTCCTTTCCTCAGAGACATGCTCTAAGGTTGACACGTGTCCAACAGTGTTGGACCTCCTGGAGATAAGCTCCGGTGGCGACACGTGTTCGATAGAACCGGACCTCTCGGAGATGAGCTCCAAGATCGACACGTATCCCGCGCGACCAGTCCTCTGATTTCCACGATGACTAGCTCCGGGGGCAACACGTGTCCCATAGGGTCGGACCTCTCCCCCTTTTGCGGAGATGAGCCCCGAGCCTGCCACGTAGCCTACTTTAGCGGCGGACCTCTCCCCAGTTCACAAAGATGAGCTCCGAACACGCCACGTGGCCAGCGGGCCGCGGAAGTTGTCTTCGGCGCTCTCTGAGAGCTGGATTCGGCTCTTATTGGCTATCCTTTTGATATTTTTCTCTGTTCCTACTTTTCTTAAAATGTTTTCTCGTCATAAAGCATGAACATATGCTGACACCAGATGAGGGTGTCACAAATCTACCCCCCCTTAAATTGAATCTCGCCCTCGAGATTCGTTAGTAGAGAATAGATGGGGAAATTCTGCCTTGATATCCTCTTCACGCTCCCATGTGGCTTCAGCTTCGGTGTGATGGCTCCATTGTACCTTGCACCATCGAATCACCTTGTTCCGGGTGACCCTTTACGTCCAAGATTCGGACAGGGTGTTCCGCATAAGTCAGGTCCTTTTGAAGTTCAAGCTCTCCCATTGATACTTGTTCCTCTCCAACTCTCAAGCATTTCTTGAGCTGGGATACATGATACACGTCATGTACGTCGGAGAGGTGCGTCGGGAGCTCTAGTTGATAGGCTACTTCTCCTCGCTTGTCCAAAATCTTAAATGGTCCGATGTAGCGAGGTGCTAGCTTGCCTTTGACATTGAAATGTCGTTAGCCTCGGATAGGCGATACCTTAAGGTATACGAAGTCTCCTACTTCAAAGGTCAACTTCCTACGCCTATTGTCCGCATAGCCTTTCTATCGTGACTGAGCAGCCTTTAAGTTCTCCCGTACTGTTTGGACTTGCTTTTCAGCTTCTTGTAGTACTTCGGGTCCAAACACCTGGTTTTCTCTGGTCTCGTTCCAAAACAGCGGTGTTCTACACCGTCTACCATATAATGTTTCGAAAGGCGACATCTTCAAGCTAGCTTGATAGCTGTTGTTATAGGAGAATTCGGCATATGGTAAACTCCTATCCCAACTACGCCCACGTTTCAAAGCGCAAGCTCTCAACATGTCCTCCAAAGTTTGGTTTGTCCTTTCGGTTTGTCCATCAGTTTGTGGGTGATAGGCGGAGCTAAAATCCAGTCGTGTACCCATGGCTTTCTGCAGCTTCCTCCAGAATCTAGAGGTAAACTGAGAACGTCGATCTGAGACTATCCTCCTTGGAACTCCGTGATGGCACACGATCTGCTCCATGTACAACTTGGCTAATTGTGCAACGTTGTAATTAGCCCTTACGAGGAGAAAATGGGCGGTTTTCGTCAATCAGTCCACGATAACCCAGATGGAGTCGTGACCCGACTGAGTACGTGGCAATCCAACGATGAAATCCATACTGATGTCCTCCCACTTCCATTCGGGTATCTTCAAGGGTTGCAACAATCCAGCGGGTCTTTGATGTTCGGCCTTCACCCGTTGGCATGTGTCTCATAGGGCAACGTATTCAGCTATATCCCTTTTCATACCATCCCACCAATAACAAGTCTTCAAGTCCTTGTACATTTTGGTACTTCCGGGATGTATAGAATAGGGTGAATCATGTGCCTCCTTCAATATCATGTCGCGGAGGTGTTTTATGTTAGGCACACAAATCCTTTTTTCTAGCCAAAGCGTACCCTTCTCATCTTCTTCGAAATCCTTCTCTATTCCTTGTCGGGTTCTTTCCTTGATCTCCTTGATCTCCTCATCCGTTGCTTGGCCATTTCTTATCTCTTGCTCCAATGAGGAGTGGATCTCCATTATTTCCATGTTGTTCAAGAATCCGAGGTGTAACCGTTTGAACTCCTTACGTAGTTTGGGTGGTAGCTCCCAAACCGTGAGTTGGTGACATGCTCCCTTTCGGCTCAATGCATCAGCTACTACATTGGCCTTTCCGGGGTGGTAGTTGATTACAACATCGTAATCCTTGATGAGTTCCAACCATCGACGTTGCCTCAAATTCAAATTCGTTTGTGTGAATATGTACTTGAGGCTTTTATGATCTGTATAGATCTCACATCGATGACCAAGGATATAATATCTCCAAATCTTCAATGCATGCACCACTGCTGCTAGCTCCAAGTCATGTGTAGGATAATTAAGCTCGTGCTTATTTAATTGTCGTGAGGCATAGGATACCACTTGTCCTTCTTGCATGAGCACACATCCGAGCCCCTGTCTGGATGCGTCACAATATATGTCAAAGCTCTTGCTTACGTCTGGCAATACCAGAACCGGTGCTGTGGTTAGCCTGTTCTTGAGTTCCTCAAAACTTCCTTGGCAGGCTGGTGTCCATTGGAAGACCTTCCCCTTCATTAGAAACTCCGTCATAGGCTTTGCTATTTTAGAGAAGCCTTTAATGAAGCATCGATAGTATCCAGCCATCCCAAGAAAACTCCGAATATCACTCACGCTCTGCGGTTGGTCCCACTTCAGAACATCTCTCACCTTTCCGGGATCAACTGATACCCCTTCCTTGGAGATGATGTGGCCTAGGAATGATATTTCCTTTAGCCAGAATTGACACTTGTTAAGCTTGGCATATAATTGATGCTCACGCAATTTCTGCAAGGTCAATTTCAAATGTTCTTCATGCTCCTCCTCACTTTTTGAATACACCATGATGTCATCGATGAAAACCACGACGAACTTGTCCAAGTACTCCATGAAAACCTTGTTCATAAGGTACATGAAGTAGGCGGGTGCATTTGTCAACCCAAAAGACATGACGGTATATTCATACGAACCGTACCGTGTTTGAAAGGCTGTATTGGGTATATCGGAGGGCTTAATCTTCAGCTGGAAATATCCCGACCGAAGATCAATCTTGGAGAACACTCGGGCTCCTTTCATTTGGTCGAATAGGTCCTTTATACGGGGCAGAGGGTATTTGTTTTTGATTGTTACCTCGTTCAGAGACCTATAGTCCACGCACATCCTTTGAGTTCCATCCTTCTTGTCTACGAAGAGCACCGGAGCTCCCCATGGTCACGAGCTTGGACGTATGAAACCCTTCTCCAACTGTTCTTGAATTTGCTTCTTGAGTCCTACCAGTTCATTGACGGGCATCCTGTAGGGTCTCTTGGCTATGGGTGCAGTTCCGGGTACCAAATCAATGGCAAACTCAATGTCCCGGTCAGGTGGCATACCCGGGAGCTCTTCTGGGAACACGTCCGAAAATTCCTGAACCACTGGAATGCTGTCCAATGTTGTTCCTTCGACGTGGTTCAAAATTGCCTTTTCAGTGGTTTGTTGGGCTGACTCAAACTCAACACGGATGTCGTGCTCATTTGTCAACTGCACGCTTCTTTTAGCACATTGGATTACCTCGTTGTAAGCAAACCAATCCATCCCGAGTATAATGTCAATCCCTTGGGAATTCAAGACAATAAGGTTGGCAAGGAAGTCTACCCCCCTTATTTTAAGTCTTACTTTCGGACATACTATATTAGTCCTCATTTCTCCTCCGGGAGAATTTACTAACATAGCACATTGTAAGTGGGATATGGGTAGATGATGTTTGTCAACATATTTGGATGATATGAAGGAATGTGATGCTCCAGAATCAAATAAGATGGTGGCTGGGTTGGAGTTGGCAAGGAACATACCAATTACGACGTCCTCAGCCTGTTGTGCTTCCTCAGCAGAGACATGGTTCACGTTGCCGCGAGCATAGTTCTGCTCTCCCCGATTTCCTTGATTGTCCCCTCCGTTCGGTCGCGGGTTCTGCTTGGGCACGTTACCTTGCTGTCCAGGGCCTCTCCTCGGGCACTGGTTCGCGAAGTGTCCTATCTCCCTGCATGCAAAGCATGCCCTGTTGCCTACGGCAGCAGGTACATTGGGGCGGGGGTTTTGAACAGGAGCGCCATTGTTAGGTCGGGGCGCAGGAGGCATGGGCACGCGAGGTGCTGGTGCAACGAATTGTTGCTGTGGTGGCTGACCAGGGCGGTATGCAGGAGTGGTTGACCCATACTGCAGTGCAGCTGGGGTATGTACCGAGGTCGTGCGTTGCTCCCTTGGGGCTGGTATGGCATCATCCTCTTGCACTCTCGCTCGATCTCTCGGATCTTGTTTTCAACCACTATGGCTTTGTCAACCAGCTTCTGAAAGCTTACGTAGTCATTGTTGAGGAGCTGAACCTGGATCTCATTGTTCAATCCTACTCTCGCTCGATCTCTCGGATCTTGTTTTCAACCACTATGGCTTTGTCAACCAGCTTCTGAAAGCTTACGTAGTCATTGTTGAGGAGCTGAACCTGGATCTCATTGTTCAATCCTCTCATGAACAGGTACTGCTTCCTCTGGTCTGAGTTGACATCCTCGGGGGCATACCAGGACAGTTGCGTGAACTTGTTGAGATACTCATTCACACTTTTCTGTCCTTGGCGGAGACCTTCGAACTCCTGCCTCTTGAGCATCATTACATCAGCAGGGATGTAATGAGAGCGGAAACTTTCCTTGAACTCAGTCCAAGTGATTGTCTCCGGGTTGACATGGGCGTTGCATAGGGCATCCCACCAGTCAGCGGCAGCTCCCATAAGTTGGTGCGATGCAAAGAGAACCTTCTCTCGGTCATTACACTGAACAATGGCAAGCTTTTTCTCCATGGATTTCGACCAGTCATCGGCCTCCATGGGATCAATAGCTTGAGCAAAGGTAGGTGGCCGAGTCCTCATGAACTCTCCCAGTTTGTTGTGAGCCGGCGGTGGTGGTGGCAGTGGTGCCGGAACAGGGATGTTGTTGGCCTGCAACTGACCCAAAGTTTGGATCATGGTTTGCATAAGCTGGTTCTGCATGGCCATCAATCTTTCCAGGTTGTTCTCGCCAGCTCCGGGGTTAACAGGAACTTACTCGTGATCATCCTCTTGGTTGTCACGGACGTTCCTTCAGCCGGCATTTCCTCTCACCATCAGTGAGAGAGATCGAAATAGAATAGAATGTTAGAAGGTTAGGTAGGTCCCTTCAACTATATACATCAAGGTGAGTTGGACTGTATATATATACTAGCCCATATGAGGATGTGAGCAAGTGCCGAGACATCTCACACCTCTTCCTACTTTCGTGTGGACATGGACAACGTTTTAAGACGTCCCACAACTCACACTAAGCACATAATCACAAACAATCATTGCAAGGGCTCATACAACTCCTATTCAAGGCTGGTTTCCTATGCCAAGGTAGTTTTAAAGCCAATCTAAGCGTCCTAGGATGCTTCCTTGGATCAGCGTGGCTTAGCTACCAATCTGTGTCCAATACCAATCTGTGACTCCTATTTAGGGGTGTAACCTACTGTTAACCCGGGGCTCTAATATCAATCTGAGATTTCTATCTAGGCGTGTAACCTACTGTCAAACCGTGGCTCTGATACCAATCTATGACGCCCTCGATTCTGTGGGAAACCACGGAACCGAGATGTGACGCCCTCAATTCTGTGGAAAACCACGGAACCGAGAACTAATGCATATGTGTGCCCAGGATGTTCATCACACATACACATATGTTCCGCAAACTGAATTCAGATTATATATCACCACGAATAACAGAGTTTATTACAGTACCTCATGAGTCTTGGACTCATGCTCACAGCGGAAGTCTTTATTTCTAGGCAGCGGAAGTCTTTATTCTAATGCAGAAGCAAAAACTAATGCGGAAGCAAAACTAAGCAGTAGTGGATCCATCTCCGCTCCTTTCCACAGGCAAGGTTGAGAACAGATCACACGCCTCAATGCCCCACGTGGTCTTCATAGTAAGCTTCTCCTGCTGCTGATGATGAAGTAATAATGCAAGGTTGAGTACAATGATGTACTCAGCAAGTGCGGGAAAAACACATGATATGCAGCTCATAACAAGGTAGGTATAAAAAGGCTCATTTGCAGAAAAGCAAATTTATAAATTCATGATAAAACATCAACTTAACTTTTAATGAATGTAATCCCACATGTATTAAATTACCAACATACCTTCATCGCTTTCCATGTTCATTTTTACTCACGAATACCTCCTCGTATTCGTTACCATCTCACGAATACCTCCCCGTATTCGCTACCATCTTAAAACAACTTCGTCTCACACCGAGACCAAACTCATTGCCATGACTCAACAGTCATGCAACCATCTTATCACCCGGACTCAACAGTCCCAAACCAAACCATAACCAAACTCATTAACCATAACCGATAACCATCCCAACTAATCATGGAAGTTTAGCCAGGTGCTCGTGACCGTAAGCTCGGCTATCATGATAGTTTTAGACTCTGCAGAGTTTGCACCTCTTTACCCACAAGTTTGTGATTTCGTCACCCGTCGGCGACTGCAGAACCTCCATTATACCAGTACACATCCGTTGGTGTATGGTCAAGAGATCACAAAATAGCCTTTACAAAGGGGCTACTAGATGTATGGACTCACTAAGGTTTCACCGGCAGGCTAGAATCTCCAGTTCTCCCACCCACGGGCCCCCTCTTGTGCCATGCAGTTCCCAGGGCAGTCCTCACTCGACTCCCATTCCCCGCGCCTTCCACAGTCCATAACACTCTAGCAACTTACCTAATTACTCAGCTAAGCCGCAACCATACTTGGCCTTGTGGTGGCACTGTTATCCTGGCATGTGCATGCATGAACCGGTCCATAGATCTATGGCAAGTAAACCACCATCTCATGCTACCTCATTCACAAACTCAGTCTTGCCTAGATCTCCCTCCGATCCACGTTCATTATTAACATCAGTTTCTCGTTATCATTACGAGTGCAGTTAGCTAGACACATCTATCTCGCTTCCCAATCCCATGGACTCAGCGAAGCATAAAGCAAAAACCATACCCGACTCATAAACTTCCAAGGCGACAAGTGTGGTTCAACCAAAACTAGTAAACTCCTATAAAAAGGGTTTCCCATCATGTTTGACTCAGCACACACACCTTTTCGCAAAAACAAAACAGTTTTACCCAAACCATAGGATCAATATGGTCAAGGAGCACTTGCCTTGTTCTTGCGGTTCCGGTTGTTCTTGAATCCTGAAACCTTGTTGCTGCAGTTCATCGTAGACAGCTCCCCGAGCTTGTTCTGCTAGGTAGGATCACGTGCATACAAGATTCACAACAATCAATATCATGCACAAACCTTAAACTAGATGCGATGATTCACATGCATGCTATCCTATGATTAATTTTATTAGATTGGTCTGTTCGTGTTTTTGCATGGCTTGCATGGACAGAGGTGTTCGGATCAAAGGTGGACGTGGCGATGATCTTGTCTTTAGATCAACCTGACCATCAAGTGATCTATCCACGAGAAGGCTTCTGTTCGTAAGGAATCAAAGAACAGATGCCTAGAAAACACAACGATATCGTAAGGCGGTATTGTGGCCTACCTTACGTTCCTTTCGGCCTTCGAGGTCCTCCTCAGACCGCTGTGCTTTCCTCCGGTGATCTTCCTTGTTGCGCTTCGGCGATGGTTTACTCGGCGAGTTAGGGCTAGGGCTCTAAGTCGTCAGCTCAGGAGTTGGAGAAGAAGTTTGTGGTTTCGGCCAGAGGTTCTGGGTTCTATTTATAATTGGGAAGAGAAGAGTCCTAATCTGATTGTATCCCGAATAAGAGTCTTATTCAGATTGTCGTTGGATCCTATCATCTTATCTTTAGCTGATTTGGTGCGGTAACGTTGTGGAATTCAGATCGGTTTCCTTTACGTACCGGTATTCTTACGCGTAACAGCCGCTCCAGAACTCGTTACCTTCACGGTGATGAGCTCCGGAGGCTCCACGTGTCCTTCCGGGGCCTGGTATCTCCTTCTCCGCAGAGACGAGCTCCGGTTGTACCGCGTGTCAGTCGACCGAGACCTCCCCCTCCTTTGGAGGTGAGCTCAGCGCACGCCACGTGTTGGCGCCGATCTTTCCTCTCTTCTTTCTTCAGGGACATGCCCCGAGGTCGACACGTGTCCAGCAGCGACACACCTCCCGGAGATAAGCTCCGGTGACGACGCGTGTCCAATAGAACAGGACCTCTCGGAGGTGGGCTCCGAGATCGACACGTATCCTGCGCGACTGGTCCTCTGATTTCCGCGAGGACTAGCTCCGAGGATGACACGTGTCTTGCGGAAAAGCCTTTGCTTCGTCCGCAGAGGCTAGCTACGTGGGCAACACGTGTCCCACAGGAACGGACCTCTCCCCTTTGTAGAGACGAGTCCCGAACCTGCCACATAGCTATTTTAGCGGCGGACCTCTCCCCACCTTGCGGGGATGAGCTCCAAACACGCCACGTGGCCAGCGGCCGCGGTAAGTTGTCTTTGGCGCTTTCAGAGAGCTGGGTTCGGCTCTTATTGGCTATCCTTTTGATATTTTTCTCTGTTCCTTCTTTTCTTAAAATGTTTCCTTTTCATAAAGCATGAACATATGCTGACACCCGAGATGAGGGTGTCACAAATCTACCCCCCCCCCCCCTTAAAGTGAATCTCGCCCTCGAGATTCATTAGTAGAAAATAGATGGGGAAACTCTGCCTTGATATCCTCTTCACGCTCCCATGTGGCTTCAGCTTCGGTGTGATGGCTCCATTGTACCTTGCACCATCGAATCACCTTGTTCCGGGTGACCCTTTCCTTTACGTCCAAGATTCGGACAGGGTGTTCCGCATAAGTCAGGTCCTTTTGATGTTCAAGCTCTCCCATTGATACTTGTTCCTCTGGTGCTCTCAAGCACTTCTTGAGCTGGGATACATGAAACACGTCATGTACGTCGGAGAGGTGGGTTGGGAGCTCTAGTTGATAGGCTACTTCTCCTCGCTTATCCAGAATCTTAAATGGTCCGATGTAGCGAGGTGCTAGCTTGCCTTTGACGTTGAAACGTCGTTGGCCTCGGATAGGCGATACCTTAAGGTATACGAAATCTCCTACTTCAAAAGTCAACTTCCTTCGCCTATTGTCCCGCATAGCCTTTCTGTCGTGACTGAGCGGCTTTTAAGTTCTCCCGTACCGTTTGGACTTGCTTTTCGGCTTCGTGTAGCACTTCTGGTCCAAACACCTGGTTTTCTCCGGTCTCATTCCAGAACAGCGGTGTCCTACACCGTCTACCATACAATGCTTCGAAAGGCGACATCTTTAAGCTAGCTTGATAGCTGTTGTTATAGGAGAATTCGGCATACGGTAAACTCCTACCCCAACTACGCCCATGTTTTAAGGCGCAAGCTCTCAACATGTCTTCCAGAATTTGGTTTGTCCTTTCGGTTTGCCCATCAGTTTGTGGGTGATAGGCGGAGCTAAAATCCAGTCGTGTACCCATGGCTTTCTGCAGCTTCCTCCAGAACCTAGAGGTAAACTGAGAACCTCGATCTGAGACTATCCTCTTCGGGACTCCATGACGGCACACGATCTGTTCCATGTACAACTCTGTCAAGTGTGCAACGTCGTAACTGGTCTTTACAGGGAGGAAATGGGCGGTTTTCGTCAATCGGTCCACAATGATCCAGATGGAGTCGTATCCCGACTGAGTACGTGGCAATCCGACGATGAAATCCATACTGATGTCCTCCCACTTCCATTCGGGTATTTTCAAAGGTTGCAACAATCCAGCGGGTTTTTGATGTTCGGCCTTCACCCGTTGGCATGTGTCGCATAGGGCAATGTATTCGGCTATATCCCTCTTCATACCATCCCACCAATAACAAGTTTTCAAGTCCCTGTACATTTTGGTGCTTCCGGGATGTATGGAATAGGGGGACTCATGTGCCTCCTTCAATATCATGTCGCGGAGGTGTCTTATGTTCGGCACACAAATCCTTTTTCCTAGCCAAAGCGTACCCTTCTCATCCTCCCTGAAATCTTTCTCTATTCCTTGTCGAATTCTTTCCTTGATCTCCTTGATCCCCTCATCCGTTGCTTGGCCCTCTCTTATCCTTTGCTCTAATGAGGAGTGGATCTCCATTATTTCCATGTTGTTCAAGAATCCGAGGTGTAACCGTTCGAACTCCTTACGTAGTTCGAGTCGTAGCTCCCGAATCGTGAGTTGGTGACATGCTCCCTTTCTGCTCAATGCATCAGCTACTACATTGGCCTTCCCGGGGTGGTAGTTGATTCCAACATCATAATCCTTGATAAGCTCTAACCATCGATGTTGCCTCAAATTCAAGTCCGTTTGTGTGAATATGTACTTGAGGCTTTTATGATCCGTATAGATCTCACACCGCTGACCAAGGATATAATGTCTCCAAATCTTCAATGCATGCACTACTGCTGCTAACTCCAAGTCATGTGTAGGATAATTAAGCTCGTGTTTCTTTAATTGCTGTGAGGCATAGTCTACCACTTGTCCTTCCTGCATGAGCACACATCCGAGCCCCTGTCTGGATGCGTCGCAATATATGTCAAAGCTCTTGCTTACGTCTGGCAATACCAGAACCGGTGCTGTGGTTAGCCTTTTCTTGAGTTCCTCAAAACTTCCTTGGCAGGCTGGTGTCCATTGAAGACCTTTCCCTTCATTAGCAACTCCGTCATAGGTTTTGCTATCTTAGAGAAGTCTTTAATGAAACGCTGATAGTATCCTGCCATCCCAAGGAAACTCCGAATATCCCTCACGCTCTTTGGTTGGTCCCACCTCAGAACATCTCTCACCTTTCCAAGATCAACCGATACCCCTTCCTCGGAGATAATGTGGCCTAGGAAAGATATTTCCTTTAGCCAAAATTGACACTTGTTGAGCTTGGCATATAATTGATGCTCACGCAACTTCTGCAAGGTCAATCTCAGATGTTCTTCATACTCCTCCTCACTTTTTGAATACACCATAATGTCGTCGATGAAAACCACGACGAACTTGTCCATGTACTCCATGAAGACCTTGTTCATAAGGTACATGAAGTATGCGGGTGCATTTGTCAACCCAAATGACATAACGGTATATTCATACGAACCATATCGTGTCCGAAAGGCTGTCTTAGGTATATCGGAGGGCTTAATCTTCAGCTGGAAGTATCCCGACCGAAGATCATTCTTGGAGAACACTCGGGCTCCTTTCATTTGGTCGAACAGGTTCTCTATACGGGGCAGAGGGTATTTGTTCTTGATTGTTACCTCGTTGAGAGACCTATAGTCCATGCACATCCTTTTGGTTCCATCCTTCTTGTCTACGAAGAGCACCGGGGCTCCCCATGGTGATGAGCTTGGACGGATAAAACCCTTTTCCAACTGTTCTTGAATTTGCTTCTTGAGTTCAACTAGCTCGTTGACGGGCATCCTATAGGGTCTCTTGGCTATGGGTGCAGTTCCGGGTACCAAATCGATGGCAAACTCGATGTCCCGGTCAGGTGGCATACCTAGAAGTTCTTCCGGGAATATGTCCGAAAATTCCTGAACCACTGGTATGCTGTCCAATGTTGTTCCTTCGATGTGGTTCAAATTTGCCCGTTCGGTTATTTGCTGGGCTGACTGAAACTTGACAAGAATACCGTGCTCGTTTGTCAACTTCACGCTTCTCTCAGCACATTAGATTACTCCGTTGTGCTTGCTTAGCCAATCCATTCCGAGTATGATGTCAATCCCTTGGGAGTCCAAGACAATAAGGTTGGTAAGGAAGTCTACCCCCCTTATTTTAAGGCTTACTTTAGGACATACTATATTGGTCCTCATTTCTCCTCCGGGAGAATTAACTAACATAGCACATTCTAAGTAGGATACGGGTAGATGATGTTTGGCAACGTATTTGGATGATATGAAGGAATGCGATGCTCCAGAATCAAATAAAATGGTGGCTGGGTTGGAGTTGGCAAAGAACATACCAATTAAGGCAGGAGGCATGGGCACACGAGGTGCCGGTGCAACAAATTGTTTCTGTGGTGGCTGACCAGGGCGGTACGCAGGAGTGATCGATCCATACTGCGGTGCAGGGGGCATGTACCTAGGTCGTACGTTGCTCCCTTGGGGCTGGTATGGCATCTTCCTCTTGCACTCTCGCTCGATCTCTCGGATCTTGTTTTCAACTACTATGGCCTTGTCAACCAGCTTCTGGAAACTTACGTAGTCATTGTTGAGGAGCTGAACCTTGATCTCATTGTTCAACCCTCTCATGAACAGGTACTGCTTCCTCTTATCTTAGTTGACATCTTTGGGGGCATACCGGGACAGTTATATGAACTTGTTGAGATATTCATTCACACTTTTCTGTCCTTGGCGGATACCTTCGAACTCCTGCCTTTTGAGCATCATTACACCAGCAGGGATGTAGTGAGAGCGGAAACTTTCCTTGAACTCAGTCTAAGTGAGTGTCTCCAGGTTGGCATGAGCGTTGCTCAGGGCATCCCACCAGTCAGCAGCGGCTCCCGTAAGTTGGTGTGAGGCGAAGAGAACCTTCTCTCGGTCATTGCACTGAACAATGGCAAGCTTTTTCTCCATGGATTTTAACCAATCATCGGCCTCCATGGGATCACTAGCTTGAGCAAAGGTGGGTGGTCGAGTCCTCATGAACTCTCCCAACCTGTTATGAGCCAGCGATGGTGGTGGCGGCGGTACCGGAACGGGGTTTTGGTTGGCCTGCAACTGACCCAAGGTTTGGATCATGGTTTGCATAAGCTGGTTTTGCATGGCCATCAACTTCTCCAGGTGGTTTTCGCCAGCTCCTGGGTTAGCAGGAACTTCATCATGGTCATCCTCCTAGACGTTCCTTCGGCCGGTGTTTCCTCTCACCATCTGTGAGAGAGATCGAAATAGAATAGGATGTTAGAAGGTTAGGTAGATTCCCTCTAACTATATGCATCAAGTTGAGTTGGACTATGTATATATTAGCCCATATGAGGATGTGAGCAAGTGCCGAAACATCTCACACCTCTTTCTTTTTATGTGTGGATATGGAAAACGTTTTGAGACGTCCCACAACTCACACTAAGCACGCAGTCACAAATAATCATCACAAGGGCCCACACAACTCCTATTCAAGGATGGTTCCCTATGCCAAGGTGATTTCAAGGCCAATATAAGCTATTTACCCTAGGACGCTTCCTTTGGTCATCGTGGCTTGGCTACCTTTGACTCCTATTTAAGGGTGTAACTTGCTGTTAACCCGTGGCCCTAATATCACTCTAAAGTTTCTATCCAGGCGTGTAACCTACTGTCAACCCGTGGCTCTGATACCAATCTGTGACGCCCTCAATTTTGTGGAAAACCACGGAACCGAGAACTAATGCATATGTGTGCCCAGGATGTTCATCACACATACACATACGTTCCACAAACTGAATTCAGATTATATATCACCACGAATAACAGAGTTTATTACAGTACCTCATGAGTCTTGGACTCATGCTCACAGCGGAAGTCTTTATTTCTATGCAGCGGAAGTCTTTATTCTAATGCGGAAGCAAAAACTAATGCGGAAGCAAAACTAAGCAGTAGTGGCTCCATCTCCACTCCTTTCCATAGGCAAGGTTGAGAACAGATCACACGCCTCAATGCCCCACGTGGTCCTCATAGTAAGCTTCTCCTGCTGCTGCTGATGAAGTAATAATGCAAGGTTGAGTACAATGATGTACTCAGCAAGTGCGGGAAAAACACATGATATGCAGCTCATAACAAGGTAGGTAAAAAAAGGCTCATTTGCAGAAAAGCAAATTTATAAATTCAGGATAAAACAGCAACTTAACTTTTAATGAATGTAATCCCAGCATGTATTAAATTACCAACATACCTTCATCGCTTTCCATGTTCATTCTTACTCACGAATACCTCCTCGTATTCTCTACTGTCGAAGTGTTCGGTCGACACTTCCCCCGGGCCTGCACTGGGCAGCCCGCGGAGGTTCTTTTTTCGGTGGGGCTAGTCCCTTGCGGAGAGCTTGAGCGTATGGATGAGTTAGTAAGAGCTTGACACGGCGAGTTTTACGTGGTTCAGGCTGCCGGAGCGTAAAACCCTACGTCCACGGCGAGCTATGGAGCTCGCTGTATTGCTTGCTGCTCAGAACCGGAGTCCTGAGCTTGAGGATGAGTTACAGCTTGGGGGTGAATGGCTAGCGTGTGAGTTGCGGGAGTGCGAACCCTTGTTATCGTCGCCTACCCGAGTCTTTTGTAGTCCAAGACTCGGGTGGCTTACAAGGGGGGGCCCGGGACCCGACAGGAGGTCCCGGGGAGATTGTTTGTTATCTACCGTATCAGCAGTTATGCCGGTAGTTGTCTCTGGTGAAGGCTTCTGAGTCTTCGTCTTGCAGCCCTGCCCATGCCGCATGCTAGTCGTAGTGGATGATGACGGCGGGGGCGGCATGGGATGTGTTGTCGCTGCGTTTATTGGCTGGCAGGCTCTGACACCGCGCGCCAGTCTGTGATGCGACTGGGCGCAACGGCACCTGACAGAGGCGTGCTCCGCGTCTCCGTGTCTTGGGAAGACGCGGGCCTTGAATACCTTGTACGGGCAAGGTATGGGGCGTCTTTACGCCCGCTGCCTATCGCTCGGGGGCAGGCAGCGTTCTTCTGCTGGCCACATGGCGGGCCCGGAGCCCTCCTCAGAGGAGAGCAGGGGTCCGACTCCGGGGGACACGTGGAGCCTTCGGACCTCTACCCGCGGAGGGGGAGGTTCGGCTTCTGTCGGCCACGTGGCGGGCCCGGAGCTCTTCTCTGAGGAGAGGGAGGTCCGGCCCCGCCGGATACGTGGCACCTTCGGGCCTCTCTCCCGCGGAGGGGGAGGTCCAGCTTCTGTATGCCACGTGGCGGACCTGGACTCTCCTCTGAGGAGAGGGAGGTCCGGCCCCGCCGGACGCGTGGCGCCTTCGGAGCTCTCCCTGCGGAGAAGGGCGAGTTCCTTAGGCATTTTCCCCTCTGCGCGGGGGTACCCCATATCGCGGGTACCGACAGTGGCCCCCGGGCCCATCTCGGGGGAGATAGCGAGCCCGAGGTGGGACCTCCGTCTCTTCTGATCCGCGCACTTTCTCTAAGTCCCGCATTGACCGCTGCCGGAGCACGAAAGGCCGCGGGATCGTGGGAGCGTGCGCCCACTTGATGGTTTCTTTTACTGCGACGGTTCCCAAGACTGCCACTTCTGCATGTTGCGGCGCTTTCTTCGGGAACCGCCCAAGTGCCTTGCCGGCTTCTCTTCTTAGGAGACTGACTCCTTCACCCACTGCTTCAGTTGGGTGGCTTGGGTCCACCTGTCATCGGCGCTCGGTCTTGGAGCCGAAGCGGTTGCCGATGCGGCGCATTCGAAGAGTTTCGAATCGCATGGAATTGCACCCGGGAAGTTTTTAGAGGGGACCTTACCCACACTGTGGCTTCCCTTCGCACTTCCCTGCATTTTTTCTTGGACTCTTGTGCCTTTGTCTTCTTCCTTTGAGTCCTCCATCGCCATGGCCTCCAACCCGCCACCAGAGAAGAAGCGCGCTCGATCTCCTCCAGCGGCGGCGTCTGTGCCAAGTCGGGGACCTGGGGTGCCTGGCACTCCTTCCGGTGGCGACTCAAAGAGGCCCCGGGCTGATGCGTTGAGGGGAGCTTCTGGGGCGTCCCCTGCTCCACCAGTTCAAGCAACTGCGGAGCGGCCGTCAGTGACGGCGGTGGGCTCTGGGAGTCCTACCCCGGCTCGGTAGTCGGGGTTCAGAGCCCGCTGGAATGTCCGTGCTTCCCGGCCATCCCCGACTGGCGGGGAGTCTGTGCCGTTGCGCTCGGAAACCAGGACAGCTGCCGCGACCCCCAAGCCAGCGCGAGCTTCTCCTGTTCCGGTGTGCCCGGACTCCGCAGCGGCGTCATCTCTTCCTGCCGAGACGGCCGCCGCGGCCCCCAGGCCAGCGCAGGTCGACCCTGCACCAGGCGGCCCGGCCTTTATTCCAGCGCCGCTGTGACGCCCTCAATTCTGTGGAAAACCACGGAACTAAGAACTAATGCATATGTGTGCCCAGGATGTTCATCACACATACACATATATTCCACAAACTGAATTCAGATTATATATTACCACGAATAACAGAGTTTATTACAACACCTCATGAGTCTTGGACTCATGCTCACAGCGGAAGTCTTTATTCTAAAGCGGAAGCAATTTAGCTAATGCGGAAGCAAATCTAAGCAGAAGTGGCTCCATCTCTAATCCCTCCACAGGCAAGGTTGAGAACATATCACACGCCATAATGCTCTACTTGATCTTCATAGTAGCCTTCTCTTGCTGTTGATGAAGAAATAATAATGCAAGTTTGAGCACAATGATGTACTCAGCAAGTGCGGGAAAACACATGATATGCAGCTCATAAACAAGGTAGGTATAAAAGGCTTATTTGCAGAAAAGCATATTTATAAAACCGTGATAAAACAGCAACTCAACTTTAGATGAATGTAGTCCCAGCATGTACTAAATTACCAACATACCTCCATCGCTTTCCATGTTCCATCCAAACATTAACCAATCCTTTACCCATGCTCACGAATACCTCCTCGTATTCGCTACCATCTCACCTCATGAAACAACCTTGTCTCACACCGAGACCAATCTCATATCATGACCCATCAGTCATGCAACCATCTCATCTCCCGGACTCCATAGTCCCAAACCAAACCATAACCAAGAACCTTCCCAATAACCATTCCAATAACCATTCCAATAACCATCCCAGTAACCATCCCATCTAATCATGGCAGTTTAGCCAGGTGCTCGTGACCGTAAGCTCAGCTATCATGATAGTTTTAGTAACTCTGCAGAGTTTGCACCTCTTTACCCACAAGTTTGTGATTTTGTCACCCGTCGGCGACTGCAGAACCTCCATTATACCAGTACACATTCGTCGGTGTATGGTCAAGAGATCACAAAATAGCCTTTACAAAGGGGTTACTAGATGTATGGACTCACTAAGGTTTAACCGGCAGGCTAGAATCTCCAATTCACCCACCCACGGGCCCCCTCTTGTGCCATGCAGTTCCCGGGGCAGTCCTCACTCGACTCCCATTCCCCGCGCCTTCCACAGTCCATAACACTCTAGCAACTTACCTAATTACTCAGCTAAGCTGCACCCATACTTGGCTTTGTGGTGGCACTGTTATCCTGGCATGTGCATGCATGAACCGGTCCTTAGATCTACGGCAAGTAAAACCACCATCTCATGCTACCTCATTCACAAACCCAGGCTTGCCTAGATCTCCCTCCGATCCATGTTCATTAACCTCATAAATTACTTATTATCAGTACGAGTGCAGTTAGCTAGACACATCTATCTCGCTTCCCGATCTCAGAGACTCAGCGAAGCATAAAGCAAAAACCATACCCGACTCATAAACTTCCCAGGCGACAAGGGTGGTTTAACCAAAACTAGTGAACTCCTATAAAAGGGTTTCCCATCATGTTTGACTCAGCACACACACCTTTTCGCAAAACAAAATAGTTTTACCCAAAACATAGGATCAACATGGTCAAGGAGCACTTGCCTTGTTCTTGCGGTTCCGGTTGTTCTTGATTCTCAAAACCTTGTTGCTGCAGCTCGTCGTAGACAGCTTCCTAAGTTTGTCCTGCTATGTAGGATTCACGTGCATACAAGATTCACAGCAATCAATATCATGCGCAATCCTTAAACTAGAAGCGATGATGCATATGCATGCTATCCTACGATTAGTTTTATTGGATTGATCTGTACGTATTCTTGCATGGCTTGCATGGTCAGAGGCGTTCGGATTAAAGGTGAACGTGGCGATGGTCTTGTCTTTTTAGATCAAACTGATCATCAAGTGATCTGCCCACGAAAAGGCTTCTGTTCGAAAGGAATCGAAGAACAGGCAAAGAGATGAACAACATGATGTCGTAAGGTGGTATTGAAGTCCTACCTTACGTTCTTCTTGTCTTCGAGGTCCCCTTCAGACCGCTTGGTTCTCCTCCGATGATCTCCCTTGTTATTCCTTTGGCGATGTTTTTGCTCGGCGAGTTAGGGCTAGGGCTCCAAGTCGTCGGCTCAGGAGTTGAAAGAGAAGTTCGTGGTTTCGGCCAGAGGTTTTGGGTTCTATTTATAATTGGGAATAGAAGAGTCCTAATCTGATTGGATCCCGAATAAGAGTCTTATTCAGATCTTTGTTAGATCCTGACGTCTTATCTTCGGTAACATCGTGGAGTTTAGATCGGTTTCCATTGCGTACCGGTATCTTTACGCGTAAAAACCGCTCCAGACTCGTTACTTTCGTTTTGAAGAGCTCTGGAAGTTCCACGTGTCCTCCGGGCCTGGTATCTCTTCTCCCGCAAAGATGAGCCCCGGTTGTGCCGCGTGTCACGAGCGAGACCTTCCTCTTCTTCAGAGATGAGCTCTACGCACGCCACGTGTTGGCGCCGGTCTTCCTCTTCTTCTTTCCTCAGGGACATGCCCCGCGGTTGACACATGTCCAATAGAACAGGACCTCTCGCAGGTGAGCTCCGAGATCGACACGTACCCCACGTGGATAGTCCTCTGATTTCCACGAGGACTAGCTCTGAGGATGACACGTGTCCTGCGGCAATGCCTTTGCTTCTTTCGCAGAGGCTAGCTCCGTGGGCAACACGTGTCCCACAGGATCGGACCTCTCCCCTTTGCGGAGATGAGTCCCGAGCCTGCCACGTAGCCAGCTTGGCGGCGGCCTCTCCCCACTTCGCAGGGATGAGCTCTGATCACGCCACGTGGCCTGCTGGCCGCGGAAGTTGCCTTCGACGCACTCTAAGGGCTTTATTGGCTATTCTTTTGATAACTCTTTCTGTCCCTATTTTCCATTAAAATGTTTCCGTCTCATAGGATACGAACATATGCTGGCACCCGAGATGAGGGTGTCACAAATCTACCCCCCTTAAATTGAATCTCGTCCTCGAGATTCGTTAGTAGAAAATAGATGGGGAAATTCGTCCTTGACATCCTCTTCTCGCTCCCATGTGGCTTCGGCTTCAGTGTGATGGCTCCATTGTACCTTGCACCATCGAATCACCTTGTTTCGGGTGACCCTTTCCTTTACGTCCAAGATTCGGACAGGGTGTTCTGCGTAAGTCAGGTCCTCTTGAAGTTCAAATTCCCCCATTGACATTTGTTCCTCTGGTACTCTCAAGCAATTCTTGAGCTGGGATAAATGAAACATGTCATGTACGTCGGAGAGGTGGTTTGTGAGCTCTAGTTGATAGGCTACTTTTCCTCACTTGTCCAAAATCTTAAATGGTCTGATGTAGTGAGGCACTAGTTTTCCTTTGACGTTAAAACGTCGTTGGCCTCGGATAGGTGATACCTTAAGGTATACGAAGTCTCCTTCTTCAAAGGTCAACTTCCTACGCCTATTGTCCGCACAGCCTTTCTGTCGTGACTGAGCAGCCTTTAAGTTTTCCCGTATCGTTTGGACTTGCTTTTCAGCCTCTTGCAGTACTTCGGGTCCAAACACCTGGTTCTCTCCAGTCTCGTTCCAGAACAGCGGCGTTCTACACCGTCTACCATATAAGGCTTCGAAAGGCGACATCTTCAAGCTAGCTTGATAGCTGTTGTTATAGGAGAATTTGGCATACGGTAAACTCCTATCCCAACTGCGCCCACGTTTCAAGGCGCAAGCTCTCAGCATGTCTTCCAAAATTTGGTTTGTCCTCTCGGTTTGCCCATCTGTTTGTGGGTGATAGGCGGAGCTAAAATCCAGTCGTGTACCCATGGCTTTCTGCAGCTTTCTCCAGAATCTAGAGGTAAACTGAGAACCTCGATCTGAAACTATCCTCTTCGGAACTCCATGTCGGCACACGATCTGCTCCATGTACAACTCTGCCAACTGTGTGACGTTGTAACTGGTCTTTACCGGAAGAAAATGGGCGGTTTTCGTCAACCGGTCCACAATGACCCAGATGGAGTCGTATCCTGACTGAGTTCTTGGCAATCCGACAATAAAGTCCATACTGATGTCCTCCCATTTCCATTCAGGTATTTTCAAAGGTTGCAACAACCCAGCGGGTTTTTGATGTTCGGCCTTTACCCGTTGGCATGTGTCGCATAGGGCAATGTATTCGGCTATATCCCTCTTCATACCATCCCACCAATAGCAAGTTTTCAAGTCTTTGTACATTTTGGTGCTCCCTGGATGTATGGAATAGGGTGAATCATGTGCCTCCTTCAATATCATGTCGTGAAGGTGTCTTATGTTTGGCACACAAATCCTTTTTCCTAGCCAAAGCGTACCCTTTTCATCCTCTTTGAAATCCTTTTCTATCCCTTGTCGGATTCTTTCCTTGATCTCCTTGATCCCCTCGTCCGTTGCTTGGCCCTCTCTTATTTCTTGCTCCAATGAGGAGTGGATCTTCATTATTTCCATGTTATTCAAGAATCCAAGGTGTAACCATTCGAACTCCTTTCGAAGTTCGGGTGGTAGCTCCCGAACCGTGAGTTGGTGGCATGCTCCCTTTCTGCTCAGTGCGTCAGCGACCACATTAACCTTCCCGGGGTGGTAGTTGATTTCCACATCATAATCCTTGATGAGTTCTAACCATCGACGTTGCCTCAATTTCAAGTCCGTTTGTGTAAATATGTACTTGAGGCTTTTATGATCTGTATAGATCTCACATCGATGACCAAGGATATAGTGTCTCCAAAACATCAATGCATGCACCACTGCTGCTAACTTTAAATCATGAGTAGGATAGTTAAGCTCATGCTTCTTTAATTGCCGTGAGGCATAGGCTACCACTTGTCCTTCCTGCATGAGTACACACCCGAGCCCTTGTCTGGATGCATCACAATATATGTCAAAGCTCTTGCGTACGTCTGGCAATACCAGAACTGGTGCTGTGGTTAGCCTTTCCTTGAGTTCCTCAAAACTTTCTTGGCAGGCTTGTGTCCATTGAAAGATGTTTCCCTTCGTTAGCAACTCCGTCATAGGTTTTGCTATCTTAGAGAAGTCTTTAATGAAGCGTCGATAGTATCCTGCCATCCCAAGGAAACTCCGAATATCCCTCACGCTCTTCGGTTGGTCCCACTTCGGAACATCTCTCACCTTTCCAGGATCGACCGATACCCCTTCCTTGGAGATGATGTGGCCTAGGAAGGATATTTCTTTTATCCAAAATTGACATTTGTTGAGCTTGGCATACAACTGATGCTCTCGCAACTTCTGCAAGGTCAATCTCAGATGTTCTTCATGCTCCTCCTCACTTTTTGAATACACCATAATGTCGTCGATGAAAACCACGACGAACTTGTCCAAGTACTCCATGAAAACCTTATTCATAAGGTACATGAAGTATGCGGGTGCATTCGTCAATCCAAAAGACATAACGGTATATTCATATGAACCATACTGCGTCTGAAAGGCTGTCTTAGGTATATCGGAGGGCTTAATCTTCAGCTGGAAATATCCCGACCGAAGATCAATCTTGGAGAACACTTGGGCTCCTTTCATTTGATCGAACAGGTCCTCTATACGGGGCAGAGGGTATTTATTCTTGATTGTTACCTCGTTGAGAGACCTGTAGTCCACGCACATTCTTTGGGTTCTGTCCTTCTTGTCCTCGAAGTGTACCGGGGCTCCCCATGGTGACGAACTTGGACGGATAAAACCCTTCTCCAACTGTTCTTGAATTTGCTTCTTTAGTTCAACTAACTCGTTGATGGGCATCCTATATGGTCTCTTAGCTATGGGTGCAGTTCCAGGTACCAAATCTATGGCAAACTCGATGTCCCGGTCAGGTGGCATACCTGGAAGTTCTTCCGGGAACACATCTGAAAATTCCTGAACCACTGGAATGTTGTCTAATGCTACTCCTGCAACATGGTTCAAATCCGCCCGTTCGGTTGCTTGCTGGGCTGACTCAAACTCGACACGGATACCGTGTTCGTTTGTCAACTGCACGCTTCTCTCAGCGCATTGGATTACTCCATTGTGCTTGCTTAACCAGTCCATTCCGAGTATGATGTCAATTCCGTGGAAGTCCAAGACAATAAGGTATGCAAGGAGGTCTACCCCCCCCCCCTTATTTAAGGCTTACCTTAGGACATACTATACTAGTCCTCATTTCTCCTCCGGGAGAATTAACTAACATGGCACATTCGAAGTGGGATACGGATAGGTGATGTTTGGCAACATATTTGGACGATATGAAGGAATGTGATGCTCCGGAATCAAATAAAATGGTGGCTGGGTTTGAGTTGGCAAGGAACATACCAATTGCGACATCCTCAGCCTGTTGTGCTTCCTCAGCAGTGACATGGTTAATGTGGCCACGAGCATAGTTCTGCGGTCCACGGTTCCCTTGGTTGTCTCCTCCGTTTGGTCGCTGGTTCTGCTTGGGCACGTTACCTTGCTGTCCAGGGCCTCTCTTCGGGCACTGGTTAGCGAAGTGGCCTACTTCCCCGCATACAAAGCATGCCCTGTTGCCTACGGCAGCAGGTACGTTGGGGCGGGGGTTTTGAACAGGAGCGCCATTGTTAGGCCGGGGTGCAGGAGGCATGGGCACTCGAGGTGCCGGTGCAACAAACCGTTGCTGTGGTGGCTGACCAGGGCGGTACGTAGGAGTGGTTGGTCCATGCTGCGGTGCAGGGGGCGTGTACCTAGGTCATACGTTCTCCCTTGGGGCTGGTATGGCACCTTCCTTTTGCACTCGCGCTCAATCTCTCGGATCTTGTTTTCCACCACAATAGTCTTATCAACCAGCTTCTGGAAGCTTACGTAGTCATTGTTGAGGAGCTGAACTTGGATCTCATTGTTCAACCCTCTCATGAACAGGTACTGCTTCCTCTGATCTGAGTTGACATCTTCGGGGGCATACCGGGACAGTTGTATGAACTTGTTGAGATATTCGTTCACACTTTTCTGCCCTTGGCGGAGACCTTCAAACTCCTGCCTCTTAAGCATCATTACGCCAACAGGGATGTAGTGGGAGCAGAAATTTTCCTTGAACTCAGTCCAAGTGATTGTCTCCGGGTTGGCATGGGCGTTGCTCAAGGCATCCCACCAGTCAGCAGCTGCTCCCATCAGTTGGTGCGACGCAAAGAGAACCTTCTCTCGGTCGTTGCACTGAACAATGGCAAGCTTCTTCTCCATGGATTTCAACCAATCATCGGCCTCCATTGGATCGCTTGCTTGAGCAAAGGTGGGTGGTCGAGTCCTCATGAACTCTCCCAACCTGTTATGAGCCGGCGGTGGTGGTGGCTGTGGTGCCGGAACGGGATTTTGGTTGGCCTGCAACTGACCCAAAGTTTGGATCATGGTTTGCATAAGCTGGTTTTGCATGGCCATCAACCTTTCCAGATGGTTTTCACCAGCTCCGGGGTTAGCAGGAACTTCCTCTTGGTCATCCTCGTGGACGTTCCTTTTGCTGGCGTTTCCTCTCACCATCTGTGAGGGAGAACGAAATAGAATAGAAGGTTAGAAGGTTAGGTAAGTCCCTTCAACTATATGCATCAAGGTGAGTTAGACTGTATATATTAGCCCATATGAGGATGTGATCAAGTGCCGAAGCATTTCACACCTCTTTCTTCTTACGTATCGATATGGACAACGTTTTTGAGACGTCCCATAACTCACATTAAGCACATAATCACACACAATCATTGCAAGGGCTCATACAGCTCCTATTCAAGGATGGTTTCCTATACCAAGGTGGTTTCAAGGCCAGTCTAAGCTATTCACCCTAGGATGCTTCGTTTGGTCAGCGTGGCTTAGCCTGTGACTTCTATTTAGGGGTGTAACTTGCTGTTAACCCGTGGCTCTAATATCAATCTAAGGTTTCTATCTAGGCGTGTAACCTATTGTCAACCCGTGGCTCTGATACCAATCTGTGACACCCTCAATTCTGTGGAAAACCACGGAACTAAGAACTAATGCATATGTGTTCCCAGGATGTTCATCACACATACACATACATTCCACAAACTGAATTCAGATTATATATTACCTCGAATAACAGAGTTTATTACAACACCTCATGAGTCTTGGACTCATGCTCACAGCAGAAGTCTTTATTCTAAAGCGGAAGCAATTTAGCTAATGCGGAAGCAAATCTAAGCAGAAGTGGCTCCATCTCTAATCCCTCCACAGGCAAGGTTGAGAACAGATCACACGCCATAATGCTCTACTTGATCTTCAAAGTAGCCTTCTCTTGCTGTTGATGAAGAAATAATAATGCAAGTTTGAGCACAATGATGTACTCAGCAAGTGCGGGAAAAACACATGATATGCAGCTCATAAACAAGGTAGGTATAAAAGGCTTATTTGCAGAAAAGCATATTTATAAAACCGTGATAAAACAGCAACTTAACTTTAGATGAATGTAGTCCCAGCATGTACTAAATTACCAACATACCTCCATCGCTTTCCATGTTCCATCCAAACATTAACCAATCCTTTACCCATGCTCACGAATACCTCCTCGTATTCGCTACCATCTCACCTCATGAAACAACCTTGTCTCGCACCGAGACCAATCTCATATCATGACCCATCAGTCATGCAACCATCTCATCTCCCGGACTCCATAGTCCCAAACCAAACCATAACCAAGAACCTTCCCAATAACCATTCCAATAACCATTCCAATAACCATCCCAATAACCATCCCAACTAATCATGGCAGTTTAGCCAGGTGCTCGTGACCGTAAGTTCGGCTATCATGATAGTTTTAGACTCTGCAGAGTTTGCACCTCTTTACCCACAAGTTTGTGATTTTGTCACCCGTCGGTGACTGCAGAACCTCCATTATACCAGTACACATCCGTCGGTGTATGGTCAAGAGATCACAAAATAGCCTTTACAAAGGGGCTACTAGATGTATGGACTCACTAAGGTTTCACCGACAGGCTAGAATCTCCAGTTCTCCAACCCACGGGCCCCCACTTGTGCCATGCAGTTCCCATGGCAGTCCTCACTCGACTCCCATTCCCCGCGCCTTCCACAGTCCATAACACTCTAGCAACTTACCTAGTTACTCAGCTAAGCTGCACCCATACTTTGCCTTGTGGTGGCACTGTTATCCTGGCATGTGCATGCATGAACCGGTCCTTAGATCTATGGCAAGTAAACCACCATCTCATGCTACCTCATTCACAAACTCAGTCTTTCCTAGATCTCCCTCCGATCCACGTTCATTATTAACATCAGTTTCTCATTATCATTACGAGTGCAGTTAGCTAGACACATCTATCTCGCTTCCCAATCCCATGGACTCAGCGAAGCATAAAGCAAAAACCATACCCGACTCATAAACTTCCCAGGCGACAAGGGTGGTTCAACCAAAACTAGTAAACTCCTATAAAAAGGGTTTCCCATCATGTTTGACTCAGCACACACACCTTTTCGCAAAAACAAAACAGTTTTACCCAAAACATAGGATCAATATGGTCAAGGAGCACTTGCCTTGTTCTTGCGGTTCCGGTTGTTCTTGAATCCCGAAACCTTGTTGCTGCAGTTCGTCGTAGACAGCTCCCCGAGCTTGTTCTGCTAGGTAGGATCACGTGCATACAAGATTCACAGCAATCAATATCATGCACAAACCTTAAACTAGATGCGATGATGCACATGCATGCTATCCTATGATTAATTTTATTAGATTGGTCTGTTCGTGTTTTTGCATGGCTTGCATAGACAGAGGTGTTCGGATCAAAGGTGGACGTGGCGATGATCTTGTCTTTAGATCAACCTGATCATCAATTGATCTATCCACGAGAAGGCTTATGTTCGTAAGGAATCAAAGAACAGATGCAAATAAAACACAACGATATCGTAAGGCGGTATTGGGGCCTACCTTACGTTCCTTTCGGCCTTCGAGGTCCTCCTCAGACCGCTGTGCTTTCCTCCGGCGATCTTCCTTGTTGCGCTTCGGCGATGGTTTACTCGGTGAGTTAGGGCTAGGGCTCTAAGTTGTCGGCTCAGGAGTTGGAAAAGAAGTTTGTGGTTTCGGCCAGAGGGTCTGGGTTCTATTTATAATCGGGAAGAGAAGAGTCCTAATCTGATTGTATCCCGAATAAGAGTCTTATTCAGATCGTCGTTGGATCCTATCATCTTATCTTTAGTTGAATTGGTGCTGTAACATTGTGGAATTCAGATCGGTTTCCTTTACGTACCGGTATTCTTACGCGTAACAGCCGCTCCAGAACTTGTTACCTTCGCGGCGATGAGCTCCGGAGGCTCCACGTGTCCTTCCGGGGCCTGGTATCTCCTTCTCCGCAGAGACGAGCTCCGGTTGTGCCGCGTGTCAGTCGACCGAGACCTCCCCCTCCTTTGGAGGTGAGCTCCGCGCACACCACATGTTGGCGCCGGTCTTTCCTCTCTTCTTTCTTCAGGGACATGCCCCGAGGTCAACACGTGTCCAGCAGCGATAGACCTCCCGGAGATAAGCTCCGGTGACGACGCGTGTCCAATAGAACAGGACCTCTCGGAGGTGGGCTCCGAGATCAACACGTATCCTGCACGACTGGTCCTCTGATTTCCGCGAGGACTAGCTCCGAGGATGACACGTGTCTTGCGGAAATGCCTTTGCTTCTTCCTCAGAGGCTAGCTCCGTGGGTAACACGTGTCCCACAGGATCGAACCTCTCCCCTTTGCGGAGACGAGTCCCGAACCTGCCACGTAGCTATTTTAGCGGCGGATCTCTCCCCACCTCGCGGGGACGAGCTCCGAACATGCCACGTGGCCAGCGGCCGCGGTAAGTTGTCTTTGACGCTTTCTGAGAGCTGGGTTCAGCTCTTATTGGCTATCCTTTTGATATTTTTCTCTGTTCCTTCTTTTCTTAAAATGTTTCCTTTTCATAAAGCATGAACATATGCTGACACCCGAGATGAGCGTGTCACACGAGAACTAATGCATATGTGTGCCCAGGATGTTCATCACACATACACATACGTTCCACAAACTGAATTCAGATTATATATTACCACGATTAACAGAGTTTATTACAATACCTCATGAGTCTTGGACTCATGCTCACAGCGGAAGTCTTTATTTCTACGCAGCGGAAGTCTTTATTCTAATGCGGAAGCAATTTAACTAGTGTGGAAGCAAATCTAAGCAGAAGTGGCTCCATCTCTACTTCCTCCACAGGCAAGGTTGAGAATAGATCACACGCCTTAATGCTCCACTTGGTCTTCATAGTAGGCTTCTCCTGCTGCTGATGAGGAGATAATAATGCAAGTTTGAGTACAATGATGTACTCAGCAAGTGCGGGAAAACATGATATGTAGCTCATGACAAGGTAGGTATAAAAAGGCTTGTTTGCAGAAAAGCAGATTTATAAAAACAAGATAAAACAGCAACTTAACTTTAGATGAATGTAATCCCAGCAAGTATTAAATTACCAACATACCTCCATCACTTTCCATGTTCCACCCGAACATTAACCAACTTCATTCTTACTCACGAATACCTCCTCGTATTCGCTACCATCTTATCTCATAAACAACTGCGTCTCACACTGAGACCAATCTCGTTGCCATGACTCACCAGTCATGCAACCATCTTATCACCCGGACTCAACAGTCCCAAAATCAAACCATAACATAATCAATAACCATAACCAAGAACCATCCCAATAACCATCCCAACTAATCATGGCAGTTTAGCCAGGCGCTCGTGACCGTAAGCTCGGCTATCATGATAGTTTTAGACTCTGCAGAGTTTGCACCTCTTTACCCACAAGTTTGTGATTTCGTCACCCGTCGGCGACTGCAGAACCTCCATTATACCAGTACACAACCGTCGGTGTATGGTCAAGAGATCACAAAATAGCCTTTACAAAGGGCTTAATAGATGTATGGACTCACTAAGGTTTCACCGGAAGGCTAGAATCTCCAATTCTCCCACCCACGGGCCCCCTCTTGTGCCATGCAGTTCCCAGGGCAGTCCTCACTCGACTCTCATTCCCCGCGCCTTCCACAGTCCATAACACTCTAGCAACTTACCTAATTACTCAGCTAAGCCGCACCCATACTTGGCCTTGTGGTGGCACTGTTATCCTGGCATGTGCATGCATGAACCGGTCCTTAGATCTACGGCAAGTAAACCACCATCTCATGCTACCTCATTCACAAACCCAGTCTTGCCTAGATCTCCCTCCGATCCACATTCATTAACAATATCAGCTTCTCATTATCATCACGAGTGCAGTTAGCTAGACACATCTATCACGCTTCCCAATCTCATGGACTCAGCGAAGCATAAAGCAAAAACCATACCTGACTCATAAAACATCCCTGGCGACAAGGGTGGTTTAACCAAAACTAGTCAACTCCTATAAAAAGGGTTTCCCATCATGTTTGACTCAGTACGCACACCTTTTCGCAAAACAAAACAGTTTCACCCAAAACATAGGATCAATATTGTCACACCCGGTTTTTCCGAAGAACAACCAAGTGAATATCACATGTATGCCAGGATCATTTTCTCATACATGTGATGACAAATAGTGAAGCATCATTTATTACAAGCCAGGTGTCGAATATAAATAAGTCTTACATAGCAAATGTCTCGATGGACAATAATAAGTTCATCACAAGTAAATAAATTAGCAGCGGAATAATTATTCTCGTAGGCTCCATCACAGGCGTTGCCCGGGGGTCTCCATGAACCTAGAAACCTTCTTCGGGTCCAAAGTCTTGGTCATTATACACCACCTCATTATCTTGACCTGAGCAGCAATATAAACCAACAAATATGCAAGGTTGAGTACCGATGGTACTCAGCAAGTGTGGGAAAGTTATGTCATGCATGGCTATAACAAGGGGAGGTTGAACTCATGGTTAAAGCACTACGCAATTAATACCTATCACCTTAGCTTATTAAGCACCTACATTACTACACAGTTGAAATGGTCCCAATCTCCCATCCCATCATCATAATCAAATAACCATAACATCATTTCCAATGTTAAGCTCCCCGCTTAACATCCACAACTTCCAAAACAATCAATCCTCTAATCATGAATAAGTCCAAGCCGCTCTTGACCGTGAGCACGGCTGTCATGACAGTTTTTGACTCTTCAGAGTTTGCACCACTGTACCCACATGTAGTGATTTCATCCCCCGTTGCCAGGTGGACTAAAAGAACCTCCATTGTGCCAGTGGCTACAAACCACATTCACACTTCCCAGGTGTGTAGCCAGGAGATCACTACGAAGCCTTTACAAAGGGATTCCCGACGAGCATGGGCCCACTGAGGTTTCACCCCTAACAGCATACAAGAGGCTCCAACCCCGCTGCAGTGGCCCCCTCTTGAGCCTTGCGGTTCATATGGTAGTCCAGCTGACACCTATTCCCCGCACCATCCAACACACCCATACTACGCCGGGGATACACCTAATTAATTGGCCAAGCTGCCCGATCTCAGCATGTGGTTGGCACGGTAAAGCCAGGTTACATGCTCCATGAACCGGTCCTTAGGATCCAGGCAAGTACTAAACACAAACCCGAGTCTCGTGCACCCAGCACACAACCAAAACATCCAACTTGCCTTGATCCCTACCTCTACATAACTCTCAATATCTCATTCAAGAGTATGGTAAAATAAACTGATGATCTCATATCCCAAATATCCCATTCTAAGCATGGCTAAGCATATGCATAATAAATGACATGATAAAATAAAACCCAACCCAAGCTACAAGGAAACAAGATAATGCAATTCTAGGGAAACTTCCTAACATGGGTTTCATATTTCAATTGACAATGCAAATAGTTCTAACTACACAACCTAGTATAGGATCAAAGTGGTCAAGGACACTTGCCTCCTTCCTGCTGCTCTTGAAATGGGTAGTCCTGATCTTGGAAAGGAATAACTTGCTCTTGAGCAGGTTCTACATCCTACCATCACACATAGCCAAAGAAAAACAACAATCATAAGACATAGTTCACACTTCCACTTCATACAAACCACACATTCATATTTATGAAAGTCTTTCACAATTATATGTGTTGTGGTTACTCTATGTGTGTTGATTTGTGGCTTGCATGCACTTTTGATCATATGTATATGATTCCTACTTTTGGTGTTCACATTTATACTTACATACTATATATATGAGTTTCCAATTTAAATAAATTCCTTATATTCAATTACTACACCTTTTAGCTACCTAGTATGCATGAATGGTATTTTCCTTCTCCATATGTGTCTTCATAATTTCTACCAACCCTCAACTGAATTCTTTGGATTTTAGAAACTCCATTTATCATTCATTAGTTGCTTTATTTTCAGATTTATTTCCTACGCCTAAGTGGGAACTTTATTATAAAAATAACAAGACACATCATCTAAACAGAATAGGTTCTGATCTAAAATATTTGCTAATATATTTTTGACCTTTTCCTCTGATGTAAACTATTTTACAATTATTTCCTATTTTCTAAAACTATTCTTTACTTAAAAATGTGTCCCTAAATGTGAATGATAAATTAAACAGATTCAATTCAGCCCAAAATATGTTTTTATCTCACTCCAAAGTTTTCTAAATACTGAGAAAGTTTTTAATTTAATTTTGACAATATGTTTGTCCCACTTTTAAATTTTAAACACTAGCCACATATTCAATTATCCTAATTTAAATATTAAACAGGGTTAAAAATATAAACTCACCCCACTACAGGGTCTATAATATTATTTTAACAATTTTCAGGGGTTTAGCTACACATAACAGAGGGGTTTTTCCTAACTTTTATTAAGTCTAGGGGCTAAAACTGATTTTTAAATGAATTTACATGATTTTCTGAAGTTCCAGGGGCTAGATCAGAAGTTTCCAGGGCTAGCTCTTATTTCCCGAGAACCCCAGGGGGTAGCACGTAAGATTTCCAGTCTTTATAACGCGGGGCTGACGTGGACCATCCGATTTTAAACCGACGGCTGAGATTATAACGTCGAACCGGTACGCGGGGATTTAAACCCTACCGTGCGATTTAAAATAAACGGCGCACAAGCGGCCACGTCGCTCTGATCGAGCGCGGGCGGCGCTGCCGGCGGCGCAAGGCCGCGGGAAGCGGCGATCTCGCCGGAGAGTTTCGGATCTTCGGGAATTCTTCCTAGAACTGTGATTTTATGGCATAGATCGGTGGAGGAGAGGTCAGGGATCTCACCTCGGGGGTTTTCTTGAGCTCGGAGGTCCTGGAAGGTGATCGGCGACGAGGTCCGAGGTGAATTCACGGCGAGGCTCATCGGTGCTGTGTTTACAACGCAAGTCACCGAGTTTTCTGCACCTGCAAGGTTCCCCGGAGGCGGTGGATCAAGACCAGCGAGTTAGATCGGAATTTCCGAGCGTAGATCGGCCAGAATTCGCCGGAGAAGGCTCGGGTTCTCACCGGAGGATAAACAGCAGATCGCTTGGGAAAAACAGAATGAGGCCGCGGTTTTTATAGACGGGGGAGGGCGGCGGGGTGGTTTATATCGAGTTTGTGTCGCCCCCGAACGGAATCCGGCTGGGATACGCGAGAATTCCCGATCGGTTTCGATTCGGGTGAGAGAGTCCGGCGCTGGCACGAGGTAGACGAAGAACTGGCGGGCCCCGCCTGTCAGTGGGAGGGAAGGGGCGCGCGGCTGCGGGCTGGCGCGGGTGCTGGGTGGGCCGGCTGGTGGGTTTCGGCCCACTGGCCGGTTTTTTTCTGTTTTCCTTTTTCTTTTTCTATTTCTTTTCTGTTTTGAGTTTAATTTGAATTCCAGTTTGAATTTGAATTTTCGCAAAAAATGCAATACGTCCAAAAAATTTTAAATTCCCCTCTTAACATGATTTAGGTTCTTAACAAGATTTTTGGGGTGTTACAGCTCTACCCCCCTTAAAAGAAATCTTGTCCTCGAGATTGGTGGTTCTAAGAAAACAATTCCGGAAATTGTGCCTTGAGCTCATCTTCCCGCTCCCAGGTGGCTTCCTCTTCTGAGTGATGCTTCCACTGCACCTTGCACATCCGGATTCTTTTATTTCTGGTGATGCGTTCCATTGTCTCCAAAATCTTGTATGGTTGCTCAGCATAAGACAAATCCTCAGCTACGTTCACTTCATTCATGGGTAACACCTCTTCAGGCGTCCTCAGGCATTTCTTGAGTTGTGACACATGGAATACATCGTGCACATCCGATAGACGAGCCGGTAACTCTAGTTGATATGCCACTTCGCCTTTCCTTTCCAAAACTTGAAAGGGTCCGATGTATCGAGGTGACAACTTCCCTTTCACCTTGAACCGACAAAGTCCTCTGATAGGGGACACCTTGAGATAGACATAGTCTCCCATGTTGAAAACGAGCTCTCTTCTTCTTACATCGGCGTAGCTCTTCTGGCGTGTCTGTGTTATCCTCAAGTTGTTGCGAATTTCCCTCACCTTCGCCTCGGCTTCTTGTAGTACTTCTGGACCAAACACTTTACTTTCCCCCGTTTGGTTCCAAAATAGGGGAGTTCTGCACTTCCTCCCGTACAAGGCTTCAAACGGTGACATCTTCATACTAGCTTGATAGCTGTTGTTATAGGAAAACTCTGCATACGGTAAGTTTTTATCCCAACTCCGATTGTTTTTGAGTGCACATGCCCTCAGCATATCTTCAAGAATCTGATTGGTTATTTCCGTCTGCCCATCAGTTTGGGGATGATAGGCAGAGCTAAAATTCAGATGGGTTCCCATGGTTTCATGTAACTTCTGCCAGAACCTTGAGGTGAACTGTGTCCCTCGATCCGACACAATTTCTTTGGCACTCCATGGTAACACACGATCCTTGACATGTACAATTCTGCCAATTTGGATCCGCTGTAGCTTTCCTTCACGGGGATGAAGTGAGCTACCTTGGTTAGCCAATCAATGATGACCCATATCGAATCATATCCTGATTGGGTCCTAGGAAATCCCACGATGAAATCCATGCTGATTTCTTCCCATTTCCATTCAGGCACTTTGAGTGGTTGCAATAATCCCGCGGGTCGTTGATGTTCTGCTTTCACCAACTGACATGTGTCACATAGGGCAACATGTTCCGCGACATCTCGTTTCATGCCATACCACCAATACCTGCTCTTGAGGTCCTGGTACATTTTCGTACTCCCAGGATGAATGGAATAGTCAGAATCATGAGCCTCCTTCAAAATCAATTCACGGATCTCCTTTACTTCTGGCACTCTGATTCTTTTCCCGTGCCACACCGTTCCTTGTTCATCCTCTCTGAAACCAGTGGCTTTAGTTTCCTTGATGAGTTGTCTGATCTCTTGTATCTTCTCGTCATTCTTTTGACCCTCGCGTATGTCTCGCTCTAGTGTGGAGTCCACTTCCATGGCGATGGCTTCACCACTATTCACAAGGCATAGATTGAGTCTTATAATCTCGTCCTTCAACTCTGCAGGCATGTCCTTCAAGCTCAACTTGTTGACCTGCACTTTCCGACTTAAAGCATCAGCCACGACGTTTGCTTTCCCAGGATGATAGTTGATGCCCACATCAAAGTCATTGATTAGCTCTAACCATCTCCTTTGTCTGAGGTTGAGATCTGGCTGTGTGAAAATGTACTTCAAACTCTTATGATCCGTATATATCTCCGTCCTCTTCCCCATCAAATAGTGTCGCCAAATTTTCAACGCGTGTACCACTGCGGCTAGTTCTAAGTCATGTGCAGGATAGTTTTTCTCGTGCTTCCGAATCTGCCGGGATGCATATGCCACGACATGCCCTTCTTGCATGAGAACACATCCCAACCCGTTTCCAGAGGCACCGCAGTACACCGTGAAATTCTTCTGCATATCTGGCATAACCAACAATGGGGCTGTTGTCAATCTTTTCTTTAGCTCCTGAAAAATCGTCTCGCAATGTGGCGTCCATGTGAATGTGATTCCCTTTTCCAACAGTTTGGTGAGGGGTCTCGAGATCTTAGAGAATCCCTCAATAAACCGTCGATAGTATCCAGCCAATCCCAAGAAGCTTCGAACTTCCCCGACATTTTCAGGGGTCTTCCATTTCTGTATATCCTCGATTTTGGCCGGATCCACGGAGATTCCTCCCTCCGAGATTATATGTCCTAAGAAGGGAACTCTCTTCAACCAAAACTCACACTTGCTCAACTTGGCATATAGTTGGTGTTCTCTTAGCCTCTGCAACACCAACCTTAGATGTTTCTCATGTTCTTCTTCATCTTTGGAGAAGACGAGAATGTCATCTATGAAAACCACCACAAATTTGTCCAGATATTCCATGAATACCTTATTCATGAGATACATGAAGTATGTCGGGGCATTAGTTAGCCCGAAAGGCATGACAGTGTATTCATACAGTCCGTACGAGATACGAAAGCTGTCTTGGGAATATCAGATTGCCTTATCTTGAGTTGGTGGTATCCCGACCTGAGATCAATTTTCGAGAACACACAAGCTCCCCTCAACTGATCAAAGAAGTCTTCAATGCGGGGTAATGGGTACTTGTTCTTGATGGTTACCTCATTCAAGGCACGGTAATCCACGCATAACCTTTGGGTTCCGTCCTTTTTGGGCACAAATATCACCGGAGCTCCCCATGGTGAGGAACTAGGGCGAATATACCCCTTCTCCGTCAATTCTCTCAAATGATCCTTGAGTTCTTCTAGCTGCTTGGAGTCCATCCGATAAGGTCTTTTGTAGATCGGGGCTGTTCCAGGTACTAGCTCAATTGCGAATTCCACTTCACGATCGGGAGGCATACCTGGCAACTCCTCCGGAAAAACATTTGGATATTCACTGATGGTCCTGATTTCCTCAACTTTCACCTCAACTTGATTTAATTTAATGTCCCTCCTAGGCTCGTGTATTGTTATGAACTTTACTCTTGTGCCACTAGGGTGAGTTAGTTCCACCGTTCTGGTCGAACAATGAATGATTCCCTTATGTTTGGTCAACCAATCCATGCCCAAAATAATATCGATCCCTTGGGAATCTATCACTATGAGGTTAGCAGTAAACACTACCCAATTAATGTTTAGATTCACCTTGGGACACACTTGTCTTGTCCTTATTTCTCCACCTGGAGAGTTTACGGCTAGCATATGGTTCATTTGTGTTGTTGCTAGGTCATGCTTCTTAACAAACCCTTGAGCAGTGAACGAGTGGGTAGCACCAGAATCAAACAGCAGGGTTGCAAGGTGTAAATTGGCAGGAAACTTACCAACTACCACGTCGGGTGCCTCTTGCGCTTCCTCCATAGTGACGTGGTTCACCCGTCCTCGCATCACATTCTGCTGTTGTGGCTGTGCGGGCTTCTTCTTTGGGCATTTATGGGCATAGTGCCCCACTTCACCGCAGCTAAAACATTGCACCCCAACCTTAGGTGCCTGACCTTTGTTGTCTTGGGGTTGGTTTGGAGGTCCCTGTACTGCTGGTCGAGGTGGATATGCAGGGCGAGGCTGCTGTACAAACTGACGTTGTGGCTGTGCTGGTGCTGCCGGAGGCCTGTAGTTCGGGTTGTACCCTCTTGGTGCTGAGTAGGGTACCGCAGCACGGTTCATCTGCCTTGTAGGTTGCTGCATCAGACGTGGGCGGGTGTTGCTCCCTGAGGCTTGGTGTGACCACCCGGCCTTCCTCTTATTCTCATTTTCCAATGCCTTCAGTTTCCTTTCCACCACAAACGCTCTGTCCACCATCTTTTGGAAGCTTTCATACTCATTTGAGGACATTGCACACTGCATCTCCGCGGTAAGTCCCTCCACGAAACAATAATGTTTCTGCTCATCAGTCTCTATGTCCCGTGGGGCATAACGGGATAGTTGAGTAAATTTAGTGAGGTATTCCCTCACCGTCATGTTTCCCTGCTGCAGTCCCAAGAACTCCTTCCGTTTGTTTTTGAGTTCACCTCTTGGGATATAATGGTTGCGGAAGCTACGCTTGAACTCTTCCCAAGTGATGTTCTCAGGGTCATGATGGGCAGCCACGTAGGCGGTCCACCAATCAGCGGCAGGTCCATGCAATTGATGAGAGGCAAACAGCACCCTTTCATACCCTTGGCACTGGATGATCCTCATCTTGCTTTCAATGGTCTTTAGCCAATCATCTGTCTCCAGAGGTTCAGCAGCACTTGCAAACTTTGGAGGTTGAGTTCCTAGAAACTCACTCAACCTTGGTTGGCGTGGTGCAGCTTGTGGAGGTGGAACTTGATGCAAGTTAGCCACCACTTGAGTCAAGTTCTGGATGAGCTGATTCTGATTCTCCAGCATTTGGTGGAGGGGATCAACTCCTTCACGGCGACCACCCTGGTCATGGCCTCCAGAAAGATGAGGGTTGCATGCCTCATCATTGTTGTTGGCGGGGTTGGCAGCACGTCCTTTTCCTCTTCCGGCCATCTGGCAGAATCAACCAATGTTAATTTAAAAGCATTTAGTATCATCTTACTACTTTCATTTGTTTGTACGTTGAAGTGTTGAGGCTTTGTTATACTTTTCTGAGGGTTCATTTCTCACACAAAAATAAATGCAATATTATTTCATGCGGGTTCACACACCAAAGCAAAACAATCTAAAGACGAGGCTGTGGACAATTGCTCATGGCTTCCACAACTCACGTCACACACCAAGCATTAACACACCATTAACTTAACGTAACGTCTCGACTATTCGACATCCTGCTAACTAAGGGAAGGTCTCTGCACTACTCGTTTTCTTGAGCTGGCTCCTTGGGATCTTCCTCATCATTTCGGCTGCCTTCTGACTCTGCTTTGGGTGGGGAGGCTGCTGGTGGAGAAGTGCGACGATGCCTGATCGCTCGGTGATCCAGAGAGTCAGGAGTCCATGTATCATTCACGGTGACACACAGTTCATTCCCATCTCCTCTTTCTCTCACCCTTAAGCAGGCTCGCAGCAACGCCTCCGTTTCGTTCAGGGTGTCCCGGACATCCTGAAGCTCTTGTTGACACTCCTGCAGTCGAGTGCTGAGCATAGCAGCATCCTCCAAGCACAAGTCCATGTGCTCATGGGAAGTCCCTTGCTGCACCGGCGGGTACTTGTACTCCGTGGTATCACTCTCACGCTGGAGGACATACATGTATTCAGTCCTGTCCAGGTGGCGACGATAGATGTGACTCTGGCAGGTGATGGCCTCCCAGGTGACATCTTTCTCCGCATCGACCTGTGTTGCTCGACAAGCTGGAGAGTGGTGGATCTTAAGCAGCTGATTTTCGTGTATAATTCTCATCTCTGAACTCCATTCTTCCCTCTTCTCACGGATGGTCCTGGTGGAGTTATAGTGGATGATTAGCTTGCCCGTATTGCCGGCGGCTTCGAGCATACGTCGAAGACGGCGCAACAAGCCTCCAACTGCCAATCCGTAGGAAAGGTACGTCACTGGACGGCTCTCCTCTCTTTCGGCAAGGGCAACTACGGGAACTCTCCCTCCTGTGGACATGCGAGCGGTGCAAATCATGCGAACCATCTAAAACAAAAAGCATTTAAACTTAGATTAGATAACTTTTTAAACAAAAATCCTATTTTGAATGAAAATTGGGGTAAGATGAAGAAAGTGACTCCTTAAATAACACTTTTCAACACATACCTTGTAAAAATAGTTTTTAAGAAAATAAGGCCCTTAAATACGTCCATTTCTACCTAGGTCCACGTTCCTACGAGCAACCTTGGCTCTGATACCACCTCTGTCACACCCGTTTTTTTCCGAAGAACAACCAAGTGAATATCACATGTATGTCAGGATCATTTTCTCATACATGTGATGACAAATAGTGAAGCATCATTTATTACAAGCCAGGTGTTGAATATAAATAAGTCTTACATAGCAAATGTCTCGATGGACAATAATAAGTTCATCACAAGTAAATAAACTAGCAGTGGAATAATTATTCTCGTAGGCTCCATCACAGGCGTTGCCCGGGGGTCTCCATGAACCTAGAAACCTTCTCCGGGTCCAAAGTCTTGGTCATTATACACCACCTCATTATATTGACCTGAGCAGCAATATAAACCAACAAACATGCAAGGTTGAGTACCGATGGTACTCAGCATGTGTGGGAAAGTTATGTCATGCATGGCTATAACAAGGGGAGGTTGAACTCATGGTTAAAGCACTACGCAATTAATACCTATCACCTTAGCTTATTAAGCACCTACATTACTACACAGGTGAAATGGTCCCAATCTCCCATCCCATCATCATAATCAAATAACCATAACATCATTTCCAATGTTAAGCTCCCCGCTTAACATCCACAACTTCCAAAACAATCAATCCTCTAATCATGAATAAGTCCATGCCGCTCTTGACCGTGAGCACGGCTGTCATGACAGTTTTTGACTCGGCAGAGTTTGCACCACTGTACCCACATGTAGTGATTTCATCCCCCGTTGCCGGGTGGACTAAAAGAACCTCCATTATGCCAGTGGCTACGAACCACATTCACACTTCCCAGGTGTGTAGCCAGGAGATCACTACGAAGCCTTTACAAAGGGATTTCCGACGAGCGTGGGCCCACTGAGGTTTCACCCCTAACAGCATACAAGAGGCTCCAACCCCGCTGTTGTGGCCCCCTCTTGAGCCTTGCGGTTCATATGGTAGTCCAGCTGACACCTATTTCCCGCACAATCCAACACACCCATACTATGCCGGGGATACACCTAATTAATTGGCCAAGCTGCCCCATCTCAGCATGTGGTTGGCACGGTAAAGCCAGGTTACATGCTCCATGAACCGGTCCTTAGGATCCAGGCAAGTACTAAACATAAACCCGAGTCTCGTGCACCCAGCACACAACCAAAACATCCAACTTTCCTTGATCCCTACCTCTACATAACTCTCAATATCTCATTCAAGAGTATGGTAAAATAAACTGATGATCTCATATCCCAAATATCCCATTCTAAGCATGGCTAAGCATATGCATAATAAATGACATGATAAAATAAAACCCAACCCAAGCTACAAGGAAACAAGATAATGCAATTCTAGGGAAACTTCCTAACATGGGTTTCATATTTCAATTGACAATGCAAATAGTTCTAACTACACATCTTAGTATAGGATCAAAGTGGTCAAGGACACTTGCCTCCTTCCTGCTGCTCTTGAAATGGGTAGTCCTGATCTTGGAAAGGAATAACTTGCTCTTGAGCAGGTTCTACATCATACCATCACACATAGCAAAAGAAAAACAACAATCCATAAGACATAGTTCACACTTCCACTTCATACAAACCGCACATTCATATTTATGAAAGTCTTTCACAATTATATGTGTTGTGGTTACTCTATGTGTGTTGATTTGTGGCTTGCATGCACTTTTGATCATATGTATATGATTCCTACTTTTGGTGTTCACATTTATACTTACATACTATATATATGAGTTTCCAATTTAAATAAATTCCTTATATTCAATTACTACACCTTTTAGCTACCTAGTATGCATGAAAGGTATTTTCCTTCTCCATATGTGTCTTCATAATTTCTACCAACCCTAAACTGAATTCTTTGGATTTTAGAAACTCCATTTATCATTCATTAGTTGCTATATTTTCAGATTTATTTCCTACGCCTAAGTGGGAACTTTATTATAAAAATAACAAGACACATCATCTAAACAGAATAGGTTCTGATCTAAAATATTTGCTAATATATTTTTGACCTTTTCCTCTGATGTAAACTATTTTACAATTATTTTCCCTATTTTCTAAAACTATTCTTTACTTAAAAATGTGTCCCTAAATGTGAATAATAAATTAAACAGATTCACTTCAGCCCAAAATATGTTTTTATCTCACTCCAAAGTTTTCTAAATACTGAGAAAGTTTTTAATTTAATTTTGACAATATGTTTGTCCCACTTTTAAATTTTAAACACTAGCCACATATTCAATTTTCCTAATTTAAATATTAAACAGGGTTAAAAATATAAACTCACCCCACTACAGGGTCTATAATATTATTTTAACAATTTTCAGAGGTTTAGCTACACATAACAGAGGGGTTTTTCTTAACTTTTATTAAGTCCAGGGGCTAAAACTGATTTTTAAATGAGTTTACATGATTTTCTGAAGTTCCAGGGTCTAGATCAGAAGTTTCCGGGGCTAGCTCTTATTTCCCGAGAACCCCAGGGGAAAGCACGTAAGATTTCCAGTCTTTATAACGCGGGGCTGACGTGGACCGTCCGATTTTAAACCGACGGCTGAGATTATAACGTCGAACCGGTACGCGGGGATTTAAACCCTACCGTGCGATTTAAAATAAACGGCGCACAAGCGGCCACGTCGCTCTGATCGAGCGCGGGCGGCGCCGGCGGCGCACGGCGGCGGGAAGCGGCGATCTCGCCGGAGAGTTTCGGATCTTCGGGAATTCTTCCTAGAACTGTGATTTTATGGCATAGATCGGTGGAGGAGAGGTCGGGGATCTCACCCCGGGGGTTTTCTTGAGCTCGGAGGTCCTGGTAGGTGATCGGCGACGAGGTCCGAGGTGAATTCACGGCGAGGCTCGTCGGCGCTGTGTTTACACCGCAAGTCACAGAGTTTTCTGCACCTGCAAGGTTCCCCGGAGGCGGTGGATCAAGACCAGCGAGTTAGATCGGAATTTCCGAGCGTAGATCGGCCAGAATTCGCCGGAGAAGGCTCGGGTTCTCACCGGAGGAAAAACAGAAGATCGCGTGGGAAAAACAGAACGAGGCCGGGGTTTTTATAGACGGGGGAGGGCGGTGGGGTGGTTTAGATCGAGTTTGCGTCGCCCCCGAACGGAATTCGGCTGGGATACGCGAGAATTCCCGATCGGTTTCGATTCGGGTGATAGAGTCCGGCGCTGGCGCGAGGTAGACGAAGAACTGGCGGGCCCCGCCTATCAGTGGGAGGAAAGGGCGCACGCGGCTGCGGGCCGGCGCGGGTGCCGGGTGGGCCGGCTGGTGGGTTTCAGCCCACTGGCCGGTTTTTTCTGTTTTCCTTTTTCTTTTTCTATTTCTTTTCTGTTTTGAGTTTAATTTGAATTCCAGTTTGAATTTGAATTTTTGCAAAACATGCAATACGTCCAAAAATTTTTAAATTCCCCTCTTAACATGATTTAGGTTCTTAACAAGATTTTTGGTGTGTTACAAATATGGTCAAGGAGCACTTGCCTTGTTTTTGCGGTTCCGGTTGTTCTTGGATCTCAAAACCTTGTTGCTGCAGTTCGTCGTAGACAGCTCCCTGAGCTTGTCCTGCTATGTAGGATCATGGGCATACAAGATTCACAGCAATCAATATCATGCACAAACCTTAAACTAGATGTGATGATGCATATGCATGCTATCCTATGATTAGTTCTATTAGATTTGGTTGGTATGTGTTCTCGCATGGCTTGCATGGACAGAGGTGTTCGGATCAAAGGTAGACGTGGCGATGATCTTGTCTTTAGACCAACCTGATCATCAAGTGATCTGTTTGAAATGAATCAAAAAACAGATGCAAAAAGAACACAACGATGTCATAAGGTGGTATTGGAGACCTACTTTATGTTCTTCTTGGCCTCGAGGTCCTCCTCAGATCGTTGGGCTTTCTTCCGGCAATCTTCCTTGCTGCACTCCGGCGATGGTTTACTCGGCAGGTTGGGACTAGGGCTCTAAGTCATCGGCTCAGGAGCTGGAAAAGAAGTTTGTGGTTTCGGCCAGAGGTTCTGGGTTCTATTTATAATCGGGAAGAGAAGAGTCCTAATCTGATTGTATCCCGAATAAGAGTCCTGTTCAAATTTGTCGTTGAATCTTATAACTTATCTTTGGTTGATTTGGTACGGTATCATTGTGGAATTCAGGTCGGCTTCTGTTCCGGTATTTCTTCGTGTAAAGAATCCAAAAACCGTCCCTAGAACTCGTTACCTCCACGGTGATGAGCTTCGGAGGCTCCACGTGTCCACAGGGTCCTGGTCTCTCCCTTTCCGCAGAGACGGGCTCCGGTTGTGCCGCGTGTCAAACGAGCAAGACTTCCCACTTCTTTGGAGGTGCGTGCGCCACGTATCCTGGCGGTCTTTCCTTCCTTTCCTTAGAGACGTGCTCCAAGGTTGACACGTGTCCAATAGTGTCGGACCTCCCGGAGATAAGCTCCGGTGGCGACACGTGTTTGATACAACCGGACCTCTCAGAGATGAGCTCCGAGATCGACACGTATCCCGTGCGACCAGTCCTCTGATTTTCACGATGACTAGCTCCGGGGGCAACACGTGTCCCATAGGGTCGGACCTCTCCCCCTTTTGCGGAGATGAGCCCCGAGCCTGCCACGTAGCCTACTTTAGCAGCGGACCTCTCCCCTCTTCGCAGGGATGAGCTCCGAACACGCCACGTGGTCAGCGGGCCGCGGAAGTTTTCTTCGGCGCTCTCTGAGAGCTGGATTCGGCTCTTATTGGCTATCTTTTTGATATTTTTCTCTGTTCCTACTTTTCTTAAAATGTTTTCTCGTCATAAAGCATGAACATATGCTGACACCAGAGATGAGGGTGTCACACCGGAGCTGTCTTGCGGAGTAGCTTGGGGTCCGGAGTCATTGGACACGTGGCAATGCCGGGGCTCTCCTTGGCAGGGGGCGTCCGGAGCTATCATGCACGTGGCCGTACCGTTGCCCTCCTTGGCAGGAAGGGACGCCTGGAGTTGTTGCCTACGTGGAAGCATCGGAACCCTCCAATGTTGGAGGTCAGGCCCGGAGCCGTAGGACACTTGGCATCTCCGGACGCCTGGAGTTGTTGCCTACGTGGCAGCACCGGAGCCCTCCCATGCTGGAGGTCGGGCCCGGAGCAGTAGGACACATGGCACCTCCGGAGCTATCCTTGGCGGGGGATGTGGCTCAGAGGTTCCGGACATGTGGCAGTGTCAAAGCCCTCCATGGTGGGAGGTCGGGTCCGGCACCATCGGACACGTGGTGGCTCCGGAGCCATCCTCGACTGGTAGTGAGACTCAGGGCTTGTAGACACGTGGCAGCCTCAGAGCCCTCCTTAGCAGGTGGTCGAACCCGAGGCCTAGGACACGCGCCTTCTCATGAGTGCTCCCTACCTAGCGGTTGGGCCCAGCCTGCAGGCTGGGTCCCTGTCTTCTGCATATGTGCTAGCATATGTCTTCGTTTGCTCTTACACACGGGGGTACCCGGTATTGAGGGTACCGACACATATATATAACATCACAGACAGTTCACATTACAATCTTATCAAATATAAGACACGACACTACACACTCCCACGTACGCTACCTCCGTAGCCCGGAATGTCGTCCTTGCGTAGTGCTCCATGTCCCGGTAGCTGCAGCGATGGAGTTTGAGTCTCCCCCGTTGATCCCTGTCATATACAAGTATAGTTAAAGCAATTATGGCTAAGTTTGACTATGTTTGAGCAATTATAGCTAAGTTATATTATGTTTAAGTAATTGTGGCTATGTTTGGCTATGCTTGAGCAATTATGACTATGTTTGGCTATGTTTGAGCAATTTTGACTAAGTTCGGCTATGTTTGAGCATTTATGGCTAAGTTTGTCTATGTTTGAGCAATTATGACGAAATTTGGTTATGTTTGACTAATTTTGGCTCAGTTTGCTATAGTAATCTAATTTATGTTTATTTGAAGAAGTCAACATCAGCTATCACGCGTCTACATCTATTAGAAAGGGTGTGTACTAAACCCACCAAAGAGTGACTGAAAGAGTTTGCTTACAACGAGACACGGGATCCGGATCCTGAGGAAAATTTGGCAGTATAACTCTGTAGTTCTCCAATTGCTCGCCCCAAAATATTGCAACAGATAACAACAGGGTTATACAACCGAAACTTCAATCTGATCCAGATCTCGCGTATCACCATAAGCATCCTCTCTCTGACACTCTTAGGTTGTCCAATAAAGGGACAATTACGAACCGACACAGGTCACATGCGTAGCACAATTGACAGGTGCTGGTTTGAAATGGGTGACTCATAGGTTACGTCACTCATTTTTTATTCATTCTGTCGGTACCCTCAATATGGGGTACCCCCTCGCACAGGGGAAATCGCCTAAGGACTTTGCCCCTTCCGCATGGGCAAGCTCCGAAAGCCCCACGTGTCCTACGGGGCCGGACCTCCCTCTCCTCAGAAGAGATCTCCGGGCCCGCCACGTAGCCGGCAGAGCCGGAACTTCCTTCTCCGCAGGGAGAGCTCCGAAGGCTCCACATGTCCAAGCGGGGCCGGACCTCCCTCTCCTCATATGAAAGCTCTGGGCCCGCCATGTGGCCAGCAGAGCCGGACCTCCCTTCTCCGCAGGGAGAGCTCCGAAGGCTCCACGTGACCAAGCGGGGCCGGACCTCCCTCTCCTCAGAGGAAAGCTCCGGGCCCGCCACATGGCCAGCAGAGCCGGACCTCCCTTCTCCGCAGGGAGAGCTCCGAAGGATCCAAGTGTCCAGCAGGGCTGGACCTCCCTCTCCTCAGAGGAGAGCTCCGGGCCCGCCACGTGGCCAGCAGAGCCGGACCTCCCCCCTCCGCGGGGAGAGCTCCAAAGGCTCCACGTGTCTAGCGGGGCCGGGCCTCCCTCTCCTCAGAGGAGAGCTCCGGGCCCGCCACATGGCCAGCAGAACAGCACTACCTGCCCCCGCGCGGTAGGTAGCAAAAGTAAAGACACACCATACCTTGTCCGTACAAAATATTCAAGACCCGCGCCTTCCCAAGGCGCGGAGACGCGGAGCACGCCGCTGTCAGGTGCCGTTGTGCCCAGTCGCATCGCAGTGAAGACTGGCACGCCGGGTCAGAGGCTCTACACCAATAAACACAGCAACAAGACATCCCCTGCTGCCCCTGCCGTCATCAACCACTACGCCTAGCTTGCAGCGTGGGCAGGGCGGCAACACGAAGACTCAGAAGGCCTCGCCAGAGACAACTACCGGTGTAACTGCAGGATACGGTAGATGGCAGGCAATCTCCCTGGGACCACCTGTCGGGTCCCGGGCCCACTTTGTAATCCGCTCGAGCCTTGGACTATAAAAGGCTCGGGTAGGCAACGTTGCAAAGGATTTGCACTCTAGTGTGGTTCGCACTCTAGTGTGGTTCATACTCTAGTGTGGTTCGCACCCTAGTGGTTCAAACTCCGTTCGGCTTCTTGCACACTCACACGCTCAACACTCACGCAAGACAACGAGCACCTCTGCTCACCGTGGATGTAGGGTTTTACGCTACGGCGGCCTGAACCACGTAAAAAATCTCTGTGTCAACCTTCTCCTTCCATCGTCTCTAACGCATAAGCTCTCCGTGAGTGACTAGCCTCTCCGAAAAAGAACCTCCGTGGGCTGCCCAGAGCAGGCCCCGGGGGAAGTGTCGACAGCTACACTTCGACATTTGGCGTGCCAGGTAGGGGGCTATTCCCTTGCGCGACGAGCTTACGCCGATGAAGATGACAAAGCTTCCTTCAGCGGCAAGCTCTCCTCGCCCACGTTCCCGACGAACGGTGACCAGAGGGGACTACATCTCGACACACTGGGGACGGAGTGTGTCGGGGCAAGCTGGAAGCCAGCAGCCGACTCCGGCAGCGCAGACTCCAGCAAGCCCAAGATCTGCTGCAGCACTGAGTGTCTCCCATGGGAGTGCACTAGCTGCAGCACGAGCGCTTCTACGCAATCCACCTGCTGGGGACGCGCCTCAGGCAGCGACCCAGCAGTGGATTCGTGACGTAGACCGTCTCATCGTCGCCGCCGCCAACCCTCAGCTTCGGCGGGGATGATGTCCCAGTCAACTGGCCGTGTCGCTGTCGCGCACGCCAGCGGTTTGACGGGCAGATAGCAGACTCTCGCTCCACCAGGCTCCCATCGGCCGACCTGAGGTCGGAGCTGGAACGACGTCACCTGGGCAAAGATGCCCGTGTGGTCATCGAGTGACCGCGAGAAGGGCGTCGCAACCAAGAGGCAGGCGACAGCATGTCGACCGCCTCGACCCAGCCTGGGCCGCAGACGTTTGCTACGCGATCTCTGCCCCAGGCATACGCCACGCAGCATATGCCTCAGCCATATGCCCTGCAAATGGCGCCCCCGGTTTATGGCGCACCTTTGCCCATGCGGGGGTACATGGTGCCAACAGCGGACCAAGCGTTCGCGGCACCAACACCTGCAGCAACAGGAGCAGGATGTGCGGCCCTGCCGCCACACCTTCACTTCACGAAGTGGCAGCGCAAGTTCCGGCCGCACCTGCCTGAGAAATACGACGGCAGCGTAAACCCGGTGGAGTTCCTCCAGATCTACTCCACTGCCATCCTTGCTGCAGGAGGGGATGAGTCGGTCATGGCCAACTACTTCCCCGTCGCCTTGACCGGCCCAGCACGGTCTTGGCTCATGAATCTGCCCCAGGATTCCATAACCTCCTGGGGATAGCTCTGCCGGCAGTTTACTGCAAACTTCGGCAGCTCCTACACCCGGCCTGGCACGGAGCTCGACCTCCATGCCATCCAACAACAACACAGAGAGTCGCTGTGCTCCTTCATCCAGCGGTTCTCCCAGATGAGGAATACCATCCCCCACATCCAAAATGCTTCTGTGGTGGTGGCGTTCCGGCAGGGTGTAAGAGACAAGAAGATGCTCGAGAAGCTCGCGACCAGAGAAGTGCGCGACGTCTCAGAGCTCTTCAGCCTGGCGGACAAGTGCGCCAGGGCAGCAGAAGGGCACAACTGGCACTCACAGCCAGTCTCCGAAGCCGAAGAACAGCCCAGACCAAGTGCTGCTCCCGAGCTCCGGCGGCAAGATCATGCTGCCGACCGAAGCTCCAGTTGCAGCAGCTGCAGCACCCACCGGAGCTCGGGGGCCACACCCCGACAAAAGGCCGTGACAGTCACCAGCCCCAGACGGTGACCACGGCGAGCCGTGCCCCGTGCACAACACCAGCATCCACACTGCTGCTGAGTGCCGGGAGATCCAGAAGCTCGCGGAGCGCTTCCGCAAGGGGAAGCAACTGCGTGCGGACTCCCCTCCTTTTTGTCAGAGGGAGGGCAAGCAGAAGGTTGACGCCCGCAACAATATCGACCTGCAGATGGAGTTCCAGGAGCCCCAGCGCGCCGTAAAGGTGGTGCACGACCATGAGGGCTCCAGCTCCAGTGGCGACAAGCGCCGGAAGGCGCTCTACGTCATCTACGGCGGGTCCTCTGACCCCTTGTCTCGGAGTGCAGTCAAGACTCTGTGCCGAGCAGTGGCGTCGGTGGCTCCTGTCCCAAGTGCAGCACCGCACCTCAAGTGGATGGGGACCCCCATCAGCTTCGACGCCACCGACTGCCCCAAGAACATGGCTGGGGCCGGGCAGCTACCGCTCTTGGTAGCCCCCACCATCGCCAACATGAAGATGTGCCACGTTCTGGTAGATGGCGGAGCCAGCCTGAACCTCATCAGCCGCGCAGCTTTCCAGAAGCTGCAAATCCCAATGGCCAAGCTCACCCCCTCGAGCCCGTTCTCAGGGGTAGGGCCGGGACAAGTCGTCCTGTCGAAGTGTTCGGTCGACACTTCCCCCAGGCCTGCACTGGGCAGCACGCGGAGGTTCTTTTTTCAGAGGGGCTAGTCCCTAGCGGAGAGCTTGCGCAGATGGAACGAGTTAGTAAGAGCTTGACACGCCGAGTTTTACGTGTTTCAGGCCGCCGGAGTGTAAAACCCTACGTCCACGGCGAGCTATGGAGCTCGCTGTATTGCTTGCTGCTCAGGGCCGGAGGCCTGAGCTTGGGGGTGAGTTACAGCTTGAGAGTGTATGGCTAGCGTATGAGTTGCAAAGTGCAAACCCTTGCTATCGATGCCTACCCGAGCCTTTTATAGTCCAAGACTCGGGCGGCTTACAAGGGGAGCCGGGACCCGACAGTTGGTCCCGGGAAGATTGTCTATTATCTACCGTATCTGCAGTTATGCCGGAAGTTGTCTCTGGCTGAAGGCTTCTGAGTCTTCATCTTGCCGCCCTGCCCATGGCGCATGCTAGTCGTAGTGGTTGATGACGGCGCAGGCGGCATGGGATGTCTTGTCGCGGTGTTTATTGGCTGACAGGTTCTGACACCGCGCGCCAGCCTGTGATGCGACTGGGTGCAACGGCACCTGACAGAAGTGTGCTCCACGTCTCCGTGTCTTGGGAAGACGTGGGCCTTGAATACCCTGTACGGGCAAGGTATGGGGCGTATTTACGCCCGCTGCCTACCGCTCGGGGCAGGCAGCGTCGTTCTGCTGCCACGTGGCGGGCCCGGAGCCCTTCTCAGAGGAGAGGAGGGTCAGTCCCGCGGGGCACGTGGAGCCTCCGGACCTCTCCGCGCGGAGGGGGAGGCTCGGCTTCTGCTGGCCACGTGGCGGGCCCGGAGCTCTCCTCTGAGGAGAGGGAGGTCCGGCCCTGCTGGACACGCGGCGCCTTCGGACCTCTCTCCCGCGGAGGGGGAGGTCCGGCTTCTGCATGCCACGTGGCGGGCCCGGAGCTCTCCTCTGAGGAGAGGGAGGTCCGGCCCCGCCGGACGCGTGGCGCCTTCGGAGCTCTCCCTGCGGAGAAGGGCGAGTTCCTTAGGCATTTTACCCTGTGCGCGGGGGTACCCCATATCTCAGGTACCGACAGTGGCCCCCGGGCCCATCTCGGGGGAGATAGCGAGCCCGAGGTGGGACCTCCATCTCTTCCGATCCGCGCACTTCCTCTAAGTCCCGAATTGACCGCTGCCGGAGCACGAACGGCCACGGGATCGTGGGAGCGTGCGCTCACTTGATGGTTGCTTTTACTGCGGCGGTTCCCAAGACTGCCATTTCTGCACGTTGCGGCGCTTTCTTTGGGAACCGCCGAAGTTCCTTGTCGGCTCATCTTCTCAGGAGACTGACTCCTTGACCCCACCGCTACAGTTAGGCGGCTTGGGCCCACCCATCATCGGCACTCGGTCTAGGAACCGAAGCGGTTGCCGGTGCGGGATACTCGAAGAGTTCTGAATCGCTTGGAATTGCACCCGGGAAGTTTTTTAGAGGGGGTCTTACCCACATTGCAGCTTGCCTTCGCACTTCTCTGCGTTTCTCCTCGGACTCTTGTGCTTTTGCTCTCTTGCCTTTGAGTTCTCTCTTGCCATGGCTTCCAACCCGCCGCTAGAGAAGAAGCGCGCTCGATCTCCTCCAGCAGCGGCATCCGCGCCAAGTCAGGATTCTGGGGTGCCTGACACTCCCTCCGGTGGCGACTCGAAGAGACCCCGGGTTGATGCGCTGGGGGAAGCTTCTGGGGCGTCCCCTGTTCCACCAGTCCAAGCGACTGCAGAGCGGCCGTCGGTGACGGTAGCGGGCTCTGGAAGTCCTACCTCGGCTCGGAAGTCGGGGTTCAGAGCCCGCTGGAGTGTCCGCGCTTCCAGGCCTTCCCCGACTTGCGGGGAATCTGTGCCGCTGTGCTCGGAGCCCGGGGCAACTGCCGCGACCCCCAGGCCAGCGCGAACTTCTCCTGTTCCGGTGTGCCCGGACTCCGCGGCGGCGTCGTCTCTTCCTGCTGAGACGGCCACCGCGGCCCCCAAGCCAGCGCAGGTTGACCCTGCACTAGACGGCCCCGCCTCTTCTTCAGCACCGCCTTCCCCGGCTCGCCCCTCTCCTCAGGTCAAGGAGCTAGAAGCCGAAGAGAGCCCGGCTGGCCTGGCTGCCGGAGCCTCGGAGCCAGCTTCTCCTGATCGGCGTCTCGTCTCGGTTGCCGGTGCATCGGCTCTTCCTGGGGACGAGGTAATGGAGGAGGTCGGGGGGACTGCCCCGGCCTCTGTTGCTCCATTGCCTCTGGCGGACGCCTTTGCGCTCGCCGAGACGAGCGTCCGGCAGGTCTTGGCCGCACTAGGGCTCGAGCGGGAGAAGTATACGGTTGAACGGGACCGCCTCCTCATCTGGGGGAACCTTTTGCGGGAGAGGACCGCGAAGGTTAAGAGTGAGCTCGACTCCAGGCGGGAGTTGCTCGACTTCAGGGAAGCGCTCCTCGACCGGATGAAGCGGGCTGTCGACCGCATGGACACCGAGTCGCGGCGGATCAACAGGGAGACCCTGGAGGCACACGCCCGGGCCGAGGAGAGCCTCTCTGCTACTGTGGAGATACGGCAGCGGCTGGAGCGCCGTGAACTCGCCATTGAGGAACGGGAGCGTTGCGTGGCAGCTTAGGCGGAGAGGGTCGCCGCGCAGCTGGCTGCGGGCGAGGATGACCTTCGAACTCGGATGGAGGAGCTGGAGATCCTGAAGGCAGACCTCGACTTGAGGGAAGAACAGGTCTCCCGTGATCGCCGGGCGGTCTTGGACCGGGAGTTGACCGCCGACTTCAAGGCCTCTGAATTGGAGCGGCTCACCAAGACTCTCCACCTTCGGGAGAGCTCCCTGGCGGCCAAGGAGAAGGAATTCTCCAAGAGGAACCTGGAGGCTCTGCAGGCGGCCCGCCGCGAGGTGGAGGAGCTTTCGGCCTTGCGGTCCTCCGAGGCTCTTGCAGTCTCGAGCTTCGTGGATCGAGCGGGGTCCGCCCTGATCCCTCTTGGCTTCAGTCCGGTGAGGACCGCGGCCCCTGCGTTGGAGGTGATCCCCGTGCTGGAGTCGATCAGCGCCAAGCTGGACAGGCTAGACTCGGTGGTCACCAGCGAGCTTGAGGCCGAGGGGCGCGGCCTAGCCTTAGAGGTCGCTTCACATGTGCTGGCGTGCTTTAAGAGCCGCGACCCCTCTTTTTCGCTAGAACCAGCGAGAGAGGGCCCAGCCGCAGAGCGGGAGCAAGCTGCCAGGGCTGATGTCGAGGATGTAGCCGCCCTTGTAGCCGCAAGGTTCCGGCGAGAGCCGGGAGGTCCTTAGGACTTGCTTCTCCCTTTTTATTGAGTCTGTAGTCCAGCTCATGGAGCCTTACTTAATTTGACTCTCTTGGATACTTGTGTCTGTGATGCTTTTTCTCTCCTTCTTGGCTTTGCCTGGCTGACTCCTTAGCTCCGCAAGGTACTCAGAGGCCATTTCCAATCTCGGAGCTTTGCACAGACACCCTCCCTGGGTCCTAACCGTGTTAGGGGCCCCCGGAGGTCTCCGGATCTCGCCCTTCGGGGAGCTCCAGATCTGCCTGCCACGTGGCGGGTCCGGAGCTCCTCCTTCAGAGGTGGGAGCTCCGGCCATGTTGGACACGTAGGGCTTTCGGAGCCCTCCCGCCGAGGGGGGAGGTCCGGTTTCCGCCTGCCACGTGGCGAGCCTGGAGCCCCCCTCAAGGGAGGAGAGAGTTCCGGGCCCGCTGGACACGTGGGGCCCCCAGGTCCCGCCCCTGCTGGAGGGGCAGGTCCTGGTCCTTCCAGTCCTAGGCCAGAGTAGCTGGTAGCTCCTTTCCCCCTGCTTCATGCAGTCCCTGTCGCCGTAACCTGGAGGTCCTGCACACAGGCAGAGGAAACATAATTCTCCTCGGGGGGTCCTCCCCTCCCGTCTCCTAGTCTTATCCGTCTTACGATCCTGATTCGCTATACGGGGCTTGGGCAATTCTGTGCGCGAGGAGCCGGAGCTCCGGCTCCCTCCGAGGTCCGGGTACGGCCGTCTGATCCCTAGTACCGGGCCATGCGCTGGGGAAGCAGAGTGCACGCGCTTTGGGTTCATGACCAGGCAAAGCGGACGTACTCCCCTGGACCTCCGGGGGGCAGGATGTGCATGCTTTGGGCTCTGGGCCGGCTAAGCTGGATACGCACCCTGGACCCCCCATGCACAACGCAGGCCTTTCCTGGAGGTAACCAACTGGCACCGCAACACCTGACTGGGGGAGGCCCGAGAGACTCACTCGGCCATCGGCAGGTGCCTCAAGCGCAGCCGCCTTCGGTAGGATAGCAAATGCCGACTATGGATGAGCGCAGGAGAGGGGGAGCTAGATGTACGATGAACATACAGAGATAGTGCGATCATAAAAATTAATGCATAATTTAAATGAGCGCATGAGAGAGAGCTAAGTAGAACAGGGCTCTGTATTCGTACCCATAGGTGGAATTCTGGCTGTACAGGGAGGCAATGTTCCGCCTTGTCTTCAAGGGAAGCAAGACTCTACGCGCTTCGGGTCGGAACCAGGCTAAACTGGACGTAGTCCTGTACCATCCCTTGAGACTTAGCTGCCCCAAGCGCTGTTCCTAAATTCTATGGGATCTATTACAGAAGGGAATAACCCTGTCCTACTGATGCTCAGGAAGTAGGACTTACAGTGTTGCTCCATGGCAAGGATTTTTGGGAACGGATCCCACTCTCGGTTGAAAGGCATGTGTACCTGGGGCGGCAGCTTTCATGATTCGGAAGGGACCTTCCCTGCTGGGGGAGAGCTTATGGGTCCTTCTTGGAATAGAGCGTGCCGCTTCACCAGGTTGCCCTCCTGCAGGCCCCCGACGCGTTTGGTTCTTTGGCGGTAGTGCTTAGAGCATTAGCCGAGACCGTGCATTGCGGGGTGTTCGCTGCAGCCAAGTCTTGTCGATGAGGTTGTAATCTTCGCGCTGGATCAGGTCCTGCGCGGCTTCTCCTGGGGGCCCCCGGGGAGTTCTCCCCTTCTGGCTAAGGCCTTCAAGGGGCAGGTAGGCCCGAGCTCGTCTTGGATGACCTAAGGCGTCTTCCCCTTCTGGCAAGGCCTTCAAGGGGTTGACAGACCTTAGGCGGCCCCCGAGAGGTATGTTCTAGGCACGGAGGCGCGCCGCAGTTGGCTAACGCCCTGGCCTGTCATCGTTGGAACTGGAGCCCTCACCGTCATGCACTGTCTTTATGACACGCTGAGGCTCCTGGAACCCCACCTGGTGGGCAGCAGTGACTGGGGCATCGACCTTCTGTTTGCCATCCATCTGAGGGTAGGGCGGCGCTTCAGCCCTCTGCTGTCTCCCTTTGCGGAAGCGCTCTGCGAGCCTCTGGATCTCCCAGCACTTGGCAGCAGTATGGTTGCAGGTGCCATGCACGGGGCATAGCCCGCCTTGGCCACTGTCTGGGGCCGGTGATTGCCGCTGCCTTTTGTCGGGGCGTGGCCCCCGAGCTCCACTGGTCGTCGTAGCTGCGGCGACGGGGGCCGTGAATGGTGACTTCATCTTGCCACCCCCCGGTTCTTGGTCTTCTTGCCACCCCCATAGGCAGCAGCACCGGACCCAGGCTGTCCTCCTGACTCGGAGGTCGGCAGAGCGTGCCAGTTCCGCCCTTCAGCCGCTCTGGCGCACTTGTCCGCCAGGCTGAAGAGCTCCGAGACGTTGCGGACCTCTCTGGTCGCGAGCTTCTCAAGCATTTTCTCGTCCCGGACACCCTGCCGGAACGCCACCACCACAGAGGCACTTTGGATATGCGGGATGGTGTTGCATACCTGAGAGAACCGCTGGATGAAAGAGCGCAGCGACTCCCCAGGTTGTTGCTTGACGGCGTGGAGGTCAAGCTCCGTGCTGGGGCGGGTGTAGGAGCTGCTGAAGTTGGTGACGAACTGCCGGCAGAGCTCACCCCAGGAGGTTATGGACCCCTGAGGTAGATTCATGAGCCAAGACCGAGCTGGGCCGGTCAAGGCGACGGGGAAGTAGTTGGCCATGACAGCCTCATCCCCTCCTGCGGCAAGTACGGCGATGGAGTAGATCTGGAGAAACTCCGCTGGGTTGACGCTACCGTCGTACTTCTCGGGCAGATGTGGGCGAAACTTGCGTGGCCACCTTGCGAAGCGAAGGTGGGGTGCAAGGGCCGCACATCCTGCACCTGCTGCTGCAGGTACTGGCGCTGCGAACGCTTGGTTAGCACTTGGCACCGCGTATCCCGGCATGGGCAAGGCTGCACCATAGGCCGGGGCCGCTACTTGCGGCGCATATAGCTGTGGCATATGCTGTGCAGCATATGCCTGAGGCAGGGCTCGCGTGGCGAAGGCCTGCCCTCCTGGTTGTGTCGAGGCCGACGACATGCTGTCGCCTGCCTCATGGCTGCGACGCCTCTCTCGGCGTCGCTCGAGGTACACCCGGGCGTCCTGGCCCAAGTGGCACCGTTCCAGTTTCCTTCGCAGGTCCGTCGACAGGAGCCTGGAGGAGTTGGAATCCGCTGTTAGCCCGTCAACCGTGGGCGTGCGCGTCAGCGACACAGCCAGTTGTCCTGGGCGCCGTCCTCGCCGAAACCGAGGGTTCGCGGCGGCGACGACGAGGCGGTCCACCTCGCGGACCCATTGCTGGGTCGCTGAATGGGGCGCATCCCCCGCAGGTGGGTTGCGCAGCAGCGCTCTTGCTGCAGCTAGCGCACCTCCATGGTGTACGCTCAGCGCTGCAGAAGATCTCACACTGGTCGGGGCCTGCATAGCCGGAGTCGGCGTTGCCGGAGTCGGCTGCTGGCTACCAGCTTGTGCCGACACACTCCGTTCCTAGTGCGTCGACATGTACTCCCCAGTGGTCACGGTTCGCCGTGAACGCGGAGGGGGAGAGTTTGCCGCTGAAGGAAGCTTGGTCATCTTCGTTGGCGGAAACTCGTCGCGCTAGGAGAAAAGCCCCCTACCTGGCGCGCCAAATGTCGAAGTGTTCGGTCGACACTTCCCCCGGGCCTGCACTGGGCAGCCCGCGGAGGTTCTTTTTTCGGAGGGGCTAGTCCCTAGCGGAGAGCTTGCGCAGATGGAACGAGTTAGTAAGAGCTTGACACGGCGAGTTTTACGTCGTTCAGGCCGCCGGAGCGTAAAACCCTACGTCCACGGCGAGCTATGGAGCTCGCTGTATTGCTTGCTGCTCAGGGCCGGAGGCCTGAGCTTGGGGGTGAGTTACAGCTTGAGAGTGTATGGCTAGCGTATGAGTTGCAAAGTGCGAACCCTTGCTATCGACGCCTACCCGAGCCTTTTATAGTCCAAGACTCGGGCGGCTTACAAGGGGAGCCGGGACCCGACAGGTGGTCCCGAGAAGATTGTCTATTATCTACCGTATCTGCAGTTATGCCGGTAGTTGTCTCTGGCTGAAGGCTTCTGAGTCTTCATCTTGCCGCCCTGCCCATGCCGCATGCTAGTCGTAGTGGTTGATGACGGCACAGGCAGCATGGGATGTCTTGTCGCGGGGTTTATTGGCTGACAGGTTCCGACACCGCGCGCCAGCCTGTGATGCGACTGGGCGCAACGGCACCTGACAGAAGCGTGCTCCGCGTCTCCATGTCTTGGGAAGACGCGGGCCTTGAATACCCTGTACGGGCAAAGTATGGGGCGTATTTACGCCTGCTGCCTACCGCTCGGGGCAGGCAGCGTCGTTCTGCTGCCACGTGGCAGGCCCGGAGCCCTTCTCAGAGGAGAGGAGGGTCAGTCCCACGGGGCACATGGAGCCTCCGGACCTCTCCCCGCGGAGGGGGAGGCTCGGCTTCTGCTGGCCATGTGGCGGGCCCGGAGCTCTCCTCTGAGGAGAGGGAGGTCCGGCCCCGCTGGACACGCGGCGCCTTCGGACCTCTCTCCCGCGAAGGGGGAGGTCCGGCTTCTGTATGCCACGTGGCGGGCCCGGAGCTCTCCTCTGAGGAGAGGGAGGTCCGGCCCCGCCGGACGCGTGGCGCCTTCGGAGCTCTCCCTGCGGAGAAGGGCGAGTTCCTTAGGCATTTTACCCTGTGCGCGGGGGTACCCCATATCTCAGGTACCGACACGTCCCCTACAGCAACATCAGCCTTCCAGTCACATTCGGAGCACCAGATAGCTACCGAACAGAATACATTCTGTTCGATGTGGCGGAGATCGACCTCCCCTTCAACGCCATCATCGGCAGGCCAGCCCTGTACCGGTTCATGGCGGTAGCCCACTACGGCTACCTTGTATTGAAGATGCCTACACCAACAGGCGTCCTCAAGATCCGTGGAGACCGCACTGCTGCAGTGTCAGCCTTGGAGAAGCTCCAAGCACTTGCAGCAGCCCGTGCACCAGCCCATGGCGGTGCAGGACCGGGCCAGCTCCACCAGAGTGCACGCCACCGTGCCTCGACCCCAGCACCCCGTGTGTAACCCCTCGACGAGGGTGACGTCCCCCTAAAAGTCGTCCAAGTCGGCGCCGATGCTGCCCAGACTATCCGGGTAGTTGGGAGACTGGACAGCAAATAGGAAGGCGCGCTCATCACCTTCCTCTGGCACAACGTCAACGTGTTTGCATGGCAACCGTCGCAGATGCCGGGGATCCCTAGGGAGGTGATCGAGCACCATCTGAAGATCTTCCCCTACGCCCGGCCAATCCAATAGAAGCCCCACAAGCAGTCCATCGAGCGGCAGAACTTCATCCGTGAAGAAATCAAGAAGCTGCTGGACGCTGGATTCATACGGGAAGTCCACCACCCCCGGTGGTTGGCAAACCCCGCCGTCGTCCAAAAGGCCGGCGGGAAGCTCCGGATGTGCATCGACTACACCAGTCTCAATAAGGCAAGTCCCAAAGATCCATTTCCTCTCCCTAGAATAGATCAAATAGTAGACTCTACATCAGGCTGTGATATGCTATGCTTCCTAGATGCCTACTCAGGCTTTCACCAAATCCCTATGTCTAGAGAAGATGAAGAGCATACTGCTTTTATCATAGTAGACGGCCTGTATTGTTATGTCTCTACGCCTTATGGCCTAAAGAATGCTCTCCCCACCTTTGTTCGTGCTATGCACAAAACCTTTGGAGAGCTAATAAGAGACTTAGTTGAGGTGTACGTCGATGACATTGTTGTCAAAGTCAGGCAGAGCTCATCCTTGTTAGATAATATAGATCTAGTCTTTGACAAACTGCGCTCCACACGTACTAAGCTGAACCCAGATAAATGTGTGTTCGGCGTATCCTCTGGGAAGCTTTTAGGGTTCCTGGTCTCACACCGAGGGATCGAAGCAAACCCAGAGAAGATCAAGTCCATCGACCTGATGCGGCCCCCCGCCCGCATCAAGGATGTCCAGAAACTCACAGGATGCCTAGCCGAGCTGAGTCGGTTTATACCGAGGCTAGCAGAGCAGGCACTTCCCTTTTATAAGCTCCTGCGCAAATACGGTCCTTTTGCTTGGACCGACGAAGCAGAAGAAGCATTCCAGGAGTTGAAGCAGCTCCTGACGACCCTACCAATCATGGTAGCCCCCGAGCACGGAGAGCACTTGATGCTCTACATCGCGGCGACAACAGAGGTGGTGAGCATGGTCCTCGTCGCAGAGCGGCCGGACCCCTCATCACCGCAGCCTGCTCCAGTAGCAGAAGACAAGCACCAGGAGACCCCGGAGGCTCAAGATGACCTCCCGGAGTTCCAAGGTGACCTCCCGGAGCTCCAAGAAGACCTCCTGGAGGCCCAGCGGGACCTCCCGGAGCTCCAAGATAACTTTCCGGAGGTCAAAAGGGACCTCCCAGGAGAGCAAGACGACCTCCCGAAGGTCCAGGACGACCACCCGGAAGTCCAACGGGACCTCCCGAAGGTCCAGGACGGCCTAGAAGCCCCCGGGTCCAAGCTCCCGGAGGCTCCCCCGGACCCATCAACCTCCTGTCGGCCTGAGCCAATGGAAGAAGACGTCTCAGGCCCAGGGGGAAGGGTCTGGACCATCCAGAGACCTGTCTACTACATCAGCGAAGCCCTCCATGACGCCAAGACAAGGTACCTGGAGGTCCACAAGCTGTTGTATGCAGTACTCGTGGCGTCCAGGAAACTCCGCCACTACTTCCAGGCCCACCGGATCTCGGTGGTCACCTCCTACCCATTGAAGGCCATTCTTCGCAGCCCCAACGCGACCGGCAACGTCGCTATGTGGGCATCGGAATTGGCGGAGTTTGAGCTGGACTTCTTACCTTGACATGCGGTCAAGAGCCAAGCACTGACTGAATTTGTGGGCGAGTGGACGCCATCGCCAACCAACCCAGGGGGCCACGAAGACGGTTGTCGGTACCCGCGATATGGGGTACCCACGCGCACAGGGGAAAATGCATAAGGATCTCGCCCTTCTCCGCAGGGAGAGCTCCGAAGGCGCCACGCATCTGGCGGGGCCGGACCTCCCTCTCCTCAGAGGAAAGCTCCGGGCCCTCCACGTGGCATACATTAGCCGGACCTCCCCCCTCCGCGGGAGAGAGGTCCGAGGGTGCCGCGTGTCCAGCAGGGCCGGACCTCCCTCTCCTCAGAGGAGAGCTCCGGGCTTGCCACGTGGCCAACGGAAGCCGGACCTCCCCGTCTGCGGGGATAGGTCCGAAGGCTCCACGTGTCCTGCGGGGCCAGACCCCCCTCTCCTCTGAGGAGGGCTCCGGGCCTGCCACGTGGCTAGCAGAAGAACGCTGCCTGCTCCCGAGTGGTAGGCGGCGGGTGTAAAGACGCCCCATACCTTGCCCGTACAAGGTATTCAAGGCCCGTGTATTCCCAAGACGCGGAGACGCGGAGCACGCCTCTGTCAGGTACCGTTGCGCCCAGTCGCATCACAGACTGGCGCACGGTGTCAGAACCTGCCAGCCAATAAGCGCAGCGCACGCCTGTCAGGAGGCGCTGTGACCAGTCACAGCCAGGACAGGCGTACAGTGTCTGAAGCTGCAGGCCATTGAAGGCAGCGACAAGACCGGACAAGACACGCCCTGCCGCCCCAGCCATCGCCAACGACTACACGCTACACTTAGCCTGCGGCATGGGTAGGGCGGCAGGACGAGGACTTCGACCCCAGCGCCAAGACATAATAGCTGGTAGGAAATCACCCCGGGGCCACCTGTCGGGTCCCGGGCCCCCTTGTAAGCCACTCGAGTCTTGGACTATAAAAGGCTCGGGTAGGCGACGTTAGCAGGGGGTCGGACTCTAGCCATCCGCACCCCTGGGTTGGCACTTTGCAACTCATACGCTAGCCATACACTCTCAAGCTGTAACTCACCCCCAAGCTCAGGCCTCCGGCCCTGAGCAGCAAGCAATACAGCGAGCTCCATAGCTCGCCGTGGACGTAGGGTTTTACGCTCCGGCGGCCTGAACCACGTAAAACTCGCCGTGTCAAGCTCTTACTAACTCGTTCCATCTGCGCAAGCTCTCCGCTAGGGACTAGCCCCTCCGAAAAAAGAACCTCCGCGGGCTGCCCAGTGCAGGCCCGGGGGAAGTGTTGACCGAACACTTCGACACTAGCCTTAGTATTTGACAAATTGCGCTCCACGCGCACCAAGCTGAACCCCGACAAATGTGTGTTTGGTGTATCCTCTGGGAAACTCTTAGGATTCCTGGTCTCGCACCGGGGAATTGAGGCCAACCCAGAGAAGATCAAGTCCATCGACTTGATGCGGCCTCCTGCCCGCATCAAAGAAGTCCAGAAACTCACGGGATGCCTAGCCGCGCTGAGTCGGTTTATACCGAGACTAGCAGAGCAGGCATTCCCCTTCTTTAAGCTCCTGCGCAGATCCGGTCCATTTGCCTGGACTGACGAAGCAGAAGAAGCTTTCCAGGAGTTGAAGCGACTCCTGCCAACCCTACCTATCATGGTAGCCCCCGAGCCCGGAGAGCATCTGTTGCTCTATATCGCGGCGACACCTGAAGTGGTGAGTATGGTCCTCGTCGCAGAGCGGCCGGACCTCTCGTCTTCACAGCCCGCTCCGGTAGCAGGAGACAGACGCTAGGAAACCCCGGAGGTCCAAGATGGCCTCCCGGACCTCCAAGACAACCTCCCGGAGGTCCAGGGCGACCTCCCGGACCTCCAAGACAACCTCACGGGGGTCCAACGGGACCCCCCGGGGGCCGAACGGGACCTCCCGGAGATCCAGCGGGACCTCCTGGAGCACCAGGAGAACCAGCGGGACCTCCCGGAGGGCCAAGGTGGCTTAGAAACCTTCGAGTTCCAACTCCCAGAAGCCCCCCTGGACCCACTCACCTCCGGCAGGCCAGAGCCAGTAGATGAAGACCTCTCTAACCTAAGAGAGAGGGTCCGAACCATCCAGAGGTCTGTCTACTACATCAGCGAAGTCCTCCACGACGCCAAGACAAGGTACCTGGAGGTCCACAAGCTGCTGTATGCAGTGCTCGTGGCGTCCAGGAAGCTCCGCCACTATTTTCAGGCCCACCGGGTCTCGGTAGTCACCTCCTATCCGCTGAAGACGATCCTTCACAGCCCCCATGCGACTGGCAACGTCGCTAAATGGGAAGCCATGGACGCCGCCAAGGATCGTAAGCGTCACTGGGGACTCCGTGCAACCCAGCGCTCAAGATCCAAAAGCTCAAGTCGACCCAATGCATGGATCACGGAGATCTGGGACTACTTGAAAGACAACATCCTCCCTGATGAACGTGTATCCGCTGAACGGATCATGCGCATGGCTAAGAGATACGCGCTGGTAGAAGGGGATCTCTACCGGCAAGGCGCCAACCACGTCCTATTGCGGTGCATAACCCAGGGGGAAGGCTGCGACTTGCTCGCTGAGATCCATGGAGGCGAATGTGGGAGTCACTCTTCCTCACGCACGCTTGTCAATAAAGCCTTCCGGCATGGCTTCTACTGGCCGACAGCACTCCAGGATGCCGTCAAGCTGGTCGAGAGCTGCAAGGCGTGCTAGTTCTACGCCAAGCAGATCCATATACCAGCTCAGGCGGTACAGATGATCCCGCCCTCATGGCCGTTTGCCGTATGGGGGTTGGACATCCTGGGACCATTCCCCAGAGCCGTCGGGGGATTCCGGTACCTCTATGTCGCCATTGACAAGTTTACCAAGTGGCCGGAAGCCACACCAGTCGTCACCATCAACAAGCAATCCGCAGTAAAGTTCATCAAGTCGATTGTCTGCCGGTTCGGGGTCCCAAACAGAATCATCACCGACAACAGGACCCAGTTCACCAGCGCAGCCTTCCAAGACTACTGTGAAGACCTCGGCATCCAGGTATGCTATGCCTCTGTTGCTCACCCAAAGAGCAATGGGCAAGTCGAGAGGGCCAACGCCGAGATTCTTCGGGGCCTCAAGACCTGCACCTATGCCAGCCTGAAGAAACATGGTGCCAATTGGGTGGATGAGCTTCCGAGCACACTATGGGCTAACCGGACATCCCAGAGCCGGGCCACCGGAGAGACACCCTTCTTCATGGTGTATGGGGCCAAAGCTGTGCTTCCCCAAGAGATCACCATGAAGTCTTACCGTGTCCGAGCTTACGACGAAGCCGCGCAGGACAACCCACGGCGTGGAGACATCGACCTCGTCGACGAGGTCCGATTGCATGCAGCACTCCGTAACGCACGGTACAGACAAGCGCTCCGCCGCTACCACCAGAGGTCTGTGTGTGTCCAGGAGCTGCAGGAAGGCGACCTGGTGCTGCGGCGCATACTTTCTCGCGAAGGGACCCAAAACTCTTACTTAGCTGGGAAGGTCCCTTCCGAGTCACGAAAGTGTGCCGCCCCGGGTGCGTACGCCTTTCCACCGAGGATGGGGATCCGCTCCCGAACCCCTGGAACATCGAACACCTCCGTAAGTTCTACCCTTAGAACAATAGTAGGACACTTTTCTCTTTCTAATAGATCCCATAGAGTCCAGGAACAGCGCTCGGAGCAGCTAAGTCTCAGGGGACGGTCCAGGACTACGTTCAGCTTTGCCTGGTTCCGACCCCAAGCGCGTAGAGTCTTGCTTCCCTTTTTAATGAGACAGGTTGTGGCCTCCATGTTTAGCCTGTTTTCCTCCTATGGAAATTTATAGGAAAAGAACCTGTCCTACTTTGCTCTTCCCTTATGCTCATTCAAATTATGTATTAATTTTTATGACCGCACTTCCTGGGTATGTTCACCATACACCCAGTCCCCTTTTTCCCATTGTCACCTCTAGTCGGCATTTGCTATCCTACCTGGGGCGGTTGCGCTTGAGATACCTGCCGATGGCCAGGGGGCCCCGAGCCCCCGGCACGTCGCGCACCAAAATTCCCAAGCACCATGCACCGGATCGGGATCGTAAGCCAAATAAGACTATGAGATCGGAAAGGGGGGAGCCCCAAGGAGAATTACGTTTCCCTTGTTTGTGTGCAGGACCCTCCGACCTTGGCTTCCCGCAGGAGTATGGTAGGAGTACCCAAACAGTTGGCCACGCCTACCAGGGGGCCGCTACGGACCGCGCAAAACCGAGAGATCCGGACCCCGCCCCCTCTGCAGGGGTGGGCCCCGGAGGCCCCAATTACCTGTCAGGGTCGGAGCCCCCCCCTGCTCAGAGGGTAGCTCCGGACCCACCACGTGGCCGGCAGAGCAGGGTCTCGACCAATCCTCGGAGGGGAGCTCCAGGCCCGCCACGTGGCCAGTAGATCCGGACCTCCCCATCCTCGTGGGGCGAGCTCCTGAGACCTCCGGGGCCCTTAACGCAGTAAGGACACGGGGAAGGTGTTTGTGCAGAGCTTCGAGATTGGGGAAGGCCTCTGAGTACCTTGCGGAGCTAAGGGCTTGGCCAGGCAAAACCAAGAAGAAGACAAAAGCATCACAGACACAAAGCTTCAAAATAGTCTATTTATTAATGGCTCCATGAGCTGGACTACAGACTCAATAATAATAAAGAGAAGAGCCCTAGGGTTCCCCTGGCACGTCCAGAACCTAGAAGCTGCAAGAGCGGCCATGTCCCCGACTTCAGCTCTGGAGGTGTTCTCCCGCTCCGTGACCCGAGCGTGGGGATCACCTCGGCCACCACCAGTGCAAGAGCCGCTGTCATCAAGGATGCTTCTGAAGCCCCCTCTGCCGCTTCAGCAGTTTCCTTGAAGACTCCTCTGACCCGAGCGCGGGATCACCTCGGCCATCACCAGCGCAAAGGCCGGTGTCATCAAGGATGCTTCTGAAGCCCCCTCCGCCTCTTCAGCAGTTTCCTTGGAGACTCTGCCGCCTGGAGTCCTCCTTGGTGCTTCAGCAGTTTCCTTGGAGACTCCTCCGCCTGAAGCCTCCTCGGCGTGTCAGCAGTTTCTTTGGAGACTCCACCGCTTGAAGCCTTCCTCGACGTATCAACAGTCTCCTCAGAGACTCCACCGCCTGAGGAGGGAGGACGCAGCGCCTGGGAACCTTTAGCCTGTCGTCGCTCAAGAAGAGTCCCGTCGGGATAATAAACCCGAGGCCTCTTGGAGGCGCCACCCCCAGAGGCAGGGCATGCAGGCTCCCTGGATCCCTGGCTTGGTGCAGACGCCGCTGCCGGAGGAAATCAAGCGCGCTCCTCCTCCGAAGGAGGGTTAGAAGCCATGGCAGAAGACAAGGTCGTAGGGACTCAAGGAAGGTGCAAGTGCTGGAAATCTTATAAGGGGAACCTGCCCACGTTGCGGCTTCCCTTTGCACTTTCCAGGTGGACCCAAGCCGTCCAGCTGAAGCGGTGGGACAAGGAGTCAGTCTCCCAAGAAGACGAGCCGGCATGGCACTTCGGCGGTTCCCGAAGAAAGCGCTGCAACATGCAGAAGTGGCAGCCTTGGGAACCGCCGCAGTAAAAGCAACCATCGAGTGGGCGCACGCTCCCACGATCCCGCGACTGTTCGTGCTCCGGCAGTGGTCAATGCAGGACTTAGAGAAAGTTTGTGGAACAGAAGAGACGGAGGCCCCACCTCGGGCTCGCTATCTCCCCCGAGATGGGCCCGGGGGCCACTGTCGGTACCCATGATATGGGGTACCCCCGCGCACAGGGGAAAATGCCTAAGGATCTCGCCCTTCTCCGCGGGGAGAGCTCCGAAGGCGCCACGTGTCCAGTGGGGCCAGGCCTCCCTCTCCTCAGAGGAGAGCTCCAGGCCCGCCACATGGCCAGCAGCAGCCAGACCTCCCCCCTCCGTGGGGAGAGATCCGAAGGCGCCACGTGTCCCGCGGGGCTGGACCTCCCCCTCCTCAGAGGAGAGCTCCGGGCCCGCCACGTGTCCGACAGAAGCCGGACCTCCCCCTCCGCGGGGAGAGGTCCGAAGGCTCCACGTGTCCCGCAGGGCCGGACCTTCCTCTCCTCAGAGGAGAGCTCCGAGCCCGCCACGTGTCCAGCAAGACAGCGCTGCCTCCCCCACGCGGTTTGCAGCAGGCGTAAAGACACACCTTACCTTGCCCGTACAAGGTATTCAAGGCCCGTGCCTTCCCAAGACGCGAAGACGTGGAGCACGCCTCTGTCAGGTGCCGTTCCGCCCAGTCATATCACAGACTGGCGCGCAGTGTTAGAACCTGCCAGCCAATAAACACAGCGACAAGACATCCCCTGCCGCCCCCGCCGTCATCAACCACTACGACTAGCATGCGGCATGGGCAGGGCAGCAGAACGAAGACTCGGAAGCCTTCACCAAAGACAACTACCGACATAACTGCGGATACGATAGTCAGCAGGAAATCTCCCTGGGACCACCTGTCGGGTCCTGGGCCCCCCTTGTAAGCCGCTCGAGCCTTGGACTATAAAAGGCTCGGGTAGGAAACGTTAGCAAGGGTTCGCACTCCCGCAACTCGCACCCTAGACATAACTCACCCTCAAGCTCAGGACTCCGGTTCTGAGCAACAAGCATTACAGCGAGCACCTCTGCTCACCGTGGACATAGGGTTTTACGCTCCGGCGGCCCGAACCACGTAAAACTCGCCGTGTCAAGCTTCTCCCTCACTCGTCCCTTACGCTTAAGCTCTCCGCAAGCGACTAGCCCCTCCAAAAAAGAACCTCCGCGGGCTGCCCAGAGCAGGTCCGGGGGAAGTGTCGACCACACACTTCGACAACGTCCTATTGCGGTGCATAACCCAGGGGGAAGGCTGCGACTTGCTCACTGAGATCCATGGAGGCGAATGTGGGAGTCACTCTTCCTCACGCACGCTCGTCGGCAAAGACTTCCGGCATGGCTTCTACTGGACGACAGCACTCCGGGATGCCGTCAAGCTGGTCAAGAGCTGCAAGGCGTGCTAGTTTCATGCGAAGCAGGTTCACACACCGACTCAGGCAGTACAGATGATCCCGCCCTCGTGGCCGTTCGCGGTATGGGGGTTGGACATCCTAGGGCCATTCCCCAAAGCCATCTGGGGATTCCAGTACCTCTACATCGCCATCGACAAGTTCTCCAAGTGGCCGGAAGCTACACCCATCATCACCATCAACAAGCAATCCGTAGTTAAGTTCATCAAGTCGATTGTCTGCCGGTTCGGGGTCCCGAACAGAATCATCACCGACAACGGGACCCAGTTCACCAGCGCAGCGTTCCAAGACTAATGCGAAGACCTCGGCATCCAGGTGTTCTATGCCTCCGTTGCTCACCCGAAGAGCAATGGGCAAGTCGAGAGGGCCAACGCCGAGATTCTTCGGGGCCTTAAGACTCACACCTATGCCGGCTTGAAGAAACATGGTGCCAAGTGGGTGGATGAGCTTTCAAGCACACTGTGGGCTAACCGGACATGCCAAAGCCGGGCCACCGGGGAGACACCCTTCTTCATGGTGTACAGGGCTGAAGCTGTGCTTCCCCCATAAATCACCATGGGGTCTCTCCATGTCCGAGTTTACCACGAAGCCACGCAGGATAACCTCCAGCGCGAAGACATTGGCCTCGTCGACGAGGCTCGATTACAAGCAGCGATCCACAACGCACGGTCCCGGCAGGCGCTCCGGCGCTACCACCAAAGGACCGTGCGTGTTTGGGAGCTCCAAGAAGGTGACCTGGTGCTGTGACGCATACTTTCTCGCGAAGGGACCGACAAACTCTCCCCCAGCTGGGAAGGTCCTTTCCGAGTCACAAAAGTTTGCCGCCCCGGGTGCGTACGCCTTTCCACCGAGGATGGGGATCCGCTCCCGAACCCTTGGAACATAGAACATCTCCGTAAGTTCTATCCCTAGAGCAGTAGTAGGACAGTTCTTTTTCTTTCTGTAATAAATTCCGTAGAGTCCAGGAACAGCGCTCGGAGCAGCTAAGTCCCAGGGGATGGTCCAGGACTACGTTTCAGCTTGGCCTGGTTCCGACCCTAAGCGCGTAGAGTCTTGCTTCCCTTCTTAATGGGGTGGGTCGTCGTCTCCATGTTTAGCCTGCCTTCCTCCTATGGATATTTATATAGAAAGAAACCTGTCCTGACACGCTCCTACCCTTGTGCTCATTTAAATTACGCATTAATTTTTATGACCGCACTTTCCATGTATGCTCACCGTACATTTAGCTCTTCTTTCCCACTCTCATCCCTAGTCGGAATATGCTATCCTAGTGAAGACGGTCGCACTTGAGGTACCTGCCAATGGCCAGGGGGCCTCTCGGGCTTCCCCCAGTCAGGTGCTGCGATGCCAGTTGGTCACCTCCAGGAAAAGCCTGCGCTGTGCATGGGGGGTCTAGGGTGCATAGCCTGCTTTGCCTGGTTCCGACCCAAAGCTTGCGCATCCTGCCCTCCGGAGGTCCAGGGGAGTACAGCCCGCTTTGCTTGGTTCCGTACCGAAAGCCTGTGCACCCTGCCTCCCCAGCGTTATGGTCCAGTACTAGGGGCCGGACGGTCGTACCCTGGTCTCGGAGGGAGCCGGACCCCCGGCGCCGGGCACACTGAATTGCCCAAGCCCCGTATACCGGATCAGGACCATAAGCCAACTAAGACTATGAGATAGGCAGGGGAGAGCCCCAAGGAGAATTACGGTTCCCTTACTTGTGTGCAGAACCTCCTGGCCTTAGCTCCCTCGCAGGAGTATGGTAGGTGTGCCCAATCCATTGGCCACACCTACCAGAGGGCCACTACGGGGACCGCGCGAAGAGAGACCGGAGCTCCTGACTACTCCAACTCAAGACCGGAGGAACCGGACCCTGCCCCCCTCCACAGGGACGGGCTCTGAAGGCCCCATGTGTCTGGCGGGGTCGGAGCTCCCCTCTCATCAGATGATAGCTCTGGGCCCATCACATGGTCGGCAGAGCCGGACCTTGCCCCCTCCGCAGGGGCGAGCTCCGAAGGCTCCATGTGTCCCGCGGGACCGGACCACCCTCTCCTCAGAGGAGCTTCGGGCCCGCCACGTGGCCAGCAGAGCCGGACCTCCCCCCGTCCTCACGGGGTGAGCTCCGAAGACCCCTTAAGCCCTTAACACAACAAGGACCCAAGGAAGGTGTGTGTGCAAGACTTCAAGATTGGTGTAGACCTCCGAGTTCCTTGCGGAGCTAAGGACTCGGGTAGGCCAAGCCAAGAAGAAGATAAGGAACAGACACAATAATCAAGAGTCTATTCATTCAAGGCTCCATGATCTGGACTACAGACTCAACAAAAGCAAAAGATGCAGGGCCTTCTGGCCGCAGGGGCGACTGCCTAGGAGTCCCCGGACTCCCGTTGGAACCTAGAGGCTACAAGGGCAGCCATGTCCCCGACTTCGGCCCTGGCAGCTTCCTCCCGCTTGACAACGCGGCCTAGTCTTACCGGCTCCAGAGAGAGGGAAGGATCCCGGCTCCGGAAGCACGCCAGCACGTGCGTGGCAACCTCTTTCGCCAAGCCCCATCCCTCTGCCTCAAGCTCGTCGGCGATCACGGCTTCGAGCCTGTCCAGCTTGGCGCTGATGGACTCGAGCGCCGGAATCGCATCGGTCACCTCCTGCGTCGGAGCCCCCGTTCTCACGGGGCTGAAGCCAAGGGGCACCAGGGCGGACCCCGTCTTGCCGACGAAGTTCCAGACCGCTCGGGCCTCGACGGACACCATTGAATTGGTGTGAGTCTGGCGAAAGGGTTACCTTCGGGATTGACCTTGTCAACAACGCGGAAGAAAAGGTTCGACTGATTCAAGCGAACCTAAAAGCCACCCAATCCCGGCAGAAACAGTATGCGGACCGGAGAAGGCGCCCATTACAATTCGAAGTTGGAGATCACGTATATCTACGCGTGTCTCCAATGAAGGGCGTAAACAGATTTGGGGTGAGAGGAAAGTTGGCACCCCGATTCGTTGGTCCATTCCAGATTACCGAAAGATGTGGATCAGTGGCATACCGGCTGAAATTACCAGAAGCACTTTCCGGTGTGCACGACGTCTTTAATATTTCCCAGCTGAGGAAGTGTCTCAAGCTATCAACTACCGTTCAGCTGGAAGATATTGAAGAACTGCAACCGGATCTCACCTATCGGGAGGAACCGGTACAGATTATTGATGAAAAGGCCCGAACCACACGCAACCGTACGTTGTGGTTCTACAAGATTCTATGGAGGAATAACCCCATGGACGAAGCGACATGGGAGAGCGAAGAATTTCTTCGCGCCAACTACCCCGACTTTTTCACATCGCATCTCCGGTAATTTTCCACCGTCCTCTCTCTCATTTTCACCTTATAATCTCGGGACGAGATTCTTTTAAGGGGGAAGGAATGTAAGGGCCTCAGTTTTTGATACATATTTGATGTGTTCATCACCACACCACACACCTCATTTGAGGAAAGTTGATGAACACAAATGAAGAGCAAGTAACCACCATCAACATGCTCATTAGAGAACAAACTCACATATTGCAAAAGTGGTATTTCCCACATGTGATATAGAGGGGCTGGGAATATGAAAACTCCTACACATTGCTAAGTATGTCCATGCCAAGTTTCACCCGAATTTAAAACCTTTTTGAGGTCATTTTGGGTATAACTAGAAAGAGGGCAGTTTGAAACCATATTCAAATTCAAACTGTTTTTATCCCATGAATTCAAAAGTGGGAGGCATATTCTTACTGAGCACATTTTTGTGAGCCCACACACCAATTTTCACTCCATTTGGAGTTGATCTTGACATGAGCTAAGTGGGGGAAATTCAAACTTTATTTGAATTTCAAAACTGAACTTGTGCTGAAATTCATTCAAACCAAACCCCATTTGAATTCTAACTAATTCAAATGGCTCATGGGTGAATAATTTGAATTACCAGGGGTATTATGGGGCACTGTTTACAACAGTGATTAGGAGTAAATTTCAGAGGTTAAAATTGGAAGTGGGACCCACATGTCAGCCACTACTCCAAATCAAACCGACTGAGACTTTCTCACTCGGTTAACCGAGCCGCCGCTGTGATCGCCACCGAGGGGAGCCGCCGCGCCAGTAGCTGCTGGGCCACGCGCGGGCGTGAGGCGGTTCAGAGCCTTCTTAAGGCACCTTTCCCCCTCCTCGGCCGAAGCCTCACCCGTTTCTTCCCCCGCAAGAACTCAGCGTCGGCAAACATTTTCCGCAGCTCAGAATCGATCGGAGAGCACCGATCACAGCCTTCCCGTCCCCTCCAGAGCCACGGCAAGGTACTAGATACCTTCCTCCGTCTTCCCCACTGCTAGAATTCAATTGAAACCGATTGATATCGGCTATGCCGAAAGATCAATTCGGTGACTTAGAACCGCCGCACCTCGGGCTCCCGTGGACAGCCCAACAAGGGCGTTGTCACGCCCGAGCCAAGGCACCCTTGGACGCGCTGGTAACCGGTGCTGCTCACCCCCGAGCCACAGCTCGAGTGGTTGCTCACCGATGGCGAATTTCCAGTTTTCCCCTTTCTGTGTGCAGAACGACCTTCGGGTGCGATTCCGTCGAATTCGTACTCTAGAAAGGATTAGATGGCCTCAATTAGCTCTCGCATAAACTAGACACGGTAACGCACATGTTGCCTTCACAACCCTTGGCCGGAGAACCTCTGTACCCGGTGTATTTCGAGGTTTACCAACGGCGGAACAAACGGGAGGCATCGGGCGCACGGTGAGGACCTACTTCGGGCCTTCCCCGAGCTGCCTCAAGCTCATATCAACCTTCCCTGAGGTCCACTGATGCTTCCTGACCGGTTCCTCGAGTAGTTGAGGTGCTAGGGGAGTCAGCCGACACGACCGAAGTTGTTCCGAGGCCGCGGCACGTCGCCGAGCTATTTCCGGTCACCCCCAGCCCGACCTGACACCACCGACGTGTTCCTCGACGTCGACAACCCCCTGGCGGCGAGTTTCAGACCATGGGAGGTCCGGCAGCGGCGAGCCGGCGAGCTCCGAGTCTGCTCCGGCGAGGTCGGCGGCGCGGGCGTGAGAGAACGGCGGGAGGAAGACGAAGCCGTCTGGCCCACGTGTCAGCGGCTGAAGAATTTAAATCGGGATCGGGTGTGGCCAGGGATTGGCTGTGCTGGCGCGCAAATACCCTGTGAGCTCCGGTGTGCCGGACACCTCCGCGCCCGACACGTGTCCCCGCGGACCCCCGCGAGATTTAAACTTTTCCCCGATTTTCAGAATTCTTTCAAACTTCAAATCCTCATAACTTTGGCTAGAAAGCTCTAAATCGAGTGAACCAAATTTTGCTGGATCAGCTCTCTGAGCACTTTCCGGCAAATCAAGTTTCACTTCATGAAAACCCTTGTTTCTCCAGAATTAATTCCTCAATGTTTAAACTGTTAGGAATTTTAACTGGAGAATACTGGGGAGGAAAATCCTGAAATTTTGCTGGGATGTTCACCAAAATATCCCTGAACTACCATAAAAATTTCAGACCCATTTGAGCTCATTTGATCCACCTAATGGTGTGATTAGTGAAACTGTTCCAAAGAAAATAGAAAATGTTCAGAAACATTTTCAGAATTTTCTCTGAAATTGTTTAGCTCATATCTTTAGCTAGGAACCATCAAATTAAGTGAGACCAACTCCATTAGAACCCTCTGAAAATCTAGTTTTCAGAAAGTCATAGTTTGTTTCATGAAAATCCTTAGAACACCCTAAAAGCCTTCAATTAAGGTCAAGTGCATAATTAATTGTGGAGAGCTCAAATGAGCTTTACTGCAACTAAAACTTGACCAAATCTCTGTTTAGGTTGTAACCAAGCCCCAGTAAAAGTTTCACAGTCATTGGGTCTGTCTAGCAAGGGTTATAGACTTCACAACTTCAACTTAATACAAATGCATTTCAATTGATACATGTATTCCTTCTATCATGTAGTCGCTAAGGTCGAGGAGGAACCTGAAGTCCTAGACTTCGTTACTCCGAAGGAGCAGCTAGCCTACGACCAAGAGCAGCAAGGCAAGCTCCGGTTTGAATTAACCTTTTACAAATTTTTACTGTTTTGAGCACTTACTTGAGTAACATTTTACTTGCATTAGAGTCTTATTTGGAAACCCCACTGCATAGCTAAGAAAACCATGGGTTGAGTTTAGGATTACAAAACCCCGTTAGTTATTGGAAAGCTAAGGTAGTGTAGGATTCGGTACAAGTCGAGTAGTTGGAACTACTCGCGAGCATAGGCTAAGGGGCACTCGACTCAGGTAGAGATAGCACATGAAACACATGGCAAGAAAATGAGACCAAGCGGAGGGTAAGGGCAGCAGGACTTTGGGGCCTGTGTGCTACAGCTCCACTTGTGTCGATTGAGGACCGAGCCGTGTGTGGGCCTGTTGAACAAGCTAGAACAGTACCGAAGACCTACCGGCTATATGGGAACCGGGAAACTGATGTAACTCGGGTAGCTGGGTGTTGAGGCATAGCTGGTCGTTCAGAGGGTAGGTTGAGAGCTCGAGGTGTAAATCGGCTGGCGGCACTGAGATGCGCGTGCAGAGACCTCTTGCTCGGGACGATTGGACCGGTTCAACATTTGGCTAACGGGTGAAAGGTAGTTGCGTACGGCGTCCGTGATGGTTGTTGTAGGCAACATCGAGTACGGGCGTACGTGACGGGTTGTTCGGGTAACCCTGCAGGTGTAAATCGATTATAATCGCCGTCCCTCACGGTCAGTGAGTACCACTTGTTCACTGTACCGTGATGTAGAAAGAACAGGCTAGTGGCATGTTAAAATGTTGCTGATTGAAAGATGGACTTGATTGCTAATGAATTGCTGTAGTTTAGAGCTAACTAAAGTTCTTTTCAACTTTGGGCAAAGTACATGAGAGAAATGCATTTCTTGTTTGATTGCGGCTCTCTCATGTGTCTTAGCGTAAGGTTCTCCACAACCTGCTTCTAAAACTTGAAAGTAAGGTTTCAATAATTAGGCAAGTCCTTTGCAAATTGTTTTACCACATGTACCCATCCCCCCTCATGTAGAAGTTCCATGTTTAGGTGAGACGGGTCAGACTTGCTGAGCCTTCGTGCTCACTGCTTGTGTTTGAAGCTTTTGCAGGGTTCTATGAGGAAGGGACTCCCGAAGAGGAGACGAAACCCCAGGAGGGGAACCCCGTCGAGTGGGAGTCGTGCACACCGCAGATTTAGTGTGCGTGTGTGCTAGCAAGGACACGTTCGAGGGCTGAACGTGGACTTGATGCGTAGTCTACGCCCGCGAGTGTAGACTAAACTTATTTTGATGTAAACATGTTCATAAACCTGTTTATGTAATAAAATTCCGCTTCCGCTTTGTACCTGTGATGTGTGTTATCCGGTGCTGTGCAATGCAGCACCCCTCAGCGTGATCATGGCTCGACAAGACCGTGGGGTCGTGTCATGGTTGATGATGGCAGGGGCGGCAGGGGATGTCTTGTCGCTGTGTCTATTGGCGGGCAGCCTCTGACACGGCGCGCCAGTCTGCGATGTGACTGGGCGTAACGGCACCTGACAGAGACGTGCTCCGCGTCTCCGCGCCTTGGGAAGGCGCGGGTCTTGAATACCTTGTACGGGCAAGGTATGGCGCGTCTTTACTCTTGCTGCCTACCGCGCTGGGGCAGGCAGCGCTGCTCTCCTGGCCACGTGGCGGGCCCGGAGCTCTCCTCTGAGGAGAGGGAGGTCCGGCCCCGCGGGACACATGGAGCCTTCGGAGCTCTCACCGCGGAGGGGGGGGGGTCCGGCTACTGCTAGCCACGTGGTGGGCCCGGAGCTCTCCTCTGAGGAGAGGGAGGTCCGGCCCCGTGGGACACGCGGAGCCTCCGGAGCTCTCCCCCCGGAGGGGGGGGGAGGTCCGGCTCAGTTGGCCACGTGGCGGTCCGGAGCTCTCCTCTGAGGAGAGGGAGGTCCGGCCCCACTGGACACATGGCGCCTTCGGAGCTCTCCCTGCGGAGAAGGGCGAGGTCCTTAGGCGTTTTTCCCCTATGCGCGTGGGTACCCCATATTGAGGGTACCGACAGTGGCCCCTGGGCCCATCTCAGGGGAGATAGCGAGCCCGAGGTGGGGCCCCCGTCTCTTCCACTCCGCGCGCCTGCTCTAAGACCTGCATTGACCGTTGCCGGAGTGCGAACAGTCGTGGGATCGTGGGGGCGTGCGCCCCACTTGATGGCTGCGCTTACTGTGACGGTTTCCAAGGCTGCCACTTCTGCACATTGCAGCGCCTTTTCGGGAACCGCCGAAGTGTCCCGCCGGCTCGTCTCCTTGGGAGTCTGACTTCTCGGCCCACCGCTTCAACCGGACGGCTTGGGTCCACTTGCCATTGACGTTTGGTCTTGGAGCTGAAGCGGTTGTCCAAGCGGCGTATTCGAAGAGTTTCGAATCGCTTTGAATCGCGCCTGGAAAGCATAAAAGGGAATCTTACCCGCATCGCGGCTTCCCTTCGCACTTCCCAACGCTTGTATCTTCCTTGAGCTTTTGAGCCCCTGTCTTCCCTATCCTTGAGCTTTTTCCTGCCATGGCCTCCAACCTGCCTCCAGAGAAGAAGCGCGGTCGGTCTCCTCCGGCGGCGGCGTTCGCGCCAGGTCAAGGATCTAGGGCGTCTGCGCATCCTGCTTCTGGAGATGGTGCCCCGTCCGGCGGTGACTCCAAGAGGCCTCGGGGTCCCCATCCTGATGGGACTCCTCTCGAGCGTCGACGGGCTGATAGTTCCCGGACGTCGCGTCCTCCTTCCTCAGGAGGTGGAGCCTACAGGGGGAATACTGGTGCGACGATGCCCAGGGGCGAGTCAAGAACTCAGGCGCCCTGGGCCTCGGGAGGCGGATCAGCTCCTAGGGGGCCTACAGAAGCTTCCCCTGTTCCGCCAGCCCGTGCGACTGAGGGGCAGCCCTCAGCGGCGTCGGCGGGCTCTGGTGGACCTACCCCGGTTCCGAAGCCGGGGTCCAGAGCCTGTTGGAGCGCTCGTGTCCCTCGGTAGGTGTCGCCCTTACCGAATTCCAGAGCATGTATTCTTATCTTCTTTTCTTAACTCCGAGAGTCTCCCATGTTTGCAGGGACTCCTCAAGTGCCGGTAACGCCTCCGTTTCCCGGCCATCCCCGACTGTCGGGGGATCTGCGCCGCAGTGCCCAGGAGCCGAAACGGCCGCAGCAGCCCCCAGGCCAGCGCAAGTTCCTTCTGGACCGGTAGGCCTGGCTCCTGCGGCAGCGGTGACTCCTGCGCCGGTAGGCCAGGCTGCAGCGGCGGCTCCTCCTGTTCATCCTCCTTCACCGGCTCGGGAGCCGGCTGTTGCTGAAGGTTCGGCTGGTCCGGCTGGCGGCGTCCCGCCTCCTGTTGCCGAAGTGGGAGAAGCTGCTACGGGCCCTACGGTGGGCAGCGAGCCGGGGCGCACCGGGAGCGGGCCTGCCCCAGTGCCAGCTTATTCTGATCAGCGCCTTATCCCGGTTGCCAGAGCGTCGACTTCTCTTGAAGACGTCGTGATGGAGGAAGTTGGGGGTGCGGCTTCGGCCTCTGCCATCCCGCTGCCCCTGGCAGATGCCCTCGTGCTCGCCCAGAAAAGCGTCCGGTAGGTTCTGACCGTGCTCGGTCGCGAGCGGGAGGAGCAGGTAGGTGAGAGGATCGCCTCCTCACCTGGGGGCACCTCTTGAAGGAGTGAACCGAGGAGGTCAGGGAGGAGCTTGACTCTAGGCGGGCATCGCTTGATGTCATGGAGGCGCTCCTCGACCGTCAGAAGAGGGCCGTCGGCCGTCTGGACTCCAAGACGCGGCGGCTCGACAAGGAGGCCCTCGAGGCGCATGCCCGGGCCGAAAAGAACTTCTCTGCTTTGGAGGAGGCGCGACAGAGGCTGGCGCGAGAGAGGGCGACCTGAGGGCCCGAGCTAAGGAGCTAGAGACCCAAAAGGCAGACCTGGTCGCGTGGGAGGAGCAGGTCTCCCGGGAGCGCCAGGCGGTCCTGGATCGGGAGCTGGCAGCCGACTTCCGGGCTTCAGAGTTGGAGCGGCTTGCCCAGACTCTCCAGCTTCGGGAAAGCTCTCTGGCAGCCAAGGAGAAGGAATTATTCGAGGGGAGCCTCGACGCCTTGCTGGCAGCCCGCTGCGAGGTGGAGGAGCTCCTGGCCTCGCGGTCCTCCGAGGCCCGTGCGGTCTCGAGCTTCGTCGACCACGCAGGGTCCGCCCTGGTCCCCCCTTGGCTTCAGCCCGGTGAAGGCAGCGGCCCCGGCGCTGAAGGTGGCCGAGGTGATCCCCACGCTTGAGTCTATCGGCGCCAAGCTGAACAGGCTTGATGCGGTGGTCGCCGGTGAGCTCGAGGCAGAGGGACGGGGCCTGGCGATGGAGGTTGCCACGCACGTGTTAGCGTCCTTCCGGAGCCGGGATCCTTCCTTCTCACTAGAGCCAGCGAGACAGGGCCCCGCCGTGGAGTGGGAGGAAGCCGCCAGGGCTAAAGTCGGGGACGTGGCCGCCCTTGTATCCTCTAGGTTCCGGCGCGAGCCAGGGGAATCCTAGGGATTGTATCTTTTCTTTTTCTTTCATTGAGTCTGTAGTTCAGCTCGTGGAGCCTTGAATGAACATACTCTTGTTATTTTCCATGCCTGTATATTTTTATCTTCTCCTTGACTTGGCCTGGTCGAGTCCTTAGCTCCGCAAGGTACTCAGAGGTCTTCACCAACCTTGAAGTCTTGTACAGACACCTTCCTTCGGAGCTCACCCCGTGGGAACGGGGAGGTCCATATCCGCCGGCCACGTGGCGGGCCCGGAGCTCTCCTCTGAGAAGATGGAGGTCCGACCCCGCGGGACACGTGGGGCCTTCGGAGCTCACCCCTGCGGAGGGGGCAAGGCTCGGCTCTGCCGGCCACGTGGCGGGTCCGGAGCTACCTTCTGAGGAGAGGGGGGCTCCGGCCCCGCCGGACACGTGGGGCCCCCGGAGCCCGCCCCTGCGGAGGGGGTGAGGTCCGGATCCTTCGGTCTTGCATTGGAGCTCCGGTCTTGCATGGTCCCGTAGTGGCCCCCTGGTAGGTGTGGCCAATTGATTGGGCGCACCTACCATACTCGTGCGGGGAGCTAAGGCCGGGAGGTCCTGCAAACAAGTAAGGGAAACGTAATTCTCCTTGGGGCTCCCCCTTCCCTACCTCATAGTCTTATTTGGCTTACAATACTGATCCGATATACGGGGCTTGAGAACTTCAGTGCGCGAAGTGCCGGGGGCTTGAGGCCCCCTGGCCATCGGCAGGTGCCTCAAACGCGACCGTCTTTGGTAGGATAGCAAATGCCGACTAGGGGTGAGAATGGGAAAAGAAAGCTGAGTGCATGGTGAGCATACACAGGAAGTGCGGTCATAAAAATTAATACGTAATATAAATAAGCATAAGGGAAGAGCAAAGCAGGACAGGTTTCTTTCCATATAAATTTCCATAGGAGGAAGGCAGGCTAAACATGGAGGCAACGACCCGCCCCATTAAGAAGGGAAGCAAGACTCTACGCGCTTAGGGTCGGAACCAGGCCAAGCTGAACGTAGTCCTGGACCGTCCCCTGAGACTTAGCTGCTCCGAGCGCTGTTCCTGGATTCTATGGAATCTATTACAGAAAGAAAAGACTGCCCTACTATTGCTCTACGGGTAGAACTTACGGAGGTGTTCTATGTTCCAAGGGTTCGGGAGCGGATCCCCATCCTCGGTTGAAAGGCGTACGCACCCGGGGCGGCAAACTTTCATGACTCGGAAGGGACCTTTCCAGCTGGGGGAGAGTTTGTCGGTCCCTTTGCGAGAAAGTATGCACCGTAGCACCAGGTCGCCTTCTTTCAGCTCCCGGACATGCACGTACCTTTGGTGGTAGCGCCAGAGCGTTTGCCTGTACCCTGTGTTACGGAGCGCTGCGTGTAATCGAGCCTCGTCGACGAGGTCGATGTCTTCACGCCGGAGGTTGTCCTGCACGGCTTCATCGTAAGCTGTAAGGGCCTCAGTTTTTGACACCCATTTGCAGTGTTCATCCCCACACCACACACCTCATTTGAGGAAAAATGATGAACACAAATAAAGAGCAAGTAACAATTATCAACATGCTCATTAGGGAACAAACTCACACATTGCAAAAGTGGTACTTCCCACATGTGATATAGATGGGCTGGACATATGAAAACTCCTACACTTTGCCAAGGATGTCCATGCCAAGTTTCACCCAAATTCAAAACATTTTTGAGGTCATCTTGGGTGTAGATAGGAAAGGGGCAGTTTGAAAACATATTCAAATTCAAACTGTTTTCACCCACTGAATTTAAAAGTGGAAGGCATATTATTGCTCAGCACATTTTTGTGAGCTCACACACCAATTTTCACTCCATTTGGAGTTGATCTTGACATGAGCTAAGGGGGAGAAATTCAAACTTTATTTGAATTTCAAACTGCACTTGTGCTGAAATTCATTCAAACCAAACCTCATTTGAACTTTGATCAATTCAAATGGCTCTTGGGTGAATAATTTGAGTTGCCAAGGGTAGAATAGGGTTCACTGTTTACCACAGCTGTTAGGAATAAATTTCAGAGGTTAAAAGAGGAGTGGGACCCACATGTCAGCCTCAGCCTCAAAGCAAACCGACTGAACCACAGTTCAGTCGGTTCCCGGCTGTTGTGCGCGCGCGCCACCGAAGGGGCCGGCCGGCGCCAGCTCCTGCTGCGTGCCCCAAGCCGGAGGCCAGCCGGCCGAGCTATTTATTCCCTCCCCGGCGTGCCTCAGTCACCATTTCCCCGAGCTACCGACGTGCGCGACTGCTTTTCCCACTGCCATCGCCGCCGCTCGAGTTCCTGCTTGATCAAGCCGATCGCAGCTCCCTCTTTCCATTCCAAGGTCCCAGCAAGGTACTAGCAACCATCCTCCATCCTTCCCATTGATAGAAATCGATTGAAACCGAGTGATATCGGCTGTGCCGAAAGATCAAACTCGGAACTGGAAACCGCCGCACCTCGGGCTCTCGTGGACAGCCCAACCTGGGCGTTGTCACGCCCGAGCCAAGGCACCCTTGGACGCGCAAGTGATCGGTGCTGCTCATCCCCGAGCCACAGCTCGAGTGGTTGCTCACCGGCGGCGAATTTCCACTTTTCCCCTTTCTGTGTGCAGAACGACCCTCGGGTACGATTCTGTTTAATTCGTGCTCTAGAAAGGATTAGAGGGCCTCAGGCCACTCCCACACGAACTAGACACGGTGACGCACAAGTTGCCTTCACAACTCTGGGCCGGAGAACTTCTGTGCCCGGCGTAATTCAAGGTCTACTAATGGCGGAACGCACGGGGGGTATCGGGCGCACGGTGAGGACCTATTTCGGGCCTTCCCCGAGCTGCCCCGAGTTCATGTCGACCTTCTCTGAGGTCCACTGATGCTCCCCGACCGATTTCCCAAGTAGCTGAGGCACTAGGAGCGTCAGCCGACATGGCCGAAGTCGTTCCGATATGGCGGCTCGTCGCCAACCATGCTCCGGCCGTTGTCATGAGCAGCTGACCCTCGGATCATGTTCCCCAAGTAAAAGTAGGCAGGAGCGGCCAGAATCAAGAAGTTTGGAGCGGTACAGCAGCCGGCGGCGAGCTCTCCGGCGAGGTCCCTCGGCGGCGGAGCGCGGGTGTCGCGAGGTTGAAGAAGGGGGTGGACCCCAGCTGTCAGCGGCCGATATTTTGAATCGGGATCCGGCTGCGGCCGGGATCGGGTGTGCTGGCGCGCAAAAGCCTTGTGGGCCGCGGTGTGCTGTCGCTTCGGCGTGCGACGCGTGTCCCCTGGGCCCACGCGCGAGTTTAAACTTTTCCCCGATTTTCAGATTTCCTTCAAACTTCAAATCCTTATAACTTTGGCTAGAAAGCTCCAAATTGAGTGAACCAAATTTTGCTGGATTCAGCTCTCTGAGTACTTTCCAGAAAATCAAGTTTCACTTCATGAAATTCCCTAATTCTCCAGAATTAATTCCTTAATGTTTAAACTGTTAGGAATTTTAACTGGAGAATCCTTTGGCGGAAAATCCTGAAATTTTGCTGAGATGTTCACCAAAATATCATTGAGCTACCATAAAAATTTCAGATCCATTTGAGCTCATTTAGTCCACCTAATGGTGTGATTAGTAAAACTGTTCCAGAGAAAATAGAAAATGTTCAGAAACATTTTCAGGATTTTCTCTGAAATTGTTTAGCTCATATCTTTAGTTAGAGACTTCCAAATTAAGTGAGACCAACTCCATTAGAACCCTCTGAAAATCTAGTTTTCAGAAAGTCATAGTTTGTCTCATGAAAATCCCTAGAACACCCTAAGGGTTCCAACTAAGGTCAAGGACATAATTATTTGTGGAGGGCTCAAATGAGCTTTGCTGCAACTAAAACTTGACCAAGTCTTTGTTTAGGTTGTAACCAAGCCACAGTAAAAGTTTCACAGTCATTAGGTCTGTCTAGTAAGGGTTATAGGCTTCACAACTTCAAAGTTAATACAAAGGCCTCTAAATTAATACATACATTGTTCTTATCATGTAGTCGCTAAGGTCGAGGAGGAACCCGAAGTCCTAGACTTCGTTACTCCGGAGGAACAGCTAGCCTACGACCAAGAGCAGCAAGGCAAGCCCCGGTTTGCATTAACCATTTTATAAATTTTTATTGTTTTGAGCACATACTTGTTTTCTTTATGTTGTGCATCAGAGTCTTGTTTGGAAACCCCACTGCATAGCCAAGAAAACCATGGGTTGGGGTTTAGGATTGCAAACCCCGTTAGCCACTGCATTGCTAGGATAGAGTAGGATTCGGTACAAGTCGAGTAGTTGGAACTACTCGCGAGAATAGGCTAGAGGCACATTGCTCGGGTAGAGATAGCACATGATACACATGGCAAGAAAATGAGACCGAGCGGAGAGTAAGGGCAGCAGGACTTTGGGGCCTGTGTGCTGTAGCTCCGCTTGTGTCGATTGAGGACCGAGCCGTGTGCGGGCCTGTTGAACAAGCTAGAACAGTACCGAAGACCTACCGGCTATATGGGAACCGGGAAACTGATGTAACTCGGGTAGCTGGGTATTGAGGCATTGCCCGTCGTTCAGAGGGTAGGTTGAGAGCTCGAGGTGTAAATCAGCTGGCGGCACAGAGATGCGCGTGCAGGGACCTCTTGCTCGGGACGATGGGACCGGTTCAATATTTGGCTAACGGGTGAAAGGTAGTCGCGTACGGCGTCCGTGATGGTTGTTGTAGGCAACATCGAGTACGGGCGTACGTGACGGGTTGTTCGGGTAACCCTGCAGGTGTAAATCGATTATAATCGCCGTCCCTCGCGGTCAGTGAGTACCACTTGTTCACTGTACCGTGACGTAGAAAGAACAGGCTAGTTACATGTTAAAATGTTGCTGATTGAAAGTTGGATATTGATTGTTAATGATATGTTGTAGCTTAGTGCTAACTAAAGTTCTTTTCAACTTTGGGCAAAGTACATGAGAGAAATGCGTTTCTTGTTTGATTGCGGCTCTCTCATGTGCCTTAGCGTAAAGTTCTCCACAACCTGCTGCTAAAACTTGAAAGTAAGGTTCTACTAATTAGGCGAGTCCTTGCAAATGATTTTTACCTCATGCAACCCATCACCCTCATGTAGAAGTTTCATGTTTAGGTGAGACGGGTCAGACTTGCTGAGCCTTCGTGCTCACTGCTTGTGTTTGAAGCTTTTGCAGGGTTCTATGAGGAAGGGACTCCCGAAGAGGAGACGGAACCCCAGGAGGGGAACCCCGTCGAGTGGGAGTCGTGCACGCCGCAGAGTTAGTGTGCGAGTGTGCTAGCAAGGACACGTTCGAGGGCTGAACGTGCACTTGATGCTTAGTCTACGCCCGCGAGTGTGGACTAAACTTATTTTGATGTAAACATGTTAATAAACTTGTTTATGTAATAAAGCTTCCGCTTCTGCTTTGTACCTTTGACGTGTGTTATACGGTGTTGTGCAACGCAGCACCCCTCAGCGTGATCCTGGCTCGACAGGACCAGTGGGGTCGTGTCAGCGTGGTATCAGAGCTCGCTTGAGGTTTAACACAGTACAAAGGTCTTCTTTTTCAAAAATCCAGTGAGGAACGAGTTAGTAGCCCGTATAAGGATGTTATTAGTATATAGAAAGTGGCTTATTAACTTATTTGTTATGTCGGAAAATCGTGCATCTCGGGACGTTCATGTCTTGGGGGGTGCACGTAAGCGCTGTCCACCAGTGCGCACAAGCTGAAGGGTGGAGCCCCACGGGTGGCAGGTAACCCGACCCGCTTTGATATCCTCTACGACTCTTCATGTCGTTTGGGGTATTCGAGCAACGTCTGTCCCTGGCGTGCGTGGTGCAACATGGGAGACCCCGTCACGTGGTCTGAAACGTGAACACGTAACTCAAGGCGTGTTTGGCTTGAGAACATCCGGGCGAGTGATGACGGCCGGGTGTACAAACTGTATGGATTCCGGGCTCGGTGTGCAGCCGAGTCTGATGATTGTTTGAGTTTCTGCAGGTAGCCTTACCACGAAACGGTAGACGTGTAGCATCCGTGTGCGAGTGACGAGTAGTGCCACTGAACTAACGAAGCCGGCTAAATCCGGTATAGGTTTTTCCTTTGTGAGGACGTAGTACCGACATAATCTGGTGACGCCTCGACGTCACACCCAACTAAATGAACAACTTCATTTAAAAACTTGAAGGTTTTGATCCAAAGTAGTAAAACTTGATGTAACTCCTTCCCTTGAACAGGATATTCAAAGTTAATAAATTTTCAACTTATAGGATGTTAAGGACAGAGCACTCTGTTTTCAGCTAAATCAAGGCTGAAGTTAATCAGAGGTTAGAGGTTGAGTTCTTTCGAGGTTGGGGTCGTATGTTACATTTCTGGAAAGCTTTGGAGGAGCTTTACAACTTTTCTGTTGAGTTCCAGAGGTGTTTCATCCCTTAACCACTCGAAAAATGCAGTAGAGTTGAAACTGTCCAGAAAACAGGACGGAGCAAAGACTCTCTGTAGACTCTCTGTAAATTAAGCATAACTTCCTGCATAAAAATCCAAAAATAGAAAATGAGGTGGTTCTGGGAAGCTTATGAGATGGGTTACAACTTTGTAACAGAAAGTTTTGTCAGATTAGGAACAGAATTAACTGGAATTCTTGGATCAAATCAGTACCTAAGGCAGGGAGGTGCTGTCCAATTGTTCCCAGAAATTCTGTTAACTTTGACATCTCATAACTTTTGAACCAGAGCAGATCTTAGGCCAACCAAATACTTTCTGGAAAGATATTGAAGTTAACTTTAACTTTGATGTTGAGCTCCAGGACTGGTTTTGCTTTTAACCTGGCCTAAATCAGATTGATATGGAAACTGGTCAGGGCTGTCATGGGAACAGCAGATCAGCAGTCAAATTTGTTTAAAAATTTGAACTATGTTTCCAAGTGTTAAGGGTTCAATGACATATCTTATGTTATAACTCAATGGTTTACTGTTTAAATAAATATTTGACATTTCTCAAATATATTTTTACAGATGGCAGCAGATAAACGGTTGGAGAACGGGTGGGTAGTTTCCCACTGCTCTGACCGTAGCGGCTACCCGGGAGCATTGTGGCTAATGCTCCAATATTTCGGGTACAACCAGATGCCGCAATACTTCGCCAAGGAAGAAGGCGAAGAGGGGAACAAGACGTGGACGATCCATGTCGAGGTTCCTGCAGGGCCTACGCCACCCGGTTGGGTGCCATTCACCGTCACGGTGAGAGGAAGACAACCGGAAGGGATGTGGCAAGTGGCAGCCCGTGACACTATGTCACGTTTCTGCCAACTACACGTACAGGCTATGGAGGGAACTCCATACGCACTCGTTCCGGTGGAGGGACGAGCTCAGCATGTGTGGGAAGAGAGGTACCTAGAGGCAACAAACCCGAGTTGCCCAAGGTACAACCCCGCGGAGGCAAATCTCAGCCTCCAAATGAGGGCGGGAAACGCTGTGATGGACAGCCAAGCTGTTCATACGGAGCATCTCGCCACCAAGCTCAAGGAGAGCACAAGCCGTGGAGATCATTTTGAGAGTGCTCACAGTGCACTCCGCAATGTGCTCCTTCCGACGATCAAGCGACTGAATGAACAACACAATCAGTTGCGTCGTCTGAAGAAGGCAAAGAAGAAGAGCCGTGTTGACATTGCGGCGTTGCAAGAGCTGGTGCAGACCCTAACCCAGCAGAATGAGGACCTTGCTCAAGAGCGGGACGACGCTATTGAGGAAGGACAAGGCTGGGAAGAGGACTACAACCAGGCTATGGACGAGGTGCATGCATTGCAGGACCTCGTGCCCCCGGTATTGGGCGTACCGGTAGTCTTGGGTCTTCCAGCCATGGGAGAACCTGGAATGGGAGAAGAGGTGGTAGACCCCGAGCCACCAGCAGAGGTACCGGAGGAGGACGACCCACAGGAGGTCGAGTTCTACTCCGAGTAGGGGGTTACGGTTGCCAAGTAGGGCAGCTAGGGTAGCGTAACCCAACTTTTGTAATCGGTGACATGTCGTGTAGACAGTAGCGTATGTATAGGTAGTGACGACATGAGCACGACTTCTCGGAGATCCGAGAATAATGTATCTTGTATAAAGTTTATGCTTTATCAATATATGTGAATGTTGTGCAAGTTAATCATGCGTCGCTTCAATACTTACTCCAGTTTATGGAATTTTGAGTAAGACATGTGCTAATTGCTGCTGTGTTGAATTTCAGAATGACGCGTACTCGTGCCAACCCCGATGTTGGAGGTACTAGCCAAGGGGGAGAGACCTCCCAACCACCTCCCGAGGACTCCTCGGGACAGCAGCAGCAACAGCAACAGCAAACACCGCCACCGCCACTGCCAACGGTTACATTGGCCGACATTGTCGCGGCAATGGCGGGTTCACATCAGCAGCATACAGAGCTGCTGCAAACGTTAATTGCGAATACGTCTCGCCCAGAGAGACGTCAAGATCGTGAGGAGCGCCAACAGAGCTCCTACTCTGACTTCCTGGCGACTCATCCCCCTGTATTCTCAAGGGCGGATGAACCACTTGACGCGGACAACTGGCTCCGCGCCATAGAGATGAAGTTCGGGCTGCTCCAAATCAGCGAGCAGCGCAAGACTCAGTTCGCGGTCCAGCAGCTCCAAGGATCCGCGAGCGCGTGGTGGGCCAACTTTTGTGCTTCACAACCCACCGACCGAGTGATGACCTGGGCGGAGTTCCGGACGGCCTTCCGGGCCTATCATATACCGCCCGGTTTGATGAAGAGGAAGACGCAGGAATTCCTACACCTGCAACAAGGGAGCCGGAACGCGCTGGAGTACTCCAGAGCGTTCAACGATCTCGCACTCTACGCGTCGTATCACGCAGATACGGACGAGAAGCGGCGGGACCACTTTTACCAGGGGCTTAACCCGCTCCTGAAGGACAAGCTGGCGATGTTCAATCGCGGCAGCCTCAACGACATAATTGATGCTGCGATTGTTCAGGAAGACTCCGGCAAGGAGTTGGCGGCGGCAGAGCGAAAGCGAAGCGCGCCGCAGAGCAGCGGAGAAGGAGGCGGTCCTTCTCAGAAGTTTCGGATGGTGAATCGCCCACCATCAGGTCCGCGCTGGCAGCCACCACAGCGGTCGATGCCGTTCCGCGGTCGGCCGTATTCTTCACCGGCATTCCGGCCGGCACTGCCAGCACCACCGCAACAACAACAGCAGCAGCGGGCGATGCCGCGTGCGTTTGCACCTCCGCAACGCATGCCGGGCTTTCGTCCACCAAGTACTCCACCAGTAGCGGCCACATGTTACAAGTGTGGTCGTCCAGGACACTTCGCGAGCAGTTGCCCGGAGAGGCAAGGCGGCGGAGTGGTACCACAGTTTCCGGGGAGGAATCAACCCCGGAACCCTACTAATGCGCGGCGGGCAAACCCTAGGCCCGGTACTGTCCACCAGCTTGCCATTGAGGACGTGCCGGAGGGCGAGCCAATCCTTGCGGGTATGTTCCAACTCCACCAGCATCCCGCTATAGTACTATTTGATTCAGGCGCCACGCATAATTTTATTAGCCAAGCTTTCATTGCTAAACACAGCTTGCCAATACTACCCACCGATAGTCCATATTTAATTTGTTCACCGGGTGGGAAGATTTCAGCAAGCGTAATGGTCTCCAAAGCACCATTATGCTTAGCGGGTAGAGTGTACCCCACGTCTCTCATTATCTTAGAGGGACAGAAGGTCGATGTCATCCTAGGGATGTCGTGGTTAACCCGCCACGGCGCTGTTTTAGACACCGTCCTTCGAGTCGTGCACTTAAACTCAGAAGTGCACGGTTCTCACTCATTATTTCTGGACAGTCCAGAAATAAAACTTCCAAGTGTCTATCAAGCCACAACCATCAGATTGGAAGACATTCCAGTGGTCCGAGAATTCCCTGATGTATTCCCGGATGATTTGCCGGGGATGCCACCCGATAGAGAGGTGGAGTTCAAGATTGAACTTGCACCGGGAACCATGCCAATATCCCGAAGGCCGTACAAGATGGCGCCCAAGGAGTTGGCTGAACTGAAGACTCAGCTCACGGACCTTCTGGAGAAGGGTTTTATTAGGCCGAGCTCCTCGCCATGGGGCTGTTCGGCATTATTTGTCAAAAAGAAGGATGAAACGTTGCGGCTTTGCGTGGACTACCGTCCATTAAATGCCGTAACCATCAAGAACAAGTACCCGTTGCCACGGATCGACATGTTGTTTGATCAGTTGGTCGAAGCAAAGGTCTTTTCCAAGATGGATTTAAGATCCGGGTACCATCAGATTAAGATCAGGGCTGAGGACATTCCAAAGACAGCTTTTTCGACAAGGTACGGACTTTATGAGTACCTGGTCATGTCCTTTGGCCTCACCAATGCTCCAGCTCACTTCATGTACTTAATGAACTCGGTGTTCATGCCGGAGCTGGACAAGTTTGTCGTGGTCTTCATCGACGACATCCTGGTATATTCCAAGTCGGAGGAAGATCACAAGAAACATCTGCGTATAGTCTTGCAACGGCTGCGGGATCACAAGTTATACGCAAAGTTCAGCAAATGCGAGTTTTGGATATCGCAAGTGCCTTTCCTCGGGCATATCATCTCAGCGGAGGGTATCGCTGTGGACCCGAGCAAAATCACGCAAGTGCTGAATTGGAAATCCCCGAGAACTGTTCATGAGGTACGGAGTTTCCTCGGACTCGCGGGATATTATCGGAGGTTCATTCCGAACTTCTCGAAGATTGCCAAGCCAATGACAGAGCTGCTGAAGAAGGCTACCAAATATGTTTGGAGTCCAGCATGTGAAGCAGCATTCAAGGCTTTAGTCAAGCACCTGACATCAGCACCGGTTTTGGCGCAGCCAGACACAACAAAACCGTTCGATGTGTACTGCGATGCATCCGGCATTGGGCTCGGATGTGTGTTGATGCAAGACCGAAGGGTGGTCGCGTATGGGTCACGGCAGCTTAGGAATCATGAGCAAAATTATCCAACTCACGACTTGGAGCTCGCTGCCGTGGTACTTGCACTGAAAATGTGGAGGCACTACCTACTCGGTAACCTCGTACATTTATATACCGACCACAAAAGCCTCAAGTACATATTCACTCAGAAGGAGCTGAACATGAGGCAACGAAGATGGTTAGAACTGATAAAGGATTACGAGATAGAGATCCATTATCATCCGGGCAAGGCAAACGTTGTGGCAGACGCGCTAAGCCGCAAGTCACACGTCAATAATCTGACCATCACACCGTTGGAAGAGAGCGAACCACCACTACATGTGATTCCACATGGAGCTCTCTACAACCTAGCTTTGATCCCCACCATCCGTGAAGAGATAGCGGCAGCCCAGAAGAATGACAAGGGCATATCACATTTGCGGAGACGTGTAGACAGTGGGGAGTTGAAATGTTTCCGGAAGGACGGAGACGGCGTCCTATGGTTCAAGGACCGGATCGTCGTACCCCGAAACCCGGAGTTACGGAAGAAAATCTTTGATGAGGCTCACTTATCAAAGTTTTCTATTCACCCCGGCAGCAACAAGATGTATCAAGAACTCAGAAGTAAGTTTTGGTGGACACGGATGAAGCGAGAGACTGCAAAATACGTGTCCGAGTGTGATACATGTCGACGGGTGAAGGCAGACCACATGCGGAAACCGGGACTGCTGCAACCACTGGGCATTCCTGCCTGGAAGTGGGAGGACGTGAGCATGGATTTCGTCGTCGGTTTACCCACCACCTTACAGAAACATGATTCTGTGTGGGTGATCGTCGATCGGCTCACCAAAGTTGCCCATTTCATCCCGGTCAACACCAACTACAACGCCAAGAAGTACGCTGAACTGTACATCTCACGGATCCTATGCTTATACGGCGTACCCCGTACTATCGTATCGGACCGGGGCACTTTATTTGTGTCCCGTTTTTGGGAGCAGCTCCACGCTGCCTTGGGGACGAAGCTGATCCGTAGTTCAGCCTACCACCCGCAGACGGATGGGCAAACGGAGCGGGTAAATCAAATCTTAGAAGACATGCTACGAGCTTGCGCTATCGACCACGGCAAGAACTGGGATGATCACTTGCCGTTAGCCGAGTTCTCGTACAACAATGGGTACCAAGCCAGCATCAAGATGGCGCCCTACGAGGCGCTATACGGGAGAAAATGCCGCACACCATTGAATTGGTGTGAGTCTGGCGAGAGGGTTACCTTCGGGATTGATCTTGTCAACAACGCGGAAGAAAAGGTTCGATTAATTCAAGCGAACCTAAAAGCCGCTCAATCCCGACAGAAACAGTATGCGGACCGGAGAAGGCGTCCGTTACAATTCGAAGCTGGAGACCACGTATATCTACGAGTGTCTCCAATGAAGGGCGTAAACAGATTTGGGGTGAGAGGAAAGTTAGCACCCCGATTCATCGGTCCATTCCAGATTACCGAAAGATGTGGATCGGTGGCATACCGGCTAAGATTACCAGAAGCACTTTCCGGTGTGCACGACGTCTTTCACATTTCCCAGCTGAGGAAGTGTCTCAAGCTATCAACTACCGTTCAGCTGGAAGACATTGAAGAACTGCAACCGGATCTCACCTATCGGGAGGAACCGGTGCAGATTATTGATGAAAAGGCCCGAACCACACGCAACCGTACGTTGTGGTTCTACAAGGTTCTGTGGAGTAATCACTCCATGGATGAAGCGACATGGGAGAGCGAAGAATTCCTTCGCACTAACTACCCCGACTTTCTCACGTCGCATATCCGGTAATTTTTCCACCGTCCTCTCTCTCATTTTCACCTTATAATCTCGGGACGAGATTCTTTTAAGGGGGGAGGAATGTAAGGGCCTCAGTTTTTGACACCCATTTGCAGTGTTCATCCCCACACCACACACCTCATTTGAGGAAAAATGATGAACACAAATAAAGAGCAAGTAACAATTATCAACATGCTCATTAGGGAACAAACTCACACATTGCAAAAGTGGTACTTCCCACATGTGATATAGATGGGCTGGACATATGAAAACTCCTACACTTTGCCAAGGATGTCCATGCCAAGTTTCACCCAAATTCAAAACATTTTTGAGGTCATCTTGGGTGTAGATAGGAAAGGGGCAGTTTGAAAACATATTCAAATTCAAACTGTTTTCACCCACTGAATTTAAAAGTGGAAGGCATATTATTGCTCAGCACATTTTTGTGAGCTCACACACCAATTTTCACTCCATTTGGAGTTGATCTTGACATGAGCTAAGGGGGAGAAATTCAAACTTTATTTGAATTTCAAACTGCACTTGTGCTGAAATTCATTCAAACCAAACCTCATTTGAACTTTGATCAATTCAAATGGCTCTTGGGTGAATAATTTGAGTTGCCAAGGGTAGAATAGGGTTCACTGTTTACCACAGCTGTTAGGAATAAATTTCAGAGGTTAAAAGAGGAGTGGGACCCACATGTCAGCCTCAGCCTCAAAGCAAACCGACTGAACCACAGTTCAGTCGGTTCCCGGCTGTTGTGCGCGCGCGCCACCGAAGGGGCCGGCCGGCGCCAGCTCCTGCTGCGTGCCCCAAGCCGGAGGCCAGCCGGCCGAGCTATTTATTCCCTCCCCGGCGTGCCTCAGTCACCATTTCCCCGAGCTACCGACGTGCGCGACTGCTTTTCCCACTGCCATCGCCGCCGCTCGAGTTCCTGCTTGATCAAGCCGATCGCAGCTCCCTCTTTCCATTCCAAGGTCCCAGCAAGGTACTAGCAACCATCCTCCATCCTTCCCATTGATAGAAATCGATTGAAACCGAGTGATATCGGCTGTGCCGAAAGATCAAACTCGGAACTGGAAACCGCCGCACCTCGGGCTCTCGTGGACAGCCCAACCTGGGCGTTGTCACGCCCGAGCCAAGGCACCCTTGGACGCGCAAGTGATCGGTGCTGCTCATCCCCGAGCCACAGCTCGAGTGGTTGCTCACCGGCGGCGAATTTCCACTTTTCCCCTTTCTGTGTGCAGAACGACCCTCGGGTACGATTCTGTTTAATTCGTGCTCTAGAAAGGATTAGAGGGCCTCAGGCCACTCCCACACGAACTAGACACGGTGACGCACAAGTTGCCTTCACAACTCTGGGCCGGAGAACTTCTGTGCCCGGCGTAATTCAAGGTCTACTAATGGCGGAACGCACGGGGGGTATCGGGCGCACGGTGAGGACCTATTTCGGGCCTTCCCCGAGCTGCCCCGAGTTCATGTCGACCTTCTCTGAGGTCCACTGATGCTCCCCGACCGATTTCCCAAGTAGCTGAGGCACTAGGAGCGTCAGCCGACATGGCCGAAGTCGTTCCGATATGGCGGCTCGTCGCCAACCATGCTCCGGCCGTTGTCATGAGCAGCTGACCCTCGGATCATGTTCCCCAAGTAAAAGTAGGCAGGAGCGGCCAGAATCAAGAAGTTTGGAGCGGTACAGCAGCCGGCGGCGAGCTCTCCGGCGAGGTCCCTCGGCGGCGGAGCGCGGGTGTCGCGAGGTTGAAGAAGGGGGTGGACCCCAGCTGTCAGCGGCCGATATTTTGAATCGGGATCCGGCTGCGGCCGGGATCGGGTGTGCTGGCGCGCAAAAGCCTTGTGGGCCGCGGTGTGCTGTCGCTTCGGCGTGCGACGCGTGTCCCCTGGGCCCACGCGCGAGTTTAAACTTTTCCCCGATTTTCAGATTTCCTTCAAACTTCAAATCCTTATAACTTTGGCTAGAAAGCTCCAAATTGAGTGAACCAAATTTTGCTGGATTCAGCTCTCTGAGTACTTTCCAGAAAATCAAGTTTCACTTCATGAAATTCCCTAATTCTCCAGAATTAATTCCTTAATGTTTAAACTGTTAGGAATTTTAACTGGAGAATCCTTTGGCGGAAAATCCTGAAATTTTGCTGAGATGTTCACCAAAATATCATTGAGCTACCATAAAAATTTCAGATCCATTTGAGCTCATTTAGTCCACCTAATGGTGTGATTAGTAAAACTGTTCCAGAGAAAATAGAAAATGTTCAGAAACATTTTCAGGATTTTCTCTGAAATTGTTTAGCTCATATCTTTAGTTAGAGACTTCCAAATTAAGTGAGACCAACTCCATTAGAACCCTCTGAAAATCTAGTTTTCAGAAAGTCATAGTTTGTCTCATGAAAATCCCTAGAACACCCTAAGGGTTCCAACTAAGGTCAAGGACATAATTATTTGTGGAGGGCTCAAATGAGCTTTGCTGCAACTAAAACTTGACCAAGTCTTTGTTTAGGTTGTAACCAAGCCACAGTAAAAGTTTCACAGTCATTAGGTCTGTCTAGTAAGGGTTATAGGCTTCACAACTTCAAAGTTAATACAAAGGCCTCTAAATTAATACATACATTGTTCTTATCATGTAGTCGCTAAGGTCGAGGAGGAACCCGAAGTCCTAGACTTCGTTACTCCGGAGGAACAGCTAGCCTACGACCAAGAGCAGCAAGGCAAGCCCCGGTTTGCATTAACCATTTTATAAATTTTTATTGTTTTGAGCACATACTTGTTTTCTTTATGTTGTGCATCAGAGTCTTGTTTGGAAACCCCACTGCATAGCCAAGAAAACCATGGGTTGGGGTTTAGGATTGCAAACCCCGTTAGCCACTGCATTGCTAGGATAGAGTAGGATTCGGTACAAGTCGAGTAGTTGGAACTACTCGCGAGAATAGGCTAGAGGCACATTGCTCGGGTAGAGATAGCACATGATACACATGGCAAGAAAATGAGACCGAGCGGAGAGTAAGGGCAGCAGGACTTTGGGGCCTGTGTGCTGTAGCTCCGCTTGTGTCGATTGAGGACCGAGCCGTGTGCGGGCCTGTTGAACAAGCTAGAACAGTACCGAAGACCTACCGGCTATATGGGAACCGGGAAACTGATGTAACTCGGGTAGCTGGGTATTGAGGCATTGCCCGTCGTTCAGAGGGTAGGTTGAGAGCTCGAGGTGTAAATCAGCTGGCGGCACAGAGATGCGCGTGCAGGGACCTCTTGCTCGGGACGATGGGACCGGTTCAATATTTGGCTAACGGGTGAAAGGTAGTCGCGTACGGCGTCCGTGATGGTTGTTGTAGGCAACATCGAGTACGGGCGTACGTGACGGGTTGTTCGGGTAACCCTGCAGGTGTAAATCGATTATAATCGCCGTCCCTCGCGGTCAGTGAGTACCACTTGTTCACTGTACCGTGACGTAGAAAGAACAGGCTAGTTACATGTTAAAATGTTGCTGATTGAAAGTTGGATATTGATTGTTAATGATATGTTGTAGCTTAGTGCTAACTAAAGTTCTTTTCAACTTTGGGCAAAGTACATGAGAGAAATGCGTTTCTTGTTTGATTGCGGCTCTCTCATGTGCCTTAGCGTAAAGTTCTCCACAACCTGCTGCTAAAACTTGAAAGTAAGGTTCTACTAATTAGGCGAGTCCTTGCAAATGATTTTTACCTCATGCAACCCATCACCCTCATGTAGAAGTTTCATGTTTAGGTGAGACGGGTCAGACTTGCTGAGCCTTCGTGCTCACTGCTTGTGTTTGAAGCTTTTGCAGGGTTCTATGAGGAAGGGACTCCCGAAGAGGAGACGGAACCCCAGGAGGGGAACCCCGTCGAGTGGGAGTCGTGCACGCCGCAGAGTTAGTGTGCGAGTGTGCTAGCAAGGACACGTTCGAGGGCTGAACGTGCACTTGATGCTTAGTCTACGCCCGCGAGTGTGGACTAAACTTATTTTGATGTAAACATGTTAATAAACTTGTTTATGTAATAAAGCTTCCGCTTCCGCTTTGTACCTTTGACGTGTGTTATACGGTGTTGTGCAACGCAGCACCCCTCAGCGTGATCCTGGCTCGACAGGACCAGTGGGGTCGTGTCATAAGCCCAGACACGGAAAGACCCCATGGTGATCTCTGGGGGAAGCACAGCTTCGGCCCCGTATATAATGAAGAAGGGTGTCTCTCCGGTGGCCCGGCTTTGGGATGTCCGGTTAGCCCATAGTGTGCTCGGAAGCTCGTCCACCCACTTGGCGCCATGTTTCTTCAAGCCGGCAAAGGTGCGAGTCTTGAGGCCCCGAAGGATCTCGGCGTTGGCCCTCTCGACTTACCCATTGCTCTTTGGGTGAGCAACGGAGGCATAGCACACCTGGATGCCGAGGTCTTCGCAGTAGTCTTGAAACGCTACGCTGGTGAACTGAGTCCCGTTGTCGGTGCTGATTCTGTTCGGGACCCCGAACCGGCAGACGATCGACTTGATGAACTTTACTGCAGATTGCTTGTTGATGGTGACGACGGGTGTGGCTTCTGGCCACTTGGTAAACTTGTCGATGGTGATGTAGAGGTACCAGAATCCCCCGACGGCTTTGGGGAATGGTCCCAGGATGTCCAACCCCCATACGGCGAACGGCCACGGGGGCGGGATCATCTGAACCGCCTGAGCCGGTGTGTGGATCTGCTTGGCGTGGAACTGGCACGCCTTGCAGCTCTCGACCAGCTTGACGACATCCTGGAGTGCTGTCGGCAAGTAGAAGCCATGCCGGAAGGCTTTACCGATGAGCGTGCATGAGGAAGAGTGTCGAAGTGTGTGGTCGACACTTCCCCCGGACCTGCTCTAGGCAGCCCGCGGAGGTTCTTTTTTGGAAGGGCTAGACACTTGCGGAGAGCTTCAGCGTTAGGGACGAGTTATGGAGAAGCTTGACACGGGGAGTTTTACGTGGTTCAGGCCACCGGAGCATAAAACCCTACGTCCACGGTGAGCAGAGGTGCTCGCTGTATTGCTTGTTGCTCAGAACCGGAGTCCTGAGCTTGAGGGCGAGTAATGTCTAGAGTACGAGTTCACAGAATTCAAACCCTTGCTAACATTGCCTACCCGAGCCTTTTATAGTCCAAGGCTCGAGTGACTTACAAGGTGGGCCCGGGACCCGACAGGTGGTCCCGGGGAGATTGCCTGTCGACTACCGTGTCTGCAGTTATGTCGGTAGTTGTCTCTGGCGAAGGCTTCCGAGTCTTCGTTATGCCGCCCTGCCCATGCCGCAAGCTAGTCATAGTGGTTGATGATGGCAGGAGCGGCAGGGGATGTCTTGTTGCTGTGTTTATTGGCGGGCAGGCTCTGACACAGTGCGCCAGTCTACGATGTGACTGGGCACAATGGCACCTGACAGAAGCGTGCTTCGCGTCTTGGGAAGGCGCGGGCCTTGAATTCCTTGTACGGACAAGGTACGGCGCGTCTTTGCGCCCGCTGCCTACTGCGCGGGGGCAGGCAGCGTTGTTCTGCTGGCCACATGGCGGGTCCGGAGCTCTCCTCTGAGGAGAGGGAGGTCCGGCCCCGTGGGACACGTGGAGTCCTCGGAGCTCTCCCCGCGGAGGGGGGAGGTCCGGCTTTTGCTGGCCACGTGGCGGGCCCGGAGCTCTCCTCTGAGGAGAGGGAGGCCCGGCCCCGCGGGACACGTGGAGCCTTCGGAGCTCTCCCCACGGAGAGGGGAGGTCCGGCTCAGTTGGCCACGTGGCGAGTCCGGAGCTCTCCTTTGAGGAGAGGGAGGTCCGGCCCCGCTAGACACGTGGTGCCTTCGAAGCTCTCCCTGCGGAAAAGGGCGAGGTCCTTAGGCATTTTCCCCTGTGTGCTGGGGTACCCCATATTGAGGGTACCGACAGTGGCCCCCGGGCCCATCTCAGGGGAGATAGCGAGCCTGAGGTGGGGCCTCCGTCTCTTCCATTCTGCGCACCTTCTCTAAGTCCCGCATTGACCATTGCCGGAGCACGAACAGTCACGGGATTGTGGGAGCGTGAGCCCACTTGATGGTTGCTTTTACTGCGGCGGTTCCCAAGGCTGCCACTTCTGCACGTCGCGGCACTTTTTTCGGGAACCGCCGAAGCGCCTTGCCGGCTCAACTCCTATGGAGACTGACTTCCTGGCCCACCGCTTCAGCTGGACGACTTGGGTCCACTTGTCATCGACGCTCGGTCTTGGAGCCGAAGCGCTTGCCCATGCGGCGTATTCGAAGAGTTTTGAATCGCTTTGAATCGCACCTGGGAAGTTTTAAAAGGGGATCTTACCCGCATTGCGCCTTCCCTTCGCACTCCCCAGCGCTTTGCACTTTCAATGAGTTCTTGCGCCTTTGTCTTCTGCCATGGCTTCCAACCCGCCTCTAGAGAAGAAGCGCGCTCGATCTCCTCCGGTGGCGGCGTCTGTGCCGAATCAGGGAACCAGGGCGCCTGCACGGCCTGCTTCTGGAGATGGCGCTCCGTCCGGTGGTGACCCCAAGAGGTCTCGGGCTCATTATCCCGACGGGACTCCTCTTGAGCGACGACAGGCTGAAGGTTCCCGGGCGTCGCGTCCTCCCTCCTCAGGCGGAGGAGTCTCCAAGAAACAACTGATGCGTTGAGGAAGGCTTCAGGCGGTGGAGTCTCCAAGGAAACTGCTGACGCGCCAAGGAGGGCTTCAGGCGCTGGAGTCTCCAAGGAGACTGCTGATGTGTCGAGGGGAGCTTCAGGAGCATCCCCTGCTCCGTCAGTCCGGGCGACTGCGGAGCATCGATCGGCGGCGACGGCGGGCTCTAGTGGTCCTACCCCGGCTCGAAAGCCGGGGTTCAGAGCCCGTTGGAGTGCTCGCGTTTCTCGTTCGTCCCCGACTGATGGGGAGTCTGCGCCACAACACTCGGAAGCCGAGACGGTCGTTGCGGCCACCAAGCCAGCGCAGGTTCCTCCTGTACCAGGCGGCCCGGCTTCTGTGGCATCATCGACCCCCTCCATTCGTCCTTCTCCACCGGCTCAGGAGCCAGCTGCCGGTGAGGGTTTGGCGGGTCCGGCTGTCGAAGTCCCGACGCCGGCTTCTCCTGACCGGCGTCTCATCCCGGTTGCTGGTGCGTCGTCTTCTCTTGAAGACGACGCGATGGAGGAAGTTGGGGGCGCCACTCCAGCCTCTGCTGCCCCACTGCCCCTGGCAGATGCTCTCGCGCTCGTCCAGACGAGCGTTCGGCAGGTCTTGGCCGCGCTCAGTCGTGAGAGAGAGGAGCAGGTGGTTGAGAGGGATCGCCTCCTCACCTGGGTGAACCTTTTGCGGGAGTGGACCACGAAGGTCAAGGGCGAGCTCGACTCCAGGCGGGAGTCGCTTGACATAATGGAGGCGCTCCTTGACCGACAGAAGCGGGCTGTCAACCGTCTGGACTCCGAACCGCGACGGCTCCACAGGGAGGCCCTTGAGGCGCATGCCTGGCCGAGGAGAACTTCTCTACCCTTGAGGAGGTACGACAGAGGCTGGCGCGCCGTTGAGGATTAGGAGCGCTCCGTGGTGGCTGAGGCGGAGAGGGTCGCTGCGCGGCTAGCGGCGGGCGAAGGTGACCTGCGAGCTTGTAAAAGTCCCAAAACTTGTAAATAGAAAACTTGAGCTATGAATAAAGTTGAGTTTGAATACAAGAAATGGGACTTACAATAACTTTTGTTTACTCATGAAAGTGTTGGCATTTGCTATAAAACTTTGAACTCAGTTTGAATTAAGAGGTGCACTCCAAAAAGAAGGAGGGCATGTTCAAAAGAGAAAATTCAAACTGTTGTTTGAAAAAGTGTATTTGCAATAGCCAACTCAAAGATCAAAGGATATATTTGAGTTTCTCAGGTCCAAATTATGAGGGGGCCAAGTTTTGAGCAAGTTTGGAGGTGCTTTGATATGATCAAAGGGACTTGTAAATTTCATCTAAGTTTGAATTCAAATTTGAAACTGAGGCAAAACAGGTCAAATTGCCAAATGACTTTGGAATTTGAGTTCCTCAGAATTGAATTTGTAAAGTGCCAAGAATTTTGGAGAAAATTGGGAAAGGAGCTGTGGGTCCCAATGGTCATAGAGTGGGGAGAATAACTTACTGCCTAAGTCATTTATCTGTTGACTCGATCACCACGGGGTCTGCACCAGACGTCGCCGAGGGCGCTACCGCCACCTCCTGCTCGAGCTGCCCCCCCCCCCCACGCGCGGGCGCCAGAGGCGGTGCACCCGACGCTTATCCCTCTCACCGAAGCAAACACGAAGCCTCTGTGACGCCCTCAATTCTGTGGAAAACCACGGAACCGAGAACTAATGCATATGTGTGTCCAGGATGTTCATCACACATACACATACGTTCCACAAACTGAATTCAGATTATATATTACCACGAATAACAGAGTTTATTACAACACCTCATGAGTCTTGGACTCATGCTCACAGCGGAAGTCTTTATTTCCACGCAGCGGAAATCTTTATTTAAATGCGGAAGCAAAAACTAATGCGGAAACAAAACTAAGCAGAAGTGGCTCCATCTCTACTCCCTCCACAGGCAAGGTTGAGAACAGATCACACGCCATAATGCTCTACTTGATCTTCATAGTAGCCTTCTCTTGCTGTTGATGAAGAAATTATAATGCAAGTTTGAGCACAATGATGTACTCAGCAAGTGCGGGAATAACACATGATATGCAGCTCATAAACAAGGTAGGTATAAAAGGTTTATTTGCAGAAAAGCAGATTTATAAAACCGTGATAAACAGCAACTTAACTTTAGATGAATGTAGTCCCAGCATGTATGAAATTACCAACATACCTCCATCACTTCCCATGTTCCATCCAAACATTAACCAATCCTTTACCCATACTCACGAATACCTCCTCGTATTCGCTACCATCTCACCTCATGAAACAACCTTGTCTCACACCGAGACCAATCTCATATCATGACCCACCAGTCATGCAACCCTTTCATCATCTTAACAATTCCAAACCAAACCATAACCAAACCCATAACCATAACCAAGAACCTTCCCAATAATCAGTCCAATAACCATCCCAGTAACCATCCCATCTAATCATGGCAGTTTAGCCAGGTGCTCGTGACTGTAAGCTCGGCTATCATGATAGTTTTAATAACTCTGCAGAGTTTGTACCTCTTTACCCACAAGTTTGTGATTTCGTCACCCGTCGGCGACTGCAGAACCTCCATTTTACCAGTACACAACCGTTGGTGTATGGCCAAGAGATCACAAAATAGCCTTTACAAAGGGGTTACTAGATGTATGGACTCACTAAGGTTTCACCGGCAGGCTAGAATCTCCAATTCTCCCACCCACGGGCCCCCTCTTGTGCCATGCAGTTCCCAGGGCAGTCCTCACTCGACTCCCATTCCCCCCGCCTTCCACAGTCCATAACACTCTAGCAACATACCTAATTACTCAGCTAAGCCGCACCCATACTTGGCCTTGTGGTGGCACTGTTATCCTGGCATGTGCATGCATGAACCGGTCCTTAGATCTACGGCAAGTAAAACCACCGTCTCATGCTACCTCATTCACAAACCCAGGCTTGCCTAGATCTCCCTCCGATCCATGTTCATTAACCTCATCAGTTACTTACTATCAGTACGAGTGCAGTTAGCTAGACACATCTATCTCGCTTCCCAATCCCATAGACTCAGCGAAGAATAAAGCAAAAACCATACCCGACTTATAAACTTCCAAGGCGACAAGGATGGTTTAATCAAAACTAGTAAACTCCTATAAAAAGGGTTTCCCATCATGTTTGACTCAGCACACACACCTTTTCGTAATACAAAATAGTTTTACCCAAAACATAGGATCAACATGGTCAAGGAGCACTTGCCTTGTTCTTGAGGTTCCGGTTGTTCTTGATTCTCAAAACCTTGTTGCTGCAGCTCGTCGTAGACAGCTTCCTGAGTTTGTCCTGCTATGTAGGATTCACGTGCATACAAGATTCACAGCAATCAATATCATGCGCAAACCTTAAACTAGATGTGATGATGCACATGCATGCTATCCTATGATTTTTATTAGATTGGTGTGCTCTTGCATGGCTTACATGGACAGAGGTGTTCGGATCAAAGATGAACGTGGCCATGATCTTGTCTTTAGATCAAACTGATCATCGAGTGATCTGCCCACGAAAAGGCTTCTGTTCGAAAGGAATCGAAGAACAGATGCAAAGAGATGAACAACATGATGTCGTAAGGTGGTATTGAAGTCCTACCTCACATTCTTCTTGACTTTGAGGTCCTCCGTAGACCGCTTGGTTCTCCTCCGATGATCTCCCTTGTTTTGCTTCGGCGATGTTTTGCTCGGCGAGTTAGGGCTAGGGCTCTAAGTCGTCGGCTCAGGATTTGAAAGAGAAGTTCGTGGGTTCGGCCAGAGGTTTTGGGTTGTATTTATAATCGGGAAGAGAAGAGTCCTAATCTCATCGGATCCAAATAAGAGTCTCATTCAGATCTTTGTTAGATCCTGACGTCTTATCTTTGGTAACCATCGTGGAGTTTAGATCGGTTTCTGTTGCGTACCGGTGTCCTTACGCGTAAAAACCGCTCCAGACTCGTTACCTCCGTGATGATGAGCTCCGGAAGCTCCACGTGTCCTCCGGGCCTGGTATCTCCTCATCCGCAGAGACGAGCTCCGGTTGTGCCGCGTGTCAATCGATCGAGACCTCCCTCTTCTTCGGACGAGCTCCGCGCACGCCACGTGTGGGTGCCGGTCTTTCCGCTCTCCTTTCCTCAGGGACATGCCCCGAGGTCGACACGTGTTTAGCTGCGACGGACCTTCCGGTGATAAGCTCCGATGGCAACGCGTGTTCAATAGATCCGGACTTCTCTGAGATGAGCTCCGAGATTGACACGTATCCCCCGCGACTGGTCCTCTTATTTCCACGAGGACTAGCTCCGTGGATGACACGTGTCCTATGAAAAATGCCTTTGCTTCTTCCTCAGAGGCTATCTCCGCGGGCAGCACGTGTCCCACAGGGTCGGACCTCTTTCCAAATGCGGAGGTGACCCCCGAGCCTGCCACGTAGCTAGTTTAACGGCGGACCTCTCCCAAATTTCTCGGGAATGAGCTCCGAACGCGCCACGTGGTCTGTTGGCCATGGAATTTGCCTTCGGTGCTCTCGGAGAGCTTTATTGGCTATCCTTCTGATACTTGTCTCTGTTCCTTCTTTCTGTAAAATGTTTTTCTTCTTCATAAATCATGATCATATGCTGACACCCGAGATGAGGGTGTCACAAATCTACCCCCCTTAAATTGAATCTCGCCCTCGAGATTCGTTAGTAGAAAATAGATAGGGGAATTCAGCCTTAATATCCGCTTCACGCTCCCATGTGGCTTCAGCTTCAGTATGATGACTCCATTGTACCTTGCACCATCGAATCACTTTGTTTCGGGTGACCCTTTCCTTTACGTCCAAGATTCGGACAGGGTGTTCTGCGTAGGTCAGGTCTTCTTGAAGTTCAAGTTCTCACATTGACACTTGTTCCTCTGGCATTCTCAAGCACTTCTTGAGCTGGGATACATGAAACACGTCATGTACGTCGGAGAGATGGTTTGGGAGCTCTAGTTGATAGGCTACTTCTCCTCGCTTGTCCAAAATCTTAAATGGTCCGATGTAGCGAGGTGCTAGTTTGCCTTTGACGTTAAAACGTCGTTGGCCTCGGATAGGCGATACCCTAAGGTATACGAAGTCTCCTACTTCAAAGGTCAACTTCCTACGCCTATTGTCCGCATAGCCTTTCTGTCGTGACTGAGCAGCCTTTAAGTTCTCCCGTATCGTTTGGACTTGCTTTTCAGCCTCTTGTAGTACTTCGGGTCCAAACACCTGGTTCTCTCCAGTCTCGTTCCAGAACAGTGGCGTTCTACACCGTCTACCATATAAGGCTTCGAAAGGCGACATCTTCAAGCTAGCTTGATAGCTGTTGTTATAGGAGAACTCGGCATACGGTAAACTCCTATCCCATCTACGCCAACGTTTCAAGGCGCAAGCTCTCAACATGTCCTCCAAAATTTGGTTCGTCCTTTCGGTTTGTCCATCGGTTTGTGGGTGATAGGCGGAGCTAAAATCCAGTCGTGTACCAATGGCTTTCTGCAGCTTCCTCCAGAATCTAGAGGTAAACTGAGAACCTCGATCTGAGACTATCCTCTTCGGAACTCCATGACGGCACACGATCTGCTCCATGTACAACTCTGCAAACTGTGTAACGTTGTAACTGGTCTTTACCGGAAGAAAATGGGCGGTTTTTGTCAACCGGTCCACAATAACCCAGATGGAGTCATATCCTGACTGAGTTCGTGGCAATCCGACAATGAAGTCCATACTGATGTCCTCCCATTTCCATTCAGGTATTTTCAAAGGTTGCAACAATCCAGCGGGTTTTTGATGTTCGGCCTTTACCCGTTGGCATGTGTCGCATAGGGCAACGTATTCGGCTATATCCCTATTCATACCATCCCACCAATAGCAAGTTTTTAAGTCCTTGTACATTTTGGTGCTTCCTGGATGTATGGAATAGGGTGAATCATGTGCCTCCTTCAATATCATGTCGCGAAGGTGTCTTATGTTTGGCACACAAATCCTTTTTCCTAGCCAAAGCGTACCCTTTTCATCCTCCTTGAAATCCATCTCTATCCCTTGTCGGATTCTTTCCTTGATCTCCTTGATCCCCTCGTCCGTTGCTTGTCCCTTTCTTATTTCTTGCTCCAATGAGGAGTGGATCTCCATTATTTCCATGTTATTCAAGAATCCGATGTGTAACCGTTCGAACTCCTTACGTAGTTCAGGTGGTAGCTCCCGAACCGTGAGTTGGTGGCATGCTCCCTTTCTGCTCAATGCGTCAGCTACTACATTGGCCTTCCCGGGGTGGTAGTTGATTCCTACATCATAATCCTTGATGAGTTCTAACCATCGACGTTGCCTCAAATTCAAGTCCGTTTGTGTAAATATGTACTTGAGGCTTTTATGATCCGTATAGATCTCACATCGATGACCAAGGATATAATGTCTCCAAATCTTCAATGCATGCACCACTGCTGCTAACTCCAAATCATGTGTAGGATAGTTAAGCTCATGCTTCTTTAATTGTCGTGAGACATAGGCTACTACTTGTCCTTCCTGCATGAGTACACATCCGAGCCCTTGTCTGGATGCGTCACAATATATGTCAAAGCTCTTGCTTACGTCTGGCAATACCAGAACTGGTGCTGTGGTTAGCCTTTTTTTGAGTTCCTCAAAACTTTCTTGGCAGGCTTGTGTCCATTGAAAGACTTTTCCCTTCATTAGCAACTCCGTCATAGGTTTTGTTATCTTAGAGAAGTCTTTAATGAAGCGCCGATAGTATCCTGCCATTCCAAGGAAACTCCGAATATCCCTCATGCTCTTCGGTTGGTCCCATTTCAGAACATCTCTCACCTTTCCAGGATCAACCGATACCCCTTCCTTGGAGATTATGTGGCCTAGGAAGGATATTTCCCTTAGCCAAAATTTACACTTGTTGAGCTTGGCATACAACTGATGCTCTCGCAACTTCTGCAAGGTCAATCTCAGATGTTCTTCATGCTCCTCCTCACTTTTTGAATACACCATAATGTCGTCGATGAAAACCACGACGAACTTGTCCAAGTACTCCATGAAAACCTTATTCATAAGGTACATGAAGTATGCGGGTGCATTCATCAATCCAAAAGACATAACGGTATATTCATATGAACCATACCGTGTCCGAAAGGCTGTCTTAGGTATATCGGAGGGCTTAATCTTCAGCTGGAAATATCCCGACCGAAGATCAATCTTGGAGAACACTTGGGCTCCTTTCATTTGATTGAACAGGTCCTCTATACGGGGCAGAGGGTATTTATTCTTGATTGTTACCTCGTTGAGAGACCTGTAGTCTACACACATTCTTTGGGTTCCGTCCTTCTTGTCCACGAAGAGTACCGGGGCTCCCCATGGTGACGAACTTGGACGGATAAAACCCTTCTCCAACTGTTCTTGAATTTGCTTCTTGAGTTCAACTAACTCGTTGACGGGCATCCTATATGGTCTCTTAGCTATGGGTGCAGTTCCAGGTACCAAATCTATGGCAAACTCAATGTCTCGGTCACGTGGCATACCTGGAAGTTCTTCCGGGAATACATCCGAAAATTCCCGAACCACTGGAATGTTGCCCAATGCTACTCCTTCAACATGGTTCAAATCCGCCCGTTCGGTTGCTTGCTGGGCTGACTCAAACTCGACACGGATACCGTGTTCGTTCGTCAACTGCACGCTTCTCTCAGCACATTGGATTACTCCATTGTGCTTGCTTAACCAGTCCATTCCCAGTATGATGTCAATCCCGTGGGAGTCCAAAACAATAAGGTTGGCAAGGAAGTCTACCCCCCTTATTTTAAGGCTTACTTTAGGACATACTATATTAGTCCTCATTTCTCCTCCGGGAGAATTAACTAACATAGCACATTCTAAGTGGGATACGGGTAGATGATGCTTGGCAACATATTCGGATGATATGAAGGAATGTGATGCTCCAGAATCAAATAAAATGGTGGCTGGGTTGGAGTTGGCAAGGAACATACCAATTGCGACGTCCTCAGCCTGTTGTGCTTCCTCAGCAGTGACATGGTTAACGTGGCCACGAGCATAGTTCTGCGGTCCATGGTTCCCTTGGTTGTTCCCTCCGTTTGGTCGCTGGTTCTGCTTGGGCACGTTACCTTGCTGTCCAGGGCCTCTCTTTGGGCACTGGTTAGCGAAGTGGCCTACTTCCCCGCATGCAAAGCATGCCCTGTTGCCTACGGCAGCAGGTACGTTGGGGCGGGGGTTTTGAACAGGAGCGCCATTGTTAGGCCGGGGCGCAGGAGGCATGGGCACTTGAGGTGCCGGTGCAACGAACCGTTTCTGTGGTGGCTGACCAGGGTGGTTCGTAGGAGTGGTCGATCCATACTGCGGTGCAGGGGGCATGTACCTAGGTCGTACGTTGCTCCCTTGGGGCTGGTATGGCATCTTCCTTTTGCACTCGCGCTCAATATCTCGGATCTTGTTTTCCACCACAATAGCCTTATCAACCAGCTTTTGGAAGCTTACGTAGTCATTGTTGAGGAGCTGAACTTGGATCACATTGTTCAACCCTCTCATGAACAGGTACTGCTTCCTCTGATCTGAGTTGACATCTTCGGGGGCATACCGGGATAGTTGTATGAACTTGTTGAGATATTCGTTCACACTTTTCTGCTCTTGGCGGAGACCTTCAAACTCCTGCCTTTTGAGCATCATTACGCCAACAGGGATGTAGTGGGAGCAGAAACTTTCCTTGAACTCAGTCCAAGTGATTGTCTCCGGGTTGGCATGGGCGTTGCTCAAGGCATCCCACCAGTCAGCAGCTGCTCCCATCAGTTGGTGCGACGCAAAGAGAACCTTCTCTCGGTCGTTGCACTGAACAATGGCAAGCTTCTTCTCCATGGATTTCAACCAATCATGGGCCTCCATTGTATCGCTTGCTTGAGCAAAGGTGGGCGGTCGAGTCCTCATGAACTCTCCCAACCTGTTATGAGCCGGCGGTAGTGGTGGCGGTAGTGCCAGAACGGGGTGTTGGTTGGCCTGCAACTGACCCAAAGTTCGGATCATGGTTTGCATAAGCTGGTTTTGCATGGCCATCAACCTTTCTAGGTTGTTTTCGCCAGCTCCGGGGTTAGCAGGAACTTCCTCGTGGTCATCTTCCTGGACGTTCCTTCGGCTGGCGTTTCCTCTCACCGTCTGTGAGGGAGAACGAAATAGTAATAGAAGGTTAGAAAGTAAGGTAGGTCCTTTCAACCATATGCATCAAGGTGAGTTGGACTATATATATTAGCCCTTATGAGGATGTGAGCAAGTGCCGAAACATCTCACACCTCCTTCTTCTTACGTGTGGATATGGACAACGTTTTTGAGACGTCCCACAACTCACACTAAGCACATATTCACAAATAATCATCACAAGGGTCCACTCAACTCTTATTCAAGGATGGTTTCCTATGTCAAAGGTGGTTTCAAGGCCAATCTAAGCTATTCATCCTAGGATGCTTCCTTTGGTCCGCGTGGCTTCTATTTAGGGGTATAACTTTCTGTTAACCCGTGACTCTAATATCAATCTAAGGTTTCTATCTAGGCGTGTAACCTACTGTCAACCCGTGGCTCTGATACCAATCTGTGACGCCCTCAATTCTGTGGAAAACCACGGAACCGAGAACTAATGCATATGTGTGCCCAGGATGTTCATCACACATACACATACGTTCCACAAACTGAATTCAGATTATATATTACCACGAATAACAGAGTTTATTACAACACCTCATGAGTCTTGGACTCATGCTCACAGCGGAAGTCGTTATTTCCACGCAGCGGAAATCTTTATTTAAATGCGGAAGCAAAAACTAATGCGGAAACAAAACTAATCAGAAGTGGCTCCATCTCTACTCCCTCCACAGGCAAGGTTGAGAACAGATCACACGCCATAATGCTCTACTTGATCTTCATAGTATCCTTCTCTTGCTGTTGATGAAGAAATAATAATGCAAGTTTGAGCACAATGATGTAATCAGCAAGTGCGGGAATAACACATGATATGCAGCTCATAAACAAGGTAGGTATAAAAGGTTTATTTGCAGAAAAGCAGATTTATAAAACCGTGATAAAACAGCAACTTAACTTTAGATGAATGTAGTCCCAGCATGTATGAAATTACCAACATACCTCCATCACTTCCCGTGTTCCATCCAAACATTAACCAATCCTTTACCCATACTCACGAATACCTCCTCGTATTCGCTACCATCTCACCTCATGAAACAACCTTGTCTCACACCGAGACCAATCTCATATCATGACCCACCAGTCATGCAACCCTTTCATCATCTTAACAATTCCAAACCAAACCATAACCAAACCCATAACTATAACCAAGAACCTTCCCAATAACCAGTCCAATAACCATCCCAGTAACCATCCCATCTAATCATGGCAGTTTAGCCAGGTGCTCGTGACCGTAAGCTCGGCTATCATGATAGTTTTAATAACTCTGCAGAGTTTGTACCTCTTTACCCACAAGTTTGTGATTTCGTCACCCGTCGGCGACTGCAGAACCTCCATTTTACCAGTACACAACCGTTGGTGTATGGCCAAGAGATCACAAAATAGCCTTTACAAAGGGGTTACTAGATGTATGGACTCACTAAGGTTTCACCGGCAGGCTAGAATCTCCAATTCTCCCACCCACGGGCCCCCTCTTGTGCCATGCAGTTCCCAGGGCAGTCCTCACTCGACTCCCATTCCCCGCGCCTTCCACAGTCCATAACACTCTAGCAACTTACCTAATTACTCAGCTAAGCCGCACCCATACTTGGCCTTGTGGTGGCACTGTTATCCTGGCATGTGCATGCATGAACCGGTCCTTAGATCTACGGCAAGTAAAACCACCATCTCATGCTACCTCATTCACAAACCCAGGCTTGCCTAGATCTCCCTCCGATCCATGTTCATTAACCTCATCAGTCACTTACTATCAGTACGAGTGCAGTTAGCTAGACACATCTATCTCGCTTCCCAATCCCATAGACTCAGCGAAGCATAAAGCAAAAACCATACCCGACTTATAAACTTCCCAGGCGACAAGGATGGTTTAATCAAAACTAGTAAACTCCTATAAAAAGGGTTTCCCATCATGTTTGACTCAGCACACACACCTTTTCGCAAAACAAAATAGTTTTACCAAAAACATAGGATCAACATGGTCAAGGAGCACTTGCCTTGTTCTTGCGGTTCCGGTTGTTCTTGATTCTCAAAACCTTGTTGCTGCAGCTCGTCGTAGACAGCTTCCTGAGTTTGTCCTGCTATGTAGGATTCACGTGCATACAAGATTCACAGCAATCAATATCATGCGCAAACCTTAAACTAGATGCGATGATGCACATGCATGCTATCCTATGATTTTTATTAGATTGGTGTGCTCTTGCATGGCTTGCATGGACAGAGGTGTTGGGATCAAAGATGAACGTGGCGATGATCTTGTCTTTAGATCAAACTCATCATCGAGTGATCTGCCAACGAAAAGGCTTTTGTTCAAAAGGAATCGAAGAACATATGCAAAGAGATAAACAACATGATGTCATAAGGTGGTATTGAAGTTCTACCTCACGTTCTTCTTGACTTCGAGGTCCTCCTCAGACCGCTTGGTTCTCCTCCGATGATCTCCCTTGTTGTGCTTCGGCGATGTTTTGCTCGGCGAGTTAGGGCTAGGGCTCTAAGTCGTCGGCTCAGGATTTGAAAGAGAAGTTCGTGGGTTCGGCCAGAGGTTTTGGGTTCTATTTATAATCGGGAAGAGAAGAGTCCTAATCTCATCGGATCCGAATAAGAGTCTCATTCAGATCTTTGTTAGATCCTGACGTCTTATCTTCGGTAACCATCGTGGAGTTTAGATCGGTTTCTGTTGCGTACCGGTGTCCTTAAGCGTAAAAACCGCTCCAGACTCGTTACCTCCGTGACGATGAGCTCCAGAAGCTCCACGTGTCCACCGGGCCTGGTATCTCCTCATCCGCAGAGACGAGCTCCGGTTGTGCCGCGTGTCAATCGATCGAGACCTCCCTCTTCTTCAGAGACGAGCTCCACGCACGACACGTGTGGGTGCCGGTCTTTCCGCTCTCCTTTCCTCAGGGACATGCCCCGAGGTCGACACGTGTTTAGCTGCGACGGACCTTCCGGTGATAAGCTCCGGTGGCGACGTGTGTTCGATAGATCCGGACTTCTCTGAGATGAGCTCCGAGATTGACACGTATCCCCCACGACTGGTCCTCTTATTTCCACGAGGACTAGGTCCGTGGATGACACATGTCCTATGAAAAATGCCTTTGCTTCTTCCGCATAGGCTATCTCCGCGGGCAGCACGTGTCCCACAGGGTCGGACCTCTTTCCAAATGCGGAGGTGACCCCCGAGCCAGCCACGTAGCTAGTTTAACGGCGGACCTCTCCCAAATTTCTCGGGAATGAGCTCCGAACGCGCCACGTGGTCTGCTGGCCATGGAATTTGCCTTCGGTGCTCTCGGAGAGCTTTATTGGCTCTCCTTCTGATACTTGTCTCTGTTCCTTCTTTCCATAAAATGTTTTTCTTCTTCATAAATCATGATCATATGCTGAACCCCGAGATGAGGGTGTCACAGCCTCTCACTCGTACCCGTGGCCTTCGTCTGCTCTCGCACCCAAACAACAGCCGCCGGCGCCGCGTCCGTTCTCGGCGATCCTAAGCCGGCATCGCTCGCCGACTGCTCAAGCGATCAACACGAAAAAGGAGCGCCAGCGCGTGCACAAGAGTTTCCCCAGCTCAGCTCCGGCGTTCGGGGCCCCTGTCGGCCGTATTTTGAGGATCAGCGCCGAAGCCGAGGTGCAACCGGTGGAAACCGACGTCGGGCTCTCATGGGCAGCTCACACCGGTCAGTTTCACGACTGAACGAGAGCACCTCAAGGTGCGACAACTCCCTGCGCTGCTCCTCTCCAAATTTCAGATTGATCCGTGCGACATAGCTCCGGAATTTCAAGTTTTCCCCTCGGACGAGGAAAACCTATCCGCGGGTATGAACTGTTGAAATTAACGCTTAATTCTCGGTTATAGTTGTTCGTTTTGCGCACACAAGAGCTAGAGAGGATAGGGAACCTTTTTCCTTCGCAACCCTAGCCTAGCAAAGAGTAGGGGCGGCGAATTCCGAGCTTTTCGATCTGCGGCCATGGCTGGAACGCGCGGGCGCACGGTGACAACCGAGTTGCCGCCATTTCCTAGCCAGTTTGAGGCCATGCCGAGCTTGCCTGACCTTCACTGGTGCTTTAGAGCAAATTTCCCGGGCTTTTGGCGGGCTAGTGTGCTCGTGCCACGGCGCCGACGCTTCACGGAAGGGTGCGCACGTCGCCGACCTAGTTCCGAGCGCCGTTAGCTTGTGCTGACCCCGTAGATGAGTTGCTCGCCACTGAAAACCCCCAGGCGGTGAGTACCGAGCCCGGAGACAGCCGGGAAGCCAACTCCGGCGAGCCTCGACGAACTTCCGACGAGGGGGCGGCGCGGGAAAAAGAGAACGGCCCGAGGTTGAAGACGACCGGCCGGTCCCACCTGTCAGTGGCGATATTTTAAATCTTCGATCCGCTGCGGCCCCGGGATCTGGTGTGGTGGCGCGGGAAGGGTCCTGTGGCCCCGTGTGGCGTGATTCCAGCGGCTGACACGTGTAGGGTGGACCCACAGGCAGAGTTTGAACTTTTTCCGAATTTAGTTTGAATTCCAGATTTAGTTCAAACTTTAGAACCTCATAACTTTTGCTAGGAAGCTCCGAATTTAGTGATTCAAATTGGGTTGGATTCAGGGTGAAAAGAACTATCCAAATAAGCAACTCAATTTGCATGAAAACCAATATAAAATTCTGGAGAATTCTTTAAAGCTTTTCAGGAAAAGAATTTTAGAGGAAGTTTGGTTCATCAAAAAATCCACAAATTGTGCCAGAATATTATTTAGGATATTAGGAGACTCCTGTAAAAGTTTCAGCTCATTTGGAGTTGATTTAGTTAGGGTAATTCTAATTCCAAGTTTCTGTATTCAAATAAGTACAGAAACATTTTCAGAGAATTTCCAAAACTTGGAAATTCAGTTCTGGGCATTCCTTAACTCCAAAAATCCTAGGAAAATTCAGACATACTCCCTGAGCTATGTATGAAATTATGGTTCACTTGGATTTGCATGAAAGTGCAAGTTTAATCAGAATTAATTCCTTTATACCTAAATGCTTAGGGAATTGTTCTGGGTGATCCACTTAGTGAAATGTTCTGAATTTTGGTCCAGAGAACTTTCTTGTGACAAGGAACTCCCAAGAAAATTCCCAGCTCCATTGGAGCCCTGGATCATTAGTGTTTTGTTCAACCATTAGTTGATCCCCCACCCAAGTGATGAACCCCACTTCTCACTTGATGATAGTGCTTAAACACAAACCCAAACCACTAGCACCAGTTTCATTTTAAATTCTTAAACAAAGTTCCAGTTTTAAAAACTTGTCTTTAGCACTTGTTAGCAAAAAGGTTTTATAATTGAACATGTGTGCATATTCATAACGTGTAGTGAATAAACGTGGGAATTGAAGAAGGAAAGGTGAAACTTGGATCAAGAAGCAAGAAGGGCAGAAGTTGAACTTCAAGTCAGCAGCAACTAACTTCTTAATCATCTGACTTTAGTCACCTGCAAAACCAAGGCAAGCCCCGGTTTGCATTTAAGTTGTTTTCTAAAGTTTTTACTTTGTTCACTACTGTGGGTCAAAATTTGTATGTGCATTAGGTCAAAGGTGTTTTATACTCCACTTGGATAACCAAACATGAACCCTGAGGTCAAGGGTAGCATTGTATCATCGCTATAGAATAAGGCCATGCTAAATAGACTAGGGCATCCGGTAGAAGACGAGTAGTTGGAATCTACTCGCGAGCTATAGTTTAGAATATCATAAGTGTGATTGGGAAAGGAAGCAAACTAAAGTTTACATTTCAAAAGATGAGACCGGGCAGAGGGGTTAGGCTGCGACAAGACGAGGTCTTGGTCGAGTAGCTCTGCCTGTGTCGGTTAAGGACCGATGTGTATGCCGCGTCCAGGAGCAAGTATTGAGTTGTTTACCGGATGCTTACTGATATATGGGAACCAGGAAACCGATGTACCAGGTTCACTGGATTGTAGAGGCATACCACATCGTCTCTTTAGACCTATGAGCCTGAGACGGCGCGACTGGTTCTACAGTTTAGTGTCCTGAGAAAGGTTGCCACATACGACGTAATGAAGGACGCCAGAGTTGGGTCTTCAGAGGCAGGCGTATGTGTCGAGTTATCCGGGTAGTGTTTGATTCGAATCACCGTCTTCGTGGTTATTGAGTACCGCTTGCTCCCATGTTGTGACGTAGTAATCAACTTGTGTCGAAACAGTTTGCAAAAAGTATAATTGCTGTTATGATTATGTTAAGTTGCATGAGAACCATGTTTGAAGTAGAGATAGAGCAAACTAAATTTATTTTTCACCTTGGGACAAGTAACATTGGAATGAAGCGTTTCTTGTTTGATTGTGGAGTTCCAATGTTGCTGGGCGCAAGGTCACTACTATTATGGCTAAAAATGTGAAAGTCAAGGATGAACTCATAGGCGAGTCTTTTTCGCAAAGTACAGGATTAGGTCTTAAGTTACCCTCATGTAGAGTTGCATGCTTTAGGAGAGACGGTTAAGTCTTGCTGAGCCTTTGTGCTCACTCTTGCTATATAAGTGGTTTTGCAGGTAAACCTCGATGCTATAAAGAAGGTTGTCCGGTGAGACTTGGAAACTTCCGAGTCATGTCACACTTGGAGAACCTAGCTGCTGCCATGTCTTCGTGTTGCTAGCAAGAGGAGTCCGCGGGCTGGACCTCTTCTCGAGTGCTTCTTAGTTATTCAACGTGAGCTGGTTATAGACTTCCGCTGTAGCTATTTTATGTAAATTATTTACAAAGAATAATTGTAAGCTTCCACTTTGATTTATGTAATACATTGTTCCTTATATGTGTGCTGTTGGGTGCCGCATAACACGGCACCACCCAATGCGATCCCCGGGCGAGGTGGCACGGCCCTGTGATCGGGGTCGGGCCCCCTCAGCGTGGTATCAGAGCCGCATTGGTAATAGCACACGGAATAAGGATGGTATTACGACAAAAACTTAGGATACGGTGAGCAAACGATATTAGGCCCACATAAGGACTATAGTAGTATAGATACTTAAAGTGGCAAGACTAACATATGTGTTTTAATTCTGAACTTTCATTATGTAACGACGCACCTACGTTCTGGTAAGCATGGTAAGGAACGCCACCGAAAGCGGTTCAATTTCGGTTAGCTCCCCTGACGAGGAAAGTGGTTCAGGGTTAGATCTCACAGCTTGGTGTGAGATGTTAATATGAGACTCTTGGACTCTTCATGTTCCTGAGTTCATATGAAACGCTGATCCCTAGCGTGCATCAGGCAAGTAAGTGGAGACCCCATCGTGTGGTCAGTAACGCGATAGTGTGTTCGTCTGGAAGTAGCCCAGGAGGACATACGCAGCGCTTGCCATCGGCGTGCCCTGCAGGGCAGCAGGTGGTATCCGTTGGGTTGATAACATTCCCAACCGTGACGACCCGTTCATGACATACTCGGGTTCCCCGTCGTGTGGTGTTGAAACACGATCACGTACCTTGAGACGTGGCTTAACTCAAGGACGGTCGTATGGCAATGATACGGGCGTTTGTATTTACTTTTAATTATAGAACTGCCTGAAATGAGAAAAACTTTGAGTGCACCACTATTGCGTGATCTTTCTGCAGGTACTAACCACGTACTTATCCCGTGTAGTACACGTGTGCGAGAGACCGTCCTAGTGCCACTAATAATACGTATATGCCGGTATAATCCGGGTAGGATTTTCTTTTGGTGAGGCAACGTAGTACCGACATGTTCTTATGGTGCATCGACACCGTACTACACATAATAACCTCGTCCCTATGAAGAAATGATTCATGAACTAACTTTCAACTAAAAATGGAAGTTTGAAACAAGTATTAGCTACTGAACTCTTATTTTGAGCTAAGATTCAAATGAGAGTATAACAAGGTGTCAAAGTTTTCAAAAAAAAAAACAGAGTGCTCTGTTTCTGGCAGGAATTCTTGCTGGACTTTAACAGAGCATAACTCTGAGTAGCTTTAACCAATTATGGTGTATTATACAGTTCTGGAAATATTTTCAAGTGCTCTACAATTTCTTTGTAGACCTCCAGAGCAAAATCACAGTTTAAGTTGGTGAAAAGTCCAGTTGAAGGCAAATTGTTCAAAACCAGGACAGTAGCAAAAACCTCTCTGGACCTTTCTGTTTTTAAGCCATAACTTCCTGTAAAAAAATCCTTAAGGAGCACATAAGTACTTGTTGGAAAGCTACTGAAGTTTACTAAAACTTTGGTATTGAACTCAAGTCAAGAATCTGTTGATAACTTGAGTAAACTTTGGAGTTTGTGTGAGCTGGTCAGGGTAGTCCCGCTGATTAGCTTAGCGTACATAAGATTTGTTTAAACATGAATGTGGTTATGCTTTCCTAAAGTTCATGACATGTTCATGTTTTACTTATCTTTACTTGCTACTGAGATAGAATTTTGATTGACTCAAAATTTTGTTTCGTGCAGTATGGTACGCACACATTCTCAAATGGAGCATGGAGATTCAAGTCGAGGTGGGAATGACTCGACTTCATCACAAGAGCCATCGCCAACCGGATTGGCTGAAATTATGGCGAAGATGAATGAAACTCTCCAAACCCTAGTTCAGCAAGGCATAGATCGAGAAGTTCAACGTCACATGCCAACCCAGAGCACGTATCTGGATTTCTTGGCGACACAACCGCCGGTATTCTCCGAGGTGGCTGACCATTGTGAAGCAAATCACTGGTTACGTGTCATCGAGTCCAAGTTTGGGTTGATCCAATGTGATGAATTCTTGAAGACTCTATATGCCGCTCAACAGCTTCACGGCTTTGCTGGAGCATGGTGGGCAGAGTACCATTCTGTCCAACCAGCAGGGCATCGTGTCACATGGGCGGAGTTCCAGGCTGCATTTCGTGCTCGTTTCATCCCTGCGGGCATAATGCAAACCAGTCTAGATGAGTTCTGGAGTCTGAAGCAAGGGGACATGAGTGTTATTGAGTATGCGAAGGAATTCAATCGCTTAGCTCAATATGTCCCTGACTATGTGAAATCACCATCCATGAGGGGTTATCATTTTTATCGAGGTATGACCGCTAGGCTGCGATGTGAATTGGCTCAAGTTAGCCAAGAGAATTTTGATGAGTTCATGAGCTGTGCTATTGCTCAAGAATATTATTCCAACCATTACCTCAAAGAAAAGAGGGAGAGGGACTCATCACAAGATGAAGACAATCGTCTACCTCAGAAGTATCGGTTGGTAATCCGTTCACCTTCTGGTCGAGAGATTCCACAAGAGGTGCAATCATTCTGGGAGTGTGACGACTCTTCTACTCCACAGAGGTCTTATTCACCTCCACCGCAGCAGCAAATTATTTCTTATGCACCTCAGTATCAACAAGGTGCATCAGAATATTATTTCCCTCAAGAGGTTGAAGATGAACAAGGTGATTTCTCAGCTGAGCCAAGTGCTGTCCCACTTCAGCTTGACAATGATCTTAAGGTCAATGAAGCAACTGAACCGAGCAGCAACAATGTGTCTGCGGGTCCAGTTCCACAGAGCGATCTTGGGCAGCAAAGAAAAGCTATGTCCAAAGTGGGGACAGTTAATTATGTGTCAGTCGATGATCTGCCAAAGGGAGGACCTGTTCTTGCCGGCAGGTTCACCTTAAACGACAAGCCGGTTGTCATTTTATTCGACTCTGGTGCGACACATAACTTCATTAGCTGGGCAACGGTAATCCGGGATCAGATCTCCACCACTATTACCAAAGGTTCATACCTTATTCATTCGCCAGGTGGAGACATATCAACTAATGAAGTCGTTTCTCGAGGACCACTCTGCTTGGGTGGAAAAATTTATCCTACCACCCTCATCATTCTCGAAGACCAGGGAATCAATGCCATATTGGGAATATCATGGTTGACCTTCCATAAGGCTGTTCTGGACATCGAGAACAGGAGTGTTCACTTGGACTCTCCACTTCACGGGCGTCAAACGTTGTACCTCGGCGAAGCGGTTTCCAAAGGACCGGAAGTATGTAATGCCGAGGCTTGCAAGTTAGAAGACATTCCGGTAGTCCGTGAATATCCGGACGTTTTTCCCGAAGATCTTCCAGGCTTACCACCTGAGCGCAAGGTGGAGTTCAAAATAGAGTTGATACCGGGAACCATGCCGATCTCTCGGAGACCATACAAAATGGCTCTGAATGAATTAGCAGAATTGAAGGAGCAACTCAAGGATCTGATGGACAAGGGGTTTATTCGTCCAAGTTCATCACCATGGGGTTGCTCAGCTTTATTTTGAAGAAGAAGGATGAGACGCTGAGGCTATGCGTCGATTATCGTCCTTTGAATGCTGTGACAATAAAGAACAAGTATCCACTACCAAGAACTGATATTCTCTTTGATCAGCTAGTGGGTTCTAAAGTCTTCTCTAAGATGGACTTAAGGTCGGGATATCATCAAATCAAGATCCGAGCGGAAGATGTCCCGAAAACAGCATTCTCGACAAGATATGGACTCTATGAGTATCTTGTCATGTCATTTGGGTTGACCAATGCTCCGGCCCACTTTATGTATCTTATGAACTCGGTTTTCATGCCGGAGCTGGATCAGTTCGTCGTGGTTTTTATCGACGACATCTTGGTCTATTCCAAATCTGAAGAGGAACACGCTAAACATTTGCATATTGTGCTCCAACGACTGAGAGATCACAAACTCTATGCAAAGTTTAGTAAATGTGAATCTGGATCAAACAAGTGCCATTTCTTGGACACATTATTTCAGCAGAAGGCATTGCTGTTGATCCCAGCAAGATTGAGCAAGTGCTGAAGTGGAAGTCTCCAACATCAGTCCATGAAGTTCGTAGCTTCTTGGGTTTGGCGGGATATTACCGGAGGTTCATCCCGAGCTTCTCAAAAATCTCCAAACCTATGATGGAGCTACTGAAGAAGGGCGTCAAATATGATTGGAGCAAGCCATGTGAGGAATCTTTTCAAGCGTTGGTGAAACACCTCACAATAGCCCCGGTTCTAGCTCAACCGGATACAACTAAGCCATTTGATGTTTATTGTGATGCGTCTGGCATCGGGCTTGGTTGTGTACTCATGCAAGGAGGACGTGTGGTCGCATATGGATCACGGCAATTACGGAATCATGAGCAACATTATCCAACTCATGATCTCGAACTGGCTGCCGTGGTATTAGCTTTGAAGATGTGGAGACATTACCTCTTGGGAAATCTGGTTCATCTCTACACCGACCACAAAAGCTTGAAGTACATATTCACTCAGAAAGAGTTGAATATGCGGCAACGGCGATGGTTGGAGCTTATCAAGGACTATGAGATTGAAATTCATTATCATCCGGGCAAGGCAAATGTGGTTGCCGATGCACTCAGCCGGAAGTCTCATATCCATAACCTAACCATCACGCCGATAGAAGAGGAAGAACCAAGTCTCTACTTGGTTCCATATGGAGCTCTGCATAATCTAGCTCTCATACCCACAATAAGAGAGGAGTTTATGGAAGCTCAAAAGAAAGACAAGGGCATGGCTCATATCAAAAGGAGGTTGAAGAACGGGGAGATGAAATGTTTCCGGTTAGATGATGAAGACACCCTATGGTTCAAGGACCGTATAGTCGTACCCCGTGATATGAGGCTGCGGAAGAAAATTTTGGATGAGGCTCACTTATCCAAATTTTCTATTCATCATGGCAGCAATAAAATGTACCAAGACCTCCGAAAGAAGTTTTGGTGGACACGTATGAAACGTGAAGTTGCAAAATACGTTTCAGAATTTGATACGTGTCGAAGATTTAAGGCCGACCATGTGAAGAAGTCGGGCCTGCTGCAACCGCTACAAATACCGACATGGAAGTGGGAAGACTTGAGTATGGATTTCATCGTTGGGTTGCCGATGACCTCCCACCACCATGATTCGATTTGGGTAGTCGTTGACCGATTAACCAAATCGGCACGTTTCATTCCGGTGCATACCAACTACAGCGCCAAGCAGTATGCGGAGTTATACATAGCACGAATCTTATGCTTGCATGGGGCTCCCCGTACTATTGTCTTCGACAGAGGATCGTTGTTCGTATCCCGCTTCTGGGAACAGCTACACGCGTCCTTGGGAACTAAACTGATTCGAAGCTCCGCGTATCACCCTCAAACCGATGGACAAACTGAGAGGGTGAATCAAATACTTGAAGATATGCTGAGAGCATGTGTCATCCACCACGGTAAGAGCTGGGATGATCACTTACCGTTGGCGGAGTTCTCATATAACAACGGGTATCAATCAAGTATCAAAATGGCGCCTTATGAAGCTCTCTACGGCCGGAAGTGCCGCACACCCTTGAACTGGTGTGAATCTGGCGAGAGAGTGATTTACGGGATTGACCTCGTAAATGAAGCTGAAGAGCGGGTAAGGCGTATTCAGGCAAATCTGAAAGCCGCTCAGTCCAAACAAAAGAGCTATGCGGATAGGAGACGTCGTCCTCTGGATTTCCATGTTGGGGACCACGTATACCTCCGCGTATCTCCGATGAAGGGCATTCACCGATTTGGAGTGAAAGGAAAATTAGCTCCACGTTTTATCGGTCCCTTTGTCATCATTGAAAGGTGTGGACCCGTGGCATACCGTTTGGAGCTACCGGTAGCCTTAGCCGGAGTTCATAACGTCTTCCACATATCTCAGTTGTGGAAGTGTTTAAAAGTTCCAACGGAGTTTCTCACGGGAGACATAGCAGATTTGAAGCCGGACCTCACTTATGTTGAGCGACCAACCTGGATAATTGAGGAAAAGACTCGCGAAACCAGAAATCGAACGCTGCGATTTTTCAAGGTGCTATGGGAAAATCACACGTCCGATGAAGCTACATGGGAAAGCGAGGAGTATTTGCAACGCAATCATCCGGAGTTGTTAGAGGCTTATATGTAGTAGTTGTCCTCTCCACCTTGTCCTTAATCATGAATCTCGGGACGAGATTCTTTTTAAGGGGGGAGGAATGTAAAAGTCCCAAAACTTGTAAATAGAAAACTTGAGCTATGAATAAAGTTGAGTTTGAATACAAGAAATGGGACTTACAAAAACTTTTGTTTACTCATGAAAGTGTTGGCATGTGCTATAAAACTTTGAACTCAGTTTGAATTAAGAGGTGCGCTCCAAAAAGAAGGAGGGCATGTTCAAAAGGGAAAATTCAAACTATTGTTTGAAAAAGTGTATTTGCAATAGCCAACTCAAAGATCAAAGGATATATTTGAGTTTCTCAGGTCCAAACTATGAGGGAGCCAAGTTTTGAGCAAGTTTGGAGGTGCTTTGATATGATTATCAACGGGACTTGTAAATTTCATCTAAATTTGAATTCAAATTTGAAACTGAGGCAAAACAGGTCAAATTGCCAAATGACTTTGGAATTTGAGTTCCTCAGAATTGAATTTGTAAAGTGCCAAGAATTTTGGAGAAAATTGGGAAAGGAGCTGTGGGTCCCAATGGCCATAGAGTGGGGAGAATAACTTACTGCCTAAGTCATTTATCTGTTGACTCGATCACCACGGGGTCTGCACCGGACGTCGCCGAGGGCGCTAGCGCCACCTCCTGCTCGAGCTGCCCCCCCCCCCACGCGCGGGCGCCAGAGGCGGTGCACCCTGCGCTTATCCCTCCCACCGAAGCAAACACGAAGCCTCTCACTCGTACCCGTGGCCTTCGTCTGCTCTCGCGCCCAAACAACAGCCGCCGGCGCCGCGTCCGTTCTCGGTGATCCTAAGCCGGCATCGCTCCCCGACTGCTCAAGCGATCAACACAAAAAAGGAGCGCCAGCGCGTGCACAAGAGTTTCCCCAGCTCAGCTCCGGCGTTCGGGGCCCCTGTCGGCTGTATTTTGAGGATCAGCGCCGAAGCCGAGGTGCAACCGGTGGAAACCGACGTCGGGCTCTCGTGGGCAGCTCACACCGGTCAGTTTCATGACTGAACGAGAGCACCCCAAGGTGCGCCAACTCCCTGCGCTGCTCCTCTCCAAATTTCAGAGCGATCCGTGCGACATAGCTCCGGAATTTCAAGTTTTCCCCTCGGACGAGGAAAACCTATCCGCGGATATGAACTGTTGAAATTAACGCTTAATTCTCGGTTATAGTTGTTCATTTTGCGCACACAAGAGCTAGAGAGGATAGGGAACCTTTTTCCTTCGCAACCCTAGCCTAGCAAAGAGTAGGGGCGGCGAATTCCGAGCTTTTCGATCTGCGGCCATGGCTGGAACGCGCGGGCGCACGGTGACAACCGAGTTGCCGCCATTTCCTAGCCAGTTTGAGGCCATGCCGAGCTTGCCTGACCTTCACTGGTGCTTTAGAGCAAATTTCCCGGGCTTTTGGCGGGCTAGTGTGCTCGTGCCACGGCGCCGACGCTTCACCGAAGGGTGCGCACGTCGCCGACCTAGTTCCGAGCGCCGTTAGCTTGTGCTGACCCCGTAGATGAGTTGCTCACCCCTGAAAACCCCCAGGCGGTGAGTACCGAGCCCGGAGACGGCCGGGAAGCCGACTCCGGCGAGCCCTGACGAACTTCCGATGAGGGGGCGGCGCGGGAAAAAGAGAACGGCCCGAGGTTGAAGACGACCGGCCGGTCCCACCTGTCAGTGGCGATATTTTAAATCTTCGATCCGCTGCGGCCCCGGGATCCAGTGTGGTGGCGCGGGAAGGGTCCTGTAGCCCCGTGTGGCATGATTCCGGCGGCTGACACGTGTAGGGTGGACCCACAGGCAGAGTTTGAACTTTTTCCGAATTTAGTTTGAATTCCAGATTTAGTTCAAACTTTAGAACCTCATAACTTTTGCTAGGAAGCTCCAAATTTAGTGATTCAAATTGGGTTGGATTCAGGGTGAAAATAACTATCCAAATATGCAACTCAATTTGCATGAAAACCAATATAAAATTCTGGATAATTCTTTAAAGCTTTTCAGCAAAAGAATTTTAGAGGGAGTTTGGTTCATCCAAAAATCCCCAAATTGTGCCAGAATATTATTTAGGATATTAGGAGACTCCTGTAAAAGTTTCAGCTCATTTGGAGTTGATTATTTAGGGTAATTCTAATTCCAAGTTTCTGTATTCAAATAAGTACAGAAACATTTTCAGAGAATTTCCAAAACTTGGAAATTCAGTTCCGGGCATTCCTTAACTCCAAAAATCCTAGGAAAATTCAGACATACTCCCTGAGCTATGTATGAAATTATGGTTCACTTGGATTTGTATGAAAGTGCAAGTTTAATCAGAATTAATTCCTTTATGCCTAAATGCTTAGGGAATTGTTCTGGGTGATCCACTTAGTGAAATGTTCTGAATTTTGGTCCAGAGAACTTTCTTGTGACAAGGAACTCCCAAGAAAATTCCCATCTCCATTGGAGCCTTGGATCATTAGTGTTTAGTTCAACCATTAGTTGATCCCCCACCCAAGTGATGAACCCCACTTGTCACTTGATGATAGTGCTTAAACACAAACCCAAACCACTAGCACCAGTTTCATTTTAAATTCTTAAACAAAGATCCAGTTTTAAAAACTTGTCTTTAGTACTTGTTAGCAAAAAGGTTTTACAATTGAACATGTATGCATATTCATAACGTGTAGTGAATAAACGTGGGAATTGAAGAAGGAAAGGTGAAACTTGGATCAAGAAGCAAGAAGGGCAGAAGTTGAACTTCAAGTCAGCAGCAACTAACTTCTTAATCATCTGACTTTAGTCACCTGCAAAACCAAGGCAAGCCCCAGTTTGCATTTAAGTTGTTTTCAAAAGTTTTTACTTTGTTCACTACTATGGGTCAAAATTTGTATGTGCATTAGGTCAAGGGTGTTTTATACTCCACTTGCATAACCAAACATGAACCCTGAGGTCAAGGGTAGCATTGTATCATCGCTGTAGAATAAGGCCATGCTAAATAGACTAGGGCATCCGGTAGAAGACGAGTAGTTGGAATCTACTCGCGAGCTATAGTTTAGAATATCATAAGTGTGATTGGGAAAGGAAGCAAACTAAAGTTTACATTTCTAAAGATGAGACCGGGCAGAGGGGTTAGGCTGCGACAAGACGAGGTCTTGGTCGAGTAGCTCTGCCTGTGTCGGTTAAGGACCGATGCGTATGCCGCGTCCAGGAGCAAGTATTGAGTTGTTTACCGGATGCTTACTGATATATGGGAACCAGGAAACCGATGTACCAGGTTCACTGGATTGTAGAGGCATACCACATCGTCTCTTTAGACCTATGAGCCTGAGACGGTGCGACCGGTTCTACAGTTTAGTCTCCTGTGAAAGGTTGCCACATACGACGTAATGAAGGACGCCAGAGTTGAGTCTTCAGAGGCAGGCGTATGTGTCGAGTTATCCGGGTAGTGTTTGATTCGAATCACCGTCCCTCGTGGTTATTGAGTACCGCTTGCGCCCATGTTGTGACGTAGTAATCAACTTGTGTGGTAACAGTTTGCAAAAAGTATAATTGCTGTTATGATTATGTTAAGTTGCATGAGAACCATGTTTGAAGTATAGATAGAGCAAACTAAATTAATTTTTCACCTTGGGACAAGTAACATTGGAATGAAGCATTTCTTGTTTGATTGTGGAGTTCCAATGTTGCTGGGCGCAAGGTTACTACTATTATGGCTAAAAATGTGAAAGTTAAGGATAAACTCGTAGGCGAGTCTTTTTCGCAAAGTACAGGACTAGGTCTTAAGTTACCCTCATGTAGAGTTGCATGCTTTAGGAGAGACGGTTAAGTCTTGCTGAGCCTTTCTGCTCACTCTTGCTATATAAGTGGTTTTGCAGGTAAACCTCGATGCTATAAAGAAGGTTGTCCGGTGAGACTCGGAAACTTCCGAGTCATGTAACACTTGGAGAACCTAACCGCTGCAATGTCTTCGTGTTGCTAGCAAGAGGAGTCCGCGGGCTGGACCTATTCTCGAGTGCTTCTTAGTTATTCAACGTGAGCTGGTTATAGACTTCCGCTGTAGCTATTTTATGTAAATTATTTACAAAGAATAATTGTAAGCTTCCGCTTTGATTTATGTAATACAATGTTCCATATATGTGTGCTGTTGGGTGCCGCATAACACGGCACCACCCAATGCGATCCCCGGGCGAGGTGGCACGACCCTGTGATCGGGGTCGGGCCTCCTCAGAGCTCGGGCCAGGGAGCTAGAGGCCCGGAAGGCAGACCTTGCCATGAGGGAAGAGCAGGTCTCCCGGGAACGCCAGGCGATCCTGGATCGGGAGTTGGCTGTCGACTTCCGGGCTTCAGAGTTGGAGCGGCTTGCCCAGACTCTCCGCCTTCGGGAAAGCTCCCTGGCAGCCAAGGAGAAGGAATTCTCCGAGGGAAGCCGCGATGCCCTGCGGGCAGCCCGCCGCGAGGTAGAGGAGCTCTTGGCCTCGCGGTCTTCCGAGGCCCGTGCGGTCTCGAGCTTCGTTGACTAGGCAGGGTCCGCCTTGGTCCCCCTTGGCTTCAGCCTGGTGAAGGCGGCGGCTCCTGCGCTGAAGGTGGCTGAAGTGATCCCCACGCTGGAGTCAATCGGCGCCAAGCTGAGCAGGCTAGATGCGGTGGTCGCCAGCGAGCTCGAGGCAGAGGGACGGGGCCTGGCCGTGGAGGTTGCCATGCATGTGCTGGCATGCTTCAGGAGCCGGGACCCTTCTTTCTCAGTAGAGCCAGAGAGACCGGGCCCTGCTGCGGAGCGGGAGGAGACCGCCAGGGCTGAAGTCGGGGATGTGGCTGCCCTTGTAGCCTCTAGGTTCCGGCGCGAGCCAGGGGGACCCTAGAGCTTGTATCTCCCTCTTTTTCTTTTTATTGAGTCTGTAGTCCAGCTCATGGAGCCATGAATAAATAGACTCTTGTGACCTTTTGTGCCTGTTATGCTTTTGTCTTCTTCTTGGTTTTGCCTGGCCAAGCCCTTAGCTCCGCAAGGTACTCAGAGGCCTTCACCAATCTCGAAGCTCTGCACAGACACCTTCCCCGGGTCCTTATTGTGTCAAGGGCCCCGGAGGTCTCTGGAGCTTGCCCCATGAGAATGGGGAGGTCCGGATCTGCCGGCCACATGGTGGGCCCGGAGCTCCCCTCTGAGGAGAGGGATGTCCGGCCCCGCGGGACACGTGGAGCCTTCGGAGCCCTCCCCTCGGAGGGGGAGGTCCGGCTTCTGCCGGCCATGTGGCGGGCCCGGAGCCCCTCCTGAGGAGTGGGGAGCTCCGGCCCCGCTGGGCACGTGGGGCCTTCGGATCTTGTCCCTGCAGAAGGAGTGAAACCCGGTTCCTCCGGTCTTGCGCTGGGGTAGTCGATGGCTCCTTGTCCCCCCCTTCATGCAGCCCCCGTAGCTAAAACCTAGAGGTCCTGCACATAGGTAGAGGAAGCTTAATTCTCCTAGGGGGGTTCTCCCCTTCCCGTCTCTTAGTCTTATTCGGCTTACGGTCCTAGTCCGGTATACGGGGCTTGGGCAATTCTGTGCGCGAGGCACCGGGGCTCCGGCTCCCTCCAAGGTCCAGGTACGACCGTCCGACCCCTAGTACCGGACCGTACGCCGGGGAAGCAGAGTGCACAGGCTTTGGGTACGGAACCAGGCAAAGCGGCTGTACTCCCCTGGACCTCCGGAGGGCAGGGTGCGCACGCTTTGGGTACAGAGCCGGCTGAGCGGGATACGCACCCTGGACCCCCCATGCACGGTGCAGGCCTTTCCTAGAGGTGACCAATTGGCATCGCAACACCTGACTGGGGGAGGCCCGGAGGCCCCCTGGCCATCGGCAGGTGCCTCAAGCGCAACCGCCTTCGGTAGGATAGCAAATGCTGACTATGGATGAGCGCGGGTAAAGGGGAGCTAAATGTACGGTGAGCATACATAGAAAGTGCGGTCATAAAAATCAATGCGTAATTTAAATGAGCACATGAGAGAGAGCGAGGTAGAACAGGTTTCTGTGTAAATGCCCATAGGAGGAAGGCAGGCTGTACATGGAGGCCACGACCAGCCCCATTAAGAAGGGAAGCAAGACTCTACGCACTTGGGGTCAGAACCAGGCCAAGCTGGACGTAGTCCTGGACCGTCCCCTGAGACTTAGCCGCTCCGAGCACTGTTCCTAGACTCTATGGGATTTATTACAGAAGGGTATGGCCCTGTTCTACTAATGCTCAGGAGGTAGAACTTACTGTGTTGTTCCATGCTCCAAGGGTTCAGGAACGGATCCCATCCTTGGCTGAAAGGCATGTGTACCTGGGACGGCAACTTTCGTGACTCAGAAGGGACCTTCCCGGCTGGGGGAGAGTTTATAGGTCCTTCGCGGAAAAGTGTGTGCCGCGGCACCAGGTTGCCTTCCTGCAGGTCCCTGACGCGCTTGGTCCTTTGGCAGTAGTGCTAGAGCACCAGCCAAGGCCGTGCGTTGTGGGGTGTCACCTGCAGTCGTGCCTCATCGAAGAGGTCGTTATCTTCACGCTGGAGCGGGTCCTGCGCAGCTTCTCCCGGGAGCCCCGGGGTACCTTCCCCTTCTGGCTAAGGCCGTCAAGAGGTAGGAGGACCCGGACTCTTCTTGGGAGACCCAAGGCATCTTTCCCCTTCTGGCTAAGGCCATCAAGAGGTTGACAGACCCCGGGCGGCCCCCAGGAGGTAAGGCCGAGGCACAGAGACGTGCACTCGGGTGGAGCTGGCCCGGTTCTGCACCGTCGGGGCTGGTGCTTGGGCTGCTGCAACTACTTGGAGCTTCTCCAAGGTTGATATGCAGCAGTGCAGTCTCCACTGACTTTCCGGGGCAGCCGTAGTCGGCTACTGCCCCGGCTCATCATCACTGGAGCTGGAGTCCTCACCGTTGTGCACCGTCTTTATGGCACGCTGAGGCTCCTGAAACCCCACCTGCTCCTGTTGCCGCAGGCGTTGGTGCCGCGAACGCTTGGTTCGCTGCTGGCACCGTGTATCCGGTATGGGCAAGGCTGCGCCATAGACCGGAGGCGCCGTTTGCAGGGCATATGGCTGTGGCATATGCTGCGTGGTGTATGCCTGGGGCAGAGATCGCGTGGCAAAAGTCTGCGCCTCAGGCAGGGTTGAGGCAGACGTCATGCTGTCACCGGCCTCTTGGTTGCGACGCCTTTCTCGTCGTCGCTCGAGGAACACTCGGGCATCTTGGCCCAAGTGGCATCGTTCCATCTCTGTCCTCAGGTCCGTCGATGGGAGCCTGGTGGAGCTGGAATCTGCCGTCTGCCCGTCAACTGTTGGCGTGTGCGTCAGCGACACAGCTGGTTGGCCGGGGCGTCATCCCCGCCGAAGTCGAGGGTTTGCGGCAGCGACGACAAGACGGTCTACCTCGCGAATCCACCGCTGGGTCGCTGACTGAGGCGCGTCCCCAGCTAGCGCGCCCCCATGGGGGACGCTCAGCGCTGCAGAGGATCTCACGCTCGCTGGAGCCTGCGTTGCTGGAGTCGGCTGCTGGCTTCCAGCTTGCGCCGACACACTCCGTCCAGAGTGTGTCGAGACGTAGTCGCCACTAGTCACGGTCCGTCGTGAACACGGGGAGGAGAGCTTGCCGCTGAAGGAAGCTTGGTCATCTTCGCCGGCAAAAGCTCGTCGCGCAAGGGAAAAGCCCCCTTCCTGGCGCGCCAAATGTTGAAGTGTGTGGTCGACACTTCCCCCGGACCTGCTCTGGGCAGCCCGCGGAGGTTCTTTTTCGGAAGGGCTAGACAATTGCGGAGAGCTTCAGCGTTAGGGACGAGTGATGGAGAAGCTTGACACGGGGAGTTTTACGTGGTTCAGGCCGCCGGAGTGTAAAACCCTACGTCCACGGTGAGCAGAGGTGCTCGCTGTATTGCTTGTTGCTCAGAACCGGAGTCCTGAGCTTGAGGGCGAGTAATGTCTAGAGTGCGAGTTCACAGAGTTCGAACCCTTGCTAACGTTGCCTACCCGAGCCTTTTATAGTCCAAGGCTCGAGTGGCTTACAAGGTGGGCCCGGGACCCGACAGGTGGTCCCGGGGAGATTGCTTGCCGACTACCGTATCTGCAGTTATGTCGGTAGTTGTCTCTGGCGAAGGCTTCCGAGTCTTTGTTCTTCCGCCCTGCCCATGCCACAATCTAGTCGTAGTGGTTGATGATGGCAGGGGCGGCAGGGGATGTCTTGTTGCTGTGTTTATTGGCGCGCAGGCTCTGACACAGCACGCCAGTCTGGGATGTGACTGGGCGCAACGGCACCTGACAGAAGCATGCTCCGCTTCTCCGCGTCTTGGGAAGGCGCGGGCCTTGAATACCTTGTACGGGCAAGGTATGGCGCGTCTTTACGCCCGCTGCCTACCGCGCGGGGGCAGGCAGCGTTGTTCTGCTGGCCACGTGGCGGGCCCGGAGCTCTCCTCTGAGGAGAGGGAGGTCCGACCCCGCGGGACACGTGGAGTCCTCGGAGCTCTCCCCACGGAGGGGGGAGGTCCGGCTTCTGCTGGCCACGTGGCGGGCCCGGAGCTCTCCTCTGAGGAGAGGGAGGCCCAGCCCCGCGGGACACGTGGAGCCTTCGGAGCTCTCCCCACGGAGGGGGGAGGTCCGGCTCAGTTGGCCACGTGGCGAGTCCGGAGCTCTCCTCTGAGGAGAGGGAGGTCCATCCCCGCTGGACACGTGGCACCTTCGGAGCTCTCCCTGCGGAGAAGGGCGAGGTCCTTAGGCATTTTTCCTGTGCGCGGGGTACCCCATATTGAGGGTACCGACAAAGAGTGACTCCCACATTCGCCTCCATGGATCTCAGTGAGCAAGTCGCAGCCTTCCCCCTGGGTTATGCACCGCAATAGGATGTGGTTGGCGCCACACAGGTAGAGATCCCCTTCTACCAGTGCATACCTTTTAGCCATGCGCACAATCCGTTCAGCGGATACACGTTCATCAGGGAGGATGTTGTCTTTCAAGTAGTCCCGGATCTCCGTGATCGATGCATCGGGTCTGACCTGAGCTTCTGGATCTTGAGCGCTGGGTTGCACGGAGTCCCCAGTGACGCTTACGATCCTTGGCGGCGTCCATGGCTGCAGGGCCGCCGGGACCGCCAGCTTCGAGGTGCTGGTCCAGCCCCCTTCGCCCGGCTCGGCAGGCCGGGCTGTGGGCCGCAGCAACGTCCTCTCGAAGACTCCTTCGGGCACAGGGGCTCCGGTGGAGGCCTTCGTTGAGAGGTCGTCAGCCGCGGCATTGCTAGCGTGCGGTACATGGCGCAGGTCCAAGGCGAGGAAGTCTTTCTCCAACATCTACACGTGGAGCAGATAAGCAGCTAGCTGTGGGTCATTGCAGGAGCATTCACCCTTAACTTGCTTGATGACTAGCTGGGAGTCGCCCTGTGCCAACAACTGGCGAGCGCCCAGAGACAGGGCTGTCTTTAGGCCAAAGGTGAGTGCTTCATACTCTGCCATGTTGTTGGTTGCCTTGAAATTGAGGCGCACCATGTACCCAAACTGCTCCCCCGATGGCATGAGAAGCAGTACGCCAGCACCGGCCCCCTGCTTTTGCAAGGAGCCGTCGAAGAAGAGCATCCAGTGAGGCCCGGTGAAGACAGGAGCTCGGGGCGTCGGTTCACCGTCTTCGTGGCCCCCTGGGTTAGCCTTCGTTGGCGTCTGTCGGTACCCATGATATGGGGTACCCCCGCGCACAGGGGAAAATGCCTAAGGATCTCGCCCTTCTCCACAGGGAGAGCTCCGAAGGTGCCACGTGTCCAGCAGGGCCGGACCTCCCTCTCCTTAGAGGAGAGCTCCGGGCCCGCCATGTGGCCAGCAGCAGCCGGACCTCCCCCCTCCGCGGGGAGAGCTCCGAAGGCGCCACGTGTCCCGCGGGACCGGACATCCCTCTCCTAAGAGGAGAGCTCCGGGCCCGCCACGTGGCCAACAGAAGCCGGACCTCCCCCTCCGCGGGGAGAGGTCCGAAGGCTCCATGTGTCCTGCAGGGCCGGACCTCCCTCTCCTCAGAGGAGAGCTCCGGGCCCGCCACATGGCCAGCAGGACGGCGCTGCCTGCCCCTGCGTCGTAGGCAGCAGCGTAAAGACGCACCATACCTTGCCCGTACAAGGTATTCAAGGCCCGCGCCTTTCAAAGACGTGAAGATGCGGAGCACGCCTCTGTCAGGTGCCGTTGCGCCCAGTCGCATCGCAGACTGGCATGCCGTGTCAGATCCTGCCAGCCAATAAACACAGCGACAAGACATCCCCTGCCGCCCCCGCCCTCATCAACCACTACGACTAGCTTGCGGCATGGGCAGGGCGGCAGAACGAAGACTCGGAAGCCTTCGCTAGAGACAACTACCGACATAACTGCAGATACGATAGTCGGCAGGCAATCTCCCCGGAACCACCTGTCAGGTCCCGGGCCCCTCCCTTGCAAGCCACTCGAGCCTTGGACTATAAAGGGCTCGGGTAGGCAACGTTAGCAAGGGTTTGAACTCTGTGAACTCGCATCCTAGGCATCACTCACCCTCAAGCTCAGAACTCCGGTTCTGAGCAACAAGCAATACAGGGAGCACCTCTGCTCACCGTGGACGTAGGGTTTTACGCTCCGGCGGCCTGAACCACGTAAAACTCGCCGTGTCAAGCTTCTCCCTCACTCGTCCCTTACGCTGAAGCTCTCCGCAAGCGACTAGCCCCTCCGAAAAAGAACCTCTGCGGGCTGCCCAGAGCAGGTCCGGGGGAAGTGTCGACCACACACTTTGACATTTGGCGCGCCAGGTAGGGGGTTTTTCCCTTGCGCGGCGAGTTTCTACTGACAAAGGTGACGAAGCTTCCTTCAGCGGTAAGCTCTCCTCCCCCGCGTTCACGACGGACCGTGACAAGCGGGGAATACATGTCGACACACTCAGGACGGAGTGTGTCGGTGCAAGCTGGAAGCCAGCAGCCGACTCCGGCAACGCCGACTCCGGCAATGCAGGCTCCAGCTAGCGTGAGATCTTCTGCAGCGCTGAGCGTTCCCCACGGGGGCGCGCTAGCTGCAGCAAGAGCGCTACTGCACAATCCACCTGCTGGGGACGCGCCTCAGGCAGCGACCCAGCAGTGGATTCGCGAAGTAGACCGTCTTGTCGTCGCCGCCGCAAACCCTCGACTTCGGCAGGGACGACGTCCCGGCCAACCGGCTGTGTCGCTGACGCACACGCCAACGTTTGACGAGCAGACGGCTGACTCCAGCTCCACCAGGCTCCCATCGACGGACCTGAGTACAGAGCTGGAACGATGCCACTTGGGCCAAGATGTCGGAGTGTTCCTCGAGCAACGATGAGAAAGGCGTCGCAACCAAGAGGCTGGCGACAGCATGATGTCAGCCTCGACCCTGCCTGAGGCGCAGACCTTCGCCATGCAATCTCTGCCCCAGGCATACGCCACGCAGCATATGCCACAGCCATATGCCCTGCAAATGGCGCCCCCGGTCTATGGCGCAGCCTTGCCCATACCGGTGTACACAGTGCCAGCAGCGAACCAAGCGTTCGCGGCACCAACGCCTGCAGCAACAGGAGCAGGATGTGCGGCCCTGGCGCCCCACCTTTGCTTCGCGAGGTGGCCACGCAAGTTTCGGCCCCACCTGCCCGAGAAGTACGATGGCAGCGTCAACCCGGCGGAGTTCCTCCAGATCTACTCCACCGCCGTCCTTGCTGCAGGAGGGGACGAGTCCATCATGGCCAACTACTTCCCCATCACCTTGACCGGCCAGCCCGGTCTTGGCTCATGAACCTCCCCCAGGGTTCCATAACTTCCTGGGGAGAGCTCTGCCGGCAGTTCACCGCCAACTTCGGCAGTTCCTACACCCGGCCTGGCACGGAGCTCGATCTCCACGCCATCCAGCAACAACCTGGGGAATCACTGCGCTCTTTCATCCAGCGGATCTCCCATGTACGGAACACCATCCCACATATCCAAAGTGCTTCTGTGGTGGTGGCATTCCGGCAAGGCGTTCGGGACAAGAAGATGCTCGAGAAGCTCGCGACCAGAGAGGTCCGCGACGTCTCAGAGCTCTTCAGCCTGGCGGACAAGTGCGCCAGAGCAGCAGAAGGGCGGAACTGGCACTCCCTGCCAGCATCTGAGTCAGGAGAGCAGACAGGATCTGGCGCCGCTTCCTATGGAAGCGGCAAGAAGATCAAGAACCGGGGCGGTGGCAAGATGAAGCCACCGGCCGCGGCTCCCGTTGCCGCAGCAGCGGCACCCAGTGGGGCTCGGGGGCCGCGCCCCGACAAAAGGCAGCGACAGTCACTAGCCCCAGATGGTGACCAAGGCGAGCTATGCCCCGTGCATGGTACCAGCAATCATACTGCTGCCGAGTGCTGGGACATCCAGAGGCTCGCAGAGCGCTTCGGCAAAGGGAGGCAGCTAAGAGCTGATGCTCCGCCCCTCCCTCAAAGGGAGGGCAAGCAGAAGGTCGACGCCTCAGTCAGCATCGGCCACCAGGTGGGGTTTAAGGAGCCTCGGCGCGTCATAAAGACGGTGCACAATGGTGAGGACTCCAGCTCCGGTGATGACGAGCCGGGGCACTAGCCAACTGCGGCTACCCCGGAAAGTCAGTGGAGACTGCACTGCTGCGATGTCAACCTTGGAGAAGCTCCAAAAACTCTAAGTAGTTGCAGCAGCCCGAGCACCAGCCCCGACGGTGCAGAACCGGGCCAGCTCCACCCGAGTGCATGTCTCTGTGCCACTGCCTTACCTCCTGGGGGCCGTCCAGGGTCTGTCAACCTCTTGAAGGCCTTAGCCAGAAGGGGAAAGACACCTTGGGTCTCCCAAGAAGAGTCCGGGTCCTCCTACCCCTTGACGGCCTTGCCAGAAGGGAAGGGTACCCCAGGGGTCCCAGGAGAAGCCGCGCAGGACCCGCTCCAGCATAAAGATGACAACCTCACCCAAGCGCATGTCTCGGTGCCTCGGCCTTACCTTTCGGGGGCTGCCCAGGGCCTGTCAACCTCTTGACGGCCTTAGCCAGAAGGGGAAAGACGCCTTGGGTCTTCCAAGAAGAGTCCGGGTCCTCCTACCCCTTGAAGGCCTTAGCCAGAAGGGGAGGGATCCTCGGGGCTCCCGTGAGAAGCCGCGCAGGACCTGCTCCAGCGTGAAGATAACTACCTCGTCGACGAGGCCCGGGTGCAGGTGACACCCCACAACGCACGGCCTCGGCTGGTGCTCTAGCACTACCGCCAAAGGACCAAGCACGTCAGGGACCTGCAAGAAGGCGACCTGGTGCCGCGGCACACACTTTCCCATGAAGGACCTATAAACTCTCCCCCAGCCGGGAAGGTCCCTTCCGAGTCACGAAAGTTGCCGTCCCAGGTACACATGCCTTTGAACCAAGGATGGGATCCGTTCCCAAACTCTTGGCATGGAACAACACTGTAAGTCCTACCTCCTGAGCGTTAGTAGAACAGGGCCATACCCTTCTGTAATAAATCCCATAGAGTCTAGGAACAGCGCTCGGGGCAGCTAAGTCTCAAAGGACGGTCCAGGACTACGTCCAGCTTGGCCTGGTTCTGACCCTAAGCGCGTAGAGTCTTGCTTCCCTTCTTAATGAGGTGGGTCGTTGCCTCCATGTACAGCCTGACTTTCCCCTATGGGCATTTACTCAGAAACCTGTTCTACTTCGCTCTCTCTCATGTGCTCATTTAAATTACGTATTAGTTTTTATGACCGCACTTTCTATTTATGCTCACCGTACATTTAGCTCCCCTTTTTCCGCGCTCATCCATAGTCAGCATTTGCTATCCTACCGAAGGCGGTTGCACTTGAGGCACCTGCCAATGGCCAGGGAGGCCTCTCGGGCCTCCCCCAGTCAGGTGTTGCGGTGCCAGTTGGTCACCTCCAGTAAAGGCCGGCGCCGTGCATGGGGGGTCCAGGGTGCGTATCCCGCTTAGCCGGCTCTGTACCCAAAGCGTGCGCATCCTGCCCTCCGGAGGTCCAGGGGAGTACAGCCGCTTTGCCTGTGTCGGTACCCGCGATATGGGGTACCCCGGCGCACAGGGGAAAATGCCTAAGGAACTCGACCTTCTCCGCAGGGAGAGCTCCGAAGGCGCCACGCGTCCGGCGGGGCCGGACCTCCCTCTCCTCAGAGGAGGGCTCCGGGCTCGCCACGTGGCCGGCAGAAGCCGGACGTCCCCCTCCGCGGGAGAGAGGTCCGAAGTAGCCACGTGTCCAGCGGGGCCGGACCTCCCTCTCCTCAGAGAGGAGCTCCGGGCTCGCCACGTGGCCGACAGAAGCCGAACCTCCCCCTCCGCGGGTAGAGGTCCGGAGGCTCCACTTGTCCTGCGGAGCCGGACCCCCCTCTCTTCTGAGGAGGGCTCCGGGCCCGCCACGTGGCCAGCAGAACGGCGCTGCCTGTCCCCGAGCGATAGGCAGCGGGCGTAAAGACGCCCCATACCTTGCCCGTACAAGGTATTCAAGGCCCGCATCTTCCCAAGACGCGGAGACGCGGAGCACGCCTCTGTCAGGTGCCGTTGTGCCCAGTCGCATCACAGACTGGCGCGCAGTGTCAGAGCCTGCCAGCCAATAAACGCAGTGACAAGACATCCCATGCTGCCCCCGCCGTCATCATCCACTACGACTAGCATGCGGCATGGGCAGGGCTGCAAGACGAAGACTCAGAAGCCTACGCCAGGGTCAACTACCGGCATAACTGCAGATACGGTAGATAACAGTCAATCTCCCCGGGACCACCTGTTGGGTCCCGGGCCCCCCTTGTAAGCCACCCGCGTCTTGGACTATAAAAGACTCGGGTAGGCAACGTTAGCAAGGGTTCGCACTCCCGCAACTCATACGCTAGACTCCAGCCATTCACACCCAAGCTGTAACTCATCCTCAAGCTCAGGACACCGGTTCTGAGCAACAAGCAATACAGCGAGCTCCATAGCTCACCGTGGACGTATGGTTTTACGCTCCGGCGGCCTGAACCACGTAAAACTCGCCGTGTCAAGCTCTTACTAACTCGTCCATACGCTCAAGCTCTCCGCAAGTGACTAGCCCCACCGAAAAAAGAACCTCCGCGGGCTGCCCAGTGCAGGCCCGGGGGAAGTGTCGACCGAACACTTCGACATTTGGCGTGCCAGGTAGGGGGCTTTTCCCTTGCGCGACGAGTTTCCGCCGACGAAGATGACCAAGCTTCCTTCAGCGGCAAACTCCCCCCCTCGCGTTCACGGCGAACCGTGACCAGGGGGGGTACATGTCGACAGACTCAGGACGGAGTGTGTCGGCGCAAGCTGGGAGCCAGCAGCCGGCTCTGGCAGCGCCGACCCCGGCAATGCAGGCTCCGACCAGCGTGAGATCCTCCACAGCGATAAGCGAACCCCACAGGGGTGCGCTAGCTGCAGCAAGAGCGCTACTGCACAACCCACCTGCTGGGGACGCACCTCATTCAGCAACCCAGCGGTGGATACGCGAGGTAGACCGTCTCGTCGTCGCCGCCGCAAACCCTCGACTTCGGCGGGGACGACACTCCGGTCAACCGGCAGTGTCGCTGACGCACACGCCCACGGTTGACGGGTAGACAGCGGACTCCAGCTCCACCAGGCCCCCGACGACGGACCTGAGAACAGAGCTGGAGCGATGCCACTTGGGCCAAGATGCTCGAGTGTTCCTCGAGCGACGTCGAGAGAGGCGTCGCATCCAAGGGGCTGGCGACAGCATGACGTCGGTCTCGACTCAGCCTCAAGGGCAGACCTTCGCCACGCGAGCTCTGCCCCAGGCACACGCCGCGCAGCATATGCCACAACCATATGCCCTGCAAACGGCGTCTCTGGTCTATGGCGCAGCCTGGCCCATAACGGGGTACACAGTGCCAGGTGCGAACCAAGCATTCACGGCACCAATACCTGCGGCAACAGGGGCAGGATGTGCGGCTCTAGCACCCCACCTTCGCTTCGCGAGGTGGCCGCGCAAGTTTCGGCCGCACCTGCCCGAAAAGTACGACGGCAGCGTCAACCCGGCGGAGTTCCTCCAGATCTACTCCACCGCCGTACTTGCCGCAGGAGGGGACGAGGCCGTCATAGCCAACTATTTCCCCGTCGCCTTGACCGGCCCAGCCCGGTCTTGGCTCATGAATCTACCCCAGAATTCCATAACCTCCTGGGGAGAGCTCTGCCGGCAGTTCGTCGACAACTTCGGCAGTTCCTACACCCGGCCTGGCACGGAGCTCGACCTCCACGCCATCCAACAACAACCAGGGGAGTCACTGCGCTCCTTCATCCAGCGGTTCTCCCAGGTGCGGAACACCATCCCACACATCCAAAACGCTTCTGTGGTGGTGGCGTTCCGACAAGGCGTTCGGGACAAGAAGATGCTCGAGAAGCTCGCGACTAGGGAGGTCCGCGACGTCTCGGAGCTCTTCAGCCTGGCGGACAAGTGTGCCAGAGCAGCCGAAGGGCGGAGCTGGAACTCACTGCCTGCCTCCGAGCCAGGGGGTCAGCCGGGATCTGGCGCCGCTTCCTATGGAAGCGGCGGGAAGATCAAGAACAGGGGCGGTGGCAAGATGAAGCCGCCAGCCGCGGCCACCGTTGCCGCAACAGCGGCGCCCACAGGAGCTCGGGGGCCGCGCCCCGACAAAAGGCCGCGACAATCACCGGCTCGAGGCGGAGACCAGGGCGAGTTATGCCCCGTGCACGGCACGAGTTATCATACTGCTGCCGAGTTCCGGGAAATCCAGAAGCTCGCGGAGCGCTTCCGGAAAGGGAAGCAGCTCCTAACTGATGCCCCACTGTCGAAGTGTGCGGTCGACACTTCCCCCGGGCCTGCACAGGGCAGCCCGCGGAGGTTCTTTTTTTGGAGGGGCTAGTTCCTAGCGGAGAGCTTGCGCGGATGGAACGAGTTAGTAAGAGCTTGACACGGCGAGTTTTACGTGGTTCAGGCCGCCGGAGCGTAAAACCCTACGTCCACGGCGAGCTATGGAGCTCGCTGTATTGCTTGCTGCTCAGGGCCGGAGGCCTGAGCTTGGGGGTGAGTTACAGCTTGAGAGTGTATGGCTAGCATATGAGTTGCAAAATGCGAACCCTTGCTATCGACGCCTACCCGAGCCTTTTATAGTCCAAGACTTGGGCGGCTTACAAGGGGAGCCGGGGCCCGACATGTGGCCCCGGGAAGATTGTCTATTATCTACCGTATCTGCAGTTATGCCGGTAGTTGTCTCTGGTCGAAGGCTTCTGAGTCTTCAATTTGCCGCCCTGCCCATGCCGCATGCCAGTCGTAGCGGTTGATGACGGCGCAGGCGGCATGGGTTGTCTTGTCGCGGTGTTTATTGGTTGGCAGGTTCTGACACCACGCGTCAGTCTGTGATGCGACTGGGCGCAACGGCACCTGACAGACGCGTGCTCCGCGTTTCCGCGTCTTGGGAATACGCGGGCCTTGAATACCTTGTACGGGCAAGGTATGGGGCGTAATTACGCCCGCTGCCTATCACTCGGGGCAGGCAGCGTTGCTCTGCTGCCACGTGGCGGGCCCGGAGCCCTTCTCAGAGAAGAGAAGGGTCAGTCCCGCGGGGCACGTGGAGCCTCTGGACCTCTCTCCGCGGAGGGAGAGGCTCGGCTTCTGCTGGCCACGTGGCGGGCCCGGAGCTCTCCTCTAAGGAGGGGGAGGTCCGGCCCCGCTGGACACGCGGCGCCTTCGGACCTCTCTCCCGCGGAGGGGGAGGTCCGGCTTCTGTATGCCACGCGGCGGGCCCGGAGCTCTCCTCTGAGGAGAGGGAGGTCCGGCCCTGCCGAACACGTGGCGCCTTCGGGGCTCTCCCTGCGGAGAAGGGCGAGTTCCTTAGGAATTTTACCCTGTGCGCGGGGGTACCCCATATCTCAGGTACCGACAGTGGCCCCCGGGACCATCTCGGGGGAGATAGCGAGCCCGAGGTGGGACCTCCGTCTCTTCCGGTCCGCGCACTTTCTCTAAGTCCCGAATTGACCGCTGCCGGAGCACGAACGGCCACGGGATCGTGGGAGCGTGCGCTCACTTGATGGTTGCTTTTACTGCAGCGGTTCCCAAGACTGCCACTTCTGCACGTTGCGGCGCTTCCTTCGAGAACCGCCAAAGTGCCTTGCCGGCTCATCTTCTTAGGAGACTGACTCCTTGCCCCCACCGCTTCAGTTAGGCAGCTTGGGCCCACCCGTCATCGGCGTTCGGTCTAGGAACCGAAGCGGTTGCCGGTGCGGGATATTCGAAGAGTTCCGAATCGCTTGGAATTGCACCGGGAAGCTTTTTAGAGGGGGTCTCACCCACATTACAGCTTCCCTTCGCACTTCTCAGCGTTTCTTCTCGGACCCTTGTGCTTTTGCTCTCTTGCCTTTGAGTTCTCCCTTGCCATGGCTTCCAACCCGCTGCCAGATAAGAAACGTGCTCGATCTCCTCCAGCAACGGCGTCGGTGCCAAGTCGGGATTCTGGGGTGCCTGACACTCCCTCCGGTGGCGACTCGAAGAGGCCCCGGGTTGATGTGCTGGGGGAAGCCTCTGGGGCGTCCCCTGTTCCGCCAGTCCAAGCGACTGCGGAGCGGCCGTCGGCGATGGTAGCGGGCTCTGGAAGTCCTACCCCGGCTCGGAAGTCGGGGTTCAGAGCCCGCTGGAGTGTCCGCGCTTCCCGGCCTTCCCCGTCTTGCGGGGAATCTGTGCCGCTGCGCTCGGAGCCAGGGGCAACTGCCGCGGCCCCCAGGCCAGCGCGAACTTCTCCTGTTCCGGTGTGCCCGGATTCCGTGGCGGCGTCGTCTCTTCCTGCCGAGACGGCCACCGCGGCCCCCGAGCCAGTGCAGGTTGACCCTGCACTAGGCGGCCTGGCCTCTTCTCCAGCACCGCCTTCCCCGGCTCGTCCCTCTCCTCAGGTCAAGGAGCCAGAAGCTGAAGAGAGCCCGGCTGGCCTGGCTGCCAGAGCCGCGGAGCCAGCTTCTCCTGATCGGCGTCTCGTCTCGGCTGCTGGTGCGTCGGCTCTTCCTGAGGACGAGGTAATGGAGGAGGTCAGGGGGACTGCCCCAGCCCTTGTTGCTCCATTGCCTCTGGCGGACGCCTTCGCGCTTGCCGAGTCGAGCGTCCGGCAGGTCTTGGCTGCACTAGGGCGCGAGCGGGAGGAGTATACGGTTGAACTGGACCGCCTCCTCATCTGGGGGAACCTTTTGCGGGAGAGGACCGCGAAGGTTAACAGTGAGCTCGACTCCAGGCGGGAGTTGCTCGACTTCAGGGAAGCGCTCGTCGACCGGATGAAGCGGGCTGTTGACCGCATGGACACCCAATCGCGGCGGATCAACAGGGAGGCCCTGGAGGCACATGCCCGGGCCGAACAGAGCCTCTCTGCTGCTGTGTAGACACGGCAGAGGTTGGAGCGCCGTGAACTCGCCGTTGAGGAACGGTAGCGTTCCATGGCAGCTGAGGCGGAGAGGGTCGCCGTGCAGCTGGCTGCGGGCGAGGATGACCTTCGAGCTCGTATGGAGGAGCTGGAGATCCTGAAAGCAGACCTTGACTTGAGGAAGGAACAGGTCTCCCGTGATCGCCGGGCGGTCTTGGACCGGGAGCTGACCGCCGACTTCAAGGCCGCTGAGTTGGAGCGGCTCGCCAAGACTCTCCACCTTCGGGAGAGCTCCCTGGCAGCCAAGGAGAAGGAACTCTCCGAGAGGAACCTGGAGGCTCTGCAGCCGGCCCGCCGCTAGGTGGAGGAGCTCTCAGCCTTGCGGTCCTCCGAGGCTCTTGCGGTCTCAAGCTTCATGGATCGAGTGGGGTCCGCCCTGATCCCTCTTGGCTTCAGTCCGGTGAAGGCCGCGACTCCCGCATTGAAGGTGGAGGAGGTGATCCCCGCGTTGGAGTCGATTGGCGCCAAGCTGGACAGACTCGACTCGGTGGTCGCCAGCGAGCTTGAGGCTGAGGGCCGCGGCTTAGCTTTGGAGGTCGCCTCGCATGTGCTGGCATGCTTCAAGAGCCGCGATCCCTCTTTTTCGCTAGAGCCAGTGAGAGAGGGCCCAGCCGCGGAGCGGGAGGAAGCTGCCAGGGCTGAAGTCGAGGATGTGGCCGCCCTTGTAGCCGTAAGGTTCCGGCGAGAGCCGGGGGGTCCTTAGGACTTGTTTCTCCCTTTTTATCGAGTCTGTAGTCCAGCTCATGGAGCCTTGCTTAATTTGACTCTCTTGGATACTTGTGTCTGTGATGCTTTTTCTCTCCTTCTTGGCTTTGCCTGGCTGAGTCCTTAGCTCCGCAAGGTACTCAGAGGCCATTTCCAATCTCGGAGCTTTGCACAGACACCCTCCCTAGGTCCTAACCATGTTAGGGGCCCCCGGAGGTCTCCGGATCTCGCCCTATGGGGAGCTCCAGATCTGCCTGCCACGTGGCGGGTCCGGAGCTCCTTCCTAAGAGGCGGGAGCTCCGGCCATGTTGGACACGTAGGGCTTTCAGAGCCCTCCCACCGAGGGGGAGGTCCGGCTTCCGCCCACCACGTGGCGAGCCCGGAGCCCTCCTCAAGGGAGGAGAGAGTTCCGGGCCCGCTGGACACGTGGGGCCCCCGGGTCCCGCCCCTGCTGGAGGGGCAGGTCCTGGTCCTTCCAATCCCAGGCCGGAGTAGCTGGTAGCTCCTTCCCCCCCACTTCATGCAGTCCCTGTTGCCGTAACCTGGAGGTCCTGCACACAGGCAGAGGAAACGTAATTCTCCTCGGGGGGTCCTCCCCTCCCGTCTCCTAGTCTTATCCGTCTTACGACCCTGATCCGCTATACGGGGCCTGGGCAATTCTGTGCACGAAGCGCCGGAGCTCCGGCTCCCTCCGAGGTCCGGATACGGCCGTCCGATCCCAAGTACCGGGCCATGCGCTGGGGAAGCAGAGTGCACGCGCTTTGGGTTCATGACCAGGCAAAGCGGACGTACTCCCCTGGACCTCCGGAGGGCAGGATGCGCATGCTTTGGGCTCTGGGCCGGCTAAGCTGGATACGCACCCTGGACCCCCCATGCACAACGCTGGCCTTTCCTGGAGGTAACCAACTGGCACTGCAACACCTGACTGGGGGAGGCCCGAGAGACTCACTCGGCCATCGCCAGGTGCCTCAAGCGCAGCCGCCTTCGGTAGGATAGCAAATGCCGACTATGGATGAGCGCAGGAGAGGGGGAGCTAGATGTACGATGAACATACAGAGATAGTGCGATCATAAAAATTAATGCATAATTTAAACGAGCGCATGAGAGAGAGCTAAGTAGAACAGGGCTCTGTATTCGTACCCATAGGTGGAATTCTGGCTGTACAGGGAGGCAATGTTCTGCCTTGTCTTTAAGGGAAGCAAGACCCTATGCGCTTAGGGTCGGAACAAGGCTAAACTGGACGTAGTCCTGTACCGTCCCTTGAGACTTAGCTGCCCCAAGCGCTGTTCCTAAATTCTATGGGATCTTTTACAGAAGGGAATAACCCTGTCCTACTGATGCTCAAGAAGTAGGACTTACAGTGTTGCTCCATGGCAAGGATTTTTGGGAACGGATCCCACTCTCGGTTGAAAGGCATGTGTACCTGGGGCGGCAGCTTTCGTGATTCGGAAGGGACCTTCCCTGCTGGGGGAGAGCTTATGGGTCCTTCTTGGAATAGAGCGTGCCGCTTCACCAGGTTGCCCTCCTGCAGGCCCCCGACGCGTTTGGTTCTTTGGCGGTAGTGCTTAGAGCATTAGCCGAGACCGTGCGTTGCGGGGTGTTCGCTGCAGCCGAGTCTTGTCGATGAGGTTGTAATCTTCGCGCTGGATCAGGTCCTGCGCGGCTTCTCCTGGGGGCCCCCGGGTTGTTCTCCCCTTCTGGCTAAGGCCTTCAAGTGGTAGGTAGGCCCGGGCTCGTCTTGGATGACCTAAGGCGTCTTCCCCTTCTGGCAAGGCCTTCAAGGGGTTGACAGACCTTAGGCGGCCCCCGAGAGGTATGTTCGAGGCACGGAGGCGCGCCACAGTTGGCTAACGCCCTGGCCTGTCACCGTCGGAACTGGAGTCCTCACCGTCATGCACTGTCTTTATGACACGCTGAGGCTCCTGGAACCCCACCTGGTGAGTAGCAGTGACTGGGGCATCGACCTTCTGTTTGCCATCCCTCTGAGGGTAGGGCGGCGCTTCAGCCCTCTGCTGTCTCCCTTTGCGGAAGCGCTTTGCGAGCCTCTGGATCTCCCAGCACTCGGCAGCAGTATGGTTGCAGGTGCCATGCACGGGGCATATCCCGCCTTGGCCACTGTCTGGGGCCGGTGATTGCCGCTGCCTTTTGTCGGGGCGTGGCCCCCGAGCTCCACTGGTCGTCGCTGCTGCGGCGACGGGGGCCGTGAATGGTGACTTCATCTTGCCACCCCCCCGGTTCTTGGTCTTCTTGCCACCCCGATAGGCAGCAGCACCGGACCCGGGCTGTCCTCCTGACTCGGAGGTCGGCAGAGCGTGCCAGTTCCGCCCTTCAGCTGCTCTGGCGCACTTGTCCGCCAGGCTGAAGAGCTCCGAGACGTCACGGACCTCTCTGGTCGCGAGCTTCTCAAGCATTTTCTCGTCCCGGACACCCTGTCGGAATGCCACCACCACTGAGGCACTTTGGATATGTGGGATGGTGTTGCGTACCTGGGAGAACCGCTGGATGAAAGAACGCAGCGACTCCCCAGGTTGTTGCTTGACGGCGTGGAGGTCAAGCTCCGTGCTGGGATGGGTGTAGGAGCTGCCGAAGTTGGCGACGAACTGCCGGCAGAGCTCACCCCAGAAGGTTATGGACCCCTGAGGTAGATTCATGAGCCAAGACCGAGCTGGGCCGGTCAAGGCGACGGGGAAGTAGTTGGCCATGACAGCCTCGTCCCCTCCTGCAGCAAGTACGGCGGTGGAGTAGATCTGGAGGAACTCCGCTGGGTTGACGCTACCGTCGTACTTCTCGGGCAGATGCGGGCGAAACTTGCGTGGCCACCTTGCGAAGCGTAGGTGGGGTGCAAGGGCCGCACATCCTGCACCTGCTGCTGCAGGTACTGGCGCTGCGAACGTTTGGTTCGCACCTGGCACCGCGTATCCCGGCATGGGCAAGGCTGCACCATAGGCCGGGGCCGCTACTTGCGGCGCATATAGCTGTGGCACATGCTGCGCAGCATATGCCTGAGGCAGGGCTCGCGTGGCGAAGGCCTGCCCTTCTGGTTTTGTCGAGGCCGACAACATGCTGTCGCCTGCCTCATGGCTGTGACGCCTCTCTCGGCGTCGCTCGAGGTACACCCAGGCGTCCTGGCCCAAGTGGCACCGTTCCAGTTTCCTTCGCAGGTCCGTCGACAGGAGCCTGGAGGAGCTGGAATCCGCCGTTAGCCCGTCAACCGTGGATGTGTGCGTCAGCGACACAGCCGGTTGTCCCGGGCGCCGTCCTCGCCGAAACCGAGGGTTCGCGGCGGCGACGACGAGGCGGTCCACCTCACGGACCCATTGCTGGGTCGCTGAATGGGGCGCATCCCCCGCAGGTGGGTTGCGCAGCAGCGCTCTTGCTGCAGGTAGCGCACCTCCATGGTGTACGCTCAGCGCTACAGAAGATCTCACACTGGTCTGGGCCTGCATAGCCGGAGTCGGCGTTGCCGGAGTCGGCTGCTGGCTACCAGCTTGTGCCGACACACTCCGTCCTGAGTGTGTCGACATGTACTCCCCAGTGGTCACGGTTCGCCGTGAACGCGGAGGGGGAGAGTTTGCCGCTGAAGGAAGCTTGGTCATCTTCGTCGGCGGAAACTCGTCGCGCTAGGAGAAAACCCCCCTACCTGGCGCGCCAAATGTCGAAGTGTGCGGTCGACACTTCCCCCGGGCCTGCACAGGGCAGCCCACGGAGGTTCTTTTTTCGGAGGGGCTAGTTCCTAGCGGAGAGCTTGCGCGGATGGAACGAGTTAGTAAGAGCTTGACACGGCGAGTTTTACGTGGTTCAGGCCGCCGGAGCGTAAAACCCTACGTCCACGGTGAGCTATGGAGCTCGCTGTATTGCTTGCTGCTCAGGGCCGGAGGCCTGAGCTTGGGGGTGAGTTACAGCTTGAGAGTGTATGGCTAGCGTATGAGTTGCAAAATGCGAACCCTTGCTATCGACGGCTACCCGAGCCTTTTATAGTCCAAGACTCGGGCGGCTTACAAGGGGAGCCGGGGCCCGACAGGTGGCCCCGGGAAGATTTTCTATTATCTACCGTATCTGCAGTTATGCCGGTAGTTGTCTCTGGTCGAAGGCTTCTGAGTCTTCATCTTGCCGCCCTGCCCATGCCGCATGCCAGTCGTAGCGGTTGATGACGGCGCAGGCGGCATGGGTTGTCTTGTCGCGGTGTTTATTGGTTGGCAGGTTCTGACACCGCGCGTCAGTCTGTGATGCGACTGGGCGCAACGGCACCTGACAGACGCGTGCTCCGTGTTTCCGCGTTTTGGGAAGACGTGAGCCTTGAATACCTTGTACGGGCAAGGTATGGGGCGTATTTACGCCCGCTGCCTATCACTCGGGGCAGGCAGCGTTGCTCTGCTGCCACGTGGCGGGCCCGGAGCCCTTCTCAGAGAAGAGAAGGGTCAGTCCCGCGGGGCACGTGGAGCCTCCGGACCTCTCTCCGCGGAGGGAGAGGCTCGGCTTCTGCTGGCCACGTGGCAGGCCCGGAGCTCTCCTCTAAGGAGGGGGAGGTCCGGCCCCGCTGTCCACGCGGCGCCTTCGGACCTCTCTCCCGCGGAGGGGGAGGTCCGGCTTCTGTATGCCACGCGGCGGGCCCGAAGCTCTCCTCTGAGGAGAGGGAGGTCCGGACCCGCCGGACGCGTGGCGCCTTCGGAGCTCTCCCTGCGGAGAAGGGCGAGTACCTTAGGCATTTTACCCTGTGCGCGGGGGTACCCCATATCTCAGGTACCGACAGTGGCCCCCGGGCCCATCTCGGGGGAGATAGCGAGCCCGAGGTGGGTCCTCCGTCTCTTCCGATCCGTGCACTTTCTCTAAGTCCCGAATTGGCCGCTGCCGGAGCACGAACGGCCACGGGATCGTGGGAGCGTGCGCTCACTTGTTGGTTGCTTTTACTGCGGCGGTTCACAAGACTGCCACTTCTGCATGTTGCAGCGCTTCCTTCGGGAACCGCCGAAGTGTCTTGCCGGCTCATCTTCTTAGTAGACTGACTCCTTGCCCCCACCGCTTCAGTTAGGTGGCTTGGGCCCACCCGTCATCGGCATTCGGTCTAGGAACCGAAGCGGTTGCCGGTGCGGGATATTCGAAGAGTTCCGAATCGCTTGGAATTGCACCGGGAAGCTTTTTAGAGGGGTCTCACCCATATTGCAGCTTCCCTTCGTACTTCTCAGCGTTTCTTCTCGGACTCTTGTGCTTTTGCTCTCTTGCCTTTGAGTTCTCCCTTGCCATGGCTTCCAACCCGCTGCCAGAGATGAAACGCGCTCGATCTCCTCCAGCAACGGCGTCGGTGCCAAGTCGGGATTCTGGGGTGCCTGACACTCCCTCCGGTGGCGACTCGAAGAGGCCCGGGTTGATGCGCTGGGGGAAGCCTCTGGGGCGTCCCCTGTTCCGCCAGTCCAAGCGACGGCGGAGCGGCCGTCGGCGACGGTAGCGGGCTCTGGAAGTCCTACCCCGGCTCGGAAGTCGGGGTTCCGAGCCCGCTGGAGTGTCCGCGCTTCCCGGCCTTCCCTGTCTTGCGGGGAACCTGTGCCGCTGCGCTCGGAGCCAGGGGCAACTGCCGCGGCCCCCAGGCCAGCGCGAACTTCTCCTGTTCCGGTGTGCCCGGACTCCGCGGCGGCGTCGTCTCTTCCTGCCGAGACGGCCACCGCGGCCCCCGAGCCAGCGCAGGTTGACCCTGCACTAGGCGGCCTGGCCTCTTCTCCAGCACCGCCTTCCCCGTCTTGCCCTTCTCCTCAGGTCAAGGACCCAGAAGCTGTAGAGAGCCCGACTGGCCTGGCTGCCAGAGCCTCGGAGCCAGCTTCTCCTAATCGGCGTCTCGTCTCGGTTGCCGGTGCGTCGGCTCTTCCTGAGGACGAGGTAATGGAGGAGGTCGGGGGGACTGCCCCGGCCTCTGCTGCTCCATTGCCTCTGGCGGACGCCTTCGCGCTTGCCGAGTCGAGCGTCCGGCAGGTCTTGGCTGTACTAGGGCGCGAGCGGGAGGAGTACACGGTAGAACGGGACCACCTCCTCATCTGGGGGAACCTTTTGCGGGAGAGGACCGCGAAGGTTAAGAGTGAGCTTGACTCCAGGCAGGAGTTGCTCGACTTCAGGGAAGCGCTCGTCGACCGGATGAAGCGGGCTGTCGACCGCATGGACACCCAATCGCGGCGGATCAACAGGGAGGCCCTGGAGGCACACGCCCGGGCCGAAGAGAGACTCTCTGCTGCTGTGGAGATACGGCAGCGGTTGGAGCGCCGTGAACTCGTTGTTGAGGAACGGGAGCGTTCCATGGCAGCCGAGGCGGAGAGGGTCGCCGCGCAGCTGGCTGCGGGCGAGGATGACCTTCGAGCTCGGATGGAGGAGCTGGAGATCCTGAAAGCAGACCTTGACTTGAGGGAGGAACAGGTCTCCCGTGATCGCCGGGCGGTCTTGGACCGGGAGCTGACCGCCGACTTCAAGGCCGCTGAGTTGGAGCGGCTCGCCAAGACTCTCCACCTTCGGGAGAGCTCCCTGGCGGCCAAGGAGAAGGAATTCTCCGAGAGGAACCTGGAGGCTCTGCAGGCGGCCCGCTGCGAGGTGGAGGAGCTCTCAGCCTTGCTGTCCTCCGAGGCTCTTGCGGTCTCAAGCTTCGTGGATCGAGAGGGGTCCGCCCTGATCCCTCTTGGCTTCAGTCCGGTGAGGGCCGCGACTCCTGCATTGAAGGTGGCGGAGGTGATCCCTGCGTTGGAGTCGATCGGCGCCAAGCTGGACAGACTCGACTCGGTGGTCGCCAGCGAGCTTGAGGCCGAGGGCCGCGGCTTAGCTTTAGAGGTCGCCTCTCATGTGCTGGCATGCTTCAAGAGCCGTGATCCCTCTTTTTTGCTAGAGCCAGCGAGAGAGGGCCCAGCCGCGCAGCGGGAGGAAGCTGCCAGGGCTGAAGTCAAGGATGTGGCCGCCCTTGTAGCCGCAAGGTTCCGGCGAGAGCCGGGAGGTCCTTAGTGCTTGTTTCTCCCTTTTTATCGAGTCTGTAGTCCAGCTCATGGAGCCTTACTTTATTTGATTCTCTTGGATACTTGTGTCTGTGATGCTTTATCTCTCCTTCTTGGCTTTGCCTGGCTGAGTCCTTAGCTCCGCAAGGTACTCAGAGGCCATTTCCAATTTCGGAGCTTTGCACAGACACCCTCCCCGGGTCCGAACCGTGTTAGGGGCCCCCGGAGGTCTCCGGATCCCGCCCTATGGGGAGCTCCAGATCTGCCTGCCACGTGGCGGGTCCGGAGCTCCTTCCTAAGAGGCGGGAGCTCCGGCCATGTTGGACACGTAGGGCTTTCGGAGCCTTCCCACCGAGGGGGAGGTCCGGCTTCCGCCCACCACGTGGAGAGCCTGGAGCTCTCCTCAAGGGAGGAGAGAGTTCCGGGCCCGCTGGACACGTGGGGCCCCCGGGTCCCGCTCCTGCTGGAGGGGCGGGTCCCGGTCCTTCCAGTCCCAGGCCGGAGTAGCTATTAGCTCCTTTACCCCCGCTTCATGCAGTCCCTGTTGCCGTAACCTGGAGGTCCTGCACACAGGCAGAGGAAACGTAATTCTCCTCGGGGGGTCCTCCCCTGCCGTCTCCTAGTCTTATCCGTCTTACGACCCTGATCCGCTATACGGGGCCTGGGCAATTCTGTGCACGAGGCGCCGGAGCTCCGGCTCCCTCCGAGGTCCGGGTATGGCCGTCCGATCCCTAGTACCGGGCCATGCGCTGGGGAAGCAGAGTGCACACGCTTTGGGTTCATGACCAGGCAAAGCGGACGTACTCCCCTAGACCTCCAGAGGGCAGGATGCGCATGCTTTGGGCTCTGGGCCGGCTAAGCTGGATACGCACCCTGGACCCTCCATGCACAACGCAGGCATTTCCTGGAGGTAACCAACTGGCACCGCAACACCTGACTGGGGGAGGCCCGAGAGACTCACTCGGCCATCGGCAGGTGCCTCAAGCGCAGCCGTCTTCGGTAGGATAGCAAATGCTGACTATGGATGAGCGCAGGAGAGGGGGAGCTAGATGTACGATGAACATACAGAGATAGTGCGATCATAAAAATTAATGCATAATTTAAATGAGCGCATGAGAGAGAGCTAAGTAGAACAGGGCTCTGTATTCGTACCCATAGGCGGAATTCTGGCTGTACAGGGAGGCAATGTTCCGCCTTGTCTTCAAGGGAAGCAAGACTCTACGCGCTTAGGGTCGGAACCAGGCTAAACTGGACGTAGTCCTGTACCGTCCCTTGAGACTTAGCTGCCCCAAGCGCTGTTCCTAAATTCTATGGGATCTATTACAGAAGGGAATGACCCTGTCCTACTGATGCTCAGGAAGTAGGACTTACAGTGTTGCTCCATGGCAAGGATTTTTGGGAACGGATCCCACTCTCGGTTGAAAGGCATGTGTACCTGGGGCGGCAGCTTTCATGATTCGGAAGGGACCTTCCCTGCTGGGGGAGAGCTTATGGGTCCTTCTTGGAATAGAGTGTGCCGCTTCACCAGGTTGCCCTCCTGCAGGCCCCCGACGTGTTTGGTTCTTTGGCGGTAGTGCTTAGAGCATTAGCAGAGACCGTGCGTTGCGGGGTGTTCGCTGCAGCCGAGTCTTGTCGATGAGGTTGCAATCTTCGCGCTGGATCAGGTCCTGCGCGGCTTCTGCTGGGGGCCCCCGGGGAGTTCTCCCCTTCTGGCTAAGGCCTTCAAGGGGTAGGTCGGCCCGGGCTCGTCTTGGATGACCTAAGGCGTCTTCACCTTCTGGCAAGGCCTTCAAGGGGTTGACAGACCTTAGGCGGCCCCCGAGAGGTATGTTCGAAGCACGGAGGCGCGCCGCAGTTGGCTAACGCCCTGGCCTGTCACCGTCGGAACTGGAGTCCTCACCGTCATGCACTGTCTTTATGACACGCTGAGGCTATTGGAACCCCACCTGGTGAGTAGCAGTGACTGGGGCATCGGCCTTCTGTTTGCCATCCCTCTGAGGGTAGGGCGGCGCTTCAGCCCTCTGCTGTCTCCCTTTGCGGAAGCGCTCTGCGAGCCTCTGGATCTCCCAGCACTCGGCAGCAGTATGGTTGCAGGTGCCATGCACGGGGCATAGCCCGCCTTGGCCACTGTCTGGGGCCGGTGATTGCCGCTGCCTTTTGTCGGGGCGTGGCCCCCGAGCTCCACTGGTCGTCGCAGCTGCGGCGACGGGGGCCGTGAATGGTGACTTCATCTTTCCACTCCCCCGGTTCTTGGTCTTCTTGCCGCCCCCATAGGCAGCAGCACCGGACCCAGGCTGCCCTCCTGACTCGGAGGTCGGCAGAGCATGCCAGTTCCGCCCATCAGCCGCTCTGGCGCACTTGTCCGCCAGGCTAAAGAGCTCCGAGACGTCGCGGACCTCTCTGGTCGCGAGCTTCTCAAGCATTTTCTCGTCCCGGACACCCTGTCGGAACGCCACCACCACAGAGGCACTTTGGATATGCGGGATGGTGTTGCGTACCTGAGAGAACCGCTGGATGAAAGAACGCAGCGACTCCCCAGGTTGTTGCTTGATGGCGTGGAGGTCAAGCTCCGTGCCGGGACGGGTGTAGGAGCTGCCGAAGTTGGCGACGAACTGCCGGCAGAGCTCACCCCAGGAGGTTATGGACCCCTGAGGTAGATTCATGAGCCAAGACCGAGCTGGGCTGGTCAAGGCAACGGGGATGTAGTTGGCCATGACAGCCTCGTCCTGTCCTGCAGCAAGTACGGCGGTGGAGTAGATCTGGAGGAACTCCACTGGGTTGACGCTACCGTCGTACTTCTCGGGCAGATGCGGGTGAAACTTGCGTGGCCACCTTGTGAAGCGAAGGTGGGGTGCAAGGGCCGCACATCCTGCACCTGCTGCTGCAGGTACTGGCGCTGCGAACATGTGGTTCGCACCTGGCACCGCGTATCCCGGCATGAGCAAGGCTGCACCATAGGCCAGGGCCGCTACTTGCGGCGCATATAGCTGTGGCATATGCTGCACAGCATATGCCTGAGGAAGGGCTCGCGTGGCGAAGGCCTGCCCTTCTGGTTGTGTCGAGGCCGACGACATTCTGTCGCCTGCCTCATGGCTGCGACGCGTCTCTCAGCGTCGCTCGAGGTACACCCGGGCGTCCTGGCCCAAGTGGCACTGTTCCAGTTTCCTTCGCAGGTCCGTCGACAGGAGCCTGGAGGAGCTGGAATCAGCCGTCAGCCCGTCAACCGTGGGTGTGCGCGTCAGCGACACAGCCGGTTGTCCTGGGCGCCGTCCTCGCCGAAACCGAGAGTTCGCGGCGGCGACGACGAGGCAGTCCACCTCACGGACCCATTGCTGGGTCGCTGAATGGGGCGCATCCCCCGCGGGTGGGTTGCGCAGCAGCGCTCTTGCTGCAGCTAGCGCACCTCCATGGTGTACGCTCAGCGCTGCAGAAGATCTCACACTGGTCTGGGCCTGCATAGCCGGAGTCGGCGTTGCCGGAGTCGGCTGCTGGCTACCAGCTTGTGCCGACACACTCCGTCCTGAGTGTGTCGACATGTACTCCCCAGTGGTCACGGTTCGCCGTGAACGCGGAGGGGGAGAGTTTGCCGCTGAAGGAAGCTTGGTCATCTTCGTCGGTGGAAACTCGTCGCGCTAGGGGAAAAGCCCCCTACCTGGCGCGCCAAATGTCGAAGTGTGCGGTCGACACTTCCCCCGGGCCTGCACTGGGCAGCCCGCGGAGGTTCTTTTTTTGGAGGGTCTAGTTCCTAGCGGAGAGCTTGCGCGGATGGAACGAGTTAGTAAGAGCTTGACACGGCGAGTTTTACGTGGTTCAGGCCGCCGGAGCGTAAAACCCTACGTCCACGGCGAGCTATGGAGCTCGCTGTATTGCTTGCTGATCAGGGCCGGAGGCCTGAGCTTGGGGGTGCATTACAGCTTGAGAGTGTATGGCTAGCGTATGAGTTGCAAAATGCGAACCCCTGCTATCGACGCCTACCCGAGCCTTTTATAGTCCAAGACTCGGGCGGCTTACAAGGGGAGCCGAGACCCGACAGGTGGTCCCGGGAAGATTGTCTATTATCTACCGTATCTGCAGTTATGCCGGTAGTTGTCTCTGGCCGAAGGCTTCTGAGTCTTCATCTTGCTGCCCTGCCCATGCCGCATGCCAGTCGTAGTGGTTGATGACGGCGCAGGCGGCATGGGTTGTCTTGTCGCGGTATTTATTGGCTGACAGGTTCTGACACCGCACGCCAGTCTGTGATGCGACTTGGCGCAACGGCACCTGACAGACGCGTGCTCCGCGTTTCCGCGTCTTGGAAAGACGAGGGCCTTGAATACCTTGTACGGGCAAGGTATGGGGCGTATTTACGCCCGCTGCCTATCGCTCGGGGCAGGCAGCGTCGCTCTGCTGCCACGTGGCGGGCCCGGAGCCCTTCTCAGAGAAGAGAAGGGTCAGTCCCGCGGGGCACGTGGCGTCTTCGGACCTCTCTCCCGCGGAGGGGGAAGTCCGGCTTCTGCTGGCCACGTGGCGGGCCCGGAGCTCTCCTCTGAGGAGAGGGAGGTCCGTCCCCGCTGGACACGCGGTGCCTTCGGACCTCTCTCCCGTGGAGGGGGAGGTGCGGCTTCTGTATGCCACGTGGCGGGCCCGGAGCTCTCCTCTGAGGAGAGGGAGGTCCGGCCCTGCCGGACGCGTGGCGCCTTCGGAGCTCTCCCTGCGGAGAAGGGCGAGTTCCTTAGGCATTTTACCCTGTGCGCGGAGGTACCCCATATCTCAGGTACCAACAATGCTGAAGAGCACACCTCCTTCGTCATAGTAGTCAGTCTGTACTGTTATGCCTCTATGCCTTATGGCCTAAGGGACGCTCTCCCTACCTTTGTACGTGCAATGCACAAGACCCTAGGAGAGCTAATGAGAGACTCAGTTGAGGTGTGTGTTGAAGACATTGTTGTTGAGGTCAGGCACAGCTCATCCCTACTAGATAACCTGGCCTTAGTCTTCGCCCTTCCGACAAGTGTGAGTTCGGTGCTGTCGGTACCTGAGATATGGGGTACCCCCGCGCACAGGGTAAAATGCCTAAGGTACTCGCCCTTCTCCGCAGGGAGAGCTCCGAAGGCGCCACGCGTCCGGCGGGGCCGGACCTCCCTCTCCTCAGAGGAGAGCTCCGGGCCCGCCACGTGGCATACAGAAGCCGGACCTCCCCCTCCGCGGGAGAGAGGTCTGAAGACGCCACGCGTCCAGCGGGGCCGGACCTCCCTCTCCACAGAGGAGACCTCCGGGCCCGCCACGTGGCATACAGAAGATGGACCTCCCCCTCCGCGGGGAGAGGTCCGGAGGCTCCACGTGCCCCGCAGGCCGGACCCTTCTCGCCTCAGAGAAGGGCTCCGGACCCGCCACGTGGCCAGAAGAACGGTGCTGCCTGCCCCCGAGCGGTAGGCAGCGGGCGTAAAGACGCCCCACACCTTGCCCGTACAAGGTATTCAAGGCCCGCGTCTTCCCAAGACGCGGAAACGCGGAGCACGCGTCTGTCAGGTGCCATTGCGCCCAGTCGCGTCACAGACTGGCGCGCGGTGTCAGAACCTGCCAGCTAATAAACGCCGCGACAAGACATCCCATGCCGCCTGCGCCGTCATCAACCACTACGACTAGCATGCGGCATGGGCAGGGCGGCAAGATGGAGACTCAGAAGCCTCCGACCAGAGGCAACTACCGGCATAACTACAGATACGGTAGATAATAGACAATCTTCCCGGGACCACCTGTCGGGTCCCGGCTCCCCTTGTAAGCCACCCGAGTCTTGGACTATAAAAGGCTCGGGTAGGCGTCGATAGCAAAGGTTCGCACTTTGCAACTCATACGCTAGCCATACACTCTCAAGCTGTAACTCACCCCCAAGCTCAGGCCTCCGGCCCTGAGCAGCAAGCAATACAGCGAGCTCCATAGCTCGCCGTGGACGTAGGGTTTTACGCTCCGGCGGCCTGAACCACGTAAAACTCGCCGTGTCAAGCTCTTACTAACTCGTCCATCTACGCAAGCTCTCCGCTAGGGACTAGCCCCTCCGAAAAAAGAACCTCCGCGGGCTGCCCAGTGCAGGCCCGGGGGAAGTGTCGATCGCACACTTCGACATAATCACCGGTCCCTGACAGTGACCAGGGCGGGCTATGCCCTGTGCATGGCACCGGAAACCATACTGCCGCTGAGTACTGGGAGATCCAGAAGCTTGCAGAGCGCTTCCGCAAAGGGAGACAGCAGAGGGCTGAAGCACCGCCCTACCCTCAGAGGGATGGCAAACAGAAGGCCGATGCCCCAGTCACCGCTGCCCACCAGGTGGGATTCCAGGAGCCTCAGCGTGTCATAAAGACAGTGCATGACGGAGAAGACTCCAGTTCCGACAGTGACGGGCCAGGGCGTTAGCCAACTACGGCACGCCTCCGTGCCTCGAACATACCTCTCGGGGGCCGCCTAAGGTCCGTCAATCCCTTGAAGGCCTTGCCAGAAGGGGAAGACACTTTAGGTCATCCAAGGCGAGCCCGGGTCCACCTACCCCTTGAAGGCCTTAGCCAGAAGGGGAGAACTCCCCGGGGGCCCCCGAGAGAAGCCGCGCAGGACCTGATCCAGCGTGAAGATAACAACCTCGACAAGACTAGGCTTGCAGGGAACACCCCACAACGCACGGTCTCGGCTAATGCTCTAAGCACTACCGCCAAAGAACCAAACGCGACGGGGGCCCGCAAGAGGGCAACCTGGTGAAGCGGCACGCTATATTCCAAGAAGGACCCATAAGCTCTCCCCCAGCAGGGGAGGTCCCTTCCGAATCATGAAAGCTGCCGCCCCAGGTACACATGCCTTTCAACCGAGAGTGGGATCCATTCCCAAAAAATCCTTGCCATGAAGCAACACTGTAAGTCCTACTAACTGAGCATCGGTAGAAAAGGGTTATTCACTTCTGTAATAGACCCCATAGAATTTAGGAACAGAGCTTGGGGTAGCTAAGTCTCAAGGGACGGTACAGGACTACGTCCAGTTTAGTCTGGTTCCGACCCTAAGCACGTAGAGTCTTGCTTCCCTTGTAGACGAGGCGGAACATTGCCCCCATGTACAGCCAGAATTCCACCTATGGGTACAAATACGGAGACCTGTTCTACTTAGCTCTCTCTCATGCGCTCATTTAAATTATGCATTAATTTTTATGATCGCACTATCTCTGTATGTTCATCGTACATCTAGCTCCCCCTCTCCTGTGCTCATCCATAGTCGGCATTTGCTATTCTACCGAAGGCGGCTGCGCTTGAGGCACCTGCCGATGGCCGAGTGAGTCTCTCGGGCCTCCCCCAGTCAGGTGTTGCGGTGCCAGTTGGTCACCTCCAGGAAAGGCCAGCGTTGTGCATGGGGGGTCCAGGGTGCGTATCCAGCTTAGCCGCCCCAGAGCCCAAAGCATGGGCATCCTGCCCTTCGGAGGTCCAGGGGAGTACGTCCGCTTTGCCTGGTCATGAACCCAAAGCGCGTGCACTCTGCTTCCCCAGCGCATGGCCCGGTACTAGGGATCGGACGGTCGTACCCGGACCTCGGAGGGAGCCGGAGCTCCGGCGCCTCGTGCACAGAATTGCCCAAGCCCCGTATAGCGGGTCAGGACCATAAGACGAATAAGACTAGGAGATAGGAGGGGAGGACCCCCCGAGGAGAATTACGTTTCCTCTACCTGTGTGCAGGACCTCCAGGTTATGGCAACAGGGACTGCATGAAGCGGGGGGAAAGGAGCTACCAGCTACTCCGGCCTGGGACTGGAAGGACCGGGACCTGCCCCTCCAGCAGGGGCAGGGCCCGGGGGCCCCACGTGTCCAGCGGACCCGGAACTCTCTCCTTCCTTGAGGAGGGCTCCGGGCTCGCCACGTGGCAGGCAGGAAACGGACTTCCCCCCCTCAGTGGGAGGGCTCCGGGCTCGCCATGTGGCAGGCAGGAAACGGACTTCCCCCCCTCAGTGGGAGGGCTCCGAAAGCCCTACGTGTCCAACATGGCCGCAGCTCCCGTCTCTTGAGGAGGAGCTCCGGACCCGCCACATGGCAGGCAGATTTGGAACCCCCCATAGGGCGAGATTCGGAGACCTCCGGGGGCCCCTAACACGGTTAGGACCTGGGGAGGGTGTCTGTGCGAAGCTCCGAGATTGGAAATGGCCTCTGAGTACCTTGCGGAGCTAAGGACTCAGCCAGGCAAAGCCAAGAAGGAGAGAAAAAAGCATCGCAGGCACAAGTATCCAAGAGAGTCAAATTAAACAAGGCTCCATGAGCTGGACTACAGACTCGATAAAAAAGGGAGAAACAAGTCCTAAGGACCTCCCGGCTCTCGCCGGAACCTTGCGGCTACAAGGGCGGCCACATCCACAACTTCAGCCCTGGCAGCTTCCTCCCGCTCCGCGGCTGGGCCCTCTCTCGCTGGCTCTAGCGAAAAAGAGGGGTCGCGGCTCTTGAAGCATGCCAGCACATGCGAAGCGACCTCTAAAGCTAAGCTACGGCCCTCGGCCTCAAGCTCGCCGGTGACCACCGAGTCGAGTCTGTCCAGCTTGGCGCCGATCGACTCCAACGCAGGGATCACCTCTGCCACCTTCAGTGCGGGAGTCGCGGCCCTCACCGGACTGAAGCCAAGAGGAATCAGGGCGGACCCCGCTCGATCCATGAAGCTTGAGACCGCAAGAGCCTCGGAGGACCGCAAGGCTGATAGCTCCTCCACCTCGCGGCGGGCCGCCTGCAGAGACTCCAGGTTCCTCTCGGAGAATTCCTTCTCCTTGGCCGCCAGGGAACTCTCCCGAAGGTGGAGAGTCTTGGCTAGCCGCTCCAACTCAGCGGCCTTGAAGCCGGCGGTCAACTCCCGGTCCAAGACCGCTCGGCGATCATGGGAGACCTGTTCCTCCCTCAAGTCAAGGTCTGCCTTCAGAATCTCCAGCTTCTCCATCCGAGCTCGGAGGTCATCCTCGCCCGTGGCCAGCTGCGCGGCGACCCTCTCTGCCTCAGCTGCCACGGAACGCTCCCGCTCCTCAACGGTGAGTTCGCAGCGCTCCAACCGCTGCCGTATTTCCACAGCAGCAGAGAGGCTCTCTTCGGCCCGGGCGTGTGCCTCCAGGGCCTCCCTGTTGATCCGCCGCGACTGGGTGTCCATGCGGTCAACGGCCCACTTCATCCGGTCGACGAGCGCTTCCCTGAAGTGGAGCAACTCCCGCCTGGAGTCGAGCTCGCTCTTAACCTTCATGGTCCTCTTCCGCAAAAGGTTCCCCCAGATGAGGAGGTGGTCCCGTTCAACCGTATACTCCTCCCGCTCGCGCCCTAGCGCAGCCAAGACCTGCCGGACGCTCGACTCGGCAAACGCGAAGGCGTCCGCCAGAGGCAATGGAGCAGCAGAGGCTGGGGCAGTCCCTCTGACCTCCTCCATTACCTCGTCCTCAGGAAGAGCCGACGCACCAGCAGCCGAGACGAGACGCAGATCAGGAGAAGCTGGCTCCGCGGCTCTGGCAGCCAGGCCAGCCGGGCTCTTTTCAGCTTCCGGCTCCTTGACCTGAGGAGAGGGACGAGCCGGGGAAGGCGGTGCTGGAGAAGAAGCCAGACCGCCTAGTGCAGGATCAACCTGTGCTGGCTCGGGGGCCGCGGTTGCCGTCTCGGCAGGAAGAGACGACGCCGCCGCGGAGTCCGGGCACACCGGAACAAGAGAAGTTCGCACTGGCCTGGGGGCCACGGCAGTTGCCCCTGGCTCCGGACGCTGCGGCACAGATTCCCCGCAAGACGGGGAAGGCCGGGAAGCGCGGACACTCCAGCGAGCTCTGAACCCCGACTTCCGAGCCGGGGTAGGACTTCCAGAGCCCGCAACCGTCGCCGTCGACCGCTCCGCAGTGGCTTGGACTGGCGGAACAGGGGACGCCCCAGATGCTTCCCCCAGCGCATCAACCCGGGGCCTCTTCGAGTCACCACCGGAGGGAGTGTCAGGCACCCCAGAGTCCCGACTTGGCACCGACGCTGTTGCTGGAGGAGATCGAGCGCGTTTCTTCTCTGGCAGCGGGTTGGAAGCCATGGCAAGGGAGAACTCAAAAACACAAGAGTCCGAGAAGAAATGCTTAGAAGTGCGAAGGGAAGCTGCAATGGGGGTGAGGCCCCCTCTAAAAAGCTTCCCGGTGCAATTCCAAGCGATTCGGAACTCTTCGAATATCCCGCACCGGCAACCGCTTCGGTTCCTAGACCGAATGCCGATGACGGGTGGGCCCAAACCGCTTAACTAAAGCGGTGGGGTCAAGGAGTCAGTCTCCTGAGAAGATGAGCCGGCAAGGCACTTCGGCGGTTCCCGAAGAAAGCGCCGCAACGTGCAGAAGTGGCAGCCTTGGGAACCGCCGCAGTAAAAGCAATCATCAAGTGAGCGCACGCTCTCACGACCCCGTGGCCGTTCGTGCTCCGGCAGCGGCCAATTCGGGACTTAGAGAAAGTGCGCGGATCGGAAGAGACGGAGGTCCCACCTCGGGCTCGCTATCTCCCCCGAGATGGGCCCGGGGGCCACTGTCGGTACCTGAGATATGGGGTACCCCCGCGCACAGGGTAAAATGCCTAAGGTACTCGCGCTTCTCCGCAGGGAGAGCCCCGAAGGCGCCATGCGTCCGGCGGGGCTGGACCTCCCTCTCCTCAGAGGAGAGCTCCGGGCCCGCCACGTGGCATACAGAAGCCGGACCTCCCCCTCCGCGGGAGAGAGGTCCGAAGATGCCACGCGTCCAGCGGGGCTGGGCCTCCCTCTCCGCAGAGGAGAGCTCCGGGCCCGCCACGTGGCATACAGAGGCTGGACCTCCCCCTCCGCGGGGAGAGGTCCGGAGGCTCCACGTGCCCCGCAGGCCGGACCCTTCTCACTACGGCTATCTTGTCTTGAAGATGCATACACCAACAGGCGTCCTCAAGGTTTGTGGAGACCGTGTTGCCGCAGTATTAGCCTTGGAAAGGCTTCAGGTGCTTACAGCAACTAGAGCGCCAGCCCTCAGCAGTACAGAACCAAACCAGCTCCACCTGAGTGCATGCCACCGTGCCTCTACCACCGCACCCCGCGTGCAACCCCTTGATGAGGACGACGTCCCCACAAGGCTCGTCCGAATCAGTGCCGATGCCACCCAGACCACCCGGGTAGCCGGGGGCCTGGGTAGCATATAGGAAGGCACGCTCGTTGCCCCCCTCCGGCATGAGGTCGATGTGTTGCATGACAGCCATCACAGAGGCCAGAGATCCCTAGGGAGGTGATGGAGCACTACTTAAAGGTCTTTCCCGACGTCCAGCCGTCCGACGAGACGGAGAGTCCACCGCTCCCGGTGCTTGGCAAACCGTGTTATTATCCCGAAGGCCAGCGAGAAGCTCCAGAAGCGCATCCACTACACCAGTCTCAATAAGGCATGCCCTAAAGACCTATTTTTTCTTCCTATGATAGAGCAAATAGTAGACTCGATACCAGGCTGTGATATGCTGCGCTTCCCAAATGCTTGCTAGGGCTCCCATCAGACCCCTGAGTCTGAAGTAGTTAAAGGGCGCCCTTTACCTGCTAATCCCGGCGTAAACCGACTCGGCATAGCTAGGGGTCCCGCGAATTCCCGGTCTTCGCGCAATGGCTTTAATCCCATACCACAGTAACTTGTTTTGCTACCGAGAAGCAAGCACCAGAAGACCAGACCTCGGATCCCCGACACAACCTCCCGGAGGACCAGCAGGACCTCCCGGAGCTCCCGGGACGTCAGCGGAGCTTCCCGCGAGGTCCAAAGCAGCCTGAGGACCCCCGAGTGTCGGGCACCCAGCGATCCCCCTAGGCTAAAAGCTATCCCCCACAGCTCCACGCGGCGGGCGATGCCGCCAAATGGGCGGCGGAACTACTGAAGTTTGATCTAGGTTCCCTTTCCCGTCATACAGACATTAACAAAGCATTAGTTCACTTGTGCCTGAAGTAGACGCACGCTCAGGGGGCCACGAAGACGATGAAACAGTACCCTGAGCCCTGACCTTCACCAGGCCTTATCGAATGATGTTCGTTGACGGCTCCTTGCGAAAGCAGGGGGCCGATGCTAGCGTACTGTTCCTCACGCCATCGGGGGAGCAGTCTGGGTATGTGGCGCGTTTCAATTCCAATGCAACCAACAACATAGCAAAGTATGGAGTGCCCATCCTTCTCGCTAGTCGTTGGCTCAGGGCAATCCCCAGTCTGGTTAACAACCAAGACAGCGGAGACAGACCCCCTCGCCTTGGACCTGCACCACGTACCGCGCGCTAGCAAGGCCGCAGCTGACGACCTTTCAACGAGGGCCCCCACTGCCACCAGAGCCACTGTGCCTAAAGGGGGCCTCGAGAGGACGTTGCTGCGACCCACAGCCCGGACCGCCGAGCCGGGCGAAGGGGGCTAGACCAGCACCTCGAAGCTGGCGGTCCCGGCGGCCATGAGTGCCGCCAAGGATCATAAGCGTCACTGGGGACTCCGTGCAACCCAGCGCTCAAGATCCAGATGCTCAAGTCAGACCCGATGCATGGATCACGGAGGTCCGGGACTGCTTGAAAGACAATATCCTCCCTGATGAACGTGTATCCGCTGAACGGATTGCGCGTATGGCTAAGAGACACATGGCGGTAGAGGGGGATCTCTACCGACGTGGCGCCAACCACATCCTATTGTGGTGCATAACCCAGGGGGAAGGCTGCAACTTGTTCGCTGAGATCCATGGAGGCGAATGTGGGAGTCATTCTTCCTCACGCACGCTTGTCGGTAAAGCCTTTCGGCATGGCTTCTACTAGCCGGCAACACTCCAGGATGCCGTCAAGCTGGTCGAGAGCTGCTAAGCGTGTCTGTTCCACGCCAAGCAGATCCATACACCGGCTTGGACGGTACAGATGATCCAGCCCGCATGGCCATTTGCCGTACTGGGGCTGGACATCCCGGGCCTGGGACCATTCCCCAGAACCGAAGACAGGGACCCGCTCCCGAACCTTCGGAATACGGAACACCGCTGTAAGTTCTACCCCTAGAGCAACAATAGGGCAGGCCTTTCTTTTTGTAGTAATTTCCATAAAAGTCCGTGAACAGGGCTTGGAGCAACTAAGCCTCAGGGGACGGTCCAGGACTACGTTCAGCTTCGCCTGGTTCTGACCCCAAGCGCGTAGAGTCTTGCTTCCCTTGAGGTGGGTCGTGGCCTACATACGTGGCCCGCCTTCCCCCGTATGGAAATTTATATGAAAAGAAACCTACCCTACGTTGCTCTACTTTGGTACTCATTTAATTTACTTATTAAGTTTTTATGATTACCCTACTAACGCGTGCTCACTATGCGTTCAACTCCCTCTTCTCATTCTCATCTTTAGTCGGAATTTGCTGCAGATACGACTAAGGAATAGAGGGGGGGAGCCCCCAAGGAGAATTACTTTTTCCTAACTTGTGTGCAGGACTTCTCAGCCTCAGCTCCCCGCAGGAGTATGGTAGGCACATCCACCCAATAGAAAGCACCTACCAGGGGGCCGCTACGGGATCGCGGTAGGCCAAAAACCCCAAGGTAAGATCAAACGGCTAGCCCTCACAGGGGCGAGGTCCGAAGGCCCCACGTGTCCGGCGGGGCCGGACCTCCCACCTCTTTGAGGGGAGCTCCAGGGCCGCCGCGTGGTCTACAGAAGTCGGACCTCCCCCCTCTGCGAGGAGAGGCCCGGGGCCTCCACGTGCCCTGCAAGCCCGGACCTCCTCTCAGGTGGGAGCTCCGGGCCCGCCACGTGGCCAACAGGCTCGGACCCCCTCCGGTCTCGTGAGGCGGGTCCTGGAGACCTCCGAAACCCTTACTATACAGTGGGGACCCGGACAAGGTGTCTATGCAGAGCTTCGAGATTGGTCAAGGCCTCCGAGTCCTTGCGGAGCTAAGGGCTCGGTCAGGAAAGGCCAAGAAGAAGACTAGGGCATGCAGACACGGAAAGAAACAGGGGTCTGTCCATACAAAGGCTCCACGAGCTGGGCTACAGACTCAACAAAAATAAAAAAGAAAGTACAGGGCCTTGTGGACACGAGGGCAGATGCTTAGGGGTCCCCGGACTCCCGATGAAACCTAGAGGCCACGAGGGCAGCTAAGTCCTCGACTTCGGCCCTGGCAGCTTCCTCCTGGTCGGTGATGGGTCCTAAACGGACCGGCCCCAGAGAAAAGGAAGGGTCTCGGCTAACGAAGCACGACAGAACGTGCATCGCAACCTCCTTCGCAAGGCCCCGACCTTCCGCTTCCAGCTCATCGGCGATCACTGATTCGAGCCAACCTAGCTCGTCGCCGAGAGACTCAATGGCTGGGACCGCTTCGGACACCGGCCGTGCTGGGGTCTCCACCTGCACAGGGCTAAAACCAAGAGGAGCCAAGGCGGATCCCGCCTTAGCAATGAAGCACCAGACCGTCTGGGCCTCGGCAGTCCGCAAGGACTGGAGCCTCTCTACCTCTTGGCGAGCCGCTAGCTCGCGATCCATCGCTGCCTGAAGCTCCTTGGAAGACTGTTCCTCCCTCACGGCGACAGCCGACTCACGGAGCTCCAGCTCCTCAGTCCAAGCCCTTAGCTCCTCCACCTTGACCCTCAGCTGAGCGGTGGTCTTCTCCTCCTCGGCCGCAGCAGCGCGTTCCCGTTCAGCGACGGCGTGCTCCCGACGGGCTACCTGCAGCTGCAACTCCTCCGCGGCGGTGGAACACTCCTTGGCTTTGGCTTCGGCTTTGGCCAGAGCCTCGCGGCAGGAGGCACGAACCCGTTGGGCCTCTAACTCCAAGCGGCTAATGGCCTTCTTCTGGGTGCTAAGCAGAGCACTCATAGCCTCAAGCCTTGACTGCCTTGAGTCGAGGTCCGCTCGGGCCCGCTGCTGCCAGCTGAGAAGGCGTTCCCTCTCGCCGGCCAATGCCTTCCGCTCCTGCTCAAAGGCAGATTGGAGCTGCCGGGTGCTGGTCTGGGCACGCTCCAGGGCGTCCCACACGGGCACCGGAGCAGGGGGAGCAGGAGTTGCGCCGCTGGACCCCCCGGACGAATCCAAGGCCGGCGGGAGCGCCGGCGCCTCAGCAGCTACGGTGGGGCGCTGTCCTAAGCAGGCCAGGGGGCCAGCAGGCACACCTACAGCAGCCCTCCCGGTCTCAAGACCTGGCTTCTGGGCCAGTGAAGGAGGGCGGGTAGGAGCAGATGCGGCCACTGCGGCCACTGCCCCCGCCGATTCGGGAGCTATGGGGGCCGCCGCGGTCCCCAGGTGCCGAGGCGTGGAGCCCCTGCTGGTTGAAGGCGGCCTGATAAGAGGCCCGCACCTGGCAGCCGGTCGGTCCCTGCAAAAGAAGAAGAAGCCCTCAGAATAAGAGAAGAGGCAGGAGCTCTGCTCCTATAAGTTAGAAAGGATAACACTTACTCGGCGGCATGAGCGCTCCAGCGAGCTTGCGGCACTGGCCTCTGGGCTGTAGCTGAACTGCCAGGACCAGCGGCTGGAACGGTCGCTGAGTGGGACGCCTGGACCTCCGGCGCGCTTGTCGGCGTTGCCCCACCAACATCCGTCCTAGGAGCCCCGCCGCTCGAGGGAAGATGGCGAGATACTTGGGCTGATTCAGACGGCAGCTGTCTGGGGAGAGACCCGCCGGGGGGGGGGGACACTCGGGACCTCTTCGGGTCGCCACCCGATGGACCAGCACCTCCGAGAGATGGAAGCAAAGTAGCTCCGGCACCCTGGCTTGGCACAGGCGGCACCCTCGGAAGGGACCGAGCGTGTTTCTTCTCTAAATGCCCGGGGGCCGGCTCTTTCCCTTTCCCTTTATCGGCGGCTTGGGTCCCGTCAGCTTTGGGGGAGGGATTGGCAGCAGCGGATGCCTCATGCCCTGATCCGGGGTGCTCGGTTCCTGGAATGGTGATACCCCGTAAGGCATCCCCGACCTGACGAACGGCAATCCCGATATCATCAAGGTTCGGCATCTTCCGCAGGAGCTCTGACCTCCTCTGAGGCTCCAAGAAGAGGGGAGTGGCAGAAGGCGGAAAGGCGGGGATGCCGCTGGGAATGTAGTCCCCGCTCACCTTGCTCACCATCTCCTCCAGCTCCTCGTCGGAAGGGACAGAGTCAGGGCCTCTCTCCAGCCTGGTACAGTCCTGCTCACCGGTATAGTACCACGCTGGGCGGCTGCGTTGCTGCAAGGGAGCAATGCGGCGTGACACAAAGTCCATCAGCACCATTAGAGACGTCAGCCCCTCGTTGGCCAAGAACCGGATCCGCTCCAAGACCGGAGTGTACTCCTGCTCCAGCTCAGGGATCTCCTCCCAGAAGCGGCGATCGGTGGTCGGGCTGGCGGTTGGGAGTTGTAGGCGATCATGCTCGTCAGTCTGCACTACCACCCAGCTCTCCCTCCGGTTCTCCCACCTCGATGCGCTGAAGGGCAGGAGGTATCCGGAAACCTTGGGGTCTTTACAGCGATGCTGGAAGTAATATGCCTCCATCTGAGTCTTTGAGCCGCGTCCAGTCGTCCGCAGCACAAAGAAGTGGCGGAAGAGCGTCAATGAGGCGTGCACCCCCACGAACATCTCGCAGAAGTGGACAAAAACGGCCGCCATTGCGAAGGAGTTGGGGGAGAGATGGTGGAGCTGGAGACTATATGTCTCCAGCAGGGTGACGAAGAAGGAAGAAATCGGCGGAACGAACCCCGCCAGAGCATAAGCGGTGAAGAAGACCATCTCCCCCTTTTCCAGGACCAGGGAGAGAGATCCTCGGCGGAGCCGATGCTTCTGCTCTTCCGAGCGCCAGCCCAGGAGCCTGTGCACTGGCCCGAGCTCGGAGGAGCGAACGAGGCGCGTCGGAAGCAAGTTGGAAGCCATAGCGAAAGAAGGCGCAAGGGCAGGAGAGCCGGGGCGCAAGAGTTCAAGGGAAGTACGAGCGCAATGCGAAGGGAAGCCACGATGCGCGTGAGATCCCCTTTTAAAACTTTCCAGGGATGGTTCGAGGTAATTTGAAAACCTCCGGAAACATCGCATTGGCGACCTCGTCGGCTCCGAGACTGGGCGCCGATGAAAGCTGGGCCCAAGCCGCTTAACTAAAGCGGTGGGGTCAAGGGGTCAGCCTCCTGAGAAGATGAGCCGGCAAGGCACTTCGGCGGTTCCCGAAGAAAGCGCCGCAACGTGCAGAAGTGGCAGCCTTGGGAACCGCCGCAGTAAAAGCAATCATCAAGTGAGCGCACGCTCTCACGACCCTGCGGCCATTCGTGCTCCGGCAGCGGTCAATTCGGGACTTAGAGGAAGTGCGCGGATCGGAAGAGACGGAGGTCCCACCTTGGGCTCGCTATCTCCCCCGAGATGGGCCCGGGGGCCACTGTCGGTACCTGAGATATGGGGTACCCCCGCGCACAGGGTAAAATGCCTAAGGTACTCACCCTTCTCCGCAGGGAGAGCTCCGAAGGCGCCACGCGTCCGGCGGGGCCGGACCTCCATCTCCTCAGAGGAGAGCTCCGGGCCCGCCACGTGGCATACAGAAGCCGGACCTCCCCCTCCGCGGGTGAGAGGTCCGAAGGCGCCACGCGTCCAGCGGGGCCGGGCCTCCCTCTCCGCAGAGGAGAGCTCCGGGCCCGCCACGTGGCATACAAAGGCTGGACCTCCCCCTCCGCGGGGAGAGGTCCGGAGGCTCCACGTGCCCCGCAGGCCGGACCCTTCTCACCTCTGAGAAGGGCTCCGGACCCGCCACGTGGCCAGAAGAACGGTGCTGCCTGCCCCCGAGCGGTAGGCGGCGGGCATAAAGGCGCCCCACACCTTGCCCGTACAAGGTATTCAAGGCCCGCGTCTTCCCAAGACGCGGAAACACGGAGCATGCGTCTGTCAGGTGCCGTTGCGCCCAGTCGCATCACAGACTGGCGCGTAGTGTCAGAACCTGCCAGCCAATAAACGCCGCGACAAGACATCCCATGCCGCCTGCGCCGTCATCAACCACTACGTCTAGCACGCGGCATGGGCAGGGCGGCAGGATGAAGACTCAGAAGCCTTCGACCAGAGGCAACCACCGGCGTAACTTCAGATACGGTAGATAATAGACAATCCTCCTGGGACCATCTGTCGGGTCCCGGCTTCCCTTGTAAGCCACCCGAGCCTTGGACTATAAAAGGCTCGGGTAGGCGTCGATGGCAGGGGTTCGCACTTTGCAACTCATACGCTATCCATACACTCTCAAGCTGTAACTCACCCCCAAGCTCAGGCCTCCGGCCCTGAGCAGCAAGCAATACAGCGAGCTCCATAGCTCGCCGTGGACGTAGGGTTTTACGCTCCGGCGGCCTGAACCACGTAAAACTCGCCGTGTCAAGCTCTCGCTAACTCGTCCATCCGCGCAAGCTTTCTGCTAGGAGACTAGCCCCGCCGAAAAAAGAACCTCCGCGGGCTGCCCAGTGCAGGCCCGGGGGAAGTGTCAATCGCACACTTCGACAGCTTCCAACCCGCTACCAGAGAAGAAACACGCTCGATCTCCTCCGGCAACGGCGTCGGTGCCAAGTCGGGATTCTGGGGTGCCTGACACTACCTCCGGTGGCGACTCGAAGAGGCCCCGGGTTGATGCGCTGGGGAAGCATCTGGGGCGTCCCCTGTTCCGCCAGTCCAAGCGACTGTGGAGCGGTCGTCGGCGACGGTTGCGGGCTCTGGAAATCCTACCCCGGCTCGGAAGTCGGGGTTTAGAGCCCGCTGGAGTGTCCGCGCTTCCCGGCCTTCCCCGTCTTGCGGGGAATCTGTGCCGCAGCGTCCGGAGCCAGGGGCAACTGCCGCGGCCCCCAGGCCAGCGCGAACTTCTCCTGTTCCGGTGTGCCCGGACTCCGCGGCGGCGTCGTCTCTTCCTGCCGAGACGGCAACCGCGGCCCCCGAGCCAGCACAGGTTGATCCTGCACTAGGCGGTCTGGCTTTTTCTCCAGCACCGCCTTCCCTGGCTCGTCCCTCTCCTCAGGTCAAGGAGCCGGAAGCTGAAAAGAGCCCGGCTGGCCTGGCTGCCAGAGCCGCGGAGCCAGCTTCTCCTGATCGGCGTCTCATCTCGGCTGCTGGTGCGTCGGCTCTTCCTGAGGACGAGGTAATGGAGGAGGTCGGAGGGACTGCCCCAGCCTCTGTTGCTCCATTGCCTCTGGCGGACGCCTTCGCGCTTGCCGATTTGAGCGTCCGGCAGGTCTTGGCTGCGCTAGGGCGCGAGCGGGAGGAGTATACGGTTGAACGGGACCGCCTCCTCATCTGGGGGAACCTTTTGCGGGAGAGGACCGCAAAGGTTAAGAGCGAGCTCGACTCCAGGCGGGAGTTGCTCGACTTCAGGGAAGCGCTCGTCGACCGGATGAAGCGGGCTGTTGACCGCATGGACACCCAGTCGCGGCGGATCAACAGGGAGGCCCTGGAGGCACACGCCCGGGCCGAAGAGAGCCTCTCTGCTGCTGTGGAAATACGGCAGCGGTTGGAGCGCCGCGAACTCGCCGTTGAGGAGCGGGAGCGTTCCGTGGCAGCTGAGGCAGAGAGGGTCGCCGCGCAGCTGGCCACGGGCGAGGATGACCTCCGAGCTCGGGTGGAGGAGCTGGAGATTCTGAAGGCAGACCTTGACTTGAGGGAGGAACAGGTCTCCCATGATCGCCGGGCGGTCTTGGACCGGGAGTTGACCGCCGGCTTCAAGGCCGCTGAGTTGGAGCGGCTAGCCAAGACTCTCCACCTTCGGGAGAGTTCCCTGGCAGCCAAGGAGAAGGAATTCTCCGAGAGGAACCTGGAGGCTCTGCAGGCGGCCCGCCACGAGGTGGAGGAGCTCTCAGCCTTGCGGTCCTCCGAGGCTCTTGCGGTCTCAAGCTTCGTGGATCGAGCGGGGTCCGCCCTGATTCCTCTTGGCTTCAGTCCGGTGAGGGCCGCGACTCCCGCTCTGAAGGTGGCAGAGGTGATCCCTGCGTTGGAGTCGATTGGCGCCAAGCTGGACAGACTCGACTCGGTGGTCGCCAGCGAGCTTGAGGCCAAGGGCCGTAGCTTAGCTTTAGAGGTCGCTTCGCATGTGCTGGCATGCTTCAAGAGCCGCGACCCCTCTTTTTCGCTAGAGCCAGCGAGAGAGGGCCCAGCCGCGGAGCTGGAGGAAGCTGCCAGGGCTGAAGTTGTGGATGTGGCCGCCCTTGTAGCCGCAAGGTTCCGGCGAGAGCCGGGAGGTCCTTAGGACTTGTTTCTCCCTTTTTTATCGAGTCTGTAGTCCAGCTCATGGAGCCTTGTTTAATTTGACTCTCTTGGATACTTGTGTCTGTGATGCTTTTTCTCTCCTTCTTGGCTTTGCCTAGCTGAGTCCTTAGCTCCGCAGGGTACTCAGAGGCCATTTCCAATCTCGGAGCTTCGCACAGACACCCTCCCCGGGTCCTAACCGTGTTAGGGGCCCCCGGAGGTCTCCGAACCTCGCCCTATGGGGGGCTCCAAATCTGCCTGCCACGTGGCGGGTCCGGAGCTCCTCCTCAAGAGACGGGAGCTCCGTCCATGTTGGACACGTAGAGCTTTCTGAGCCCTCCCACTGAGGGGGGGAGGTCCGGTTCCTGCCTGCCACGTGGCGAGCCCGGAGCCCTCCTCAAGGAAGGAGAGAGTTCCGGGCCCGCTGGACACGTGGGGCCCCCGGGCCCTGCCCCTGCTGGAGGGGCAGGTCCCGGTCCTTCCAGTCCCAGGCCAGAGTAGCTGGTAGCTCCTTTCCCCCCGCTTCATGCAGTCCCTGTTGCCATAACCTGGAGGTCCTGCACACAGGTAGAGGAAACGTAATTCTCCTCGGGGGTCCTCCCCTCCTGTCTCCTAGCCTTATTCGTCTTATGGTCCTGACCCGCTATACGGGGCTTGGGCAATTCTGTGCACGAGGTGCCGGAGCTCCGGCTCCCTCTGAGGTCCGGGTACGGCCGTCCGATCCCTAGTACCGGGCCATGCGCTGGGGAAGCAGAGTGCACGCGCTTTGGGTTCATGACCAGGCAAAGCGGACGTACTCCCCTGGACCTCCGGAGGGCAGGATGCGCATGCTTTGGGCTCTGGGGCGGCTAAGCTGGATACGCACCCTGGACCCCCCATGCACAACGCTGGCCTTTCCTGGAGGTGACCAACTGGCACCGCAACACCTGACTGGGGGAGGCCCGAGAGACTCACTCGGCCATCGGCAGGTGCCTCAAGCGCAGCTGCCTTCGGTAGGATAGCAAATGCCGACTATGGATGAGCGCAGGAGAGGGGGAGCTAGGTGTACGATGAACATACAGAGATAGTGCGATCATAAAAATTAATGCATAATTTAAATGAGCGCATGAGAGAGAGCTAAGTAGAACAGGTCTCTGTATTCGTACCCATAGGTGGAATTCTGGCTGTACATGGGGGCAATGTTCCGCCTCGTCTACAAGGGAAGCAAGACTCTACGCGCTTAGGGTCGGAACCAGGCTAAACTGGACGTAGTCCTGTACCGTCCCTTGAGACTTAGCTACCCCAAGATCTGTTCCTAAATTCTATGGGGTCTATTACAGAAGTGAATAACCCTGTTCTACCGATGCTCAGTAAGTAGGACTTACAGTGTTGCTTCATGGCAAGGATTTTTTGAGAATGGATCCCACTCTCGGTTGAAAGGCATGTGTACCTGGGGCGGCAGCTTTCATGATTCGGAAGGGACCTTCCCTGCTGGGGGAGAGCTTATGGGTCCTTCTTGGAATATAGCGTGCCGCTTCACCAGGTTGCCTTCTTGCGGGCCCCCGTCGCGTTTGGTTCTATGGCGGTAGTGCTTAGAGCATTATCCGAGACCGTGCGTTGTGGGGTGTTCCCTGCAAGCCGAGTCTTGTCGAGGTTGTTATCTTCACGCTGAATCAGGCCCTGCGCGGCTTCTCTTGGGGGCCCCCGGGGAGTTCTCCCCTTCTGGCTAAGGCCTTCAAGGGGTAGGTGAACCCGGGCTCACCTTGGATGACCTAAGGCGTCTTCCCCTTCTAGCAAGGCCTTCAAGGGGTTGACGGACCTTAGGCGGCTCCCGAGAGGTATGTCCGAGGCACGGAGGCGTGCTGTAGTTGGCTAACGCCCAGGCCCGTCACCGTCGGAACTGGAGTCCTCACCGCCATGCACTGTCTTTATGACACGCTGAGGCTCCTGGAACCCCACCTGGTGGGCAGCGGTGACTGGGGCGTCGGCCTTCTGTTTGCCATCCCTCTGAGGGTACGGCGGTGCTTCAGCCCTCTGCTGTCTTCCTTTGCGGAAGCGCTCTGCGAGCCTCTGGATCTCCCAACACTCGGCAGCAGTATGGTTGCAGGTGCCATGCACGGGGCATAGCCCGCCTTGGTCACTGTCTGGGGCCGTGAATGGTGACTTCATCTTGCCACCCCCCGGTTCTTGGTCTTCTTGCCACCCCCATAGGCAGCAGCACCGGACCCGGGCTGCCCTCCTGACTCGGAGGTCGGCAGTGCGTGCAAGTTCCGCCCTTCAGCTGCTCTGGCGCACTTGTCCGCCAGGCTGAAGAGCTCCGAGACGTCGCGGACCTCTCTGGTCATGAGCTTCTCGAGCATTTTCTCGTCCCGGACACCCTGTCGGAACGCCACCACCACAGAGGCGATTTGGATATGTGGGATGGTGTTGCGCACCTGAGAGAACCGCTGGATGAAAGAGCGCAGCGACTCCTCAGGTTTTTGTTTGACGGCGTGGAGGTCGAGCTCCGTGCCGGGACGGGTGTAGGAGCTGCCGAAGTTGGCGACGAACTGCCGGCAGAGCTCACCCCAGGAGGTTATGGACCCCTGAGGTAGATTCATGAGCCAAGACCGGGCTGGGCCGATCAAGGCGACGGGGAAGTAGTTGGCCATGACAGCCTCGTCCCCTCCTGCGGCAAGTACGGCAGTGGAGTAGATCTGGAGGAACTCCGCCGGGTTGACGCTGCCGTCGTACTTCTTGGGCAGGTGCGGGTGGAACTTGCGTGGCCATCTTGCGAAGCGAAGGTGGGGTGCAAGGGCCGCACATCCTGCACCTGCTGCGGCAGGTATAGGCGCTGCGAACACTTGGTTCGCACCTGGCGCTGCGTATCCTGGCATGGGCAAGGCTGCACCATAGACCGGGGCCGCTACTTGCGGCGCATATGGTTGTGGCATATGCTGCGCAGCATATGCCTGTGGCGGGGCTCGCATGGCGAAGACCTGCCCTTCTGGTGGTGTCGAGGCCGACGACATGCTGTCGCCTGCCTCCTGGTTGCGACGCCTCTCTCGGCGTCGCTCGAGGTACACCCGGGCGTCCTGCCCCAAGTGGCACCGTTCCAGTTCCCTTCGCAGGTCCGTCGACAGGAGCCTGGAGGAGCTGGAATCCGCCGTTAGCCCGTCAACCGTGGGTGTGCGTGTCAGCGACACAGCCGGTTGCCCTGGGCGTCGTCCTCGCCGAAACCGAGGGTTCGCGGCGGCGACGACGAGGCGGTCCACCTTGCGGACCCATTGCTGGGTCGCTGAATGGGGCGCATCCCCCGCAGGCGGGTTGCGCAGCAGCGCTCTTGCTGCAGCTAGCGCACCTCCATGGTGTACGCTCAGCGCTGCAGAAGACCTCACGCTGGTCGGGGCCTCATAGCCGGAGTCGGCGTTGCCGGAGTCGGCTGCTGGCTGCCCGCTTGTGCCGATACACTCCGTCCTGAGTGTGTCGACATGTACTCCCCAGTGGTCACGGTTCGCCGTGAACACGGAGGGGGAGAGTTTTCCGTTGAAGGAAGCTTGGTCATCTTCGTCGGCGGAAACTCGTCGTGCTAGGGGAAAAGCCCCCTACCTGGCGTGCCAAATGTCGAAGTGTGCGATCGACACTTCCCCCGGGCCTGCACTGGGCAGCCCGCGGAGGTTCTTTTTTCGGTGGGGCTAGTGTCCTAGCAGAAAGCTTGCGCGGATGGACGAGTTAGCGAGAGCTTGACACGGCGAGTTTTACGTGGTTCAGGCTGCCGGAGCGTAAAACCCTACGTCCAAGGCGAGCTATGGAGCTCGCTGTATTGCTTGCTGCTCAGGGCCGGAGGCCTGTGCTCGGGGGTGAGTTACAGCTTGAGAGTGTATGGCTAGCGTATGAGTTGCAAAGTGCGAACCCTTGCTATCGACGCCTACCCGAGCCTTTTATAGTCCAAGGCTCGGGCGGCTTTACAAGGGAAGCTGGGACCCGACAGGTGGTCCCGGGAAGATTGTCTATTATCTACCGTATCTGTAGTTACGCCGGTGGTTGCCTCTGGTCGAAGACTTCTGAGTCTTCATCTTGCAGCCCTGCCCATGCCGCGTGCTAGTCGTAGTGGTTGATGACGGCGCAGGCGGCATGGGATGTCTTGTCGCGGCGTTTATTAGCTGGCAGGTTCTGACACCGCGCGCCAGTCTGTGATGTGACTGGGCGCAACGGCACCTGACAGACGCGTGCTCCGCGTTTCTGCGTCTTGGGAAGACGCGGGCCTTGAATACCTTGTACGGGCAAGGTGTGGGGCGCCTTCAAGCCCGCTGCCTACCGCTCGGGGGCAGGCAGCACCGTTCTTCTGGCCACGGGGCGGGTCCGGAGCCCTTCTCTGAGGCGAGAGGGGTCCGGCCTGCGGGGCACGTGGAGCCTCCGGACCTCTCCCCGCGGAGGGGGAGGTCCAGCCTCTGCATGCCACGTGGCGGGCCCGGAGCTCTCCTCTGCGGAGAGGGAGGTCCGGCCCCGCTGGATGCGTGGCGTCTTCGGACCTCTCTCCCACGGAGGGGGAGGTCCGGCTTCTGTGGGCCACGTGGCGGGCCCGGAGCTCTCCTCTGAGGAGAGGGAGGTCCGGCCCCGCCGGACGCGTGGCGCCTTCGGAGCTCTCCCTGCGGAGAAGGGCGAGTACCTCAGGCATTTTACCCTGTGCGCGGGGGTACCCCATATCTCAGGTACCGACAGCTCCACTTCTCTAAGCTCCTACGCAAATCCGGGCCATTCGCTTGGACCGACGAAGCGGAGGAAGCTCCCCAGGAGCTGAATCAGCTCCTGATGACCCTACCCGCAATGGTAGCCCCCGAGCCCGAAGAGCATCTGTTGCTCTACATCGCGGCGACGGCTGCAGTGGTGAGTACTGTCCTCGCCGCAGGGCGGCCGGACCCCTCATGGCCGCAACCTGCTCCGGTATCGGGAAACAAGCGCCAGGAAACCCCGGAGGTCCGAGACGACCCCCCGGGTCTCCAAGGCAACCCCCCGGAGGTCCAAAACGGACCCCGGACCCCCAACACAACCTCCCGGAGGCGCAACGGGACCCCCCGGAGCTCCCGGAAAATCAGCGGGACCTCCCGGAGGTCCAAGACAGCCTGGGGACCTCCGAGTATCAGCTCCCGGTGGCCTCCCCGGGCCCCCGGGAGGTTCTTTCTACTTCATCAAGCGCCACCACCACAAGTGGACGCCAACGTAGGATAGACCCAGGGGGCCATGAAGACGGTGAACCAGGACCCCGGGCTCTGGCCTTCACCGGGCCTCACTGGATGCTCTTCTTCAACGGCTCCTTGCGAAAGCAGGGGGCCGGTGCTAGCGTACTGTTCCTCATGCCATTGGGGGAGCAGTCTGGGTATATGGTGCGTCTCAATTCCAAGGCAACCAGCAACATGGCAGAGTATGAAGCACTCATCCTTGGCCTAAAGACAGCCCTGTCTCTAGGCGCTCGCCAGTCGTTGGCACAAGGTGACTCCCAGCTAGCTATCAAGCAAGATGGTGGAGAAAGACTTCCTCGCCTTGGACCTGCGCCACGTACCGCGCGCTAGCAAGGCTGCAGCTGACGACCTCTCCACGAAGACCCCCACCGGAGCACCTGTGCCCGAAGGGGGCTTCGAGAGGACGTTGCCGCGGCCCACAGCCCGGCCCGCCGAGCAGGGCGAAGGGGGCTAGACCAGCACCTCGAAGCTGGCGGTCCCGGCGGCCATGGACGCCGCCAAGGATCGTAAGCGTCACTGGGGACTCCGTGCAACCCAGCGCTCAAGATCCACATGCTCAAGTCAGACCCGATGCTTGGATCACGGAGATCCGGGACTACTTGAAAGACAATATCCTCCCTGATGAACGTGTATCCGCTGAACGGATCGTGCGTATGGCTAAGAGACACGTGATGGTAGAAGGGGATCTCTACCAACGCGGCGCCAACCGCGTCCTATTGCGGTGCATAACCCAGGGGGAAGGCTGCAACTTGGTCGCTGAGATCCATGGAGGTGAATGTGGGACTCACTCTTCCTCACGCACGCTTGTAGGTAAAGCCTTTCGGCATGGCTTCTACTAGCCGACAACACTCCAGGATGCCGTCAAGCTGGTCGAGAACTGCAAGGCGTGCCTGTTCCACGCTAAGCAGATCCATACACCGGCTTGGACGGTACAGATGATCCAGCCCACATGGCCATTTGCCGTACGGGGGCTGGACATCCTGGGACCTGGGACCATTCCCCAGAACCGAGGATGGGGACCCGCTCCCGAATCCTCGGAACACAGAACACCTCCGTAAGTTCTACCCCTAGAGCAACAATGGGACAGACTCTTCTTTTTATAATAAATTCCATAAAGTCCAGGAACAGTGCTCGGAGCAGCTAAGCCTCAGGGGACGGTCCAGGACTACGTTCAACTTCGCCTGGTTCCGACCCCAAGCGCGTAGAGTCTTGCTTCCCTTGAGGCGGGTCGTGGCCTCCATACCCAGCCTGCCTTCCTCCTATGGAAATTTATATGAAAAGAAACCTGCCCTACGCTGCTCTTCTTTGGTGCTCATTTAATTTACTTATTAAACTATTATGACTGCACTACTAGCGTGGGCTCACCATGCGCTCAGCTCCCTCTTCTCATTCTCACCTTTAGTCGGCATTTGCTGCCCTACCAGAGGCGGTTGCGTTGGAGGTACCGGCCGATAGCTAGGGGGGGCCCCAAGCCCCCGGCACTTCGCGCACGGTAGCTCCAAAGCACCATATAAGTGGACAGGGACCGTAAGCCAAATAAGACTAAGAGATAGAGCAGGGGGAGCCCCCAAGGAGAATTACGTTTCCCTTACTTGTGTGCAGGACCTCTCGGCCTCATCTCCCCGCAGGAGTATGGTAGACACATCCATCCAATGGAACGCACCAACCAGGGGGCCACTAGGGGATCGCGCAAGACCGAAACCCCAAGGTAGGATCAAAGAACTAGACCTCACCACTTCCGCAGGAGCAAGGCCCGAAGGTCCCACGTGTCCAGCAGGGCCAGACCATCCACCTCCTTGAGGGGGGGGGGGCTCCGAGCCCGCCACGTGGCCTACAGAAGCCGGACCTTCTCCCCTCCGCAGGGAGAGGTCCGAGGACTCAACGTGCCCCGCAAGCCCGGACCTCCCCTCGGAGGAGAGCTCCGGGCCCGCCACGTGGCCAACAGGCCCGGATCCCCCCGTTCTCGTAAGGCGGGTCCTAGAGACCTCCGGGGCCCTTAGTATACAGTGAGGACCCGGAGAAGGTGTCTGCGGAGCTTCGAGATTGGTCAAGGCCTCCGAGTACCTTGCGGAGCTAAGGACTCGGCCAGGAAAAACCAGGAAGAAGACTAGGACATGTAGACACAGAAAGAAACAGGAGTCTGTTCATACAAAAGGCTCCACGAGCTGGGCTACAGACTCAACAAAAATAAAAAAATGGAAGTACAGGGCCTTGTGGCCACGGGGACAGGTGCCTAAGAGTACCCGGACTCCCGATGAAACCTAGAGGCCACGAGGGCCGCCACGTCCTCGACCTCAGCCCTGGCAGCTTCCTCCCGATCGGCAACAGGTCCTAGACGGACTGGCCCCAGAGAAAAGGAAGGGTCTCGGCTCCGGAAGCACGCCAGTACGTGCACAGCGACCTCCTTCGCAAGGCCCCGACCTTCCACTTCAAGCTCGTCGGCGATCACTGCTTCAAGCCGACCCAGCTCGTCGCCGATGGACTCGAGTGTCGGGATCGCTTCGGACATCGGCCGTGCCGGAGCCTCTATCTGCACAGGGCTGAAACCAAGAGGAGCCAAGGCGGACCCCGCCTTGGCAATAAAGCCCCAGACTGCGTGGGCCTCGGCAGACCGCAAGGACTGGAGCTTCTCTACCTCTTGGCGAGCCGCCTGGCGCTCCTGGGAGAACTGCTCCTCTCTTGCGGCAACAGCCGACTCACGGAGCTCCAGCTCCTCGGTCCGAGCCCTTAGCTCCCCCACTTTGGGTCTCAGCCGGGTGGTGGTCTTCTCCTCCTCGGCCGCTGCAGCGCATTCCCGATCGGCGACGGCACACTCTTGGCGAGCTACCTGCAGCCGCAACTCCTCCGCGGCGGCGAAACGCTCCTCGGCTTTGGCTTCAACGTGGGCCAGAGCCTCGCGGTAGGAGGCACGGAGCCGCCGGGTCTCTGACTCCAAGCGGCTAATGGCCTTCTTCTGAGTGCCAACCAGAGCACTCATGGCCTCAAGCCTTGACTGCCTCGAGTCAAGGTCCGCCTTAGCCTCCTGGGCCCGCTGCTGCCAGCTGAGAAGGCATTCCCTCTCGCCGGCCAGCACCCCCCGCTCCTGCTCAAAGGTGGATTGGAGCTGCCGGGCGCTGGTCTGGACACGCCCCAGGGCATCCCACACGGGCGCTGGGACAGAGGGGATAGGAGTCACGCCCCTGACCCCCCCCTGTCGAGTCTAAGACCGGCGGAGGCGCCGGTGCCTCAGCAACCAGAGTGGGGCGCTGTCCTAAGGAGGCCAGGGGGCCAGCAGGCGCACCTACAGCGACCCTCCCAGTCTCAGGACCGGACTTCTGGGCTGGTGAAGGAGGGCGGATAGGAGCGGATGCGGCCACCACGGAGGATGAAGTCGCCGGCACAGAGGAAGCCCCCGCCGGTTTGGGGACCGTGGGAGCCGCCACGGTTCCTAGATGCGGAGGCACGAAGCCTCCGTCGGTTGAAGACGGCCGGGTAAGAGGCCCGCCCCCGGCAGCTGGTCGGTCCCTGCAAGAAGAGAAAGCTCTCAGGATAAGAGAGGAGACGAGAGCACTGCTCCTACAAGCCAGAAGGAGCAACACTTACTGGGCGGCATGAGCACTCCAACGGGCTTGCAGCACAGGCCGCTGGGCTGTAACTGAACCGCCGGGACCAGCGGTTGGAACGGTCGCGGGACGTGACGCCTGGAACCCCGGCACACTCTCCGGCGTCGCCCCACCAGCATCTGTCCTAGAAACCCCTCCGCTTGAGGAAGGATGACGAGGTGCTTGGGCAACTCCGGACTGCCGCTGTCCAGGGAGAGACCCGCTGGGGAGGGACACCCGGGACTTCTTCGGGTCGCCACCTGATGGACCAGCACCCCCGGGAGATGGGAGCAAGGTTGCTCCGGCACCCTGACTTGGAGCAGGCGGCGCCCTCGGAGGAGACCGGGCACGTTTCTTCTCTGGATGCCCGGGGGCCAGCTCCTTCCCCTTACCTTTGTCGGCGGTTTGGGTCCCGTCAGCTCCTGGGAAGGGTTTGACAGCAGCAGACGCCTGGTACCCTGATACGGAGCGCTCGGTTCCTGGGCGCTCGGTTCCTGGAATTGTAATTCCCTGAAAAGCATCCCCGACCTGCCGGACGGTGATCCCGATGTCGTCAAGATTCGGCATCTTCGGCAGGAGCTCTGACCTCCTCTATGGCTCCAAGAAGAGGGGAGTGGCAGAAGGCGGAAGGGTGGGGTCGCCACTGGGAATGTAGTCGCCGCTCACCTTGCCCACCATCTCGCTCAGCTCCTCGTCGGAAGGGTCAGAGCCGGGGCCCCTCTCCAGCCTGGTACAGTCCTGCTCGCCAGTATAGTACCACGCTGGGCGACTGCGCTGCTGCAAGGGTGCAATACGACGCGACATGAAGTCCATCAGCACCATCAGAGACATCAGCCCCTCGTTGGCCAAAAACCGGATCCGCTCCAGGACCAGGGTGTACTCCTGCTTCAGCTCAGGGATCTCCTCCCAGAAGCGATGATCGGTGGTAGGGCTGGCGGTCGGGAGTTGTAGGCGATCGTGCTCGTCGGTCTGCACTACCACTGTCGGTACCTGCGATATGGGGTACCCCCGTGCACAGGGGAAAATGCCTAAGGAACTCGCCCTTCTCCGCAGGGAGAGCTCCGAAGGCGCCACGCGTCCTGCGGGGCTGGACCTCCCTCTCCTCAGAGGAGAGCTCCGGGCCCGCCACGTGGCATACAGAGGCCGGACCTCCCCCTCCGCGGGAGAGAGGTCCGAAGGTGCCACGTATCCAGCGGGGCCGGACCTCCCTCTCCTCAGAGAGGAGCTCCGGGCCCACCACGTGGCCGACAGAAGCCGAACCTCCCCCTCCGCGGGGAGAGGTCCAAAGGCTCCACGTGTCCCACAGGGCCGGACCCCCCCTCTCCTCTGAGGAGGGCTCCGGGCCCGCCATGTGGCCAGCAGAATGGCGCTGCCTGCCCCCGAGCGATAGGCAGCGGGCGTAAAGACGCCCCATACCTTGCCCGTACAAGGTATTCAAGGCCCTCGTCTTCTGTAACAGCCCTAACTTTTGTAAAGTTTGATGTCAGCTCATAAAACGAAGTTAAGGCAACAAAAGACTATAATTGTGTCACATGAAATGATGAACACATAAATGGACATGTGAGGGAGTTAAAAAAAAGTTTCTCTAGCCCATGCTCAACACATGTTAACCTAGGGGAAATAATTACACTCCTAAAACTCTAACTCATGTGCACCTCCTCTATGAGTAGAGTGGAGGAAATTTAAACGCAATTTGAATTCTTTTAAAAGGATTCTTATCCAGATTGTACAAATGTATCCAAAGGAATTCACCGATGCATTCTCCATGTATCAATGAGCTCATGATCCAAATTTGGGTATTTTTGGAGCTCGTATACCAATTATTCCGGGAAATATGCGAGGGAGGGTTCAAATTCAAATTTGAATTCGAAAACTGAACCAAACGTGCTCAATTTTGAAATCTAATTTCAGATTCAAATTCTTCGTAATCTGTTTGATCTACCATCCAATTTTGGTTGAATTTGGATGAAGGCGGTGCGGGAAAATTAAAGCACGGAGAGGGGAGATATTTGGGGGCTGTGGCCCACATGTCATACACACGGTAAACAAACCGACTCAGTTTTTCCTTCTCTCCCGGCAACCGACCTCTCCCTGATCTTTTGCTCGATCCAAGCCATCACAGCAAGTGCAACAAGGCGAGTTTTCTTCTCCCAGCTTGATCTCAGCCCCGTGCTGCCTTTCTCCCGTGCGTTTGCCACCTGAGAAGAACACAGCGACCCCTCTGTTTCCTCCATCACACAGCCACCACTGAACTTCCTTTGCTCGAGCTCCCCACAGAGAAAACCTTCTTCCCTGAGTGCTCTAGCTGGCTGTGAACTTCCCTCCGCTGTTCCAAGCTTGCTGGCGCCTAGAAGCAGCAAAGTTTCTCTGCTCCCGAGTTCAAACTCAGGCAACCAAAAACTGGACGCCGTGGACAGGCCAAACCAGAAGGGATCACACCCAAGCAAGCCACCCCATCTGTGCACCAACAAGTCTAGTTTCTCACCTCCAAAGCTCAGCCCCAGCCATTGATCACAAAGGGAGAATTTCAAGTTTTTCTCCCGGGCGGCAGAAGCGGACCTTGAGGTAAAGAATTGTAAAATTCGTCCTCAATTCATGTTTGTTGGGTCTCAAACTTCACACACAGTTTTTTAACTGCCTAGCACACCTCCTCCATCGATTTTAGACCAAGAAATTGAGTGTAGAGTGAGCAATCCGAGCTCTTTTAGAGGGTTTGCCGCTGGATCCGATCAGGTGCACGGTGCCGATAGGTTTAGAGCCATCTCCAGCTGGTTTAGACCTCATGCCGGTCTTCTACATGATCCCCTAGTGCTGTAGAGCCCAAGAACCGACCATTTGGTGGAGAATTCACCGTGCAAGACCTCGCCGGAGCTCTAGGGTTTGCTGTGGCCGGTGCGCCCTATTTTCCGGCGAGTTTCAGCCGCCGGGGACCTCACCAACGTGTTCAGCGTGGGGAAATATGGGGGGGCGGCCAGCAGGGGGTCTGGAGGCGGCTGGGAACTTGTTTTCCGGCGACCTCGCCGGAGTGGGCCGCCACTACCCTGTTGGGCGCGAGTCTGGAGGTTAGGGATGACAGGTGGGACCCACTGTCAGCATTTAAACATTTTCCAGATTTTCCCACTTTAGTTCAAACTTTGGAGAGCCATAACTTTGTGTAGGAGTGTCCAAAAATTGTGAAACAAATTTTGTTGGATTCCTCTCAAAGAGTACTATCCAGGGGTGCAGGCCAATGTTTATGAAAATCCCTGGATTTGGCTCATTAATTCATTTAAATAAAACCTTGTATGAATTTTTACAGGAGTTCTGTTTATTGGAAAATTCCCAAATTTTGACAGGACATTTTTCCAAAATTACTTGAACTCCAGTAAAAATTTCAGAGGCATTGGACATAATTTGCTTGGTTAAATAATGTGTTCATTCCTTATGTCTCTGAAAAATAGGAAAATAAACAGAGACAATTTCAGCTTTTCACCATTCTTTGTAAAATCCATATCTCCATGTAGGAAACTCCAAAAATGGTAAAACCAATTCCTATGGAGTCAGGACATTTTGTACTTCACAAAAAGTCTACTTTGCAGCATAGGAAAGCTTAATATCTAGGGGCTAATGGCAGATTAGTGAAAACCACATAAGGATTTGTTGTGCTCACATGAAGCCATTTCATGAGCTCAATTTTTGCACACTGCCTAAATACATTCCATAGAGGCTGTGGTTAAATTCTCAGCTTCATTGGACCTCTGGAACTTGAGCTACCATCTTTTAGGTTTAAGTGTTCATATAATGGACTTAATCACATGGTGATTACTAGTATCTCTTTTCACCCTAGCTTTCATCTTCTATAAGGTTTAGATCCAACAACAGAAACCTTGCTGTTGTTTATCTCTCTTATGTGTAAGTTAACTTGAACAACAGTTTTGAAACAGTTTCCAAATTGCTTTGAAATACAAGTGCATCCTTCATCTTAATAGCTCACGTGACGTCGACGTTCGACGAGGACTCGACTCTGCAGCGAGGATCTCCATCTCGTGACAAGTTTGGCGGATTCTCCGGAGGAAGACTAACTCATTGATTCTAACAAAACCGTTGAGAAAGGCAAGCCCCGGTTTGCATATCGTTACCGTTTTAAATTTTGCTTTACTTCACATCATGTTTATTAGACTTGATATTGTGCATTATGTCTAGGATGATTGAAACCCACTTGCATGACTAATACATCCCTGAGTAGAAGGTTTAGTGTAGGCTTTGCCTCGTTGTAGATGCTAGGCTAATGTTGTAGCTAGCTCGGTAGAAGTCGAGTAGTAAAAAGCTACTCGCGAGAAAGTTCGAGTAATGGAGTTACTCGCGAGAGATAAATGATAAGAGCACCCTCATGAATATGAGATGGGGACGGGGATGTTCCTGTAGGATGGAGCGCTCAAGGTTGGTCTCGACCTGCGATGGGTGTGACAATGCTTGAGACCACATTTGGCCTGGACCGGGATGGTAAGGCAAATGTGGAGGTTGGTTGTAGCCCCGTCCGTGTCGGTTAAGGACCGTATGTATGCGGCCCTGCTGGACAAGATTGAGCTGTACCGGATATATAGTGGGATATGGGACCCATGAAACCGATGTAACATGATGGACCGTGATATGGAAACTCATCCTTCGCGTGGGAATGGCGTTGAGAAGGCGGGAGGTATAAATCCTTTAGCGGGCAACTTCGACGTGTCCGCGTAGAGGACCATCCTGCTCGGCGCGAAGCGTTTTTCTATGTCGGGGTGTCGTGTGAAAGGTTGCTGCATACAATGTAAGAAAGAGCTCTTGAGAGAGTCTTTCGAGGCGGGTGTATGTGTCGTGTATTCCGGGTTGTTATTGATTCGAATCACCGTCGCTCGCGGAAGAGGATTGAGCATACTTGCCCACTGCGCCGTGACTTAGTAAAAAGATGAACTAAGTCTCTTAACTTGCTGTTTGTGGATTAATCACTGTATTGGAACCTTGACTGAAGTAGATATAGAGCCAACTAAATTTCATTTCCACCTTAGGCTAGCAACATCGGGATAAGCATTTCTTGTTTGATTGTGGACTTCCGATGTTGTGAGGCGTGAGGACCACTAAAATGAAGGCTCAAAGAATCTGAATATAAGGATCCAGTTTAGTCAAGCTGCATTTTGCAAATTCCTATGCCTACTGTCTTACTACCCCGGCATGTAGAGTTGCATGTTTAGGATTGACGGGTAAGTCTTGTTGAGCCTTAGTGCTCACGGTTGCTTCTAAGTTGTTTTTGCAGGTAGCAGGATGCCTGCTATGAAGAGGGTTGTTCGGTGAGACGACGAACCTCACGGTTCGTTCAACTCATCGGAAACCTAGCCGCTGCCTTACTTTGGTGAAGCTAGTAGGAAGCGTTCACGGGCTGAACGACTTCTCTTCGGCGTAGATAGGGTCGAGAGTGAGTAGATTGTCCAGCAGATTTTAATTTCCGCTGCGTGTGTACATTATGTTGTAAAAGAAATTATCTTGAGTAACAAAATGGTTCCGTTATGTTCTTATCGTCTTTTCGTGCATGCTGTTGGGTGCCGCATCGCACGGCACCACCCACTGTGATTCCCGGGCCGGGCCTTCACAGACGTGGTATCAGAGCCGCATTGGGAATAGCACGCATGAAAAGAGCATATTTTTGAAAACTTAGGAGTATATGAGTGAGGAACGTATAGTATGCCCACATAAGGATTATAAATAGCATAGTTACTTAAGGTGGCAAGCTAACAGTGTGTTATCATTCAGTATTTCAATTCTGTAACGACGCACCTACGTGGAGGTAAGAATGGTAAGGAACGCCACCGAAAGCGGATCAATTTCGGTTAGCTCACCCATACGAGGAAAGTAGTGTGGGATGTTCCGTTCAGCAATGGACGGGAAGTGAATATGTTTTCTAAGACTCTTCATGTCTTAGAGACATATGAATGGCACTAGCCTCCAGTGCGCAAACCCAGGGGCAAGAGGAGGAGACCCTATCGTGTGGTTTGTAACACGAAGTGTGTTCTTTAGGACTCTTCATGTCCTATGAGGCATACGAAAGCGCTGGTCCACCGGTGTGCTTTATTGCAAAGGTGTGGATCCCCCGTCGGGTGGTGAATAACCCGATCATGTACCTTGAGACGTGGCTTGACTCAAGGACGGCCCGTATGGCAATGATACGGGGCGTATGTGTTTTACTATGATATGGACCTGCCTGAAATGATAAACCAATGTGTGCATCATTATTGAGTGATTTTCTGCAGGTACCTTAACCACGTTAGAACATGTCGTGTAGAAAACGTTTGTGAGTGATCGTTTTAGTGCCACCACTTGAGACGTATAAGCCGGTATAAAGCCGGATAGGATTTTAATTTGGTGAGGCAACGTAGTACCGTGATGTGTTTTGAACTGCAAGAAAATGAAGGTTTGAAAAGAAAAAGAGGAAATTTGGACTCTAGGATTTCATTAAGGGTTAATGAACTCCTATATTGAACTAAGAGTCAATTGGGAGTATAGATTTATTCACAAAGACTTAGGAATAACCTCCCCTGTTTTCAGCAAAGAAATTTTGCTGAAGTTGAACAAGACATAACTTTTGTTTGGTTGAATCAATGGAGGTGAGGGATACATTTCTGGAAAGCTATTCAAGTGTTCTACAACTCTTCAGTAGAACTCCAGATTAGAATCACCCTCCAAATGGATCAAATTCTCAGATGAGTGTGAACTGTCCAAAAACAGGGCAGACACCAATTTGCTCTCTGGAAATTTTTGTATTTCGACCATAACCTTTTGTAAAAAAAATCTTCTAAGGGTCAAGCAATACACCGTTGGAAAGCTTGTGATATATGCTATGACTTCGTAGTTCAAAGTTTCTCAAGAATTGGAGTTTAATTTTATGAAATCTTGCGGACAAAACAACCACTTTCAAAGGAGGTGCTGTCAAAATTGTTCCAGATTTCTGTTAACTTTGAAATATCACAACTTTTGATCCAGAACTTATATGAAGGCAAATGAATACTCGTTGGAAATATATTGAAGTTAACTATAACTTTAATATTCAACTTGAGACATGAAATTGCCATTTTCATATTCAAATTCTGGGGATAAGACCAATTGGTCATTCGGAACAGAGTAGTGCTTATTGCCTATGTAACTTAAGACTTGTTGTGGACAGGGATGTTTCAGACTTCTCTAAGCTCCATAACATGTTCTTGAGTTAATTTTCAGTTTGTCCTACTGTTTTGGACAAACTTGCTCACGTTTGATAGATTTCAGAATTGTCGAAACCCTGGTTAGATTATGTGTGCTGCATTATTGATGTGATGCTTTTACGGTTATGTTTTCAATTCAAGTTGAGTTTAAACTTTGAATTTTAACCGTAAATTGCTCACTCTTGCAGCATGGACCGTGCTCATTCCAGGAGTGAGGTTGGTGACTTGAGTCACGGCGAAAGTAATTCGCCACGACAAGAAGTGCCGACATCATCAACCGGATTGGAGGAAATCTTGGCAAAGATGGCTGAGTCTCTGGATCTGTTGGTGCGACAAAGCATACGACAGGAGATACTACAGCAAAATCCCCCGCCAAGCACTTATCTGGATTTCTTAGCAAGACAACCACCAGTTTTCTCGGAAGCGAAAGAACCGTTGGAGTCGGCTCATTGGCTGCAATGTATTGAAGCCAAGTTCGATATGCTTGAGTGCGATGAATATCAGAAGACTCTATTTGCCGCTCAACAACTCCACGGAGCTGCTAGAGCTTGGTGGGCGGAGTACATCGCTACTCTTCCTGAAGGTCATCAAGTGACGTGGGATGAATTCCGGAATGTTTTCCGGTCACGTCATGTTTGTTCGGGAATTCTTCGAACAAAGTATCAAGATTTTCTCGAGCTAAGGCAAGGAGAAAGGAGTGTGTACGAGTACTTCAAAGAGTTTGAAGACTTGATGCAATACGCCACTCATATGGTAGACTCGGAAGCATTGAAGTGCGACTATTTCTTCCGAGGTTTGAATGTTGAACTTCAGGAACAAGTGACCTTGTTCAATAACGGTATTTACAATGAGTTGGTAAATGCCGCTATCATTAAAGAAGACATGCATCTCCGTTGTGAAGCAGAGTTGAAAAGGAGTATACCACCGGACAGTGATATCGAGGTTCCTCCGAACTATCGAGTGCGGTATTACTCGCCAGTTAGGCAACAAATTCAGCCTGTGGTGCAACTCTCACAACCACGGCTGGAGTTACTCACGTATGAGCCTCCACCTCAACAGCAGCAGTCAGCAATTATTCGTGCAACCCTACCGCCACCAGCTACGCACGAATTATCTCCACCTCGTGTTAGTAGAGAGCTGAGGATTTCTGCAACACGAAACCGTCGTGGTGCTGAGCAGAGTCACACTCGTGTGTTGTCTCGTCAATGCTCAGATCAGCATCATAAACCTTCAAAGAAGAATCTTTCAAAAGCTGGCAGGGTTAATTATACTGCTAGTGAGGATATTGATAAAGGTGAACCAGTTTTGGCGGGTATGTTCACTTTACATGAACAGCCCACTTTCATTTTGTTTGATTCCGGAGCCACCCACAATTTTATTAGCAGAGACTATGTGCTGAAGAATAATCTTCCATTTAGCACCATTAAGCATCCGTTTCATATCAGCTCACCCGGAGGCAAGATATCAACTGATGAAATGGTCTCTCGGGCACCTTTATGTTTGGGTGGAAACATCTATCCTGCGAGCCTTATCATACTCAAAGGCCAAAGGATTGATATTATCTTGGGGGGATGTCATGGTTGACACATTATGGAGCTATCTTTGATATCAGCTCTCGGACTGTCCAACTGAATTCCCCAATACATGGTTGCAACATATTGAATCTTGTGTATCCATCACAACAAGTTGCAGCAGTGCATCAGATTGAAGCTCCTAAGCTTGAGGATATTCCAGTTGTATGTGAATATCCAGATGTGTTTCCCGAAGACTTGCCGGGCATGCCGCCTGAACGTGATGTAGAGTTCAAGATTGAACTAGCACCGGGAACAACACCTATTTCTCGGCGACCATATAAAATGGCACCGAAGGAGCTAGCAGAATTGAAGGAGCAGCTTAATGACCTCATAGACAAAGGTTTTATACGCCCAAGTTCATCACCTTGGGGCTGTTCCGCACTCTTCGTGAAGAAGAAGGACGAGACTTTGAGATTATGCGTAGATTATCGTCCACTGAATGCTGTCACTATCAAGAATAAGTATCCACTACCGCGCATTGACATTTTGTTCGATCAACTAGTGGGTGCTATGGTATTTTCCAAGATGGATCTTCGGTCCGGGTATCACCAGATAAAAATCCGGGTAGAAGACGTACCTAAGACGGCGTTCTCGACAAGATATGGTCTTTATGAATATCTTGTCATGTCTTTTGGGTTGACCAATGCTCCGGCTCACATTATGTATCTGATGAACTCTGTGTTCATGCCGGAGTTAGACAAGTTCGTCGTGGTTTTCATCGACGACATCTTGGTCTATTCAAAGTCAGAAGAAGAACACGCTGAACATTTGCGTATTGTACTTCAACGCTTGAGAGATCACAAGTTATATGCAAAGTTCAGTAAATGTGAGTTTTGGATCAGCAAAGTGCCGTTTCTTGGGCATATTATTTCAGCGGAAGGCATCGCTGTGGACCCAAGTAAAATCAAGCAAGTGCTGAATTGGAAATCTCCAACATCTTTTCATGATATGAGGAGTTTCCTAGGTTTAGCGGGCTATTACCGGAGATTCATTCCAAACTTCTCCAAAGTCGCTAAACCTATGACGGAGCTGTTGAAGAAAAGCACCAAGTATGATTGGAGCTCATGCGAACAAGCTTTTCAAACTTTAGTGAAGTATCTCACTACAGCTCCAGTTTTGGCCCAGCCGGACACTACGAAGCCATTTGATGTTTATTGTGATGCATCCGGCATCGGTTTGGGTTGTGTGTTGATGCAAGAAGGATGTGTGGTTGCGGATGGATCCCGACAACTCAGGGGTCATGAGCAGAATTACCCGACGCACGACCTTGAACTAGCTGCAGTGGTCTTAGCATTGAAAATGTGGAGACATTATCTACTAGGCAATCTAGTACATCTCTACACTGACCACAAAAGCTTAAAGTACATCTTCACGCAGAAGGAACTGAATATGAGGCAGCGAAGATGGCTCGAATTGATCAAGGACTATGAACTTGAAATTCATTACCATCCGGGCAAAGCGAATGTGGTTGCCGACGCACTTAGTCGAAAAGCCCACGTTCACCATTTAGCCATGGCTGCACATGAAGAAGGAGAACCAAGCCTGCGCTTAGTTCCCTACGGATCGCTGTTCAACCTCGCTCTTATCCCTACAATCCGAGATGAGATTGTAGAGGCTCAGAAGAGAGACAGAGGTATGTCTCACATCAGGAGGAGAGTGGACAGCGGTGAATTGAAGATGTTCCGCAAAGATGAAGAGGGTACTATATGGTTTAACAACCGCATAGTGGTACCCCGAAACATGAAATTGCGGAGGAAGATGTTGGATGAAGCACATTTATCCAAGTACTCCATTCATCCGGGAAGCAATAAGATGTACCAGGACTTGAAATCTAAGTTCTGGTGGACACGGATGAAAAGAGAGATTGCGAAGTACGTATCTGAGTGTGATACGTGTCGGCGGGTTAAAGCCGACCATATGAGGAAAGCCGGACCACTTCAACCGCTGAAGGTTCCAGCATGGAAGTGGGAAGACATAAATATGGACTTCATCGTCGGTTTACCCATGACCAGCAACAAGCATGATTCTATTTGGGTAATCGTTGATCATTTGACCAAGACAGCACATTTTATTCCAGTCCATACAAAATATGTGGCAAAGAAGTATGCGGAGCTGTTCATCTCAAGAATCGTTTGTTTACACGGGGTTCCCCGCACCATCGTGTCTGATCGGGGTGCGTTGTTTGTATCCAGATTTTGGGAGCAACTGCATGCTTCCTTGGGAACCAAGTTAATTCGGAGTTCAGCGTATCATCCGCAAACTGATGGTCAAACAGAGAGAGTAAATCAGATTCTGGAGGATATGCTACGGACATGTGTCATCAATCATGGGAAGAATTGGGATGACCATCTACCGTTAGCAGAATTCTCATATAATAACGGTTATCAATCCAGCATCAAAATGGCCCCGTATGAAGCTCTTTATGGCCGGAAGTGCCGCACACCACTGAATTGGTGTGAGTCCGGCGAGAGAGTAGTCTACGGGATTGATCTTGTGAATGAAGCCGAGGAACGAGTGCGAGTGATTCAAGCCAACTTAAAGGCTGCTCGATCTCGGCAGAAAAGTTATGCAGACAAAAGACGTCGACCTCTTCACTTCGACATCGGGGACCACGTTTATCTTCGTGTCTCTCCGATGAAAGGAGTTCATCGTTTTGGAGTGAAGGGAAAGCTTGCTCCGCGATTCATCGGGCCGTTTGCTGTCACTGAGGTATGCGGACCCGTGGCCTATCGTCTGGAGCTACCCGAGTCACTTTCGGGTATTCACAATGTTTTCAACGTCTCTCAGCTGCGGAAATGTCTTAAGTACCCAACCGCAGTTCATATGGAGAACACTGAGGATCTTCAACCGGATCTCACTTATTCTGAGCATCCGATACAGATTATTGACGAGAAGACTCGCACCACAAGAAATCGGACATTGCGATTTTACAAAGTCTTGTGGAGCAACCACAACGCTGATGAAGCTACGTGGGAAAGCGAGGAATTTCTCCATTTAAATTTTCCCGACTTGTTTGTACCATATGTCCGGTAGTCATTCTCCCTTCTTCTTTCTTTTTGTAATCTCGGGACGAGATTCTTTTAAGGGGGGAGGAATGTAACAGCCCTAACTTTTGTAAAGTTTGATGTCAGCTCATAAAACAAAGTTAAGGCAACAAAAGACTATAATTGTGTCACATGAAATGATGAACACATAAATGGACATGTGAGGGAGTTAAAAAAAGTTTCTCTAGCCCATGCTCAACACATGTTAACCTAGGGGAAATAATTACACTCCTAAAACTCTAACTCATGTGCACCTCCTCTATGAGTAGAGTGGAGGAAATTTAAACGCAATTTGAATTCTTTTAAAAGGATTCTTATCCAGATTGTACAAATGTATCCAAAGGAATTCACCGATGCATTCTCCATGTATCAATGAGCTCATGATCCAAATTTGGATATTTTTGGAGCTCGTATACCAATTATTCCGGGAAATATGCGAGGGAGGGTTCAAATTCAAATTTGAATTCGAAAACTGAACCAAACGTGCTCAATTTTGAAATCTGATTTCAGATTCAAATTCTTCGTAATCTGTTTGATCTACCATCCAATTTTGGTTGAATTTGGATGTAGGCGGTGCGGGAAAATTAAAGCACGGAGAGGGGAGATATTTGGGGGCTGTGGCCCACATGTCATACACACGGTAAACAAACCGACTCAGTTTTTCCTTCTCTCCCGGCAACCGACCTCTCCCTGATCTTTTGCTCGATCCAAGCCATCACAGCAAGTGCAACAAGGCGAGTTTTCTTCTCCCAGCTTGATCTCAGCCCCGTGCTGCCTTTCTCCCGTGCGTTTGCCATCTGAGAAGAACACAGCGACCCCTCTGTTTCCTCCATCACACAGCCACCACTGAACTTCCTTTGCTCGAGCTCCCCACAGAGAAAACCTTCTTCCCTGAGTGCTCTAGCTGGCTGTGAACTTCCCTCCGCTGTTCCATGCTTGCAGGCGCCTAGAAGCAGCAAAGTTTCTCTGCTCCCGAGTTCAAACTCAGGCAACCAAAAACTGGACGCCGTGGACAGCCCAAACCAGAAGGGATCATGCCCAAGCAAGCCACCCCATCTGTGCACCAACAAGTCTAGTTTCTCACCTCCAAAGCTCAGCCCCAGCCATTGATCACAGAGGGAGAATTTCAAGTTTTTCTCCCGGGCGGCAGAAGCGGGCCTTGAGGTAAAGAATTGTAAAATTCGTCCTCAATTCATGTTTGTTGGGTCTCAAACTTCACACAAAGTTTGTTAACTGCCTAGCACACCTCCTCCATCGATTTTAGACCAAGAAATTGAGTGTAGAGTGAGCAATCCGAGCTCTTTTAGAGGGTTTGCCGCTGGATCCTATCGGGTGCACGGTGCCGATAGGTTTAGAGCCATCTCCAGCTGGTTTAGACCTCATGCCGGTCTTCTACATGATCCCCTGGTGCTGTAGAGCCCAAGAACCAACCATTTGGTGGAGAATTCACCGTGCAAGACCTCGCCGGAGCTCTAGGGTTTGCTGTGGCCGGTGCGCCCTATTTTCCGGCGAGTTTCAGCTGCCGGGGACCTCACCAACGTGTTCAGCGTGAGGAAATATGGGGGGGCGGCCAGCAGGGGGTATGGAGGCGGCTGGGAACTTGTTTTCCGGCGACCTCACCGGAGTGGGCCGCCACTACCCTGTTGGGCGCGAGTCTGGAGGTTAGGGATGACAGGTGGGACCCACTGTCAGCATTTAAACATTTTCCAGATTTTCCCACTTTAGTTCAAATTTTGGAGAGCCATAACTTTGTGTAGGAGTGTCCAAAAATTGTGAAACAAATTTTGTTGGATTCCTCTAAAAGAGTACTATCCAGGGGTGCAGGCCAATGTTTATGAAAATCCCTGGATTTGGCTCATTAATTCATTTAAGTAAAACCTTGTATGAATTTTTACAGGAGTTCTGTTTATTGGAAAATTCCCAAATTTTGACAGGACATTCTTCCAAAATTCCTTGAACTCCAGTAAAAATTTCAGAGGCATTGTACCTAATTTGCTTGGTCAAATAATGTGTTCATTCCTTATGTCTCTGAAAAATAGGAAAATAAACAGAGACAATTTCAGCTTTTCACCATTCTTTGTAAAATCCATATCTCCATGTAGGAAACTCCAAAAATGGTAAAACCAATTCCTATGGAGTCAGGACATTTTGTACTTCACAAAAAGTCTACTTTGCAGCATAGGAAAGCTTAATATCTAGGGGCTAATGGCAGATTAGTGAAAACCACATAAGGATTTGTTGTGCTCACATGAAGCCATTTCATGAGCTCAATTTTTGCACACTGCCTAAATACATTCCATAGAGGCTTTGGTTAAATTCTCAGCTTCATTGGACCTCTGGAACTTGAGCTACCATCTTTTAGGTTTAAGTGTTCATATAATGGACTTAATCACATGGTGATTACTAGTATCTCTTTTCACCCTAGCTTTCATCTTCTATAAGGTTTAGATCCAACAACAGAAACCTTGCTGTTGTTTATCTCTCTTATGTGTAAGTTAACTTGAACAACAGTTTTGAAACAGTTTCCAAATTGCTTTGAAATACAAGTGCATCCTTCATCTTAATAGCTCACGTGACGTCGACGTTCGACGAGGACTCGACTCTGCAGCGAGGATCTCCATCTCGTGACGAGTTTGGCGGATTCTCTGGAGGAAGACTAACTCATAGCTTCTAACAAAACCGTTGAGAAAGGCAAGCCCCGGTTTGCATATCGTTACCGTTTTAAATTTTGCTTTACTTCACATCATGTTTATTAGACTTGATATTGTGCATTATGTCTAGGATGATTGAAACCCACTTGCATGACTAATACATCCCTAAGTAGAAGGTTTAGTGTAGGCTTTGCCTCGTTGTAGATGCTAGGCTAATGTTGTAGCTAGCTCGGTAGAAGTCGAGTAGTAAAAAGCTACTCGCGAGAAAGTTCGAGTAATGGAGTTACTCGCGAGAGATAAATGATAAGAGCACCCTCATGAATATGAGATGGGGACGGGGATGTTCCTGTAGGATGGAGCGCTCAAGGTTGGTCTCGACCTGCGATGGGTGTGACAATGCTTGAGACCACATTTGGCCTGGACCGGGATGGTAAGGCAAATGTGGAGGTTGGTTGTAGCCCCGTCCGTGTCGGTTAAGGACCGTATGTATGCGGCCCTGCTGGACAAGATTGAGCTGTACCGGATATATAGTGGGGTATGGGACCCATGAAACCGATGTAACACGATGGACCGTGATATAGAAACTCATCCTTCGCGTGGGAATGGCGTTGAGAAGGCGGGAGGTGTAAATCCTTTAGCGGGCAACTTCGACGTGTCCGCGTAGAGGACCATCCTGCTCGGCGCGAAGCATTTTTCTATGTCGGGGTGTCGTGTGAAAGGTTGCTGCATACAACGTAAGAAAGAGCTCTTGAGAGAGTCTTTCGAGGCGGGTGTATGTGTCGTGTATTCGGGTTGTTATTGATTCGAATCACCGTCGCTCGCGGAAGAGGATTGAGCATACTTGCCCACTGCGCCGTGACTTAGTAAAAAGATGAACTAAGTCTCTTAACTTGCTGTTTGTGGATTAATCACTGTATTGGAACCTTGACTGAAGTAGATATAGAGCCAACTAAATTTCATTTCCACCTTAGGCTAGCAACATCGGGATAAGCATTTCTTGTTTGATTGTGGACTTCCGATGTTGTGAGGCGTGAGGACCACTAAAATGAAGGCTCAAAGAATCTGAATATAAGGATCAAGTTTAGTCAAGCTGCATTTTGCAAATTCCTATGCCTACTGTCTTACTACCCCGGCATGTAGAGTTGCATGTTTAGGATTGACGGGTAAGTCTTGTTGAGCCTTAGTGCTCACGGTTGCTTCTAAGTTCTTTTTGCAGGTAGCAGGATGCCTGCTATGAAGAGGGTTGTTCGGTGAGACGACGAACCTCACGGTTCGTTCAACTCATTGGAAACCTAGCCGCTGCCTTACTTTGGTGAAGCTTGTAGGAAGCGTTCACGGGCTGAACGACTTCTCTTCGGCGTAGATAGGGTCGAGAGTGAGTAGATTGTCCAGCAGATTTTAATTTCCGCTGCGTGTGTACATTATGTTGTAAAAGAAATTATCTTGAGTAACAAAATGGTTCCGTTATGTTATTATCGTCTTTTCGTGCATGCTGTTGGGTACCGCATCGCACGGCACAACCCACTGTGATTTCCGGGCCGGGCCTTCACATCTTCCCAAGACGCGAAGACATGGAGCACGCCTCTGTCAGGTGCCATTGCGCCCAGTCGCGTCACAGACTGGCGCGCAGTGTCAGAGCCTGCCAGCCAATTAACGCAGCGACAAGACATCCCATGCTGCCCGCGCCATCATCAACCACTACGACTAGCATGCGGCATGGGCAGGGCTGCAAGACGGAGACTCAGAAGCGTTCGCTAGAGACAACTACCGGCATAACTGCAGATACGGTAGATGATAGACAATCTCCCCGGGACCACCTGTCGGGTCCTGGGCCCCCTTGTAAGCCACCCGAGTCTTGGACTATAAAAGACTCGGGTAGGCGACGATAGCAAGGGTTCGCACCTCTGCAACTCATACGCTAGCCATTCACACCCAAGCTGTAACTCACCCCAAGCTCAGGACTCCGGTTCTGAGCAGCAAGCAATATAGCGAGCTCCATAGCTCGCCGTGGACGTAGGGTTTTACGCTCCGGCGGCCTGAACCACGTAAAACTCACCGTGTCAAGCTCTTACTAACTCGTCCATCCGCGCAAGCTCTCCGCAAGGGACTAGCCCCACCGAAAAAAGAACCTCCACGGACTGCCCAGTGCAGGCCCGGGGAAGTGTCGACCGAACACTTCGACATTTGGCGCGCCAGGAAGAGGGCTTTTCCCCTTGCGCGACGAGTTACCGCCGACGAAGATGACCAAGCTTCCCTTAGCGGCAAACTCTCCCCCTCCGCGTTCACGGTGAACCGTGACCAGCGGGGAGTACATGTCGACGCACTCAGGACGGAGTGTGCCGGCACAAGGTGGTAGCCAGCAGCTGACTCCGGCAACGCCGACTCCGGCAATGCAGGCTCTGATCAGTGTGAGATCTTCTGCAGCGCTGAGCGTACACCATGGGGGTGCGCTAGCTGTAGCAAGAGCACTGCTGCGCAACCCACCTGCTGGGGATGCGCCCTATTCAGCGACCCAACAGTGGGTCCGTGAAGTGGACCGCCTCGTCGTCGCCGCCGCGAACCCTCGGTTTTGGCGAGGGCGACGCCCCGGTCAACCGGCTGTGTCGCTGACGCGCACGCCAACGGTTGACGGGCAAACGGCGGATTCCAGCTCCTCCAGGCTCCCGTCGACGGACCTGAGAAGGGAGCTGGAACGGTGCCACTTGGGCCAGGATGCCCGAGTGTACCTCGAGCGACGTCGAGAAAGGCGTCGCAACCATGAGGCTGGCGACAGCATGACGTCGGCCTCGACACAACCTGGAGGGCAGATCTTCGCCACGCGAGTCCCGCCTCAGGCATACGCCGCGCAGCATATGCCACAACCATATGCGCCGCAAGCAGCGCCCCCGGTCTATGGTACAGCCTTGCCCATGCCTGGGTACACGGTGCCAAGTGCGAACCAAGCGTTCGCAGCGCCAATACCTGCAGCAGCAGGAGCAGGATGTGCGGCCCTTGCACCCCACCTTCGCTTCGCGAGGTGGCCGAGCAAGTTTCAGCCGCACCTGCCCGAGAAGTACGACGGTAGCGTCAACCCGGCGGAGTTCCTCCAGATCTACCCCACCGCCGTACTTGCCGCAGGAGGGGATGAGGCTGTCATGGACAACTACCTCCCCGTCGCCTTGACCGGCCCAGCTCGGTCTTGGCTCATGAATCTCCCCCAGGGGTCCATAACCTCCTAGGGAGAGCTCTGCCGGCAGTTCGTCGCCAACTTCGGCAGCTCCTATACCCGTCCCGGCACGGAGCTTGACCTCCATGCCGTCAAGCAACAACCTGGGGAGTCGCTGCGCTCTTTCATCCAGCGGTTCTCCCAGGTACGCAACACCATCCCGCATATTCAAAGTGCTTCTGTGGTGGTGGTGTTCCGACAGGGTGTCCGGGACGAGAAAATGCTTGAGAAGCTCGCGACCAGAGAGGTCCGCGACGTCTCTGAGCTCTTCAGCCTGGCGGACAAATGCGCCAGAGCAGCTGAAGGGCGGAACTGACACTCTCTGCCAACCTCCAAGTCAGGAGGACAGCCCGGGTCCGGCGCTGCTGCATATGGGGGTGGCAAGAAGGCCAAGAACCGGGGGAGTGGCAAGATGAAGTCATCGTTCACGGCTCCCGTCGCTGCAGCAGCGACGACTAGTGGAGCACGGGGGCCACGCCCCGACAAAAGGTAGCGGCAGTCACCGGCCCCTGATAGTGACCAGGGTGGGCTATGCCCCGTGTATGGCGCCGGCAACCATACTGCTGCCGAGTACTGGGATATCCAGAGGCTCGCAGAGCGCTTCCGCAAAGGAAGACAGCAGAGAGCTGAAGCACCGCCCTACCCTCAGAGGGATGGCAAGCAGAAGGTCGATGCCCCAGTCACCGCCGCCCATCAGGTGGGGTTTCAGGAGCCTCAGCGCGTCATAAAGACAGTGCATAACGGTGAGGACTCCAGCTCCGATGGTGACGGGCCAGGGCGGTAGCCGGCTGCGGCTGCCGTCCCGGGTCAGTGGAGGCTGCACTGCTGTGGCGTCAACCTTTGAGAAGCCCCAAGTAGTCGCAGTAGCCCAAGTACCGACCACAATGGTGCAAGGTCGGGCCAGCCTCACCCGAGAGCACGCCTCCATGCCTCGGACATACCTCCCGGGGGCCGCCCAAGGTCTGTCAACCCCTTGAAGGCCTTGCCAGAAGGGGAAGACGCCTTAGGTCATCCAAGACGAGCCCGGGTCCACCTACCCCTTGAATGCCTTAGCCAGAAGGGGAGAACTCCCCGGGGGCCCCCAGGAGAAGCCGCGCAGGACCTGATCCAGCGTGAAGATAACAACCTCGTCGACGAGACTCGGCTGCAGGTAACACCCCACAACGCAAGATCTCGGCTGATGCCCTAAGCATTACTGCCAAAGAACCAAACGCGTCAGGGACCTGCAGAAGGGCAACCTGGTGTCGCGGCACGCTCTTTCCCGAGAAGGACCCATAAACTCTCCCCCAGCAGGGAAGGTCCCTTCCGAATCATGAAAGCTGCCGCCCCAGGTACACATGCCTTTCAACCGAGTGTGGGATCCGTTCCCAAAATCCTTGGCATGGAGCAACACTGTAAGTCCTGCTCCCCTTGCATCAGTAGAACAGGGTCATTCCCTTCTGTAATGAATCCCATAGAATCTATGAACGGAGCTTGGGGCAGCTAAGTCTCAAGGGACGGTACAAGACTACGTCCAGTTTAGCCTGGTTCCGACCCTAAGCACGTAGAGTCTTGCTTCCCTTGTAGACGAGGCGGAATATTGCCTCCATGTACAGCCAGAATTCTACCTATGGGCATGAAGACAGAAACCTGTTCTATTTAGCTCTCTCTCATGCGCTCATTCAAATTATGCATTATTTTTTATGATCGCACTATCCATGTATGTTCATCGTACATCTAGCTCCCCCTCTCCCGCGCTCATCCATAGTCAGCATTCGCTATCCTACCGAGGGCGGCCGCGCTTGAGGCACCTGCCGATGGCCGAGTGAGTCTCTCGGGCCTCCCCCAGTCAGGTGTTGCGGTGCCAGTTGGTCACCTCTAGGAAAGGCCTGTGTTGTGCATGGGGGGTCCAGGGTGCGTATCCCGCTTAGCAGGCCATGAGCCAAAGGCGTGCGCATCCTGCCCTCCGGAGGTACAGGGGAGTACAACCGCTTTGCCTAGTCAAGAACCCAAAGCACGTGCACCCTGCTTCCCCAGCGCACGGCCCGGTACTAGGGATCGGACGACCGTACCCGGACCTCGGAGGGAGCCGGAGCTCCGGCGCCTCGAGCACAGAATTTCCCAAGCCCCATATAACGGATCAGGATCGTAAGACGAATAAGACTAGGAGACGGGAGGGGAGGACCCCCCGAGGAGAATTATGTTGTCGGTACCCTCGATATGGGGTACCCCCGCGCACAGGGGAAAATGCCTAAGGATCTCGCCCTTCTCCGCAGAGAGAGCTCCGAAGGCGCCACGCGTCCAGTGGGGCCGGACCTCCCTCTCCTCAGAGGAGAGCTCCGGGCCCACCACGTGGCATACAGAAGCCGGACCTCCCCCTCCGCGGGAGAGAGGTCCGAAGGTGCCGCGTGTCCGGACAGGCCGGACCTCCCTCTCCTCAGAGAGGAGCTCCGGGCTCGCCACGTGGCCAACAGAAGCCGAACCTCCCCCTCCGCGGGGAGAGGTCCGAAGGCTCCATGTGTCCTGCGGGGCCGGACCCCCCTCTGTTCTGAGGAGGGCTCCGGGCCCGCCACGTGGCCAGCAGAACGGCGCTGCCTGCCCCCGAGCGATAGGCAGCGGGCGTAAAGACGCCCCATACCTTGCCGTACAAGGTATTCAAGGCCCGCGCCTACCCAAGACGCGAAGACGTGGAGCACGCCTCTGTCAGGTGCCGTTGCTCCCAGTCGCATCACAGACTGGCGTGCAGTGTCAGAGCCTGCCAGCCAATAAACGCAGCGACAAGACATCCCATGCCGCCCGCGCCGTCATCAACCACTACGACTAGCATGCGGCATGGACAGGTCTGCAAGACGGAGACTCGGAAGCCTTCGCCAGAGACAACTACCGACATAACTGCAGATACGGTAGATGATAGACAATCTCCCCGGGACCACCTGTCGGGTCCCGGGCCCCCTTGTAAGCCACCCGAGTCTTGGACTATAAAAGACTCGGGTAGGCGACGATAGCAAGGGTTCGCACCTCTGCAACTCATACACTAGCCATTCACACCCAAGCTGTAACTCACCCCCAAGCTCCGGACTCCGGCCCTGAGCAGCAAGCAATACAGCGAGCTCCATAGCTTGCCGTGGACGTAGGGTTTTACGCTCCGGCGGCCTGAACCACGTAAAACTCACCGTGTCAAGCTCTTACTAACTCGTCCATCCGCAAAAGTTCTCCGCAAGGGACTAGCCCCACCGAAAAAAGAACCTCCGCGGGCTGCCCAGTGCAGGCCCGGGGGAAGTGTCGACCGAACACTTCGACATTTGGCGCGCCAGGTAGGGGCGCTTTTTCCCCTTGCGCGACGAGTTTCCGCCGACGAATATGACCAAGCTTCCTTCAGCGGCAAACTCTCCCCCCCTGCGTCCGCGGCAAACCGTGATCAGGGGAGAGTACATGATGACACACTCAGGACGGAGTGTGTCAGGGCAAGCTGGGAGCCAGCAACCGGCTCTGGCAGCGCCGACCCCGGCAATGTAGGCTCCAACCAGCGTCAGGCTTTCAGTAGCGCCGGGCATACCCGGTGGGGTGCGCTAGCAGCAGCAAGGGCACTACTGCACAATCCGCCTGCTGGGGACGCGCCTCAGGCAGCAACCCAGCAGTGGATTCGCGAGGTAGACCGTCTCGTCGTCGCCGCCGCAAACCCTCGACTTCGGCGGGGACAACACTCCGGCCAACCGGCTGTGTCGCTGACGTGCACGCCAACGGTTGACGGGTAGACGGCGGGTTCCAGCTCCACCAAGCTTCCGTCGACGGACCTGAGGACAGAGCTGGTACGGTGCCACTTGGGCCAAGATGCCCGAGTGTTCCTCGAGCGACGTTGAGAAAGGCGTCACACTCAAGAGGCTGGCGACAACATGACGTCGGCCTCGACCCAGCCTGGAGGGCAGACCTTCGCTACGCGAGCTCTGCCCCAGGCGTACGCCGCACAGCATAAGCCACAACCATGTGCTCTGCAAGCGGCGTCCCCGGCCTATGGCGCAACCTTGCCCATACCGGGGTACACTGTGCCAGGCGCAACCAAGCGTTAACGGCACCAGTACCTGCACTGGGAGCCAGCAACCGGCTCTGGCAGCGCCGACCCCAGCAATGCAGGCTCCAACCAGCGTCAGGTCTTCAGTAGCGCTGGGCGTACCCGGCGGGGGTGCGCTAGCCGCAACAAGAGCGCTACTGCACAATCCGCCTGCTGGGGACGCGCCTCAGGCAGCGACCCAGCAGTGGATTCGCGAGGTAGACCGTCTTGTCGTCGCCGACGCAAACCACTGACTTTGGCGGGGACGACGCTCCGGCCAACCGGCTGTGTCGCTGATGCGCACGCCAACGGTTGACGGGCAGACGGCGGGTTCCAGCTCCACCAAACTTCCGTTGACGGACCTGAGGACAGAGCTGGAACGGTGCCACATGGGCCAAGATGCCCGAGTGTTCCTCGAGCAACGTCGAGAAAGGCGTCGCACTCAAGAGGCTGGCGACAACATGACGTCGGCCTCGACCCAGCCTGGAGGGCAGACCTTCGCTACGCGAGCTCTGCCCCAGGCATAAGCCGCACAGCATAAGCCACAACCATGTGCTCTGCAAGCGGCGTCCCCGGCCTATGGCGCAACCTTGCCCATACCGGGGTACACTGTGCCAGGCGCAACCAAGCGTTCGCGGCACCAGTACCTGCACTGGGAGCCAGCAACCGGCTCTGGAAGCGCCGACCCCGGCAATGCAGGCTCCAACCAGCGTCAGGTCTTCAATAGCGCTGGGTGTACCCGGCGGGGGTGCGCTAGCCGCAACAAGAGCGCTACTGCACAATCCGCCTGCTGGGGACGCGCCTCAGGCAGCGACCCAGCAGTGGATTCGTGAGGTAGACCGTCTTGTCGTCACCGCTGCAAACCCTTGACTTCGGCGGGGACGACGCTCTGGCCAACCGGCTGTGTCGCTGACGCGCACGCCAACGGTTGACGGACAGACGGTGGATTCCAGCTCCACCAGGCTTCCGTCGACGGACCTGGGGACTGAGCTGGAACGATGCCACCTGGGCCAAGACGCCCGAATGTTCCTCGAGTGGCGACGAGAAAGGCGTCGCAGCCAAGAGGCCGACGTCAGCATGACGACTGCCTCAATCCTGCCTGAGGCGCAGACCTTCGCCACGCGAACTCTGCCCCAGACATACACCACGCAGCATATGCCACAGCCATATGTCCTGCAAACGGCGCCCCCGGTCTATGGCGCAGCCTTGCCCATACCGGGGTACACTGTGCCAGCGGCGAACCAAACATTCGCGGCACCAACACCTGCAGCAACAGGGGCAGGATGTACGGCCCTGGAGCCCCACCTCCGCTTCACGAGGTGGCCGTGCAAGTTTCGGCCGCACCTGCCCGAGAAGTATGACGGCAGCGTCAACCCGGCGGAGTTCCTCCAGATCTACTCCACCACCGTACTTGCCGCAGGAGGGGTTGAGGCCGTCATGGCCAAACTACTTCCCCGTCGCCTTGACCGGCCCAGCCCGGTCTTGGCTAATGAACCTCCCTCAGGGTTCCATAACTTCCTGTGGAGAGCTCTGCCGGCAGTTCATCGCCAACCTCGGCAGCTCCTACACCCGTCCCGGCACAGAGCTTGACCTCCAAGCAATCAAGCAACCTGGGGAGTCGCTGCGCTCCTTCATCCAGCGGTTCTCCCAGTTACGCAACACCATTCCGCATATTCAAAGTGCTTCTGTGGTGGCGGCACTTCGACAGTGTCCAGGACAAGAAGATGCTTGAGAGGCTTGCAACCAGAGAGGTCTGCGATGCCTCCGAGCCCTTCAGCCTGGCGGACAAGTGCGCCAGAGCAGCCGGAGGGCGGAGCTGGCACTCACTGCCAGCTTCCGAAGCCGGAAGACAGCCCGAAGACGGCGGAGTTCAAGCTGAGCTCCCGACCATGTCAGACAGCCAAGAGCCAAGCACTGGCTGACTTCGTGGCTAAGTGGACGCCAACGAAGGCTGACCCAGGGGGCCGCGAAGACAGTGAACCAAAGTACCGAGCTCCGGTCTTCACCGGGCCTCACTAGACGCTCTTCTTCGACGGCTCCTAGCGAAAGCAGGGGGCCGGTGCCGGCGTACTGCTTCTCATGCCATCGGGGGAGCAGTCTGGGTACATGGTGCATCTCAATTCCAAGGCAACCAACAACTTGGCAGAGTATGAAGCACTCATCTTTGGCCTAAAAGACAGTCCTGTCTCCGGGCGCTCGCCAGTTGTTGGCGCAGGGCGACTCCCAGCTAGTTACCAAGCAAGTTAAGGGTGAATGCCCCTGCAATGACCCACAGCTAGGTGCTTATCTGCTTCACATGCGGATGTTGGAGAAAGAATTCCTCGCCTTGGACCTGCGCCATGTACCGTGCGCTTGCACGGCCGCAGCTGACGACCTCTCAACGAAAGCCTCCATCAGAGCCCCTGCGCACGAAGGAGTCTTCGAGAGGACGTTGCTGCGGTCCACAGCCCGGCCCGCCGAGCCGGGCGAAGGGGCCTGAACCAGTACCTCGAAGCTAGGCAGTCCCGGCAGCCCTGGATGCCGCCAAAGGATCGTAAGAGTCACTGGGGACTCCGTGCAACCCAGCACTCAAGATCCAGAAGCTCAAGTAGTCCCGATGCATGGACGACGGAGGTCCGGGACTCCTTGAAGGACATCCTTCCTGATGAACGTGCATCCGCTGAACGGGTGGTGCAGATGGCTAAGTGCTACGCGCTGGTATCTTTACTGGCGTGGCGCCACGACATCCTATTGCGGTGCATAACCCAGGAGGAAGGCTGCGATTAGCTCGCAGTAGTCCAAGGAGGCGAGTGCTGGGAATGCTCATCGTCCCGCACGTTGGTCGGTTAAGCCACCCGGCATGGCTCCTACTGACTGAGAGCCACCTGGACGCCGTCAAACCGGTTAGGGATGCAATGCGTGCCAGGTCCACGCCAAGCAGACCCACACAACCGGTGCAGACGCGCACCCAGAGCCGTCGGGGGATACCGGCTCCTCCATGTCGAGGGCCAGCTGGACTTCCCAGGGCCGGGTCACGGGAACTACACTTCCAAATGGTATGCGGGGCCGAAGCCATGCTTCCACCTGATATAGCCATGGGGGTCCCCCCGTGTCCGGCGTACGACGAAGCCACGCATGACCCGCTCTGCATGAAGACAGGCGCTCCGAAGTTACCCAGTAAGTTTACCATGCTTACTTAGGTGTTTATTTAAATTACGCATTAATTTATATGAACACCTCCCCACACTCTAGACAGTGTGCGTCCATTGTACACTCGGCTCCTCTTTCCGGCTCTCATGCATAGTCGATATTTGCCGTCCTGCCGAAGGCGGTAGTGCTTGGGGTACCTGCCAGAGGCCCGGTGGCCTTTTGGATCTCCCCCTATAAGGGTACTGCACCGCCAGTTGGTCTCCTCCGAGAAAAGACCTACGCTAGAACGGGGGGTCAGGAGCCTTGCTTTGCCCGGTCTTGCACCCAAAGCATGCGCACTCTGCCTCCCGGCGCTACGGTCTGAGTACCAGGGGGCCAGGCGGTTACACCCTGACTGGGGCTGGGGCCAGACCACCAGGACCAAGTGCACTGGATTACCCAAGCCCCGTATTCCGGCCTGGGACAGTAAGCCAAATGAGACTAAGGGATAGGAAAGGGGGGACCACTGAGCAGTGCCGGACTCCGCCCCCACAGCTGGGCCGAGCTCCGAGGCCAGCCCTCGCCCTCCTTTCAGAGGCGAGCGCTGATGCTGGACCTCACGACCTTCGTTGGCCTGAGCTCCGATGACTTTCGGACTCTGCCTCCACAGCCAGACCGAGCTCCGAGGCCAGCCCTCGCCCTCCTTTCAGAGGCGAGCGCTGATGCCGGACCTCACGCCCTTCGCTGGCCTGAGCTCCGATGACTTCCGGACCTCCGCCCCCACAGCCGGGCCGAGCTCCGATGCCAGGCTTCACCCTCTCCTAAGAGGCTGAACACCGAAGCCGTCAAGACCCTGGCAGCACAGGGAGTACTCAAGACAAGAAAGTGCGCGGATCAGAAGAGACGAAGGTCCCACCTCGGGCTCGCTATCTCCCCCAAGATGGGCCCGGGGGCCACTGTCGGTACCCTCGATATGGGGTACCCCCGCGCACAGGGGAAAATGCCTAAGGATCTCGCCCTTCTCCGCAGGGAGAGCTCCGAAGGCGCCACGCGTCCAGCGGGGCCGGACCTCCCTCTCCTCAGGGGAGAGCTCCGGGCCCACCACGTGGCATACAGAAGCCGGACCTCACCCTCCGCGGGAGAGAGGTCCGAAGGTGCCGCGTGTCCGGAGAGGCCGGACCTCCCTCTCCTCAGAGAGGATCTCTTGGCTCGCCACGTGGCCAACAGAAGCCGAACCTCCCCCTCCGCGGGGAGAGGTCCGAAGGATCCACGTGTCCTGCGGGGCCGGACCCCCCTCTCTTCTGAGGAGGGCTCCGGGCCCGCCACGTGGCCAGCAGAACGGCGCTGCCTGCCCCCGAGCGATAGGCAGCGGGCGTAAAGACGCCCCATACCTTGCCCGTACAAGGTATTCAAGGCCCGCGCCTTCCCAAGACGCGGAGACGTGGAGCACGCCTCTGTCAGGTGCCATTGCGCCCAGTCGCATCACAGACTGGCGCGCAGTGTCAGAGCCTACCAGCCAATAAACGCAGCGACAAGACATCCCATGCCGCCCGCGCCGTCATCAACCACTACGACTAGCATGCGGCATGGGCAGGGCTGCAAGACGGAGACTCGGAAGCCCTCGCCAGAGACAACTACCGGCATAACTGCAGATACGGTAGATGATAGACAATCTCCCCGGGACCACCTGTCGGGTCCCGGGCCCCCTTGTAAGCCACCCGAGTCTTGGACTATAAAAGACTCGGGTAGGCGACGATAGCAAGGGTTCGCACCTCTGCAACTCATACGCTAGCCATTCACACCCAAGCTGTAACTCACCCCCAAGCTCAGGACTCCGGCCCTGAGCAGCAAGCAATACAGCGAGCTCCATAGCTCGCCCTGGACGTGGGGTTTTACGCTCCGGCGGCCTGAACCACGTAAAACTCACCGTGTCAAGCTCTTACTAACTCGTCTATCCGCGCAAGCTCTCCGCAAGGGACTAGCTCCACCGAAAAAAGAACCTCCGCGGGCTGCCCAGTGCAGGCCCGGGGGAAGTGTCGACCAAACACTTCGACATACGTTTCCTCTACCTGTGTGCAGGACCTCCAGGTTACGGCAACGGGGACTGCATGAAGCGGGGGGAAAGGAGCTATCAACCACTCCGGCCTAGGACTGGAAGGACCGCGTCCTGCCCCTTCAGCAGGGGCGAGGCCCGAAGGCCCCATGTGTCCAGCGGGCCCAGAGCTCCCGCCTCCCCTGAGGGGGGCTCCGGACTCGCCACGTGGCAGGCGGAAACCGGACCTCCCCCCCGGTGGGAGGGCTCCGAAAGCCCTACGTGTCCAGCAGGGCCATAGCTCCCGCCTCCTAAGGAGGGGCTCCGGACCCGCCACATGGCAGGCAGATTTGGAGCTCCCCATAGGGCGAGATCCGGAGACCCCCGGGGGCCCATAACACGATTTGGAGTGTCTATGCAGAGCTCCGAGATTGGAGAAGTCCTATGAGTACCTTGCGGAGCTAAGGACTCAGTCAGGCAAAGCCAAGAAGGAGAGAAAAGGCATCACATACACAAATATCTAAAAGAGTCAAACTATGCAAGGCTCCATGAGCTGGACTACAGACTCGATAAAAAGGGAGAAACAAGTCCTAAGGACCTCCCGGCTCCCGCCGGAACCTTGCAGCTACAAGGGCGGCCACATCCTCGACTTCAGCCCTGGTGGCCTCCTCCCGCTCCGCGGCTGGGCCCTCTCTCGCTGGTTCCAGCGAGAAAGAGGGGTCGCGGCTCTTGAATCATGCCAGCACATGTGAGGCGACCTCTAAGGCTAGGCTGTGTCCCTCGGCCTCAAGCTCGCTGGCGACCACCGAGTATAGCCTGTCCAGCTTGGCACCGATCGACTCCAGCGCGGGGATCACCTCCGCCACCTTCAACGCAGGAGCCGCTGCCCTCACCGGACTGAAGCCAAGAGGGATCAGGGCGGACCCCGCTCTATCAACGAAGCTTGAGACCGCAAGAGCCTCGGAGGACCGCAACGTCGAGAGCTCCTCCACCTCGCGGCGGGCTGCCTGCAGGGCCTCAGGTTTCTCTCGGAGAATTCCTTCTCCTTGGCTGCCAGGGAGCTCTCCCGAAGGTGTAGAGTCTTGGCAAGCCACTCCAACTCAGAAGCCTTGAAGTCGGCGGCCAACTCCCGTTCCAAGACCGCCCGGCGTTCGCGGGAGACCTGTTCCTCCCTCAGGTCGAGGTCTGCCTTCAGAATCTCTAACTCCTCGAACCGAGCTTGAAGGTCATCCTCGCCTGCCGCCAGCTGCGCGGCGACCCTCTCCGCCTCGGCTGCCGTGGAACGCTCCCGTTCCTCAACGGCGAGTTTACGGCGCTCCATCCGTTGCTGTATCTCCTCAGCGGCAGAGAGGCTCTCCTCGGCCCGGGCGTGTGCCTCCAGGGCTTCCCTGTTGATCCGCCGTGATTCGGCGTCCATACGGTTGACAGCCCGCTTCAGCCGGTCGAGGAGCACTTCCCTGAAGTCGAGCAACTCCTGCCTGGAGTCGAGCTCGCTCTTGACCTTCGCGGTCCGCTCCCGCAAAAGGTTCCCCCAGGTGAGGAGGCGATCCCGTTCAACTGTATACTCCTCCCGCTCGCGACCTAGTGCAGCCAAGACCTGCCGGACGCTCGTCTCGGCAAGCGCGAAGGCATCTGCCAGGGGCAATGGAGCAACAGAGGCTGGGGCAGTTCCCCCGACCTTCTCCATCACCTCGTCCTCAAGAGGAGTCGATGCATCAGCAACCAAGACGAGACGCCGGTCAGGAGAAGCTGGCGCCGGGGCTCTGGCAGCCGGACCTGCCGGGCCCTCTTTAGCTTCTGGCTTCTTGACCTGTGGAGAGGGGCGAGCCGGGGAAGGCGGCGCTGGAATAAAGGCCGGGCCGCCTGGTGCAGGGTCGACTTGCGCTGGCTTGGGGGCCACGGCGGCCGTCTCGGCAGGAAGAGATGACGCCGGCGCGGAATCCGGGCACACCGAAACAGGAGAAGCTCGCGCTGGCTTGGGGGCCGCGGCAGTTGTCCCGGGTTCCGAGCGCAACGGCACAGACTCCCCACTAGTCGGGGATGACCAGGAAGCGCGGACACTCCAGCGGGCTCTGAACCCCGACTTCCGAACCGGGGTAGGACTCCCAGAGCCCGCTGCCGTCACTGACGGTCGCTCCGCAGTCGCTTGATCTGGCGGAGCAGGGGACGCCCCAGAAGCTCCCCCCAACGCATCAGCCCAGGGCCTCTTTGAGTCGCCATCGGAAAGAGTGTCAGGCACCCCAGATTCCCGACTTGGCACAGACGCCACGCTGGAGGAGATCGAGCGTGCTTCTTCTCTGGTGGCGGGTTGGAGGCCATGGCGAGGGAGGACTCAAGGGCAACAGGGCAAAAGCACAAGAGTCCAAGAAGAAACGCTGGGAGGTGCGAAGGGAAGCCGCAATGCGGGTAAGATCCCCTCTAAAAACATTCCCAGGTGCAATTCCAGGTGATTCGGAACTCTTCGAATACGCCGCATCGGCAACCGCTTTGGCTCCTAGACCGAGCGCCGATGACAGGTGGACCCAAGCCGCCCGACTGAAGCGGTAGGTCAAGGAGTCAGTCTCCTAAGAAGACAGGCTGGCAAGGCACTTCGGCGGTTCCCGAAGAAAGCGCCGCAACGTGCAGAAGTGGCAGTCTTGGGAACCGTCGCAGTAAAAGCAACCATCAAGTGGGCGCACGCTCCCACGATCCCACGACTGTTTATGCTCCGGCAGCGGTCAATGCGGGACTTAGAGAAAGTGCACGGAATAGAAGAGACGGAGGCCCCACCTCGGGCTCGCTATCTCCCTCGAGATGGGCCCGGGGTCCACTGTCGGTACCCATGATATGGGGTACCCCCGTGCACAGGGGAAAATGACTAAGGATCTCGCCCTTCTTCGCAGGGAGAGCTCCGAAGGCGCCACGTGTCCAGCGGGGCCGGACCTCCCTCTCCTCAGAGGAGAGCTCCGGGCCCGCCACGTGGCCAGCAGCAGCCGGACCTCCCCCTCCGCGGAGAGAGCTCCGAAGGCGCCACGTGTCCCGCGGGGCCGGACCTCCCTCTCCTCAGAGGAGAGCTCCGGGCCCGCCATGTGGCCGACAGAAGCCGGACCTCCCCCCTCCGCGGGGAGAGGTCCGAAGGCTCCACGTGTCCCGCGGGGCCGGACCTCCCTCTCCACAGAGGAGAGCTCCGGGCCCGCCACGTGGCCAGCAGGACGGCGCTGCCTGCCCCCGCGCGGTAGGCAGCAGGCGTAACGACGCTCCATACCTTGCCCGTACAAGGTATTCAAGGCCCGCGCCTTCCCAAGACGCGAAGACGCGGAGCACGTCTCTGTCAGGTGCCGTTGCGCCCAGTCGCATAGCAGACTGGCGTGCCATGTCAGATCCTGCCAGCCAATAAACACAGCGACAAGACATCCCCTGCCGCCCCCGCCGTCATCAACCACTACGACTAGCTTGCGGCATGGGAGGGCGGCAGAACAAAGACTCGGAAGCCTTCTCTAGAGACAACTACCGACATAACTGCAGATACGATAGTCGGCAGGCAATCTCCCCAGGACCACCTGTCGGGTCCCGGGCCCCTCCCTTGTAAGCCACTCGAGCCTTGGACTATAAAGGGCTCGGGTAGGCAACGTTAGCAAGGGTTCGGACTCTGTGAACTCGCATCCTAGGCATCACTCACCCTCAAGCTCAGAACCCCGGTTCTGAGCAACAAGCAATACAGTGAGCACCTCTGCTCACCGTGGACGTAGAGTTTTACGCTCCGGCGGCCTGAACCACGTAAAACTCGCCGTGTCAAGCTTCTCCCTCACTCGTCCCTTACGCTGAAGCTCTCCACAAGCGACTAGCCCCTCCGAAAAAGAACCTCCACGGGCTGCCCAGAGCAGGTCCGGGGGAAGTGTCGACCACACACTTCGACAGCGTCCACTCGGCCACGAAGTCAGCCAGTGCTTGGCTCTTGACTGCATGGCGAGGAAGGAAGTCCAGCTCAAACTCCGCCAGTTCCGCTGCCCATTTAGTGACATTACTGGTCGCGTGGGGACTGTGAAGGATCGCCTTCAGCGGGTAGGAGGTGACCACCGAGATCCGGTGGGCTTGAAAGTAGTGACAGAGCTTCCTGGATGCCACGAGCACTGCATACAGCAGCTTGTGGACCTCCAGGTACCTTGTCTTGGCGTCGTGGAGGACTTCGCTGATGTAGTAGACAGGCCTCTGGATGGTCCAGACCCTCCCTCCCGGGCCTGAGATGTCCTCATCCATTGGCTCAGGCCGACCGGAGGTAGGTGGGTCCGGGGGAGCCTCCGGGAGCTGGGACTTGAAGGCTCCTAGGCCGTCTTGGACCTCCGGGAGATCCCGCTGGTTTTCCAGGTGGTCATCCTGGACCCTCGGGAGGACATCTTGTCCTCGTGGGAGGTTCTTTTTGGTCTTCGGGGGTTACCCTGGAGCTCTGGGAGGTCCCGTTGGGCCTCCAGGAGGTTGTCTTGGAGGTCCGGGAGGTCGTCTTGGGCCTCCGGGGTCTCCTGGTGCTTGTCTTCTGCTATTAGAGCAGGCTGTGGTGACGAGAGGTCCGGCCGCTCTGCGACGAGGACCATGCTCACCACTTCAGTTGTTGCCACGATGTAGAGCAACAAATGCTCTTCGGGCTCGGAGGCTACCATTATGAATAGAGTCGTCAGGAGTTGCTTCAACTCCTGGAAAGCTTCTTCTGCTTCGTCGGTCCAAGCAAATGGACCGGATTTGCGCAGGAGCTTAAAGAAGGGGAGCGCTCGCTCTGCTAGCCTCGGTATGAACCGACTCAGCGCGGCCAGGCATCCCGTGAGTTTCTGGACTTATTTGATGCGGACAAGGGGCCGCATCAGGTCGATGGCCTTGATCTTCTCTGGGTTGGCCTCAATTCCTCGGTGTGAGACCAGGAATCCTAGGAGCTTCCCAGAGGATACGCCTGACACGACCCCACGGTCTTGTCGAGCCAGGATCACGCTGAGGGGTGCTGCGTTGCACAGCACCGGATAACACACATCAAAGGTACAAAGCGGAAACAAAATTTTATTACATAACTGGTTTATGAACATGTTTACATCAAAATAAGTCCAGTCTACACTCACGGGCGTAGAATACGGATCAAGTCCACGTTCAGCCCTTGAACGTGTCCTTGCTAGCACACACGCACACTAACTCTGCGGCGTGCATGACTCCCACTCGACGGGGTTCCCCTCCTGGGGTTCCGTCTCCTCTTCGGGAGTCCCTTCCTCATAGAACCCTGCAAAAGCTTCAAACACAAGCAGTGAGCACGAAGGCTCAGCAAGACTGACCCATCTCTCCTAAACATGGAACTTCTACATGAGGGGTGATGGGTTACATGAGGTAAAAATCATTTGCAAGGACTCGCCTAATTAGTAGAACCTTACTTTCAAGTTTTTGCAGCAGGTTGTGGAGAACCTTACGCTAAGGCACATGAGAGAGCCGCAATTAAACAAGAAACGCATTTCTCTCATGTACTTTGCCCAAAGTTGAAATGAACTTTAGTTAGCTCTAAACTACAGCAAATCATTAGCAATCAAGTCCATCTTTCAATCAGCAACATTTTAACATGTAACTAGCCTGTTCTTTCTACGTCACGGTACAGTGAACAAGTGGTACTCACTGACCGTGAGGGACGGCGATTATAATCGATGTACACCTGCAGGGTTACCCGAACAACCCATCACGTACGCCCGTACTCGATGTTGCCTACAACAACCATCAAGGACGCCGTATGCAACCACTTTCGCCCGTCAGCCAAATATTGAACCGGTCCCATCGTCCCGAGCAAGAGGTCTCTGCACGCGCATCTCAGTGCCGCCAGCCAATTTACACCTCGAGCTCTCAACCTACCCTCTGAACGACGGGCAATGCCTCAATACCCAGCTACCCGAGTTACATCGGTTTCCCGATTCCCATATAGCTGGTAGGTCTTCGGTACTGTTCTAGCTTGTTCAACAGGCCCGCACACGGCTCGGTCCTCAATCGACACAAGCGGAGCTACAGCACACAGGCCCCAAAGTCCTGCGGCCCTTACCCTCTGCTTGGTCTCATTTTCTTGCCATGTGTTTCATGTGCTATCACGACCCGAGTCGAGTGCCTCTAGCCTATGCTCGCGAGTAGTTCCATCTACTCGACTTGTACTGAATCCTACTCTATCTTAGCATTGCAGTAGCTAACGGGGTTTTGCAATCCCAAACCCCAACCCATGGTTTTCTTTGCTATGCAGATGGGTTTCCAATCAAGACTCTAATGCAAAGAATCACAACAGTATTCAAAGATGTGCTCAAAACAATACACATTTGTAAAAAGGTTAATGCAAACCGGAGCTTGCCTTGCTGCTCTTGGTCGTAGGCTAGCTGTTCGTCCGGAGTAACAAAGTCTAGGACTTCGGTTTCCTCCTCGACCTTAGCGACTACATGATAGAAGAAACATATGTATCAATTTAAATGCAGTTGTATTAACTTTTAAACTTGTGAAGTCTATAACTCTTACTAGACAAGCCCAATGACTGTGATATTTTTACTGTGGCTTGGTTACAACCTAAACAGATACTTGGTCAAGTTTTAGTTGCAGCAAAGCTCATTTGAGCCCTGCACAATTAATTATGTCCTTGACCTTAATTGAAGGCTCTTAGGGTGTTCTAAGGATTTTCATGAAACAAACTATGACTTTCTGAAAACTAGATTTTCAGAGGGTTCTAATGGAGTTGGTCTCACTTAATTTGAAGGTTACTAGCTAAAGATATGAGCTAAACAATTTCAGAAAAATTCTGAAAATGTTTCTGAACATTTTCTATTTTCTCTGGAACAGTTTCACTAATCACACCATTAGGTGGATCACATGAGCTCAAATGGATCTGAAATTTTTATGGTAGTTCAGGGATATTTTGGTGAACATTCCAGCAAAATTTAAGGATTTTCCTCCAAAGGATTCTCCAGTTAAAATTCCAAACAGTTTAAATTTTGAGGAATTAATTCTTGAGAAATAAGGGTTTTCATGAAGTGAAACTTGATTTTCTGGAAAGTTCTCAGAGAGATGAATCCAACAAAATTTGGTTCACTCGATTTGGAGCTTTCTAGCCAAAGTTATGAGGATTTGAAGTTTGGAAGAATTCTGAAAATCGGGGAAAAGTTTAAATCTTGCGGGGTCCCACGGGGACACGTGTTGAACGCGGAGTTGTCCGGCACACCGGAGCTCACAGGGTATTTGCGCGCCAGCACAGCCAATCCCGGCCGCAGCCCAATCCCGATTTAAAATATCTCCCGCTGACACGTGGGCCAGCCGGCTTCGTCTTCCTCCCGCCGTTCTCTCGCGCCCGCGCCGCCGACCTCGCCGGAGCAGACTCGGGGCTCGCCGGCTCGCCGCTGCCGGACCTCCCATGGTCTGAAACTCGCCGCCAGGGGGTTGTATACGTCGAGGAACACGTCGGTGGTGTCAGGTCGGGCTGGGGGTGACCGGAAATAGCCCGGCGACGTGCTGCGGCCTCGGTTGAGGTTCGGCGCCGTCGACCGTGGGTTCTAACCCGCCAACACCTCGAACAAACGGTCCTACAGCATTAGTGTACCTCTAGGAAGCTCGACAAGGTGTCAAAAGGGTTCAGGGATGGCGGCAAGTCGGTCGGCACCGTGTGACCGATCGTGCCCGCCATGACCGCCCTCGATCGAGCTCGAAATTCGTCACTCCTAGACAGTTTCACGCCACGGGTGCAGAAAAGAACTTGATCGCTGGCTAGTCCAGCGTCTATGTGCAAGATTTGATGACATCCGAAAGATCATAGAGCGAGAATTTAAAGAAACCGTACCGGAAGCTCGGTTTACGGTCGCCGGAGCAAAAACTGAGAATTCGCCGGCGAGAGTTCACGGCATGGCTTGAGCTTCAGGTGGAAGCAGCGTGGAGTCCGTGCGCTCCTGTTGCCGCCATTGCTCGGCCGTGGAAATGGCTGTAGTGTGCTGCCTACATGAGACCGATCGCCGTCCTTCAGCGAAACTGCGGATGTCGTCGTTGATCACGGGAACAGGGGCCGAAACCCGGTGGTTCAGGCATTGGGAGGGTGGTGCTCGAGCTCAGGATGTTGCCTGGCAACTCGGAGAGGTGAGGACACGATTGTTTGCTGTGTTTTCCCGATCGACCCAGAGCTCGGGAAGAAAAGGAATGGCGCCGCCCAGTGTTGCTCACGGGGATAAGAAGGCACCCGGTCTTCACCCCGTTGAGGCGGTGACAGTCGCGTGGGGCGCGAGCAGGCCGCCTGAGCGCCAGCGCGCGCATAGGGGAAGCAGCTGGTGGCGCCGGTGGCTGCTCGGTGGCACAGCCGACAGCTGCTCGGTGGAATTTCCCACCGAGGCTGTGACTTTGTGTGCAAGTTTTGCCTCCTCCTCTCTATGACATGTGGGTCCCACCCAGGGTTTTAACCTCTGAAATTTACTCCTAATCACTGTTGTAAACAGTGAGCCCCATAATACCCCTGGTAATTCAAATTATTCACCCATGAGCCATTTGAATTGAGTAGAATTCAACTTGGGTTTGATTTGAATGAATTTCAGCACAAGTTCAGTTTTGAATTCAAATAAAGTTTGAATTTGTCCCACTTAGCTCATGTCAAGATCAACTCCAAATGGAGTGAAAATTGGTGTGTGAGCTCACAAAAATGTGCTGAATAAGAATATGCCTCCCACTTTTAAATTCATGGGATAAAAACAGTTTGAATTTAAATATGGTTTCAAACTGCCCTCTTTCTAACTATACCCAAAATGACCTCAAAAAGGTTTTGAATTTGGGTGAAACTTGGCATGGACATCCATAGCAATGTGTAGGAGTTTTCATATGTCCAGCCCACCTATATCACATGTGGGAAAATACCACTTTTGCAATATGTGAGTTTGTTCTCTAATGAGCATGTTGATGGTGGTTACTTACTCTTCATTTGTGTTCATCAACTTACTTCAAATGAAGTGTGTGGTGTGGTGATGAACACTTCAAGTAGGTGTCAAAACTGAGGCCCTTACATTCCTCCCCCCTTAAAAGAATCTCGTCCTGAGATTATAAGGTGAAAATGAGAGAGAGGATGGTGGAAAATTACCGGATATGCGGCGTGAAAAAGTCGGGGTAGTTGGCGCGAAGAAATCCTTTGCTCTCCCATGTCGCTTCGTCCATGGAGTGATTACTCCATAGAACCTTGTAGAACCACAACGTACGGTTGCGTGTGGTTCGGGCCTTTTCGTCAATAATCTGAACCGGTTCCTCCCGATAGGTGAGATCCGGTTGCAGTTCTTCAATGTCTTCCAGCTGAACGGTAGTAGATAGCTTAAGACACTTCCTCAGCTGAGAAATGTGAAAGACATCGTGCACACCGGAAAGTGCTTCTGGTAATTTCAGCCGGTATGCCACTGATCCACATCTTTCGATAATCTGGAATGGACCGATGAATCGGGGTGCCAACTTTCCTCTTGCCCCAAATCTGTTTACGCCCTTCATTGGAGACACGCGTAGATATACGTGATCTCCAACTTTGAATTGTAATGGGCTCCTTCTCCGGTCCGCATACTGTTTCTGCCGGGATTGAGCGGCTTTTAGGTTCGCTTGAATCAGTCGAACCTTTTCTTCTGCGTTGTTGACAAGGTCAATCCCGAAGGTAACCCTTTCGCTAGACTCACACCAATTCAGTGGTGTGCAGCATTTTCTCCCGTATAGCGCCTCGTAAGGTGCCATCTTGATGCTGGCTTGGTATCCATTGTTGTACGAGAACTCGGCTAACGGCAAGTGATCATCCCAATTCTTGCCGTGGTTGATAGCGCAGGCTCGTAGCATGTCTTCTAAGATCTGATTTACCTGCTCCGTTTGCCCATCCGTCTGCGGGTGGTATGCTGAACTACGGATCAGCTTCGTCCCCAAGGCAGCGTGCAGCTGCTCCCAAAAACGGAACACAAATAAAGTGCCCCGATACGATATGATGGTACAGGGTATGCCGTACAAGCATAGGATCCGTGAGATGTACAGTTCAGCGTACTTCTTGGCGTTGTATTTGGTGTTGACCGGGATGAAATGGGCAACTTTGGTGAGCCGATCGACGATTACCCACACAGAATCATGCTTTTGAAGAGTTGTGGGTAAACCAACGATGAAGTCCATGCTCACATCCTCCCACTTCCAAGCAGGAATGCCCAGTGGTTGCAGCAGTCCCGGTTTCGGCATATGGTCTGCCTTCACCCTTCGACATGTATCACACTCGGACACGTATTTTGCAGTCTCACGCTTCATCCGTGTCCACCAAAACTTGCTTCTGAGTTCTTGATACATTTTGTTGCTTCCGGGGTGAATAGAAAATTTTGATAAGTGAGCCTCATCAAAAAATTTCTTCCGTAATTCCGGGTTACGGGGTACGACGATCCGGTCCTTGAACCATAGGATGCCGTCTCCGTCCTTCCGGAAACATTTCAGCTCCCCACTGTCTATACGTCTCCGCAAATGTGACATGCCCTTGTCATTCTTCTGGGCTGCCGCTATCTCTTCACGGATAGTGGGGATCAAAGCTAGGTTGTAGAGAGCTCCATGTGGAATCACATGCAGTGGTGGTTCGCTCTCTTCCAACGGTGTGATGGTCAGATTGTTGACGTGTGACTTGCGGCTCAGCGCATCTGCCACTACGTTTACCTTGCCCGGATGATAATGGATCTCTATTTCGTAATCCTTTATCAGTTCTAACCATCTTCGCTGCCTCATGTTCAGCTCCTTCTGAGTGATTATGTACTTGAGGCTTTTGTGGTCGGTATATAGATGTACGAGGTTACCGAGTAGGTAGTGCCTCCACATTTTCAGTGCAAGTACCACGGCAGCGAGCTCCAAGTCGTGAGTTGGATAATTTTGCTCATGGTTTCTAAGCTGCCGTGATCCATACGCGACCACTCTTCGGTCTTGCATCAGCACACATCCGAGCCCAATGCCGGATGCATCGCAGTACACATCGAACGGTTTTGTTTTGTCTGGCTGCGCCAAAACCGGTGCTGATGTCAGGTGCTTGACTAAAGCCTTGAATGCTGCTTCACATGCCGGACTCCAAACATATTTGGTAGCCTTCTTCAGCAGCTCTGTCATTGGCTTGGCAATCTTCGAGAAGTTCAGAATGAACCTCCGATAATATCCCGCGAGTCCGAGGAAACTCCGTACCTCGTGAACGGTTCTCGGGGATTTCCAATTCAGCACTTGAGTGATCTTGCTCGGGTCCACAGCGATACCCTCTGCTGAGATGGTATGCCCGAGAAAAGGCACTTGTGATATCCAAAACTCGCATTTGCTGAATTTCGCGTATAACTTGTGGTCCCACAGCCGTTGCAAGACTATACGCAGATGTTTCTTGTGATCTTCTTCCGACTTGGAATATACCAGGATGTCATCGATGAAGACCACGACAAACTTGTCCAGCTCCGGCATGAATACCGAGTTCATTAAGTACATGAAGTGAGCTGGAGCATTGGTAAGGCCGAAGGACATGACCAGGTACTCATAAAGTCCGTACCTTGTCGAGAAAGTTGTCTTTGGAATGTCCTCAGCCCTTATCTTAATCTGATGGTACCCAGATCTTAAATCCATCTTGGAAAAGATCTTTGCTTCGACCAACTGATCAAACAACATGTCGATCCGTGGCAACGGGTACTTGTTCTTGATGGTTACGGCATTTAATGGACGATAGTCCATGCAAAGCCGCAACGTCTTATCCTTCTTCTTGACAAATAATGCTGAACAGCCCCATGGCGAGGAGCTCGGCCTAATAAAACCCTTCTCCAGAAGGTCCATGAGCTGAGTCTTCAGTTCAGCCAACTCCTTGGGCGCCATCTTGTACGGCCTTCGGGATATCGGCATGGTTCCCGGTGCAAGTTCAATCTTGAACTCCACCTCTCTATCGGGCGGCATTCCCGGTAAATCATCCGGGAATACATCAGGGAACTCTCGGACCACTGGAATATCTTCCAATCTGATAGTTGTGGACTGATAGACACTTGGAAGTTTTATTTCTGGACTGTCCAGAAATAAAGAGTGAGACCCGTGCACTTCTGAGTTTAAGTGCACGACTCGAAGGACGGTGTCTAAAACAGCGCCGTGGTGGGTTAACCACGACATCCCTAGGATGACATCGACCTTCTGTCCCTCTAAGATAATGAGAGACGTGGGGTACACTCTACCCGCTAAGCATAATGGTTCTTTGGAAACCATTACGCTTGCTGAAATCTTCCCACCCGGTGAACAAATTAAATATGGACTATCGGTGGGTAGTATTGGCAAGCTGTGTTTAGCAATGAAAGCTTGGCTAATAAAATTATGCGTTGCGCCTGAATCAAACAGTACTATAGCGGGATGCTGGTAGAGTTGGAACATACCCGCAAGGATTGGCTCGCCCTCCGGCACATCCTCTATGGCAAGCTGGTGGACGGTGCCGGGCCTAGGGTTTGCCCGCCGCGCATTAGTAGGGTTCCGGGGTTGATTCCTCCCCAGAAACTGCGGTGCCACTCCGCCACCTTGCCTCTCCGGGAAACTGCTCGCGAAGTGTCCTGGACGACCACACTTGTAACATGTGGCCGCTGCTGGTGTAGTGCTCGGGGGACGGAAGCCCGGCATGCGCTGCTGAGGTGGATACGCACGCGGCATCGCCCGCTGCTGCTGTTGTTGTGGAGGTGGTACTGGCAGTGCCGGCCTGAATGCCGGTGAAGAGTACGGCCGACTGCGGAACGGCATCGACCGCTGTGGTGGCTGCCACCGTGGACCTGATGGTGGGCGATTCACCATCCAAAATTTCAGAGAAGGACCGCCTCCTTCTCCGCTGCTTTGCAGCGCGCTTCGCTTCATCTCCACCGCCGCTAACTCCTTACCGGAGTCCTCCTGAACAATCGCAGCATCAATGATGTCGTTGAGGCTGCCGCGATTGAACATCGCCAACTTGTCCTTCAGGAGCGGGTTAAGCCCCTGATAAAAGTGGTCCCGCCGCTTCTCGTCAGTATCTGCGTGATATGACGCGTAGAGCACGAGATCGTTGAACGCCCTGGAGTATTCCAGCGCGTTCCGGCTCCCTTGTTGCAGGTGTAAGAACTCCTGCGTCTTCCTCTTCATCAAACCTGGTGGTATATGATAGGCCCTGAAGGCCGTCCGGAACTTCGTCCAGGTCATCACTCAGTCGGTGGGCTGTGAAGCACAGAAGTTGGCCCACCACGCGCTCGCGGATCCTTGGAGCTGCTGGACCACGAACTGAGTCTTGCGCTGCTCGCTTATCTGGAGCAGCCCGAACTTCATCTCTATGGCGCGGAGCCAGTTGTCCGCGTCAAGTAGTTCATCCGCCCTTGAGAATACAGGGGGATGAGTCGCCAGGAAGTCGGAGTAGGAGCTCTGTTGACGCTCCTCACGATCTTGACGTCTCTCTGGGCGAGACGTATTGGCGATAAGCGTTTGCAGCAACTCCGTGTGCTGCTGATGTGAACCCGCCATTGCCGTGACGATATCGGCCAATGTAACCGTTGGCAGTGGCGGTGGCGGTATTTGCTGTTGCTGTTTCTGCCCCGAGCAGTCCTCTGGAGGTGGTTGGGAGGTCTCTCCCCCTTGGCTAGTACCCCCAACATCAGGGTTGGCACGAGTACGCGTCATTCTGAAATTCAAAACAGCAGCGATTAGCACATGTCTTACTTAAAATTCCATATGCAATCAGTAGGTATTGAGTGACACATGATTAATTTGTACAACATTCACATATATTGATAAAGCATAGACTTTATACAAGATACATTATTCTCGGGTCTCTGAGAAGTCGTGCTAATGTCGTCACTACCTATACATACGCTACTGTCTACACGACATGTCACTGATTACAAAATTTAGGCTACACTATCCTAGCTGCCCTACATGGCAACTGTAACCCCCTACTCGGAGTAGAACTCGACCTCCTGCGGGTCGTCCTCCTCCGGTACCTCTGCTGGTGGCTCCGGATCTACCACCTCTCCTCCCATCTCGGGTTCTCCCATTGCTGGAAGGCCCAAGACCACCGGTACGCCTAACACCGGAGGTACGAGGTCCTGCAATGCATGCACCTCGTCCATAGCCTGGTTGTAGTCCTCTTCCCAGCCTTGGCCTTCCTCAATAGCGTTGTCCCGCTCTTGAGTAAGTTCCTCGTTCTGCTGGGTCAGATTCTGTACAAGTTCTTGTAACGCCGCGATGTCGACACGGCTTTTCTTCTTCGCCTTCTTCAGACGATGCAACTGATTGTGTTGTTCATTCAGTCGCTTGATCGTCAGAAGGAGCACATTGCGGAGTGCGCTGTGAGCACTCTCGAAATGGTCTCCATGGATCGTGCTCTCTTTGAGCTTCGTGGTAAGATGCTCCGTATGAACAGCTTGGCTGTCCATCACGGCGTTTCCCGCCCTCATCTGGAGGCTGAGATTTGCCTCCGCGGGGTTGTACCTTGGGCAACTCGGGTCCGTTGCCTTCAGGTACCTCTCTTCCCACACATGCTGAGCCCGTCCCTCCACCGGAACGAGCGCGTATGGAGTGCCCTCCATAGCCTGCACGTGTAGTTGGCAGAAACGTGACATAGTGTCACGGGCTGCCACTTGCCACATCCCTTCCGGTTGTCTTCCTCTCACCATGACGGTGAACGTCACCCAACCAGGTGGCGTAGGTCCTGCAGGGACTTCGACATGGATTGTCCACGTCTTGTTCCCCTCTTCGCCTTCTTCCTTGGCGAAGTATTGCGGCATCTGATTGTACCCGAAATATTGGAGCATTTGCCACAATGCTTCCGGGTAGCCGCGGTGGTGAGAACAGTGGGACACCACCCACCCGTTCTCCAACTGTTTGTCTGCTGTCATCTGTAAAAATATATTTTAGAAATGTCAAATATTTATTTAAACAGTAAACCATTGAGTTGTAACATAAGACATGTCATTGAACCCATAAAATTTGGAATCAGTTCAAATTTTTAAGCAAACTTGACTGCTGATCTGCTGTCCAACATGATAGCCCTGACCAGTTTCCATTTCAACGTGATTTAGGCCATGTTAAAGGCAAAACCAGTTCTGGAGCTCAACATCAAAGTTAAAGCTAACTTCAATAGATTTCCAGAAAGTATTTGCTTGGCCTACGATCTGTCCTGGTTCAAAAGTTATGAGATGTCAAAGTTAACAGAATTTCTGGAGACAATTGGACAGCACCTCCCTGCTTTAGGTACTGATTTGATCCAAGAATTCCAGTTAATTCCGTTCCTAATCTGACAAAACTTACTGTTACAAAGTTGTAACCAATCTCATAGGCTTTCCAGAACTACCTCATTTTCTATTTTTGGATTTTTAAGCAGGAAGTTATGCTTAATTTTCAGAGAGTTTACAGAGAGTCTTTACTCTGTCATGTTTTCTGGACAGTTTCAACTCTACTGCATTTTTCGAGTGGTTAAGGGATGAAACACCTCTGGACCTCAACAGAAGAGTTGTAAAGCTCTTCCAAAGCTTTCCAGAAATGTATCCTATGGCCCCAAGCTCGAAAGAACTCAACCTCTAACCTCTGATTAACTTCAGCCTTAATTCAGCAGAAAACAGAGTGCTTTGTCCTTAACAACCTATAAGTTGAAAACTTGTTAACTTTGAATATCTTGTTCAAGGGAAGGAGTTACATCAAGTTTTACTACTTTAGATCAAAACCTTCGAGTTTTAAATGAAGTTGTTCATTTAGTTGGGTGTGACGTTGATGCGTCACCAGATTATGTCGGTACTACGTCCTCACAAAGAAAAACCTATACCGGACTTAGCCGGCTTCGTTAATTCAGTGGCACTAAACGTCACTCGCACACGGATGCTACACGTCTACCGTTTCATGGTCAGGCTACCTGCAGAAACTCAAACAATCATCAGACTCGGCTGCACACCGAGCCCAGAATCCATACAGTTCGTACACCCGGCCGTCATCACTCGCCCGGATGTTCTCAAGCCAAACATGCCTTGAGTTACGTGTTCACGTTTCAGACCACGTGACGGGGTCTCCCAAGTTGCACCACGCACGCCAGGGACAGACGTTGCTCGAATACCCCAAACGACATGAAGAGTCGTAGAGGATATCAAAGCGGGTCGGGTTACCTGCCACCCGTGGGGCTCCACCCTTCAGCTTGTGCGCACTGGTGGACAGCGCTTACGTGTACCCCCAAGACATAAACGTCCCGAGATACACGATTTTCTGACATAATCAAATAAGTTAATATGCCACTTTCTATACACTAATAACATCCTTTATGGGCTACTAACTCGTTCCTCACTGGATTTTTGAAAAAGATGACCTTTGTAGTGCGTTAAACCTCAAGCGAGCTCTAATACCAAAGCTGACACGACCCCACGGTCTTGTCGAGCCAGGATCACGCTGAGGGGTGCTGCGTTGCACAGCACCGGATAACACACATCAAAGGTACAAAGCGGAAGCAAAATTTTATTACATAACTGGTTTATGAACATGTTTACATCAAAATAAGTCCAGTCTACACTCACGGGCGTAGAATACGCATCAAGTCCCTGTTCAGCCCTTGAACGTGTCCTTGCTAGCACACACGCACTAACTCTGTGGCGTGCATGACTCCCACTCGACGGGGTTCCCCTCCTGGGGTTCCGTCTCCTCTTCGGGAGTCCCTTCCTCATAGAACCCTGCAAAAGCTTCAAACACAAGCAGTGAGCACGAAGGCTCAGCAAGACTGACCCGTCTCTCCTAAACATGGAACTTCTACATGAGGGGTGATGGGTTACATGAGGTAAAAATCATTTGCAAGGACTCGCCTAATTAGTAGAACCTTACTTTCAAGTTTTTGCAGCAGGTTGTGGAGAACCTTACGCTAAGGCACATGAGAGAGCCGCAATCAAACAAGAAACGCATTTCTCTCATGTACTTTGCCCAAAGTTGAAATGAACTTTAGTTAGCTCTAAACTACAGCAAATCATTAGCAATCAAGTCCATCTTTCAATCAGCAACATTTTAACATGTAACTAGCCTGTTCTTTCTACGTCATGGTACAGTGAACAAGTGGTACTCACTGACCGCGAGGGACGGCGATTATAATCGATTTACACCTGTTGTGTTACCCGAACAACCCGTCACGTATGCCCGTACTCGATGTTGCCTACAACAACCATCACGGACGCCGTACACAACCACCTTTCGCCCGTCAGCCAAATATTGAACCGGTCCCATCGTCCCGAGGAAGAGGTCTCTGCACGCGCATCTCAGTGCCGGCAGCCGATTTACACCTCGAGCTCTCAACCTACCCTCTGAACGACGGGCAATGCCTCAATACCCTGCTACCCGAGTTACATCGGTTTCCCGGTTCCCATATAGCCGGTAGGTCTTCGGTACTGTTCTAGCTTGTTCAACAGGCCCGCACACGGCTCGGTCTTCAATCAACACAAGCGGAGCTACAGCACACAGGCCCCAAAGTCCTGCTGCCCTTACCCTCCGCTTGGTCTCATTTTCTTGCCATGTGTTTCATGTGCTATCACTACCCGAGTCGAGTGCCTCTAGCCTATGCTCGCGAGTAGTTCCAACTACTCGACTTGTACCGAATCCTACTCTATCTTAGCATTGCAGTAGATAACAGGGTTTTGCAATCCTAAATGACACGACCCCACTGGTCCTGTCGAGCCAGGATCACGCTGAGGGGTGCTGCGTTGCACAACACCGTATAACACACGTCAAAGGTACAAAGCGGAAGCGGAAGCTTTATTACATAAACAAGTTTATTAACATGTTTACATCAAAATAAGTTTAGTCCACACTCGCGGGCGTAGACTAAGCATCAAGTGCACGTTCAGCCCTCGAACGTGTCCTTGCTAGCACACTCGCACACTAACTCTGCGGCGTGCACGACTCCCACTCGACGGGGTTCCCCTCCTGGGGTTCCGTCTCCTCTTCGGGAGTCCCTTCCTCATAGAACCCTGCAAAAGCTTCAAACACAAGCAGTGAGCACGAAGGCTCAGCAAGTCTGACCCGTCTCACCTAAACATGAAACTTCTACATGAGGGTGATGGGTTGCATGAGGTAAAAATCATTTGCAAGGACTCGCCTAATTAGTAGAACCTTACTTTCAAGTTTTAGCAGCAGGTTGTGGAGAACTTTACGCTAAGGCACATGAGAGAGCCGCAATCAAACAAGAAACGCATTTCTCTCATGTACTTTGCCCAAAGTTGAAAAGAACTTTAGTTAGCACTAAGCTACAACATATCATTAACAATCAATATCCAACTTTCAATCAGCAACATTTTAACATGTAACTAGCCTGTTCTTTCTACGTCACGGTACAGTGAACAAGTGGTACTCACTGACCGCGAGGGACGGCGATTATAATCGATTTACACCTGCAGGGTTACCCGAACAACCCGTCACGTACGCCCGTACTCGATGTTGCCTACAACAACCATCACGGACGCCGTACGCGACTACCTTTCACCCGTTAGCCAAATATTGAACCGGTCCCATCGTCCCGAGCAAGAGGTCCCTGCACGCGCATCTCTGTGCCGCCAGCTGATTTACACCTCGAGCTCTCAACCTACCCTCTGAACGACGGGCAATGCCTCAATACCCAGCTACCCGAGTTACATCAGTTTCCCGGTTCCCATATAGCCGGTAGGTCTTCGGTACTGTTCTAGCTTGTTCAACAGGCCCGCACACGGCTCGGTCCTCAATCGACACAAGCGGAGCTACAGCACACAGGCCCCAAAGTCCTGCTGCCCTTACTCTCCGCTCGGTCTCATTTTCTTGCCATGTGTATCATGTGCTATCTCTACCCGAGCAATGTGCCTCTAGCCTATTCTCGCGAGTAGTTCCAACTACTCGACTTGTACCGAATCCTACTCTATCCTAGCAATGCAGTGGCTAACGGGGTTTGCAATCCTAAACCCCAACCCATGGTTTTCTTGGCTATGCAGTGGGGTTTCCAAACAAGACTCTGATGCACAACATAAAGAAAACAAGTATGTGCTCAAAACAATAAAAATTTATAAAATGGTTAATGCAAACCGGGGCTTGCCTTGCTGCTCTTGGTCGTAGGCTAGCTGTTCCTCCGGAGTAACGAAGTCTAGGACTTCGGGTTCCTCCTCGACCTTAGCGACTACATGATAAGAACAATGTATGTATTAATTAAATGCTTTTGTATTAACTTTGAAGTTGTGAAGTCTATAACCTTTACTAGATAGACCTAATGACTGTGAAACTTTTACTGTGGCTTGGTTACAACCTAAACAGAGACTTGGTCAAGTTTTAGTTGCAGCAAAGCTCATTTGAGCCCTCCACAAATAATTATGTCCTTGACCTTAATTAAAGGCTTTTAGGGTGTTCTAGGTATTTTCATGAAACAAACTATGACTTTCTGAAAACTAGATTTTCAGAGGGTTCTAATGGAATTGGTCTCACTTAATTTGGAAGTCTCTAACTAAAGATATGAGCTAAACAATTTCAGAGAAAATTCTGAAAATGTTTCTGAACATTTTCTATTTTCTCTGGAACAGTTTTACTAATCACACCATTAGGTGGACTAAATGAGCTCAAATGGATCTGAAATTTTTATGGTAGTTCAAGGATATTTTGGTGAACATCTCAGCAAAATTTCAGGATTTTCCTCCAAATGATTCTCCAGTTAAAATTCCTAACAGTTTAAACTTTAAGGAATTAATTCTGGAGAATTAAGGAATCTCATGAAGTGACACTTGATTTTCTGGAAAGTACTCAAAGAGCTGAATCCAGCAAAATTTGGTTCACTCAATTTGGAGCTTTCTAGCCAAAGTTATAAGGATTTGAAGTTTGAAGGAAATCTGAAAATCGGGGAAAAGTTTAAACTCGCGCGTGGGCCCAGGAGACACGCGTCGCACGCCGAAGCGACAGCACACCGCGGCCCACAAGGCTTTTGCGCGCCAGCACACCCGATCCCGGCCGCAGCCGGATCCCGATTCAAAATATCGGCCGCTGACAGCTGGGGTCCACCCCCTTCTTCAACCTCGCGACACCCGCGCTCCGCCGCCGAGGGACCTCGCCGGAGAGCTCGCCGCCGGCTGCTGTACAGCTTCAAACTTCTTGATTCTGGCCGCCCCTGCCTACTTTTACTTGGGGAACATGATCCGAGGGTCAGCTGCTCATGACAACGGCCGGAGCATGGTCGGCGACGAGCCGCCATATCGGAACGACTTCGGCCATGTCGGCTGATGCTCCTAGTGCCTCAGCTACTTGGGAAACCGGTCGGGGAGCATCAGTGGACCTCAGAGAAGGTCGACATGAACTCGGGGCAGCTCGGGGAAGGCCCGAAATAGGTCCTCACCGTGCGCCCGATACCCCCCGTGCGTTCCGCCATTAGTAGACCTTGAATTACGCCGGGCACAGAAGTTCTCCGGCCCAGAGTTGTGAAGGCAACTTGTGCGTCACCGTGTCTAGTTCGTGTGGGAGTGGCCTGAGGCCCTCTAATCCTTTCTAGAGCACGAATTAAACAGAATCGTACCCGAGGGTCGTTCTGCACACAGAAAGGGGAAAAGTGGAAATTCGTCGCCGGTGAGCAACCACTCGAGCTGTGGCTCGGGGATGAGCAGCACCGATCACTTGCGCGTCCAAGGGTGCCTTGGCTCGGGCGTGACAACGCCCAGGTTGGGCTGTCCACGAGAGCCCGAGGTGCGGCGGTTTCCAGTTCCGAGTTTGATCTTTCGGCACAGCCGATATCACTCGGTTTCAATCGATTTCTATCAATGGGAAGGATGGAGGATGGTTGCTAGTACCTTGCTGGGACCTTGGAATGGAAAGAGGGAGCTGCGATCGGCTTGATCAAGCAGGAACTCGAGCGGCGGCGATGGCAGTGGGAAAAGCAGTCGCGCACGTCGGTAGCTCGGGGAAATGGTGACTGAGGCACGCCGGGGAGGGAATAAATAGCTCGGCCGGCTGGCCTCCGGCTTGGGGCACGCAGCAGGAGCTGGCGCCGGCCGGCCCCTTCGGTGGCGCGCGCGCACAACAGCCGGGAACCGACTGAACTGTGGTTCAGTCGGTTTGCTTTGAGGCTGAGGCTGACATGTGGGTCCCACTCCTCTTTTAACCTCTGAAATTTATTCCTAACAGCTGTGGTAAACAGTGAACCCTATTCTACCCTTGGCAACTCAAATTATTCACCCAAGAGCCATTTGAATTGATCAAAGTTCAAATGAGGTTTGGTTTGAATGAATTTCAGCACAAGTGCAGTTTGAAATTCAAATAAAGTTTGAATTTCTCCCCCTTAGCTCATGTCAAGATCAACTCCAAATGGAGTGAAAATTGGTGTGTGAGCTCACAAAAATGTGCTGAGCAAGAATATGCCTTCCACTTTTAAATTCAGTGGGTGAAAACAGTTTGAATTTGAATATGTTTTCAAACTGCCCCTTTCCTATCTACACCCAAGATGACCTCAAAAATGTTTTGAATTTGGGTGAAACTTGGCATGGACATCCTTGGCAAAGTGTAGGAGTTTTCATATGTCCAGCCCATCTATATCACATGTGGGAAGTACCACTTTTGCAATGTGTGAGTTTGTTCCCTAATGAGCATGTTGATAATTGTTACTTGCTCTTTATTTGTGTTCATCATTTTTCCTCAAATGAGGTGTGTGGTGTGGGGATGAACACTGCAAATGGGTGTCAAAAACTGAGGCCCTTACATTCCTCCCCCCTTAAAAGAATCTCGTCCCGAGATTATAAGGTGAAAATGAGAGAGAGGACGGTGGAAAAATTACCGGATATGCGACGTGAGAAAGTCGGGGTAGTTAGTGCGAAGGAATTCTTCGCTCTCCCATGTCGCTTCATCCATGGAGTGATTACTCCACAGAACCTTGTAGAACCACAACGTACGGTTGCGTGTGGTTCGGGCCTTTTCATCAATAATCTGCACCGGTTCCTCCCGATAGGTGAGATCCGGTTGCAGTTCTTCAATGTCTTCCAGCTGAACGGTAGTTGATAGCTTGAGACACTTCCTCAGCTGGGAAATGTGAAAGACGTCGTGCACACCGGAAAGTGCTTCTGGTAATCTTAGCCGGTATGCCACCGATCCACATCTTTCGGTAATCTGGAATGGACCGATGAATCGGGGTGCTAACTTTCCTCTCACCCCAAATCTGTTTACGCCCTTCATTGGAGACACTCGTAGATATACGTGGTCTCCAGCTTCGAATTGTAACGGACGCCTTCTCCGGTCCGCATACTGTTTCTGTCGGGATTGAGCGGCTTTTAGGTTCGCTTGAATTAATCGAACCTTTTCTTCCGCGTTGTTGACAAGATCAATCCCGAAGGTAACCCTCTCGCCAGACTCACACCAATTCAATGGTGTGCGGCATTTTCTCCCGTATAGCGCCTCGTAGGGCGCCATCTTGATGCTGGCTTGGTACCCATTGTTGTACGAGAACTCGGCTAACGGCAAGTGATCATCCCAGTTCTTGCCGTGGTCGATAGCGCAAGCTCGTAGCATGTCTTCTAAGATTTGATTTACCCGCTCCGTTTGCCCATCCGTCTGCGGGTGGTAGGCTGAACTACGGATCAGCTTCGTTCCCAAGGCAGCGTGGAGCTGCTCCCAAAAACGGGACACAAATAAAGTGCCCCGGTCCGATACGATAGTACGGGGTACGCCGTATAAGCATAGGATCCGTGAGATGTACAGTTCAGCGTACTTCTTGGCGTTGTAGTTGGTGTTGACCGGGATGAAATGGGCAACTTTGGTGAGCCGATCGACGATCACCCACACAGAATCATGTTTCTGTAAGGTGGTGGGTAAACCGACGACGAAATCCATGCTCACGTCCTCCCACTTCCAGGCAGGAATGCCCAGTGGTTGCAGCAGTCCCGGTTTCCGCATGTGGTCTGCCTTCACCCGTCGACATGTATCACACTCGGACACGTATTTTGCAGTCTCTCGCTTCATCCGTGTCCACCAAAACTTGCTTCTGAGTTCTTGATACATCTTGTTGCTGCCGGGGTGAATAGAAAACTTTGATAAGTGAGCCTCATCAAAGATTTTCTTCCGTAACTCCGGGTTTCGGGGTACGACGATCCGGTCCTTGAACCATAGGACGCCGTCTCCGTCCTTCCGGAAACATTTCAACTCCCCACTGTCTACACGTCTCCGCAAATGTGATATGCCCTTGTCATTCTTCTGGGCTGCCGCTATCTCTTCACGGATGGTGGGGATCAAAGCTAGGTTGTAGAGAGCTCCATGTGGAATCACATGTAGTGGTGGTTCGCTCTCTTCCAACGGTGTGATGGTCAGATTATTGACGTGTGACTTGCGGCTTAGCGCGTCTGCCACAACGTTTGCCTTGCCCGGATGATAATGGATCTCTATCTCGTAATCCTTTATCAGTTCTAACCATCTTCGTTGCCTCATGTTCAGCTCCTTCTGAGTGAATATGTACTTGAGGCTTTTGTGGTCGGTATATAAATGTACGAGGTTACCGAGTAGGTAGTGCCTCCACATTTTCAGTGCAAGTACCACGGCAGCGAGCTCCAAGTCGTGAGTTGGATAATTTTGCTCATGATTCCTAAGCTGCCGTGACCCATACGCGACCACCCTTTGGTCTTGCATCAACACACATCCGAGCCCAATGCCGGATGCATCGCAGTACACATCGAACGGTTTTGTTGTGTCTGGCTGCGCCAAAACCGGTGCTGATGTCAGGTGCTTGACTAAAGCCTTGAATGCTGCTTCACATGCTGGACTCCAAACATATTTGGTAGCCTTCTTCAGCAGCTCTGTCATTGGCTTGGCAATCTTCGAGAAGTTCGGAATGAACCTCCGATAATATCCCGCGAGTCCGAGGAAACTCCGTACCTCATGAACAGTTCTCGGGGATTTCCAATTCAGCACTTGCGTGATTTTGCTCGGGTCCACAGCGATACCCTCCGCTGAGATGATATGCCCGAGGAAAGGCACTTGCGATATCCAAAACTCGCATTTGCTGAACTTTGCGTATAACTTGTGATCCCGCAGCCGTTGCAAGACTATACGCAGATGTTTCTTGTGATCTTCCTCCGACTTGGAATATACCAGGATGTCGTCGATGAAGACCACGACAAACTTGTCCAGCTCCGGCATGAACACCGAGTTCATTAAGTACATGAAGTGAGCTGGAGCATTGGTGAGGCCAAAGGACATGACCAGGTACTCATAAAGTCCGTACCTTGTCGAAAAAGCTGTCTTTGGAATGTCCTCAGCCCTGATCTTAATCTGATGGTACCCGGATCTTAAATCCATCTTGGAAAAGACCTTTGCTTCGACCAACTGATCAAACAACATGTCGATCCGTGGCAACGGGTACTTGTTCTTGATGGTTACGGCATTTAATGGACGGTAGTCCACGCAAAGCCGCAACGTTTCATCCTTCTTTTTGACAAATAATGCCGAACAGCCCCATGGCGAGGAGCTCGGCCTAATAAAACCCTTCTCCAGAAGGTCCGTGAGCTGAGTCTTCAGTTCAGCCAACTCCTTGGGCGCCATCTTGTACGGCCTTCGGGATATTGGCATGGTTCCCGGTGCAAGTTCAATCTTGAACTCCACCTCTCTATCGGGTGGCATCCCCGGCAAATCATCCGGGAATACATCAGGGAATTCTCGGACCACTGGAATGTCTTCCAATCTGATGGTTGTGGCTTGATAGACACTTGGAAGTTTTATTTCTGGACTGTCCAGAAATAATGAGTGAGAACCGTGCACTCCTGAGTTTAAGTGCACGACTCGGAGGACGGTGTCTAAAACAGCGCCGTGGCGGTTTAACCACGACATCCCTAGGATGACATCGACCTTCTGTCCCTCTAAGATAATGAGAGACGTGGGGTACACTCTACCCGCTAAGCATAATGGTGCTTTGGAGACCATTACGCTTGCTGAAATCTTCCCACCCGGTGAACAAATTAAATATGGACTATCGGTGGGTAGTATTGGCAAGCTGTGTTTAGCAATGAAAGCTTGGCTAATAAAATTATGCGTGGCGCCTGAATCAAATAGTACTATAGCGGGATGCTGGTGGAGTTGGAACATACCCACAAGGATTGGCTCGCCCTCCGGCACGTCCTCAATGGCAAGCTGGTGGACAGTACCGGGCCTAGGGTTTGCCCGCCGCGCATTAGTAGGGTTCCGGGGTTGATTCCTCCCCGGAAACTGTGGTACCACTCCGCCGCCTTGCCTCTCCGGGCAACTGCTCGCGAAGTGTCCTGGACGACCACACTTGTAACATGTGGCCGCTACTGGTGGAGTACTTGGTGGACGAAAGCCCGGCATGCGTTGCGGAGGTGCAAACGCACGCGGCATCGCCCGCTGCTGCTGTTGTTGTTGCGGTGGTGCTGGCAGTGCCGGCCGGAATGCCGGTGAAGAATACGGCCGACCGCGGAACGGCATCGACCGCTGTGGTGGCTGCCAGCGCGGACCTGATGGTGGGCGATTCACCATCCGAAACTTCTGAGAAGGACCGCCTCCTTCTCCGCTGCTCTGCGGCGCGCTTCGCTTTCGCTCTGCCGCCGCCAACTCCTTGCCGGAGTCTTCCTGAACAATCGCAGCATCAATTATGTCGTTGAGGCTGCCGCGATTGAACATCGCCAGCTTGTCCTTCAGGAGCGGGTTAAGCCCCTGGTAAAAGTGGTCCCGCCGCTTCTCGTCCGTATCTGCGTGATACGACGCGTAGAGTGCGAGATCGTTGAACGCTCTGGAGTACTCCAGCGCGTTCCGGCTCCCTTGTTGCAGGTGTAGGAATTCCTGCGTCTTCCTCTTCATCAAACCGGGCGGTATATGATAGGCCCGGAAGGCCGTCCGGAACTCCGCCCAGGTCATCACTCGGTCGGTGGGTTGTGAAGCACAAAAGTTGGCCCACCACGCGCTCGCGGATCCTTGGAGCTGCTGGACCGCGAACTGAGTCTTGCGCTGCTCGCTGATTTGGAGCAGCCCGAACTTCATCTCTATGGCGCGGAGCCAGTTGTCCGCGTCAAGTGGTTCATCCGCCCTTGAGAATACAGGGGGATGAGTCGCCAGGAAGTCAGAGTAGGAGCTCTGTTGGCGCTCCTCACGATCTTGACGTCTCTCTGGGCGAGACGTATTCGCAATTAACGTTTGCAGCAGCTCTGTATGCTGCTGATGTGAACCCGCCATTGCCGCGACAATGTCGGCCAATGTAACCGTTGGCAGTGGCGGTGGCGGTGTTTGCTGTTGCTGTTGCTGCTGCTGTCCCGAGGAGTCCTCGGGAGGTGGTTGGGAGGTCTCTCCCCCTTGGCTAGTACCTCCAACATCGGGGTTGGCACGAGTACGCGTCATTCTGAAATTCAACACAGCAGCAATTAGCACATGTCTTACTCAAAATTCCATAAACAGGAGTAAGTATTGAAGCGACGCATGATTAACTTGCACAACATTCACATATATTGATAAAGCATAAACTTTATACAAGATACATTATTCTCGGATCTCCGAGAAGTCGTGCTCATGTCGTCACTACCTATACATACGCTACTGTCTACACGACATGTCACCGATTACAAAAGTTGGGTTACGCTACCCTAGCTGCCCTACTTGGCAACCGTAACCCCCTACTCGGAGTAGAACTCGACCTCCTGTGGGTCGTCCTCCTCCGGTACCTCTGCTGGTGGCTCGGGGTCTACCACCTCTTCTCCCATTCCAGGTTCTCCCATGGCTGGAAGACCCAAGACTACCGGTACGCCCAATACCGGGGGCACGAGGTCCTGCAATGCATGCACCTCGTCCATAGCCTGGTTGTAGTCCTCTTCCCAGCCTTGTCCTTCCTCAATAGCGTCGTCCCGCTCTTGAGCAAGGTCCTCATTCTGCTGGGTTAGGGTCTGCACCAGCTCTTGCAACGCCGCAATGTCAACACGGCTCTTCTTCTTTGCCTTCTTCAGACGACGCAACTGATTGTGTTGTTCATTCAGTCGCTTGATCGTCGGAAGGAGCACATTGCGGAGTGCACTGTGAGCACTCTCAAAATGATCTCCACGGCTTGTGCTCTCCTTGAGCTTGGTGGCGAGATGCTCCGTATGAACAGCTTGGCTGTCCATCACAGCGTTTCCCGCCCTCATTTGGAGGCTGAGATTTGCCTCCGCGGGGTTGTACCTTGGGCAACTCGGGTTTGTTGCCTCTAGGTACCTCTCTTCCCACACATGCTGAGCTCGTCCCTCCACCGGAACGAGTGCGTATGGAGTTCCCTCCATAGCCTGTACGTGTAGTTGGCAGAAACGTGACATAGTGTCACGGGCTGCCACTTGCCACATCCCTTCCGGTTGTCTTCCTCTCACCGTGACGGTGAATGGCACCCAACCGGGTGGCGTAGGCCCTGCAGGAACCTCGACATGGATCGTCCACGTCTTGTTCCCCTCTTCGCCTTCTTCCTTGGCGAAGTATTGCGGCATCTGGTTGTACCCGAAATATTGGAGCATTAGCCACAATGCTCCCGGGTAGCCGCTACGGTCAGAGCAGTGGGAAACTACCCACCCGTTCTCCAACCGTTTATCTGCTGCCATCTGTAAAAATATATTTGAGAAATGTCAAATATTTATTTAAACAGTAAACCATTGAGTTATAACATAAGATATGTCATTGAACCCTTAACACTTGGAAACATAGTTCAAATTTTTAAACAAATTTGACTGCTGATCTGCTGTTCCCATGACAGCCCTGACCAGTTTCCATATCAATCTGATTTAGGCCAGGTTAAAAGCAAAACCAGTCCTGGAGCTCAACATCAAAGTTAAAGTTAACTTCAATAGCTTTCCAGAAAGTATTTGGTTGGCCTAAGATCTGCTCTGGTTCAAAAGTTATGAGATGTCAAAGTTAACAGAATTTCTGGGAACAATTGGACAGCACCTCCCTGCCTTAGGTACTGATTTGATCCAAGAATTCCAGTTAATTCTGTTCCTAATCTGACAAAACTTTCTGTTACAAAGTTGTAACCCATCTCATAAGCTTCCCAGAACCACCTCATTTTCTATTTTTGGATTTTTATGCAGGAAGTTATGCTTAATTTACAGAGAGTCTACAGAGAGTCTTTGCTCCGTCCTGTTTTCTGGACAGTTTCAACTCTACTGCATTTTTCGAGTGGTTAAGTGATGAAACACCTCTGGAACTCAACAGAAAAGTTGTAAAGCTCCTCCAAAGCTTTCCAGAAATGTATCATACGACCCCAACCTCGAAAGAACTCAACCTCTAACCTCTGATTAACTTCAGCCTTGATTTAGCTGAAAACAGAGTGCTCTGTCCTTAACATCCTATAAGTTGAAAATTTATTAACTTTGAATATCCTGTTCAAGGGAAGGAGTTACATCAAGTTTTACTACTTTGGATCAAAACCTTCAAGTTTTTAAATGAAGTTGTTCATTTAGTTGGGTGTGACGTCGAGGCGTCACCAGATTATGTCGGTACTACGTCCTCACAAAGGAAAAACCTATACCGGATTTAGCCGGCTTCGTTAGTTCAGTGGCACTACTCGTCACTCGCACACGGATGCTACACGTCTACCGTTTCGTGGTAAGGCTACCTGCAGAAACTCAAACAATCATCAGACTCGGCTGCACACCGAGCCCGGAATCCATACAGTTTGTACACCCGGCCGTCATCACTCGCCCGGATGTTCTCAAGCCAAACACGCCTTGAGTTACGTGTTCACGTTTCAGACCACGTGACGGGGTCTCCCATGTTGCACCACGCACGCCAGGGACAGACGTTGCTCGAATACCCCAAACGACATGAAGAGTCGTAGAGGATATCAAAGCGGGTCGGGTTACCTGCCACCCGTGGGGCTCCACCCTTCAGCTTGTGCGCACTGGTGGACAGCGCTTACGTGCACCCCCCAAGACATGAACGTCCCGAGATGCACGATTTTCCGACATAACAAATAAGTTAATAAGCCACTTTCTATATACTAATAACATCCTTATACGGGCTACTAACTCGTTCCTCACTGGATTTTTGAAAAAGAAGACCTTTGTACTGTGTTAAACCTCAAGCGAGCTCTGATACCACGCTGACACGACCCCACTGGTCCTGTCGAGCCAGGATCACGCTGAGGGGTGCTGCGTTGCACAACACCGTATAACACACGTCAAAGGTACAAAGCGGAAGCGGAAGCTTTATTACATAAACAAGTTTATTAACATGTTTACATCAAAATAAGTTTAGTCCACACTCGCGGGCGTAGACTAAGCATCAAGTGCACGTTCAGCCCTCGAACGTGTCCTTGCTAGCACACTCGCACACTAACTCTGCGGCGTGCACGACTCCCACTCGACGGGGTTCCCCTCCTGGGGTTCCGTCTCCTCTTCGGGAGTCCCTTCCTCATAGAACCCTGCAAAAGCTTCAAACACAAGCAGTGAGCACGAAGGCTCAGCAAGTCTGACCCGTCTCACCTAAACATGAAACTTCTACATGAGGGTGATGGGTTGCATGAGGTAAAAATCATTTGCAAGGACTCGCCTAATTAGTAGAACCTTACTTTCAAGTTTTAGCAGCAGGTTGTGGAGAACTTTACGCTAAGGCACATGAGAGAGCCGCAATCAAACAAGAAACGCATTTCTCTCATGTACTTTGCCCAAAGTTGAAAAGAACTTTAGTTAGCACTAAGCTACAACATATCATTAACAATCAATATCCAACTTTCAATCAGCAACATTTTAACATGTAACTAGCCTGTTCTTTCTACGTCACGGTACAGTGAACAAGTGGTACTCACTGACCGCGAGGGACGGCGATTATAATCGATTTACACCTGCAGGGTTACCCGAACAACCCGTCACGTACGCCCGTACTCGATGTTGCCTACAACAACCATCACGGACGCCGTACGCGACTACCTTTCACCCGTTAGCCAAATATTGAACCGGTCCCATCGTCCCGAGCAAGAGGTCCCTGCACGCGCATCTCTGTGCCGCCAGCTGATTTACACCTCGAGCTCTCAACCTACCCTCTGAACGACGGGCAATGCCTCAATACCCAGCTACCCGAGTTACATCAGTTTCCCGGTTCCCATATAGCCGGTAGGTCTTCGGTACTGTTCTAGCTTGTTCAACAGGCCCGCACACGGCTCGGTCCTCAATCGACACAAGCGGAGCTACAGCACACAGGCCCCAAAGTCCTGCTGCCCTTACTCTCCGCTCGGTCTCATTTTCTTGCCATGTGTATCATGTGCTATCTCTACCCGAGCAATGTGCCTCTAGCCTATTCTCGCGAGTAGTTCCAACTACTCGACTTGTACCGAATCCTACTCTATCCTAGCAATGCAGTGGCTAACGGGGTTTGCAATCCTAAACCCCAACCCATGGTTTTCTTGGCTATGCAGTGGGGTTTCCAAACAAGACTCTGATGCACAACATAAAGAAAACAAGTATGTGCTCAAAACAATAAAAATTTATAAAATGGTTAATGCAAACCGGGGCTTGCCTTGCTGCTCTTGGTCGTAGGCTAGCTGTTCCTCCGGAGTAACGAAGTCTAGGACTTCGGGTTCCTCCTCGACCTTAGCGACTACATGATAAGAACAATGTATGTATTAATTAAATGCTTTTGTATTAACTTTGAAGTTGTGAAGTCTATAACCTTTACTAGATAGACCTAATGACTGTGAAACTTTTACTGTGGCTTGGTTACAACCTAAACAGAGACTTGGTCAAGTTTTAGTTGCAGCAAAGCTCATTTGAGCCCTCCACAAATAATTATGTCCTTGACCTTAATTAAAGGCTTTTAGGGTGTTCTAGGTATTTTCATGAAACAAACTATGACTTTCTGAAAACTAGATTTTCAGAGGGTTCTAATGGAATTGGTCTCACTTAATTTGGAAGTCTCTAACTAAAGATATGAGCTAAACAATTTCAGAGAAAATTCTGAAAATGTTTCTGAACATTTTCTATTTTCTCTGGAACAGTTTTACTAATCACACCATTAGGTGGACTAAATGAGCTCAAATGGATCTGAAATTTTTATGGTAGTTCAAGGATATTTTGGTGAACATCTCAGCAAAATTTCAGGATTTTCCTCCAAATGATTCTCCAGTTAAAATTCCTAACAGTTTAAACTTTAAGGAATTAATTCTGGAGAATTAAGGAATCTCATGAAGTGACACTTGATTTTCTGGAAAGTACTCAAAGAGCTGAATCCAGCAAAATTTGGTTCACTCAATTTGGAGCTTTCTAGCCAAAGTTATAAGGATTTGAAGTTTGAAGGAAATCTGAAAATCGGGGAAAAGTTTAAACTCGCGCGTGGGCCCAGGAGACACGCGTCGCACGCCGAAGCGACAGCACACCGCGGCCCACAAGGCTTTTGCGCGCCAGCACACCCGATCCCGGCCGCAGCCGGATCCCGATTCAAAATATCGGCCGCTGACAGCTGGGGTCCACCCCCTTCTTCAACCTCGCGACACCCGCGCTCCGCCGCCGAGGGACCTCGCCGGAGAGCTCGCCGCCGGCTGCTGTACAGCTTCAAACTTCTTGATTCTGGCCGCCCCTGCCTACTTTTACTTGGGGAACATGATCCGAGGGTCAGCTGCTCATGACAACGGCCGGAGCATGGTCGGCGACGAGCCGCCATATCGGAACGACTTCGGCCATGTCGGCTGATGCTCCTAGTGCCTCAGCTACTTGGGAAACCGGTCGGGGAGCATCAGTGGACCTCAGAGAAGGTCGACATGAACTCGGGGCAGCTCGGGGAAGGCCCGAAATAGGTCCTCACCGTGCGCCCGATACCCCCCGTGCGTTCCGCCATTAGTAGACCTTGAATTACGCCGGGCACAGAAGTTCTCCGGCCCAGAGTTGTGAAGGCAACTTGTGCGTCACCGTGTCTAGTTCGTGTGGGAGTGGCCTGAGGCCCTCTAATCCTTTCTAGAGCACGAATTAAACAGAATCGTACCCGAGGGTCGTTCTGCACACAGAAAGGGGAAAAGTGGAAATTCGTCGCCGGTGAGCAACCACTCGAGCTGTGGCTCGGGGATGAGCAGCACCGATCACTTGCGCGTCCAAGGGTGCCTTGGCTCGGGCGTGACAACGCCCAGGTTGGGCTGTCCACGAGAGCCCGAGGTGCGGCGGTTTCCAGTTCCGAGTTTGATCTTTCGGCACAGCCGATATCACTCGGTTTCAATCGATTTCTATCAATGGGAAGGATGGAGGATGGTTGCTAGTACCTTGCTGGGACCTTGGAATGGAAAGAGGGAGCTGCGATCGGCTTGATCAAGCAGGAACTCGAGCGGCGGCGATGGCAGTGGGAAAAGCAGTCGCGCACGTCGGTAGCTCGGGGAAATGGTGACTGAGGCACGCCGGGGAGGGAATAAATAGCTCGGCCGGCTGGCCTCCGGCTTGGGGCACGCAGCAGGAGCTGGCGCCGGCCGGCCCCTTCGGTGGCGCGCGCGCACAACAGCCGGGAACCGACTGAACTGTGGTTCAGTCGGTTTGCTTTGAGGCTGAGGCTGACATGTGGGTCCCACTCCTCTTTTAACCTCTGAAATTTATTCCTAACAGCTGTGGTAAACAGTGAACCCTATTCTACCCTTGGCAACTCAAATTATTCACCCAAGAGCCATTTGAATTGATCAAAGTTCAAATGAGGTTTGGTTTGAATGAATTTCAGCACAAGTGCAGTTTGAAATTCAAATAAAGTTTGAATTTCTCCCCCTTAGCTCATGTCAAGATCAACTCCAAATGGAGTGAAAATTGGTGTGTGAGCTCACAAAAATGTGCTGAGCAAGAATATGCCTTCCACTTTTAAATTCAGTGGGTGAAAACAGTTTGAATTTGAATATGTTTTCAAACTGCCCCTTTCCTATCTACACCCAAGATGACCTCAAAAATGTTTTGAATTTGGGTGAAACTTGGCATGGACATCCTTGGCAAAGTGTAGGAGTTTTCATATGTCCAGCCCATCTATATCACATGTGGGAAGTACCACTTTTGCAATGTGTGAGTTTGTTCCCTAATGAGCATGTTGATAATTGTTACTTGCTCTTTATTTGTGTTCATCATTTTTCCTCAAATGAGGTGTGTGGTGTGGGGATGAACACTGCAAATGGGTGTCAAAAACTGAGGCCCTTACACTAAACCCCAACCCATGGTTTTCTTGGCTATGCAGATGGGTTTCCAATCAAGACTCTAATGCAAAGAATCACAACAATATTCAAAGATGTGCTCAAAACAATAAACATTTGTAAAAAGGTTAATGCAAACCGGAGCTTGCCTTGCTGCTGTTGGTCGTAGGCTAGCTGTTCCTCCGGAGTAACGAAGTCTAGGACTTCGGGTTCCTCCTCGACCTTAGCGACTACATGATAGAAGAAACATATGTATCAATTTAAATGCAGTTGTATTAACTTTAAAACTTGTGAAGTCTATAACTCTTACTAGAAAAGCCCAATGACTGTGAAATTTTTACTGTGGCTTGGTTACAACCTAAACAGAGACTTGGTCAAGTTTTAGTTGCAGCAAAGCTCATTTGAGCCCTCCACAATTAATTATGTCCTTGACCTTAATTGAAGGCTCTTAGGGTGTTCTAAGGATTTTCATGAAACAAACTATGACTTTCTGAAAACTAGATTTTCAGAGGGTACTAATGGAGTTGGTATCACTTAATTTGAAGGTTCCTAGCTAAAGATATGAGCTAAACAATTTCAGAGAAAATTCTGAAAATGTTTCTGAACATTTTCTATTTTCTCTGGAACAGTTTCACTAATCACACCATTAGGTGGATCAAATGAGCTCAAATGGATCTGAAATTTTTATGGTAGTTCAGGGATATTTTGGTGAAAATTCCAGAAAAATTTCATGATTTTCATCCAAAGGATTCTCCAGTTAAAATTCCAAACAGTTTAAAATTTGAGGAATTAATTCTGGAGAAATAAGGGTTTTCATGAAGTTAAACTTGATTTTCTGGAAAGTGCTCAGAGAGCTGAATCCCACAAAATTTGGTTCACTCGATTTGGAGCTTTGTAGCCAAAGTTATCAGGATTTGAAGTTTGGAAGAATTCTGAAAATCGGGGAAAAGTTTAAATCTTGCGGGGGCCCGCGGGGACACGTGTTGAACGGGAGGTGTCCGGCACACCGGAGCTCACAGGGTATTTGCACGCCAGCACAGCCGATCCCGGCCGCAGCCCGATCCCGATTTAAAATATCTCCCGCTGACACGTGGGCCAGCTGGCTTCGTCTTCCTCCCGCCGTTCTCTCGCGCCCGCGCCGCCGACCTCGCCGGAGCAGACTCGGGGCTCGCCGGCTCGCCGCTGCCGGACCTCCCATGGTCTGAAACTCGCCGCCAGAGGGTTGTCGACGTCGAGGAACACGTCGGTGGTGTCAGGTCGGGCTGGGGGTGACCGGAAATAGCCCGGCGACGTGCCACGACCTCGGTTGAGGTTCGGCGCCGTCGACCGTGGGTTCTAACCCGCCAACACCTCGAACAAACGGTCCTACAGAATCAGTGTACCTCTAGGAAGCTCGACAAGGTGTCAAAAGGGTTCAGGGATGGCGGCAAGTCGGTCGGCACCATGTGACCGATCGTGCCCGCCATGACCGCCCTCGATCGAGCTCGAAATTCATCACTCCTAGATAGTTTCACGCCATGGGTGCAGAAAAGAACTTGATCGCTGGCTAGTCCAGCGTCTATGTGCAAGATTTGATGACCTACGAAAGATCGTAGAGTGAGAATTTAAAGAAACCGTACCGGAAGCTCGGTTTACGGTCACTAGAGCAAAAACTGAGAATTCGCTGGCGAGAGTTCACGGCGTGGCTTGAGCTTCAGGTGGAAGCAGCGTGGAGTCCGTGCGCTCCTGTTGCCGCCCTTGCTCGGCCGTGGAAATGGCTGTAGTGTGCTGCCCACGTGAGACCGATCGCCGTCCTTCAGCGAAACTGCGGCGGTCGTTGTTGATCACGGGAACAGGGGCTGAAACCCGGTGGTTCAGGCATTGGAAGGGTGGTGCTCGAGCTCAGGATGTTGCCTGGCAACTCGGAGAGGCGAGGACACGATTGTTTTCTGTGTTTTCCCGATCGACCGAGAGATCGGGAAGAAAAGGAATGGCGCCGCCCAGTGTCGCTCACGGGGATAAGAAGGCACCCGGTCTTCACCCCGTTGAGGCGGTGACGGTCACGTGGGGGCGCGAGCAGGCCGCCTGAGCGCCAGCGCGTGCAGAGGGGAAGCAGCTGGTGGCGCCGGTGGCTGCTCGGTGGCACAGCCGACAGCTGCTCGGTGGAATTTCCCACCGAGGCTGTGACTTTGTGTGCAAGTTTTGCCTCCTCCTCTCTATGACATGTGGGTCCCACCCAGGGTTTTAACCTCTGAAATTTACTCATAATCGCTGTTGTAAACAGTGAGCCCCATAATACCCCTGGTAATTCAAATTATTCACCCATGAGCCATTTGAATTGAGTAGAATTCAACTTGGGTTTGATTTGAATGAATTTCAGCACAAGTTCAGTTTTGAATTCAAATAAAGTTTGAATTTGTCCCACTTAGCTCATGTCAAGATCAACTCCAAATGGAGTGAAAATTGGTGTGTGAGCTCACAAAAATGTGCTGAATAAGAATATGCCTCCCACTTTTAAATTCATGGGATAAAAACAGTTTGAATTTGAATATGGTTTCAAACTGCCCTCTTTCTAACTATACCCAAAATGACCTAAAAAAGTTTTGAATTTGGGTGAAACTTGGCATGGACATCCTTAGCAATGTGTAGGAGTTTTCATATGTCCAGCCCACCTATATCACATGTGGGAAAATACCACTTTTGCAATATGTGAGTTTGTTCTCTAATTAGCATGTTGATGGTGGTTACTTACTCTTCATTTGTGTTCATCAACTTACTTCAAATGAAGTGTGTGATGTGGTGATGAACACTTCAAGTAGGTGTCAAAACTGAGGCCCTTACAACGCCGAACACACACTTGTCGGGGTTCAGCTTGGTGCGTGTGGAGCGCAGTTTGTCAAAGACTAGGGCCAGGTTATCTAACAAGGATGAACCCTGCCTGACCTTGACAACGATGTCATCGACATATACCTCGACTAAGTCTCTTATTAGCTCTCCAAAGGTTTTGTGCATTGCACGTACAAAGGTAGGAAGAGCATTCTTTAAGCCATAAGGCATAGAGACTGTCGAAGTGTGTGGTCGACACTTCCCCCAGACCTGCTCTGGGCAGCACGCAGAGGTTCTTTTTCGGAGGGGCTAGTCGCTTGCGGAGAGCTTAAGCGTTAGGGACGAATGAGGGAGAAGCTTGACACGGCGAGTTTTACGTGGTTCAGGCCGCCGGAGCATAAAACCCTACGTCCACGGTCATCAGAGGTGCTCGCTGTATTGCTTGTTGCTCAGAACCGGAGTCCTGAGCTTGAAGGTGAGTGATGTATAGGGTGCGAGTTACTGGGGTGCGAACCCTTGCTAACATTGCCTACCCGAGCCTTTTATAGTCCAAGGCTCGTGTGGCTTACAAGGGGGGCACGGGACTCGACAGGTGGTCCCGGGGAGATTGCCTGCCGACTATCGTATCCGCAGTTATGTCGGTAGTTCTCTCTGGCGGAGCCTTCCGAGCCTTCATTCTGCCGCCCTGCCCATGCCGCATGCTAGTCGTAGTGGTTGATGACGGCGGGGCGGCAGGGGATGTCTTGTCGCTGTGTTTATTGGCTGGCAGGTTCTGACACGGCACGCCAGTCTGCGATGTGACTGGGCGCAACGGCACCTGACAGAGGCGTGCTCCGCGTATTCGCGTCTTGGGAAGGCGCGGGCCTTGAATACCTTGTACGGGCAAGGTATGGTGCGTCTTTACGCCTGCCGCCTACCGCGCGGGGGCAGGCAGCGCCGTCCTGCTGGCCATGTGGCGGGCCCGGAGCTCTCCTATGAGGAGACGGAGGTACGGCCCCGCGGGACACGTGGAGCCTTCGAACCTCTCCCCGCGGAGGGGGGAGGTCCGGCTTCTGTTGGCCACATGGCGGGCCGGAGCTCTCCTTTGAGGAGAGGGAGGTCCGGCCCCGCGGGACACGTGGCGCCTTCGGAGCTCTCCCCGCGGAGGGGGGAGGTCCGGCTGCTTTTGGCCACGTGGCGGGCCCGGAGCTCTCCTCTGAGGAGAGGGAGGTCCGGCCCCGCTGGACACGTGGCGCCTTCGGAGCTCTCCCTTCGGAGAAGGGCGAGATCCTTAGGCATTTTCCCCTGTGCGCGGGGATACCCCATATCGAGGGTACCGACAGTGGCCCCCGGGCCCATCTCGGGGGAGGTAGCGAGCCCGAGATGGGGCCTCCGTCTCTTCTGTTCCACGCACTTTCTCTTAGTCCCGCATTGACCACTGCCGGAGCGCGAACAGTCGAGGGATCGTGGGAGCGTGAGCCCACTTGATGGTTGCTTTTACTGCGGCGGTTCCCAAGGCCGCCACTTCTGCGTGTTGCGGCGCTTTCTTCCGGAACCGCCGAAGCGCCTTGCCGGGTCGTCTTCTTGGGAGACTGACTCCTTGACCCACCGCTTCAGTTGGATGGCTTGGGTCCACCTGTCATCAGCGCTCAGTCTTGGAGCCGAAGCGGTTGCCCGTGCGGTGTATTCGAAGAGTTTCGAATCGCTTCGAATCGCACCTGGGAAGTTTTAAAAGGGGATCTTACCCGCATCGCGGCTTCCCTTCGCACTTCCCAGAGCTTGCACTTTCCTTGAACTCTTGCGCCTTTGTCTTCCTGTCCTTGAGCCCTCCCCCGCCATGGCTTCCAACCCGCCCCCAGAGAAGAAACGCGCTCGATCTCCTCCGGTGGTGCGCCACTCTGTGCCAAGTCAGGGATCCAGGGTGCCTGCACCTCCTGCTTCTGGAGATGGCGCTCCGTCCGGTGGCGACCCAAGGAGGTCACGGGCTCATCATTCGGACGGGACTCCTCTTAAGCGACAACAGACCGAAGGTTCCCGGACGTCGCGTCCTCCTTCCTCAAGTGGTGGAGTCTCCAGGGAACCTGTTGATGCGTCGAGGGGAGCTTCTGGAGCGTCCCCTGCTCCGTCAGTCCAGGCGACGGCGGGCTCTGTTGATCCTACCCCGGCTCGGAAGTCGGGGTTCAGGGCCCGCTGGAGTGTTCGCGCTTCTCGGCCGTCCCCGACTGATGGGGAGTCTGCGCCGTTGTGCTCAGAAACCGAGACAGCTGCCGCGGCCCCCAAGCCAGCGTGAGTTCCTTCTGTTCCGGTGACATGACCCCACTGGTCCTGTCGAGCCAGGATCACGCTGAGGGGTACTGCGTTGCACAGCACCGTATAACACACGTCAAAGGTACAAAGCGGAAGCGGAAGCTTTATTACATAAACAAGTTTATTAACATGTTTACATCAAAATAAGTTTAGTCCACACTCGCGGGCGTAGACTAAGCATCAAGTGCACGTTCAGCCCTCGAACGTGTCCTTGCTAGCACACACGCATACTAACTCTGCGGCGTGCACGACTCCCACTCGACGGGGTTCCCCTCCTGGGGTTCCGTCTCCTCTTCGGGAGTCCCTTCCTCATAGAACCCTGCAAAAGCTTCAAACACAAGCAGTGAGCACGAAGGCTCAGCAAGTCTGACCCGTCTCACCTAAACATGGAACTTCTACATGAGGGTAATGGGTTACATGAGGTAAAATCATTTGCAAGGACTCGCCTAATTAGTAGAACCTTACTTTCAAGTTTTAGCAGCAGGTTGTGGAGAACCTTACGCGAAGGCACATGAGAGAGCCGCAATCAAACAAGAAACGCATTTCTCTCATGTACTTTGCCCAAAGTTGAAAAGAACTTTAGTTAGCACTAAGCTACAACATATCATTAACAATCAATGTCCAGCTTTCAATCAGCAACATTTTAACATGTAACTAGCCTGTTCTTTCTACGTCACGGTACAGTGAACAAGTGGTACTCACTGACCGCGAGGGACGGCGATTATAATCGATTTACACCTGCAGGGTTACCCGAACAACCCGTCACGTACGCCCGTACTCGATGTTGCCTACAACAACCATCACGGACGCCGTACGCGACTACCTTTCACCCGTTAGCCAAATATTGAACCGGTCCCATCGTCCCGAGCAAGAGGTCCCTGCACGCGCATCTCTGTGCCGCCAGCTGATTTACACCTCGAGCTCTCAACCTACCCTCTGAACGACGGGCAATGCCTCAACACCCAGCTACCCGAGTTACATCAGTTTCCCGGTTCCCATATAGCCGGTAGGTCTTCGGTACTGTTCTAGCTTGTTCAACAGGCCCGCACACGGCTCGGTCCTCAATCGACACAAGAGGAGCTACAGCACACAGGCCCCAAAGTCCTGCTGCCCTTACTCTCCGCTCGGTCTCATTTTCTTGCCATGTGTTTCATGTGCTATCTCTACCCGAGCAATGTGCCTCTAGCCTATTCTCGCGAGTAGTTCCAACTACTCGACTTGTACCGAATCCTACTCTATCCTAGCAATGCAGTGGCTAACGAGGTTTGCAATCCTAAACCCCAACCCATGGTTTTCTTGGCTATGCAGTGGGGTTTCCAAACAAGACTCTGATGCACAACATAAAGAAAACAAATATGTGCTCAAAACAATAAAAATTTATAAAATGGTTAATGCAAACCGGGGCTTGCCTTGCTGCTCTTGGTCGTAGGCTAGCTGTTCCTCCGGAGTAACGAAGTCTAGGACTTCGGGTTCCTCCTCGACCTTAGCGACTACATGATAAGAACAATGTATGTATTAAGTTAATGCATTTGTATTAAGTTGGAAGTTGTGAAGTCTATAACTTTTGCTAGACAGACCTAATGACTGTGAAACTTTTACTGTGGTTTGGATACAACCTAAACAGAGACTTGGTCAAGTTTTAGTTGCAGCAAAGCTCAATTGAGCCCTCCACAATTAATTATGTCCTTGACCTTAATTACAGGCTTTTAGGGTATTCTAAGGATTTTCATGAGACAAACTATGACTTTCTGAAAACTAGATTTTCAGAGGGTTCTAATGGAGTTGGTCTTACTTAATTTGGAAGTCTCTAACTAAAGATATGAGCTAAACAATTTCAGAGAAAATTCTGAAAATGTTTCTGAACATTTTCTATTTTCTCTGGAACAGTTTTACTAATCACACCATTAGGTGGACTAAATGAGCTCAAATGGATCTGAAATTTTTATGGTAGTTCAAGGATATTTTGGTGAACATCCCACAAAAATTTCAGGATTTTTCTCCAAAGGATTCTCCAGTTAAAATTCCTAACAGTTTAAACTTTAAGGAATTAATTCTGGAGAATTAAGGAATTTCATGAAGTGAAACTTGATTTTCTGGAAAGTACTCAGAGAGCTGAATCCAGCAAAATTTGGTTCACTCAATTTGGAGCTTTCTAGCCAAAGTTATAAGGATTTGAAGTTTGAAGGAAATCTGAAAATCGGGGAAAAGTTTAAACTCGCGCGTGGGCCCAGGGGACACGCGTCGCACGCCGAAGCGATAGCACACCGCGGCCCACAAGGCTTTTGCGCGCCAGCACACCCGATCCCGGCCGCAGCCGGATCCCGATTCAAAATATCGGCCGCTGACAGCTGGGGTCCACCCCCTTCTTCAACCTCGCGACACCCGCGCTCCGCCGCCGAGGGACCTCGCCGGAGAGCTCGCCGCTGGCTGCTGTACAGCTCCAAACTTCTTGATTCTGGCCGCCCCTGCCTACTTTTACTTGGGGAACATGATCCGAGGGTCAGCTGCTCATGACAACGGCCGGAGCATGGTCGGCGACGAGCCGCCATATCGGAACGACTTCGGCCATGTCGGCTGATGCTCCTAGTGCCTCAGCTACTTGGGAAATCGGTCGGGGAGCATCAGTGGACCTCAGAGAAGGTCGACATGAACTCGGGGCAGCTCGGGGAAGGCCCGAAATAGGTCCTCACCGTGCGCCCGATACCCCCCGTGCGTTCCGCCATTAGTAGACCTTGAATTACGCCGGGCACAGAAGTTCTCCGGCCCAGAGTTGTGAAGGCAACTTGTGCGTCACCGTGTCTAGTTCGTGTGGGAGTGGCCTGAGGCCCTCTAATCCTTTTCTAGAGCACGAATTAAACAGAATCGTACCCGAAGGTCGTTCTGTACACAGAAAGGGGAAAAGTGGAAATTCGCCGCCGATGAGCAACCACTCGAGCTGTGGCTCGGGGATGAGCAGCACCGATCACTTGCGCGTCCAAGGGTGCCTTGGCTCGGGCGTGACAACGCCCAGGTTGGGCTGTCCACGAGAGCCCGAGGTGCGGCGGTTTCCAGTTCCGAGTTTGATCTTTCGGCACAGCCGATATCACTCGGTTTCAATCGATTTCTATCAATGGGAAGGATGGAGGATGGTCGCTAGTACCTGGCTGGGACCCTGGAGTGGAAAGAGGAAGCTGCGATCAGCTCGATCCAGCAGGAACTCGAGCGCCGGTGATGGCAGTGGAGAAATGGATCGTGCACGTCGGCAGCTCGGGGAATGGCGACTGAAGCACGCCGGGGAGGGAATAAATAGGCCGGTCGGCCGGTCTCCGGCTTGGGGCACGCAGCAGGAGCTGGCGCCGGCTGCCCCCTTCGGTGGCGCGCGCGCACAACAGCCGGGAACCGACTGAACTGTGGTTCAGTCGGTTTGCTTTGAGGCTGAGGCTGACATGTGGGTCCCACTCCTCTTTTAACCTCTGAAATTTATTCCTAACAGCTGTGGTAAACAGTGAACCCTATTCTACCCTTGGCAACTCAAATTATTCACCCAAGAGCCATTTGAATTGATCAAAGTTCAAATGAGGTTTGGTTTGAATGAATTTCAGCACAAGTGCAGTTTGAAATTCAAATAAAGTTTGAATTTCTCCCCCTTAGCTCATGTCAAGATCAACTCCAAATGGAGTGAAAATTGGTGTGTGAGCTCACAAAAATGTGCTGAGCAAGAATATGCCTTCCACTTTTAAATTCAGTGGGTGAAAACAGTTTGAATTTGAATATGTTTTCAAACTGCCCCTTTCCTATCTACACCCAAGATGACCTCAAAAATGTTTTGAATTTGGGTGAAACTTGGCATGGACATCCTTAGCAAAGTGTAGGAGTTTTCATATGTCCAGCCCATCTATATCACATGTGGGAAGTACCACTTTTGCAATGTGTGAGTTTGTTCCCTAATGAACATGTTGATAATTGTTACTTGCTCTTTATTTGTGTTCATCATTTTTCCTCAAATGAGGTGTGTGGTGTGGTGATGAACACTGCAAATGAGTGTCAAAAACTGAGGCCCTTACATTCCTCCCCCCTTAAAAGAATCTCGTCCCGAGATTATAAGGTGAAAATGAGAGAGAGGACGGTGGAAAATTACCGGATATGCGACGTGAAAAAGTCGGGGTAGTTAGTGTGAAGGAATTCTTCGCTCTCCCATGTCGCTTCGTCCATGGAGTGATTACTCCATAGAACCTTGTAGAACCACAACGTACGGTTGCGTGTGGTTCGGGCCTTTTCATCAATAATCTGCACCGGTTCCTCCCGATAGGTGAGATCCGGTTGCAGTCCTTCAATGTCTTCCAGCTGAACGGTAGTTGATAGCTTGAGACACTTCCTCAGCTGGGAAATGTGAAAGACGTCGTGCACACCGGAAAGTGCTTCTGGTAATCTTAGCCGGTATGCCACCGATCCACATCTTTCGGTAATCTGGAATGGACCGATGAATCGGGGTGCTAACTTTCCTCTCACCCCAAATCTGTTTACGCCCTTCATTGGAGACACTCGTAGATATACGTGGTCTCCAGCTTCGAATTGTAACGGACGCCTTCTCCGGTCCGCATACTGTTTCTGTCGGGATTGAGCGGCTTTTAGGTTCGCTTGAATTAATCGAACCTTTTCTTCCGCGTTGTTGACAAGATCAATCCCGAAGGTAACCCTCTCGCCAGATTCACACCAGTTCAGTGGTGTGCGGCATCTCCTGCCGTATAGCGCCTCGTAGGGCGCCATCTTGATGCTGGCTTGGTACCCATTGTTGTACGAGAACTCGGCTAATGGCAAGTGATCATCCCAATTCTTGCCGTGGTCGATAGCGCAAGCTCGTAGCATGTCTTCTAGGATTTGATTTACCCGCTCCGTTTGCCCATCCGTCTGCGGGTGGTAGGCTGAACTACGGATCAGCTTCGTCCCCAAGGCAGCGTGGAGCTGCTCCCAAAAACGGGACACAAATAAAGTGCCCCGGTCCGATACGATAGTACGGGGTACGCCGTATAAGCATAGGATCCGTGAGATGTACAGTTCAGCGTACTTCTTGGCGTTGTAGTTGGTGTTGACCGGGATGAAATGGGCAACTTTGGTGAGCCGATCGACGATCACCCACACAGAATCATGTTTCTGTAAGGTGGTGGGTAAACCGACGACGAAATCCATGCTCACGTCCTCCCACTTCCAGGCAGGAATGCCCAGTGGTTGCAGCAGTCCCGGTTTCCGCATGTGGTCTGCCTTCACCCGTCGACATGTATCACACTCGGACACGTATTTTGCAGTCTCTCGCTTCATCCGTGTCCACCAAAACTTGCTTCTGAGTTCTTGATACATCTTGTTGCTGCCGGGGTGAATAGAAAACTTTGATAAGTGAGCCTCATCAAAGATTTTCTTCCGTAACTCCGGGTTTCGGGGTACGACGATCCGGTCCTTGAACCATAGGACGCCGTCTCCGTCCTTCCGGAAACATTTCAACTCCCCACTGTCTACACGTCTCCGTAAATGTGACATGCCCTTGTCATTCTTCTGGGCTGCCGCTATCTCTTCACGGATGGTGGGGATCAAAGCTAGGTTGTAGAGAGCTCCATGTGGAATCACATGTAGTGGTGGTTCGCTCTCTTCCAACGGTGTGATGGTTAGATTATTGACGTGTGACTTGCGGCTTAGCGCGTCTGCCACAACGTTTGCCTTGCCCGGATGATAATGGATCTCTATCTCGTAATCCTTTATCAGTTCTAACCATCTTCGTTGCCTCATGTTCAGCTCCTTCTGAGTGAATATGTACTTGAGGCTTTTGTGGTCGGTATATAAATGTACGAGGTTACCGAGTAGGTAGTGCCTCCACATTTTCAGTGCAAGTACCACGGCAGCGAGCTCCAAATCGTGAGTTGGATAATTTTGCTCATGGTTCCTAAGCTGTCGTGATCCATACGCGACCACCCTTCGGTCTTGCATCAACACACATCCGAGCCCAATGCCGGATGCATCGCAGTACACATCGAACGGTTTTGTTGTGTCTGGCTGCGCCAAAACCGGTGCTGATGTCAGGTGCTTGACTAAAGCCTTGAATGCTGCTTCACATGCTGGACTCCAAACATATTTGGTAGCCTTCTTTAGCAGCTCTGTCATTGGCTTGGCAATCTTCGAGAAGTTCGGAATGAACCTCCGATAATATCCCGCGAGTCCGAGGAAACTCCGTACCTCATGAACAGTTCTCGGGGATTTCCAATTCAGCACTTGCGTGATTTTGCTCGGGTCCACAGCGATACCCTCCGCTGAGATGATATGCCCGAGGAAAGGCACTTGCGATATCCAAAACTCGCATTTGCTGAACTTTGCGTATAACTTGTGATCCCGCAGCCGTTGCAAGACTATACGCAGATGTTTCTTGTGATCTTCCTCCGACTTGGAATATACCAGGATGTCGTCGATGAAGACCACGACAAACTTGTCCAGCTCCGGCATGAACACCGAGTTCATTAAGTACATGAAGTGAGCTGGAGCATTGGTGAGGCCAAAGGACATGACCAGGTACTCATAAAGTCCGTACCTTGTCGAAAAAGCTGTCTTTGGAATGTCCTCAGCCCTGATCTTAATCTGATGGTACCCGGATCTTAAATCCATCTTGGAAAAGACCTTTGCTTCGACCAACTGATCAAACAACATGTCGATCCGTGGTAACGGGTACTTGTTCTTGATGGTTACGGCATTTAATGGACGGTAGTCCACGCAAAGCCGCAACGTTTCATCCTTCTTTTTGACAAATAATGCCGAACAACCCCATGGCGAGGAGCTCGGCCTAATAAAACCCTTCTCCAGAAGGTCCGTGAGCTGAATCTTCAGTTCCGCCAACTCCCTGGGCGCCATCTTGTACGGCCTTCGGGATATTGGCATGGTTCCCGGTGCAAGTTCAATCTTGAACTCCACCTCTCTATCGGGTGGCATCCCCGGCAAATCATCCGGGAATACATCAGGGAACTCTCGGATCACTGGAATGTCTTCCAATCTGATGGTTGTGGCTTGATAGACACTTGGAAGTTTTATTTCTGGACTGTCCAGAAATAATGAGTGAGAACCGTGCACTCCTGAGTTTAAGTGCACGACTCGGAGGACGGTGTCTAAAACAGCGCCGTGGCGGTTTAACCACGACATCCCTAGGATGACATCGACCTTCTGTCCCTCTAAGATAATGAGAGACGTGGGGTACACTCTACCCGCTAAGCATAATGGTGCTTTGGAGACCATTACGCTTGCTGAAATCTTCCCACCCGGTGAACAAATTAAATATGGACTATCGGTGGGTAGTATTGGCAAGCTGTGTTTAGCAATGAAAGCTTGGCTAATAAAATTATGCGTGGCGCCTGAATCAAATAGTACTATAGCGGGATGCTGGTGGAGTTGGAACATACCCGCAAGGATTGGCTCGCCCTCCGGCACGTCCTCAATGGCAAGCTGGTGGACAGTGCCGGGCCTAGGGTTTGCCCGCCGCGCATTAGTAGGGTTCCGGGGTTGATTCCTCCCCGGAAACTGTGGTACCACTCCGCCGCCTTGCCTCTCCGGGCAACTGCTCGCGAAGTGTCCTGGACGACCACACTTGTAACATGTGGCCGCTGCTGGTGGAGTACTTGGTGGACGAAAGCCCGGCATGCGTTGCGGAGGTGCAAACGCACGCGGCATCGCCCGCTGCTGCTGTTGTTGTTGCGGTGGTGCTGGCAGTGCCGGCCGGAATGCCGGTGAAGAATACGGCCGACCGCGGAACGGCATCGACCGCTGTGGTGGCTGCCAGCGCGGACCTGATGGTGGGCGATTCACCATCCGAAACTTCTGAGAAGGACCGCCTCCTTCTCCGCTGCTCTGTGGCGCGCTTCGCTTTCGCTCTGCCGCCGCTAACTCCTTGCCGGAGTCCTCCTGAACAATCGCAGCATCAATTATGTCGTTGAGGCTGCCGCGATTGAACATCGCCAGCTTGTCCTTCAGGAGCGGGTTAAGCCCCTGGTAAAAGTGGTCCCGCCGCTTCTCGTCCGTATCTGCGTGATACGACGCGTAGAGTGCGAGATCGTTGAACGCCCTGGAGTACTCCAGCGCGTTCCGGCTCCCTTGTTGCAGGTGTAGGAACTCCTGCGTCTTCCTCTTCATCAAACCGGGCGGTATATGATAGGCCCGGAAGGCCGTCCGAAACTCCGCCCAGGTCATCACTCGGTCGGTGGGTTGTGAAGCACAAAAGTTGGCCCACCACGCGCTCGCGGATCCTTGGAGCTGTTGGACCGCGAACTGAGTCTTGCGCTGCTCGCTGATTTGGAGCAGCCCGAACTTCATCTCTATGGCGCGGAGCCAGTTGTCCGCGTCAAGTGGTTCATCCGCCCTTGAGAATACAGGGGGATGAGTTGCCAGGAAGTCGGAGTAGGAGCTCTGTTGGCGCTCCTCACGATCTTGACGTCTCTCTGGGCGAGACGTATTCGCAATTAACGTTTGCAGCAGCTCTGTATGCTGCTGATGTGAACCCGCCATTGCCGCGACGATGTCGGCCAATGTAACCGTTGGCAGTGGCGGTGGCGGTGTTTGCTGTTGCTGTTGCTGCTGCTGTCCCGAGGAGTCCTCGGGAGGCGGTTGGGAGGTCTCTCCCCCTTGGCTAGTACCTCCAACATCGGGGTTGGCACGAGTACGCGTCATTCTGAAATTCAACACAGCAGCAATTAGCACATGTCTTACTCAAAATTCCATAAACAGGAGTAAGTATTGGAGCGACGCATGATTAACTTGCACAACATTCACATATATTGATAAAGCATAAACTTTATACAAGATACATTATTCTCGGATCTCCGAGAAGTCGTGCTCATGTCGTCACTTCCTATACATACGCTACTGTCTACACGACATGTCACCGCTTACAAAAGTTGGGTTACGCTACCCTAGCTGCCCTACTTGGCAACCGTAACCCCCTACTCGGAGTAGAACTCGACCTCCTGTGGGTCGTCCTCCTCCGGTACCTCTGCTGGTGGCTCGGGGTCTACCACCTCTTCTCCCATTCCAGGTTCTCCCATGGCTGGAAGACCCAAGACTACCGGTATGCCCAATACCGGGGGCACGAGGTCCTGCAATGCATGCACCTCGTCCATAGCCTGGTTGTAGTCCTCTTCCCAGCCTTGTCCTTCCTCAATAGCGTCGTCCCGCTCTTGAGCAAGGTCCTCATTCTGCTGGGTTAGGGTCTGCACCAGCTCTTGCAACGCCGCAATGTCAACACGGCTCTTCTTCTTTGCCTTCTTCAGACGACGCAACTGATTGTGTTGTTCATTCAGTCGCTTGATCGTCGGAAGGAGCACATTACGGAGTGCACTGTGAGCACTCTCAAAATGATCTCCACGGCTTGTGCTCTCCTTGAGCTTGGTGGCGAGATGCTCCGTATGAACAGCTTGGCTGTCCATCACAGCGTTTCCCGCCCTCATTTGGAGGCTGAGGTTGGCCTCCGCGGGGTTGTACCTTGGGCAATTCGGGTCTGTTGCCTCCAGGTACCTCTCTTCCCACACATGCTGAGCTCGTCCCTCCACCGGAACGAGTGCGTATGGAGTTCCCTCCATAGCCTGTACGTGTAGTTGGCAGAAACGTGACATAGTGTCACGGGCTGCCACTTGCCACATCCCTTCCGGTTGTCTTCCTCTCACCGTGACGGTGAATGGCACCCAACCGGGTGGCGTAGGCCCTGCAGGAACCTCGACATGGATCGTCCACGTCTTGTTCCCCTCTTCGCCTTCTCCCTTGGCGAAGTATTGCGGCATCTGGTTGTACCCGGAATATTGGAGCATTAGCCACAATGCTCCCGGGTAGCCGCTACGGTCAGAGCAGTGGGAAACTACCCACCCGTTCTCCAACCGTTTATCTGCTGCCATCTGTAAAAATATATTTGAGAAATGTCAAATATTTATTTAAACAGTAAACCATTGAGTTATAACATAAGATATGTCATTGAACCCTTAACACTTGGAAACATAGTTCAAATTTTTAAACAAATTTGACTGTTGATCTGCTGTTCCCATGACAGCCCTGACCAGTTTCCATATCAATCTGATTTAGGCCAGGTTAAAAGCAAAACCAGTCCTGGAGCTCAACATCAAAGTTAAAGTTAACTTCAATAGCTTTCCAGAAAGTATTTGGTTGGCCTAAGATCTGCTCTGGTTCAAAAGTTATGAGATGTCAAAGTTAACAGAATTTCTGGAAACAATTGGACAGCACCTCCCTGCCTTAGGTACTGATTTGATCCAAGAATTCCAGTTAATTCTGTTCCTAATCTGACAAAACTTTCTGTTACAAAGTTGTAACCCATCTCATAAGCTTTCCAGAACTACCTCATTTTCTATTTTTGGATTTTTATGCAGGAAGTTATGCTTAATTTACAGAGAGTCTACAGAGAGTCTTTGCTCCGTCCTGTTTTCTGGACAGTTTCAACTCTACTGCATTTTTCGAGTGGTTAAGGGATGAAACACCTCTGGAACTCAACAGAAAAGTTGTAAAGCTCCTCCAAAGCTTTCCAGAAATGTATCATACGATCCCAACCTCGAAAGAACTCAACCTCTAACCTCTGATTAACTTCAGCCTTGATTTAGCTGAAAACAGAGTGCTCAGTCCTTAACATCCTATAAGTTGAAAACTTATTAACTTTGAATATCCTGTTCAAGGGAAGGAGTTACATCAAGTTTTACTACTTTGGATCAAACCTTCAAGTTTTTAAATGAAGTTGTTCATTTAGTTGGGTGTGACGTCGAGGCGTCACCAGATCATGTCGGTACTACGTCCTCACAAAGGAAAAACCTATACCGGATTTAGCCGGCTTCGTTAGTTCAGTGGCACTACTCGTCACTCGCACACGGATGCTACACGTCTACCGTTTCGTAGTAAGGCTACCTGCAGAAATTCAACCAATCATCAGACTCGGCTGCACACCGAGCCCGGAATCCATACAGTTTGTACACCCGGCCGTCATCACTCGCCCGGATGTTCTCAAGCCAAACACGCCTTGAGTTACGTGTTCACGTTTCAGACCACGTGACGGGGTCTCCCATGTTGCACCACGCACGCCAGGGACAGACGTTGCTCGAATACCCCAAACGACATGAAGAGTCGTAGAGGATATCAAAGCGGGTCGGGTTACCTGCCACCCGTGGGGCTCCACCCTTCAGCTTGTGCGCACTGGTGGACAGCGCTTACGTGCACCCCCCAAGACATGGATGTCCCGAGATGCACGATTTTCCGACATAACAAATAGGTTACTAGCCACTTTCTATATACTAATAACATCCTTATACGGGCTACTAACTCGTTCCTCACTGGATTTTTGAAAAGGGAGACCTTTGTACTGTGTTAAACCTCAAGCGAGCTCTGATACCACGCTGACATGACCCCACTGGTCCTGTCGAGCCAGGATCACGCTGAGGGGTACTGCGTTGCACAGCACCGTATAACACACGTCAAAGGTACAAAGCGGAAGCGGAAGCTTTATTACATAAACAAGTTTATTAACATGTTTACATCAAAATAAGTTTAGTCCACACTCGCGGGCGTAGACTAAGCATCAAGTGCACGTTCAGCCCTCGAACGTGTCCTTGCTAGCACACACGCATACTAACTCTGCGGCGTGCACGACTCCCACTCGACGGGGTTCCCCTCCTGGGGTTCCGTCTCCTCTTCGGGAGTCCCTTCCTCATAGAACCCTGCAAAAGCTTCAAACACAAGCAGTGAGCACGAAGGCTCAGCAAGTCTGACCCGTCTCACCTAAACATGGAACTTCTACATGAGGGTAATGGGTTACATGAGGTAAAATCATTTGCAAGGACTCGCCTAATTAGTAGAACCTTACTTTCAAGTTTTAGCAGCAGGTTGTGGAGAACCTTACGCGAAGGCACATGAGAGAGCCGCAATCAAACAAGAAACGCATTTCTCTCATGTACTTTGCCCAAAGTTGAAAAGAACTTTAGTTAGCACTAAGCTACAACATATCATTAACAATCAATGTCCAGCTTTCAATCAGCAACATTTTAACATGTAACTAGCCTGTTCTTTCTACGTCACGGTACAGTGAACAAGTGGTACTCACTGACCGCGAGGGACGGCGATTATAATCGATTTACACCTGCAGGGTTACCCGAACAACCCGTCACGTACGCCCGTACTCGATGTTGCCTACAACAACCATCACGGACGCCGTACGCGACTACCTTTCACCCGTTAGCCAAATATTGAACCGGTCCCATCGTCCCGAGCAAGAGGTCCCTGCACGCGCATCTCTGTGCCGCCAGCTGATTTACACCTCGAGCTCTCAACCTACCCTCTGAACGACGGGCAATGCCTCAACACCCAGCTACCCGAGTTACATCAGTTTCCCGGTTCCCATATAGCCGGTAGGTCTTCGGTACTGTTCTAGCTTGTTCAACAGGCCCGCACACGGCTCGGTCCTCAATCGACACAAGCGGAGCTACAGCACACAGGCCCCAAAGTCCTGCTGCCCTTACTCTCCGCTCGGTCTCATTTTCTTGCCATGTGTTTCATGTGCTATCTCTACCCGAGCAATGTGCCTCTAGCCTATTCTCGCGAGTAGTTCCAACTACTCGACTTGTACCGAATCCTACTCTATCCTAGCAATGCAGTGGCTAACGAGGTTTGCAATCCTAAACCCCAACCCATGGTTTTCTTGGCTATGCAGTGGGGTTTCCAAACAAGACTCTGATGCACAACATAAAGAAAACAAATATGTGCTCAAAACAATAAAAATTTATAAAATGGTTAATGCAAACCGGGGCTTGCCTTGCTGCTCTTGGTCGTAGGCTAGCTGTTCCTCCGGAGTAACGAAGTCTAGGACTTCGGGTTCCTCCTCGACCTTAGCGACTACATGATAAGAACAATGTATGTATTAAGTTAATGCATTTGTATTAAGTTGGAAGTTGTGAAGTCTATAACTTTTGCTAGACAGACCTAATGACTGTGAAACTTTTACTGTGGTTTGGATACAACCTAAACAGAGACTTGGTCAAGTTTTAGTTGCAGCAAAGCTCAATTGAGCCCTCCACAATTAATTATGTCCTTGACCTTAATTACAGGCTTTTAGGGTATTCTAAGGATTTTCATGAGACAAACTATGACTTTCTGAAAACTAGATTTTCAGAGGGTTCTAATGGAGTTGGTCTTACTTAATTTGGAAGTCTCTAACTAAAGATATGAGCTAAACAATTTCAGAGAAAATTCTGAAAATGTTTCTGAACATTTTCTATTTTCTCTGGAACAGTTTTACTAATCACACCATTAGGTGGACTAAATGAGCTCAAATGGATCTGAAATTTTTATGGTAGTTCAAGGATATTTTGGTGAACATCCCAGAAAAATTTCAGGATTTTTCTCCAAAGGATTCTCCAGTTAAAATTCCTAACAGTTTAAACTTTAAGGAATTAATTCTGGAGAATTAAGGAATTTCATGAAGTGAAACTTGATTTTCTGGAAAGTACTCAGAGAGCTGAATCCAGCAAAATTTGGTTCACTCAATTTGGAGCTTTCTAGCCAAAGTTATAAGGATTTGAAGTTTGAAGGAAATCTGAAAATCGGGGAAAAGTTTAAACTCGCGCGTGGGCCCAGGGGACACGCGTCGCACGCCGAAGCGATAGCACACCGCGGCCCACAAGGCTTTTACGCGCCAGCACACCCGATCCCGGCCGCAGCCGGATCCCGATTCAAAATATCGGCCGCTGACAGCTGGGGTCCACCCCCTTCTTCAACCTCGCGACACCCGCGCTCCGCCGCCGAGGGACCTCGCCGGAGAGCTCGCCGCTGGCTGCTGTACAGCTCCAAACTTCTTGATTCTGGCCGCCCCTGCCTACTTTTACTTGGGGAACATGATCCGAGGGTCAGCTGCTCATGACAACGGCCGGAGCATGGTCGGCGACGAGCCGCCATATCGGAACGACTTCGGCCATGTCGGCTGATGCTCCTAGTGCCTCAGCTACTTGGGAAATCGGTCGGGGAGCATCAGTGGACCTCAGAGAAGGTCGACATGAACTCGGGGCAGCTCGGGGAAGGCCCGAAATAGGTCCTCACCGTGCGCCCGATACCCCCCGTGCGTTCCGCCATTAGTAGACCTTGAATTACGCCGGGCACAGAAGTTCTCCGGCCCAGAGTTGTGAAGGCAACTTGTGCGTCACCGTGTCTAGTTCGTGTGGGAGTGGCCTGAGGCCCTCTAATCCTTTTCTAGAGCACGAATTAAACAGAATCGTACCCGAAGGTCGTTCTGTACACAGAAAGGGGAAAAGTGGAAATTCGCCGCCGATGAGCAACCACTCGAGCTGTGGCTCGGGGATGAGCAGCACCGATCACTTGCGCGTCCAAGGGTGCCTTGGCTCGGGCGTGACAACGCCCAGGTTGGGCTGTCCACGAGAGCCCGAGGTGCGGCGGTTTCCAGTTCCGAGTTTGATCTTTCGGCACAGCCGATATCACTCGGTTTCAATCGATTTCTATCAATGGGAAGGATGGAGGATGGTCGCTAGTACCTGGCTGGGACCCTGGAGTGGAAAGAGGAAGCTGCGATCAGCTCGATCCAGCAGGAACTCGAGCGCCGGTGATGGCAGTGGAGAAATGGATCGTGCACGTCGGCAGCTCGGGGAATGGCGACTGAAGCACGCCGGGGAGGGAATAAATAGGCCGGTCGGCCGGTCTCCGGCTTGGGGCACGCAGCAGGAGCTGGCGCCGGCTGCCCCCTTCGGTGGCGCGCGCGCACAACAGCCGGGAACCGACTGAACTGTGGTTCAGTCGGTTTGCTTTGAGGCTGAGGCTGACATGTGGGTCCCACTCCTCTTTTAACCTCTGAAATTTATTCCTAACAGCTGTGGTAAACAGTGAACCCTATTCTACCCTTGGCAACTCAAATTATTCACCCAAGAGCCATTTGAATTGATCAAAGTTCAAATGAGGTTTGGTTTGAATGAATTTCAGCACAAGTGCAGTTTGAAATTCAAATAAAGTTTGAATTTCTCCCCCTTAGCTCATGTCAAGATCAACTCCAAATGGAGTGAAAATTGGTGTGTGAGCTCACAAAAATGTGCTGAGCAAGAATATGCCTTCCACTTTTAAATTCAGTGGGTGAAAACAGTTTGAATTTGAATATGTTTTCAAACTGCCCCTTTCCTATCTACACCCAAGATGACCTCAAAAATGTTTTGAATTTGGGTGAAACTTGGCATGGACATCCTTAGCAAAGTGTAGGAGTTTTCATATGTCCAGCCCATCTATATCACATGTGGGAAGTACCACTTTTGCAATGTGTGAGTTTGTTCCCTAATGAACATGTTGATAATTGTTACTTGCTCTTTATTTGTGTTCATCATTTTTCCTCAAATGAGGTGTGTGGTGTGGTGATGAACACTGCAAATGAGTGTCAAAAACTGAGGCCCTTACATCCGGTCTGCCCGGATTCTATGCCAGCGCCAATTCCTTCCACTCGTCCCTCTCCACCGGCTGAGGGGCTAGCTGTTAGTGAGGTTTCGGCGGGTTCTGCTGTCTGTGGGTGTCCCTGTGTCGGCTTCTCCTTACCGGCGTCTCATCCCGTCCCCTGTCACATCGTCTTTTCTCGAAGACGATGTGATGGAAGAGATCGGGGGTGCCGCTCCGGCCTCTGCTGCCCCACTGCCCCTGGCGGATGCGTTCGTGCTTGCCCAAGCGAGCGTCCGACAGGTCCTGGCCGCGCTTGGTCGTGAGCGGCAGGAGCAGACGGTCGAGAGGGATTGCCTCCTCATCTGGGGGAACCTTTTGCGGGAGCGGACCGTGAAGGTCAAGGGCGAGCTCGACTCCAGGCGAGAATCGCTTGACATCACGGAAGCGCTCCTCAACCGGCAGAAGCGGGCTGTCGACCGTCTGGACTCCGAGACGCGGCGGCTCCACAGGGAGGCCCTTGAGGTGCATGCCCAGGCCGAGGAGAGCCTCTCTGCCGTGGAGGAGGTGCGGCAGAGGTTGGAGCGCCGTAAGCATGCCGTTGAGGACCAGGAGCGCTCCACGGCAGCCGAGGCGAAGAGGGTCACCGCGCGGCAGGCGGCAGGCAAGGACGACCTGCGAACTCGAGCTAGGGAGCTAGAAGCCCAGAGGGCTGACCTTGCCATGAGGGAGGAGCAGGTCTCCCGGGAACGTCAGGCGATCCTGGATCGGGAGCTGGCTGTTGACTTCCAGGCTTCAGAGCAGGAGCGGCTTGCCCAGTCTCTCCACCTTCGGGAAAGCACCCTGGCGGCCAAGGAGAAGGAATCCTCCGAGCGAAGCCGCGACGCCCTGCGAGCAGCCCGCCGCGAGGTTGTGAGACCTATGTTTGCTGAATACATTGGCAATTAGGATAAAAGTTAGCATTAACATTCAAAGTTTTGAATATTGCCAAAACATTCTTCTGTGGCAAGGTCCGACAAGTTCTTTGTTAGGTCCGCCAAGTGTTGGCAAGGTCCGACGCAAGGTCCGGAGAGCTCCTGCAAGGTCCGGAGAGCTTCTGTGAGGTCCGGAGCTTGTTTTTAGGGAGCTCCCGTGAAGTTCAACTCGTAGAACTGCAGCGTCTTGTTTTTGCTTTTAACTCGCAATGTTTCAAACTTGCTTTATGGGAAGGTTTGCTTAGTATTAATTTACTAAGTTTTTGGTGTGTTTTGGTGGTTATGGCTGTTATCATTTGATATGGTTTGCAACATGCTTATGTGACGTGCTCATGTAAGGTGTTGTGGTTTTCGAACTAACGTGAGTCAAGTCGAGGACTTGTGCTCGGAAGAATTGGTTGTTTATTCATGTGCAGGTGTTGCTTGAGTTCAAGACATGGCTGGTGACGGGATCCTTGGACTAGTCTCAGGGAGGAGATGAGGTTCCAACAACCAAGTTCGGGAGGAGCTATGGTTGAGTTGATCGGGGGGTCGCGCAGCATGTTTGTATCAAGGGCAGTGCATATGAAGGTTGCGTGTACGTCGTTGGAAGGTGTTTGCACGTGTGCAAGGAGTGCATGGACGTGGCAACATTGTTCCAAGGCGTGATGAAGAGAAGTGTACGTAAAGAATTGGTCGGAAAGGTCCAACCGGCTGGATTGCGTACTCAGGCTGAGGCTGAGTCGGATATGGCTCAAATATGGAAGATTTGAGTTGGTTATGATAGGATTTCGTGCTAGGCACGAAGTTGAGTTGTTTTAGGAATATTTAGGACGTTCCTAAGGTGTTTGGAAGTCTCACGATTGCTTCTATCTGCGAATAGGAGAGTCCTGAGCAGTTATGGTAAGTTAGGATACGAGTCCAATTAGGAGTAGGAGTCCTAGATTGGATTGATTAGCCTGAGGGCTGGCTATAAAAGCAAGGGAGGCCAGAGCTCTCGTGGGTAGAGAACTTTGGGCTATTCCTCTTGTGTTTCTATTGAATAAAGTTCATAGTTTCGAGGAGCTTTTGTGCCTTGTTCGTCCGATTTGTTTTTCGTCAAGTCTTTGTCGCCGAGTTTCTGGACAGACCGATGTTGCTTCGGTGTTTCGTTCATAACTCGAGTTTTACAGATCCGATTGACGTGATTCTTTTTGGGTTGTCTTCACAACTCAATTATCTATCATATGTGAAATTTTCACGAGCTTCGGATCTGTAGTTTTTGAGATACACGAGTTTCTTTGCAGCATTGCAGATCTGTTTTATATCGGGTAGAACAGATTGATCTTCGTTTAATGTTTTGATCGTATCTCAAGTTTTACTTCGTGTTTTCAAGTGATTCTTGTTGCATTAGATCCGTGACTTGATTCTCTACCTCTCTACTTGATTTGTCACGGTTTAACACGTTTGAAAACACTTGCACACATGGTTTCTTTAACCGATTGATTTTTTGCTGAGGGGTTTTTGTTGTTTCCGCTGCGAAAAGTTTTAATCTACCATTCACCCCCTCTGGTAGCTTTTCACGTGCTCTTCGATCCTACAATTGGTATCAGAGCCAAGTTGCTCTAATCTTTGTGATTTGCACGTGTTTTGACTAACCATCATGGAGAAGTACTCCGCAAAACCTTGTGTGTTCAATGGCATCGATTTTAAGGTTTGGAAGGCGCGGATGGAGGCCTACATACAGGCGCAAGGCTTCGCCATATGGGAAAAGGTCTACCGGAACTTCGATGTACCACCCAACGATCAAGTTACGGCTGCGAACATGAGAGATGTTGACAACAACAACAAGGCTCGCAACTTGATCATCCAAGGATTGACTCAAAGTGACTTCGACCGTGTTGCACACCTCCGATCTGCATATGATGTTTGGAAAGCTCTTTGTGACTACCATGAAGGATCCAATATGATCAAGGAGGTAAGGCAAGATATGTTCAAGAAAGAATACATGCGTTTTGAGATGCAACCCGGTGAGTCAATTGAAGACCTTTTTGCTCGCTTTAATAAAATTCTCAGCAACTTGCGTAGTGTCAATGTTAACTTTTCAGATGCTGAAAATGCTAGACAATTGTTAGGAGCATTAGATATGTCAATTTGGGAGATGAAAGTTACATCTATTCGTGAATCTACTGTCATGAGTTCTCTTACTTTAGACGTGCTTTATTCTAAATTGAAAACTCATGAAATTGACATCATCTCACGTAAAAACCCCAACAAGTCTATTGCATTTGTTTCGCAACGTGACATGTCTAGTTCTAGTCAATCATCATCTAGTGGTGCACTCTCTTTGCTGTCCACTCTAACCCTTGAACAGATTGAAGTGTTTCCAGAGGAGGAGCTTGCACTCATCTCTACTCGGTTCTCAAAAGCATTGCAAAATGTGAGAACTAGAAGGAGAGGAAGCTCCGGACCTCAACGATGTTTTGAATGTGGTAAGACAGGACATTTTCGTACAGAGTGCCCTAACCTTTCAGGTCCGACTTCACGTGAAGAAAAGCAAACAAGGCCGAAGAAATCGTTTGCAAAGAATAAGAAGAAGAAAGATTTATCAATACGCAACATAGTGCATAGTATGATCTCTGCACTTCAAGATTTCGGCTCAAGTGATGTGGACACCGGTAGTGATGAAGATGAAGAAGCTATGGCAAATATGTGCTGCATGGCGAGCAAGTCAAGTTCAAGCTCCAAGGAGGCAGAACAAAACAGCGACGATGAAGAGGTATGTCCCACTTGCGAAGAAATGTGTGATGCTATTTCTCGTGCCACTGTTATATTAAAAAAAGGATAAAAAACTTAGGAACAATGCTGTTAAAATTGAATCACTAGAATCTGAAATTAATCGTTTAAAAATGTGGGGACCACCCCGTGGTTCACCCACTCCAGGATAGCATAGGGTGGTGCCGTACGATGCGGCACCCAACAGCACACACGAAAAGAATAAAGGATAACATACAAACTTTTATTTGATGAAAAACAGTGGAAGTCTTTTTACAAAACCTAATTAACAGCGGAAGTAATATACGTAGTTGCTCTCAAACCCTAACTAAGCAAAAGAGCAGCCGTCCAGCCCAGGGACGCTACACACTAGCAGCATGGAACCGGAGATCACAGCGGTGTGCATGGCTCCAGCTCGGCCGTGTACCCTGACGGGGGCATCGCCTCGTCCTCGGAACCTTCCTCATAACTCTCACCTGCACACAGCTCAAATATTGCAACCGTGAGCACGAAGGCTCAGCAAGTCTTAACCATCAACCCTAGGCATGGAACTCTACGTGCAAGGATATGTAAGATAGGAAAGGATTTTGCAATAAATACACGCCTATAAGTTGGTCCTTACTTTCAGTTTTATAGCAGCAGGTTCATGTGCCTTAGGCAGCCCTCACATCGGAAGTCCACAATCAAACAAGAAACGCTTTCCCCCGATGTGGAGATGCCCAAAGTGGAATATAAACTTAATTAGCTCTATATCTACAGCAATCAAGGTATTCAAGACCTTAAGATCAATACAGCATTTTCAGTTGGCTTATTTCACTTCTTACTACGTCACAGCGCAGTGAACAAGCGGGTACTCAAATAACCGCGAGGGACGCTGATTGCAATCAAGACACACCCGGATAACACGTCACATACACCCACTTTCAGAAGCATGATTCCACACCCCTTCCTACTCTGTTGTATGCGACAACCTTTCAAAGGCAACCCAAATGCCGAACCGGTCCATCCGTAACGGGTAGGAGGTCCCCGCGTGGAGCGTGACTGTGCCCACCGGCAGATTTACACCTTGCTACCCTCAACCCACTCCTATTTACGGTTGGGTAAGCCTCGACACCCAGGTTAACCAATTACATCGGTTTCCTGGTTCCCATATGCCAGTATGCATCCGGTACTGTTCGATACTTGTCCAGCAGGGACGCACACGGACGGTCCTCAACCGACACCAACAGGGCTACGCACGTGAGACCTCTGCTCACTGCTTCCTATCCCCCCTGCTGGGTCTCATTTTCATAACTCAAGCCATTATCTACCTCTTTTCTTCCTGTGTGATAAGTACTATCTCGCGAGTAGCTCCCAACCACTCGACTTCTACCGAGATCCTATACATTAGCATGGCATTCTCTACTCGTTGGTTTGTAAACTACCCAACCCTTTATAGGATTTAAAGAGGCTATGCAAGTGGGGTTTCAATCACCCTAACTCTAATGCAAACATTCAACCTAGACATAAATGGTACAAAGGAAAAACTTTATAAAAGGTACTTAAGTGCAAACCAGGGCTTGCCTGGTTGCGAGTCAAACGGGAAGTTAGCTTCAGGTGGGAGGACGTCCAAGGGCTCCGGTGCGTCCTCAACTTCGGTCACTATTATGAAATGTAATAAAATACATGTATAAGTATTAAGGATTTATAAGAATTGGACTTCTACTCATAGCTACTGCTATTTAAAATCCTTAATTGGCTTTGGGATTTTTACAGTGGATACTAGACTTTCTAAGGATGATTTGAGCCAAATTTGGAGACATGTCATTGCATGATGTAGTCTTTAAAATTCCTACAAGTACAATGCTTATCTGAATTTTGGAGCCCAAATCAGGAGCTTGACATAGCTAATGGTGGAAGATCTGATTAGGGTAAGTCTCCATGGTTCCAACAAAATTTGTTTCACCATTTTTGGAGCTACCATCAGAGAGATATGAATTTTTGAACTTAGACAGGAGTTCTGAAAAAGCTTCTGTTTAAATTTAAATTTTCAAATAAAGGCTGAACTTGAGAAGGTAATTTGACCTAGCAACTGACCTCCAATGAAGCCCAAATTTTTACTGGAGATCAGTATCTATGAAGAGGATTTGCTACCCAAATTTGGGAATATTTCATAAAGGATTGCTCCTGTAATAAATCCCTAAAAGATTTACTAAAAACAATTCTACAGAAATTCCTGGGCATTTTCATAGCCAAAATTTGGTTTCTCTGTGAAGTACTCCTCATGAGGAATCCAACAAAATTGGTCTCACTCTTTTTGGAGTTTTCTACACAAAGTAATGGCCTTGTAAAGATCAGCTAATTTCTGGAATTATTTCCCTAATAGAAACTTCAAATAATTGAAACTGGGCCCACTGTTTTAATTCGGGCCAGTCATATTTTTGCAACACCGGGGGCTACGGGGTTATTCCCGTGCAGCCGCACCAGATCCGGCGCCACAAGCCGATCCGGCGCCTTCCTGGTGCCACTGACAGGTGGGGCAGGCCCCCACCTTCTTCAACCTCGCGCCCGGCCGGCCTCCTCGCCGGAGAAGTGATCGTGCCTCGCCGGAACGGCTGTCCCGTGCCTCAAACGGCTCAACCCTCGCCGCCTGTGCCTAAAACCCGACGAGGAACATTTTGGTGAGCTCGGTGGCGGCGCTAACTGGCCGGAAATACCTCCCCGACGGTGGCAGTAACTTGGGCGACTCCGGCGACGTGGTGTTCGCCCGGCAAGCTCGGCAACCGACCGCGGTTGGGTCCTACAGCACCACCGTGACCTGGGGAGCTCGGAACACTACCCTGATCCCTCGGAAAACGGCCGGAAACATGACTTCACCGTGCGACCGAAGTGGTTCTTCCCCGCCGTGAGGAAAAACACGAAGAACTCTTCGGACTCTGCATGGATTTGCTTGCCGTTTGCTCGAGAAGGGTCGTCATGGCTTGGAGAACCTATGCCTAGACTCTTGTGAGCCCCAACCCAATATGGCCCTGGAATTTCCCGTTTTCTTTCAACTAGGTTCCGAGGAACCGCCGGTGACAAACCTCGAATTCCGGCCAACCTAGACTATGACCTAGCTCCAAACTGGGAGGACAGCAAGAAGGGTCGACAACGCACCTAGAACACCGGTTGGATGAGCGTGAACGAGCCGGAGGTGGCCGGTCGACGGTGCGGCGTCTTGGCGGCAAGCTGGAAAGTGGAACGATGAACTTAGGTTTAGTTCTCGGGACCAGCTCGTAGGAACGACAGGGGCTGTCGTCAGAGAGAAACTAGAGGGCCTTGCGCACCTTCCTACGACCTCAACCGGTCGTGACAACGTCGGAGTGGTGTCGATGACGGACGGCGACGCGGATCAACCGAGCGGCGGCCGAGGCCACGCGAACTGAGCAGGGAACAGGGAAAACACGTCGGTGAACGGCCGAGAGAGCAAGGGGGGTTGTGCTGGGACTGTGGCACGCGTGGACGATCAAGTAGGCGGCAGAAACAGGAGGTGGTGCGGCACACCTCGGGCGGGGGTCGGAGACGGGAGCTGTCGCGCCCCTGCTGTTCGACCGAATGGAGCAAAGGCGGTAGCTCCTGTGGGTGGCTGACAAATGGGCCCCACCTCCCCTCTTTGTTTAATCAACTTTTTCTGATATTTTCCCACCAGCAACTCAACATTAAAGACTTGACTTCAACCCCAAGTCATAGTTTGAATTTGCTGAATTCAAATAGTTTGAATTCGGGTGTGAAATTTGGATGTGGTTTGATTATTTGAATTTGAAAAGGAGTTTGAATTCCCCACTTTGTATTGCCTCAAAAATATAGCAAACCAGCTCCAAAATATCCAACTTTTGGCATGGCTGCTCATTCAAAGGTGGAGAACACATTTGTGAACCCAAATTTTGAAATTGAGGGAATTGGAATTTGAAACTGAATTAAAAATTCAGATTAGAGGGCTTCTCTTTTTAATCCTAAACAAATATCAAAACTCCTCCAAATGAGCTGAAATTTGGAAGGGTGAATATTTTGACTATGAATATCCAAGTTATGAATTTATATCCCCATGTTTGGAAGTTTTGGGAAGTCTAAACCCTCACTTTGAACTTACCTCATTATAATTCAAAGTTCTAATTCTCCTCATTTTTCATAAGTGCACATGAGCAGAATTTTCTTGCTACCACTTTTGGGGATTTTACACCCCCCCCCTTAAAAAGAATCGTGTCCCGAGATTCCAAAGGAAAAGCAAAGTGGGGAAAAACTTTACCGGGTATAAGATGATAGCAAGTCTGGATAATACGTTCGTAGATAATCCTCGCTTTCCCATGTCGCCTCATCAGCGGTATGGTTACTCCACAAGACCTTGTAGAACCATAAGGTCCGGTTTCTTGTGGCACGAGTCTTTTCATCGATGATCCGGATGGGATACTCTGTGTATGTGAGGTCCGGTTGAAGAACTTCTATGTCTTCTGTGCGGACTTCAGCCGAGGGCTTGAGGCACTTTCTCAGCTGAGAGATGTGGAAGACGTTGTGAATGCCTGCGCGCGACGTTGGTAACTCTAGGCAATAGGCCACGGGTCCGCATCTTTCAATGATGGCAAACGGACCAATGAACCGTGGCGCAAGTTTACCCTTCACTCCGAAACGGTGAATTCCCTTCATCGGAGACACACGGACATAGACATGGTCCCCGATGTCGAAGTGGAGAGGGCGGCGTCTTTTATCCGCATAGCTTTTCTGACGAGATTGAGCAGCCTTGAGATTGGCTTGTATTACTCGCACTCGTTCTTCAGCTTCATTCACAAGTTCAATGCCGTAGATGACTCGCTCGCCAGACTCGCACCAGTTGAGAGGTGTGCGACATTTCCGGCCGTAGAGAGCTTCATACGGCGCCATCTTGATGCTATCTTGATAGCCATTGTTGTAAGAAAACTCCGCCAACGGCAAATGATGGTCCCAATTCTTGCCGTGGTGGATGGCACAAGCGCGTAGCATGTCTTCAAGCACTTGATTCACCCGTTCAGTTTGACCATCTGTCTGTGGGTGATACGCGGAGCTTCGGATCAGTTTGGTCCCCAATGATGCATGCAACTGTTCCCAAAACTGAGAAATGAACAGCGCACCGCGATCTGAAATAATGGAGCGGGGAACACCGTGCAAACACAAGATCTTTGTAATGTACAGCTCCGCATATTGCTTGGCCACGTACTTTGTATGTACGGGGATAAAATGAGCCGACTTGGTTAGTCGATCGACTATCACCCAAATCGAGTCATGTTTGTGAGACGTGAGAGGTAATCCAACTATGAAGTCCATGCTGATATCCTCCCACTTCCACGCCGGAATGTTCAATGGTTGCAGCTGTCCGGCTTTACGCATATGGTCGGCTTTCACCCGCCGACACGTATCGCATTCGGATACGTATTTTGCGATTTCTCTCTTCATCCTTGTCCACCAAAACCTGATTTTCAGATCCTGGTACATCTTGTTGCTGCCCGGATGAATAGAATACTTGGACAAATGAGCCTCGTCCAATATTTTCTTCCGAAGCTTCATGTCACGGGGTACCACTATACGGTCTTTAAACCATAGAGTGTCGTGTTCATCTCTTCGGAAGCATTTCATTTCGCCATTCTCCATCCTTCTCCGAATGTGCGACATTCCCATGTCTTTCTTCTGAGCTTCCATAATCTCCTCTCTTATGGTTGGTATGAGAGCAAGATTATATAACGCCCCATATGGAACCAAGTACAGACTCGGCTCCTCCTCTTCAAGTGGGGTGATGGACAGATTGTTGACATGGAATTTGCGGCTTAAGGCATCGGCAACCACGTTTGCCTTTCCGGGATGGTAGTGAATCTCGATCTCATAATCTTTGATCAGTTCTAGCCATCTCCGTTGCCGCATATTCAACTCCTTTTGAGTGAATATATATTTCAGACTTTTGTGGTCGGTGTAGAGGTGCACTAAGTTTCCAAGTAAGTAGTGCCTCCACATCTTCAATGCCAACACCACAGCAGCGAGCTCAAGGTCATGAGTCGGATAGTGCTGCTCGTGGTTACGAAGTTGACGTGAGCCATAGGCGACCACTCTTCCTCCTTGCATCAATACACAGCCAAGCCCGATGCCAGACGCATCACAATATACGTCAAAGGGCTTGGTTGTATCCGGTTGAGCTAACACCGGGGCTGTTGTAAGATGCTTCACTAATGCTTGGAAAGCTTCTTCACAAGCTGAGCTCCAAACATATTTGATCCCCTTTTTCAACAGTTCAGTCATCGGCTTAGCAAGCTTGGAGAAATTTGGTATAAATCTCCGATAATATCCTGCTAACCCGAGGAAACTTCTGACTTCGTGGACTGATGTGGGGGACTTCCATTTCAGCACTTGTTCAATTTTGCTTGGATCAACTGCAATGCCTTCTGCAGAAATAATGTGACCAAGGAATGGCACTTGGCTGATCCAAAACTCGCACTTGCTGAACTTGGCATAAAGCTTATGGTCTCTTAATCGTTGAAGCACGATATGCAAGTGCTTGGTGTGTTCCTCTTCAGACTTGGAGTAGACCAAGATGTCGTCTATGAACACTACCACAAACTTGTCCAACTCCGGCATGAACACTGAGTTCATGAGATACATGAAGTGTGCCGGGGCGTTGGTGAGACAAAAGGACATGACGAGGTATTCATACAACCCATATCTCGTCGAGAAGGCCGTCTTTTGGATATCCTCCACTCGGATTTTGATTTGATGATATCCGGAGCGAAGATCCATCTTGGAAAATACACTCGCACCCACAAGTTGATCGAAAAGGATATCGATGCGGGGCAGTGGATATTTATTCTTGATGGTGACGGCGTTGAGAGGTCGGTAGTCCACACACAACCTCAAGGTTTCATCCTTCTTCTTCACAAACAGCGCCGAGCATCCCCATGGCGAGGAACTCGGTCGAATGAAACCCTTCTTCATCAAATCGTTGAGCTGCTCCTTCAGTTCAGCCAGCTCGTTGGGAGCCATCTTGTATGGTCTCCGTGATATCGGCGTCGTCCCAGGGACGAGTTCAATCTTAAACTCAACATCTCTTTCGGGTGGCATGCCCGGAAGATCATCCGGAAAGATATCCCGGTATTCACGGACCACACGAATATCCTCAAGTTTCGTGGCTTCCGTGTTATATGTGGCTAGGGTTTCTTGAACCGAATGGTCAAGAATAAGAACATGTGGTTCATGAAGTGGAGAGTTTAAACGAACCACACGTGGAATGATGTCAAGAACAGCACCATGGCGATGTAGCCATGACATTCCTAAAATGACATCAAGTTTTTGACTTTCTAACATGATTAGAGAAGTCGGATATAGATTTCCACCCAATTGTAATGGTGCTCTATAGACCATTCTATCAGCTGTTATTTTCCCACCCGGAGAACATATCAAATATGAATTATTTGTGGGAATGATAGGCAGTTGATATTTAATAACATAAGACTGACTTATGAAATTATGGGTGGCACCGGAGTCAAAAAGTATTACTACGGGATGATCTAGGTAAGAGAACGTATCCGCGAGGACGGGTTCACCTTCCGGCACGTCTTCGATGGCTAAGTGGTGGACGTTGCCGGGTTTTGGTGCTGGTTTCTTGGGCTGGTTGCGGGGCTGATTAGCACCCTGATATGGTGCTGCACCCCTGCCCTGTCGCGACTCGGGGCAGTCTCTTGAAATGTGCCCGACACGGCCACACGTGTAGCACGTGTAAGGTGTCGGGGTCCCGCCGACTTGAGGACGGAATCCTGGTGCACGCTGTTGAAACTGAGGTGCACGCGGAACCATCCTTTTCTGCTGCTGTTGCTGTGGGGGATACGTCGGTCGGAAGCCCCGCACATTATATTGTCGACCGCGAAACTGAGGCGGTCGCGCCGGTGGCTGCCATCTCTGACCGGATGGTGATCGATACACCACGCGGTATTTCTGTGGCGTCCCACCACTGCTGCTCGTCAGCGGGCTGCCTTTCCTCTTGTCAGAACTGCACTCGCACTGAGCATTCTCCTGTAGGATCGCGGCATTAACTAAGTCGTTGAATGTGCCGCGATTGTTCTGGGCGAGATGGACCTTCATCTTGGAGTTCAGGCCACGGAAGAAAGCATTACGCTTGTTGTCCTCCGTCCCCACAAATCCTGGCGCATACTGCGCCAGCCGGTTGAACAACCTGGAGTACTCATGAGCACTCCTCTCGCCTTGCCGTAACGCCAGGAACTCCTGGAGCTTCATTTCCATCACACCGGGAGGTATGTGATAGGCGCGGAACGCCTCCCGGAACTCCGTCCATGTGACGGCATGGCCAGCCGGTAAGGAGGCGGTGTAGTTCGCCCACCAGGTACCGGCTTCTCCTTGAAGCTGTTGCGCTGCGTACAGCGCCTTCTGATGTTTGGTGCATCGTAGCAGCCCGAACTTTGCCTCCAGAGTGCGGATAAAGCTGTCCGCCTCCAAAGGTTCTTCGGCCTCCGTGAAGACCGGTGGATGGGTCGCCATGAATTCTGAATACGAGCTTTGTTGGGGCTGGCGTTGCCCATTGTCTTGGCGTCCTCCCTGATGGGACGCATTCTGCTGCACCAACATCTGCAGTATCTCGGTTTGCTCGTCGCGCGAGCCGAGCACTGCGGCGAGAACCTCCGCAAGATTCCTTGGAAGTTCTGGCGGTGGAGGAGGTGGTTGCTGCTGTGTCGTGGTTTGCTCCGGAGGTGGAGACTCATCACCACGAACCTGACTCGGACCTCCCTCCTCTTGCGTTGAGCGTGTCCGCACCATTCTGCATTCAGATCATTCAAATGATCAGCACATGTGGGTTTAGCTCATCCAGTCTATACAATAGTAATGCGAGAATGGGATAAACAATGCGCATAACAATCACACATATGGATAAAGTATACACTTTATGCACCATATACATCCCTGGACCGTGTCATACGATCGAGTTCCAAAGTATTGAACTTTATGGGTTAAAAGTTCATTTCGACCATCGGGGTCACCACGGGATGTTAAGTGTGTTAGCATGCGTAATTCCTCGCTATTGTATTGGACCCAAACATGTACTAACTCGAAGTGATATGTCAAATGCATAAACCCTTCGACTCTAACTCGCTGTTTTACAACAGCCACTGGACGTCAAACGGTGAAACTAAGTGTTTTGGTCAAAATACGGAAAATTCCAGAGAGCATTTGGTCTGCCCTGTTTCTGGACAGTACCTACTCATCTGAGATTTTCATCCCTTTAGAGGGAGATTTTGTTCTGGAGCTCTACAGAAACGCTGTAGAGGACTTCAAAACCTTCCCAGAATGGTATCCCACACCTCCATTGGTTCAACCAATCTTAAGTTATGCCCTGTTCAATTTCAGCAAAATTTCTGCCGAAAACTGGGGAGATTGTTCCTAAGTTTTTGAGATTGAATCTATACTCCCAATTGACTCTTAGATCAACATAGGAGTTTACTAACCCCTAAATGAAATCCTAAACTTCATTTTGACTCTTTTCTTTGAAAATAAACTTTTATGCAGTCGGTACTACGTTTCCTCACCAAAGAAAAATCCTAAACCGGTATTCCGGCATATACGTGTCAAATGGTGGAACTAAAGTCATCACTCACAAACGGTTTCTACACGTCATGCACTAACGTGGTTAGTGTACCTGCAGAAAAACACACAATAATGATGCACACAAAGGTTTCAACATTGCAGGCAGTTCCATATCATAGTAAAAACATACGGTCCGTATCATTGCCATACGGATCGTCCTTGAGTCAAGCCACGTCTCAAGGTACATGGTCGTGTTTTCACACCACACGACGGGGAACCCGAGTAGAGCGCGAACGGGTCGTCACGGTTGGAATTTTATCAACCCAACGGATACCACCTACTGCCTCATGACCGTTGAGGCACGCCGATGGCGAGCGCTGCGTATGGCCCTTTGAACATTGAACGTTCAAGAGTTGCATACTATCGTGTTTCTTACCACACGATGGGGTATTCTCACTTTTGCCTAAAGCATGCTCGAGATCAGCGTTTTCATATGCTCTCAGAACCATAGAGAGGTCCAGAGACTCATATTAACTACCGTGCCAAGCCACGGTATATCCTTCCATACTATTACTCGTATGGGGAGTTACCGCAATTGATCCGCCTGCGGTGGCGTACCTTACCTCTTACCTGACGTCGGAGCGTCGTTACAGAATGTATAACAAATATGTTAGCTTTTCCACCATAATATCTACTACTATCATAGACCTTATGTGGGCTTAATGACCAATCCTCACTCGACTACTTCTAAGTTTTCAAAAATAGGCTCTTTTTGAGCGTGCTATTCCCAATGCGGCTCTGATACCACGGCTGTGGGGACCACCCCGTGGTTCACCCACTCCAGGATCGCATAGGGTGGTGCCGTACGATGCGGCACCCAACAGCACACACGAAAAGAATAAAGGATAACATAAAACTTTTATTTGATGAAAAACAGCGGAAGTCTTTTTACAAAACCTAATTAACAGTGGAAGTAATATAAGTAGTTGCTCTCAAACCCTAACTAAGCAAAAGTGCAGCCGTCCAGCCCAGGGACGCTACACACTAGCAGCATGGAACCGGAGATCACGGCGGCGTGCATGGCTCCAGCTCGGCCGTGTACCCTGACGGGGGCATCGCCTCGTCCTCGGAACCTTCCTCATAACTCTCACCTGCACACAGCTCAAATATTGCAACCGTGAGCACGAAGGCTCAGCAAGTCTTAACCGTCAACCCTAGGCGTGGAACTCTACGTGCAAGGATATGTAAGATAGGAAAGGATTTTGCAATAAAGACACGCCTATAAGTTGGTCCTTACTTTCAGTTTTATAGCAGCAGGTTCATGTGCCTTAGGCAGCCCTCACATCGGAAGTCCACAATCAAACAAGAAACGCTTTCCCCCGATGTGGAGATGCCCAAAGTGGAATATAAACTTAATTAGCTCTATATCTACAGCAATCAAGGTATTCAAGACCTTAAGATCAATACAGCATTTTCAGTTGGCTTATTTCACTTCTTACTACGTCACAGTGCAGTGAACAAGCGGGTACGCAAATAACCGCGAGGGACGGTGATTGCAATCAAGACACACCCGGATAACACGTCACATACACCCACTTTCAGAAGCGTGATTCCACACCCCTTCCTACTCGGTTGTATGCGACAACCTTTCAAAGGCAACCCAAATGCCGAACCGGTCCATCCGTAACGGGTAGGAGGTCCCCGCGTGGAGCGTGACTGTGCCCACCGGCAGATTTACACCTTGCTACCCTCAACCCACTCCTATTTACGGTTGGGTAAGCCTCGACACCCAGGTTAACCAATTACATCGGTTTCCTGGTTCCCATATGCCAGTATGCATCCGGTACTGTTCGATACTTGTCCAGCAGGGCCGCACACGGACGGTCCTCAACCGACACCAACAGGGCTACGCACGTGAGACCTCTGCTCACTGCTTCCTATCCCCCCTGCTGGGTCTCATTTTCATAACTCAAGCCATTATCTACCTCTTTTCTTCCCGTGTGATAAGTACTATCTCGCGAGTAGCTCCCAACCACTCGACTTCTACCGAGATCCTATACATTAGCATGGCATTCTCTACTCGTTGGTTTGTAAACTACCCAACCCTTTATAGGATTTAAAGAGGCTATGCAAGTGGGGTTTCAATCACCCTAACTCTAATGCAAACATTCAACCTAGACATAAATGGTACAAAGGAAAAACTTTATAAAAGGTACTTAAGTGCAAACCGGGGCTTGCCTGGTTGCGAGTCAAACGGGAAGTTAGCTTCAGGTGGGAGGACGTCCAAGGGCTCCGGTGCGTCCTCAACTTCGGTCCCTATTATGAAATGTAATAAAATACATGTATAAGTATTAAGGATTTATAAGAATTGGACTTCTACTCATAGCTACTGCTATTTAAAATCCTTAATTGGCTTTGGGATTTTTACAGTGGATACTTGACTTTCTAAGGATGATTTGAGCCAAATTTGGAGACATGTCATTGCATGATGTAGTCTTTAAAATTCCTACAAGTACAATGCTTATCTGAATTTTGGAGCCCAAATCAGGAGCTTGACATAGCTAATGGTGGAAGATCTGATTAGGGTAAGTCTCCATGGTTCCAACAAAATTTGTTTCACCATTTTTGGAGCTACCATCAGAGAGATATGAATTTTTGAACTTAGACAGGAGTTCTGAAAAAGCTTCTGTTTAAATTTAAATTTTCAAATAAAGGCTGAACTTGAGAAGGTAATTTGACCTAGCAACTGACCTCCAATGAAGCCCAAATTTTTACTGGAGATCAGTATCTATGAAGAGGATTTGCTACCCAAATTTGGGAATATTTCATAAAGGATTGCTCCTGTAATAAATCCCTAAAAGATTTACTAAAAACAATTCTACAGAAATTCCTGGGCATTTTCATAGCCAAAATTTGGTTTCTCTGTGAAGTACTCCTCATGAGGAATCCAACAAAATTGGTCTCACTCTTTTTGGAGTTTTCTACACAAATTTATGGCCTTGTAAAGATCAGCTAATTTCTGGAATTATTTCCCTAATAGAAACTTCAAATAATTGAAACTGGGCCCACTGTTTTAATTCGGGCCAGTCAGATTTTTGCAACACCGGGGGCTACGGGGTTATACCCGCGCAGCCGCACCAGATCCGGCGCCACAAGCCGATCCGGCGCCTTCCTGGTGCCACTGACAGGTGGGGCAGGCCCCCACCTTCTTCAACCTCGCGCCCGGCCGGCCTCCTCGCCGGAGAAGTGACCGTGCCTCGCCGGAACGGCTGTCCCGTGCCTCAAACCGGCTCAACCCTCGCTGCCTGTGCCTAAAACCCGACGAGGAACATTTTGGTGAGCTCGGTGGCGGCGCTAACTGGCCGGAAATACCTCCCCGACGGTGGCAGTAACTCGGGCGACTCCGGCAACGTGGTGTTCGCCCGGCAAGCTCGGCAACCGACCGCGGTTGGGTCCTACAGCACCACCGTGACCTAGGGAGCTCGGAACACTACCCTGATCCCTCGGAAAACGGCCGGAAACATGACTTCACCGTGCGACCGAAGTGGTTCTTCCCCGCCGTGAGGAAAAACACGAAGAACTCTTCGGACTCTGCATGGATTTGCTTGCCGTTTGCTCGAGAAGGGTCGTCATGGCTTGGAGAACCTATGCCTAGACTCTTGTGAGCCCCAACCCAATATGGCCCTGGAATTTCCCGTTTTCTTTCAACTAGGTTCCGAGGAACCGCCGGTGACAAACCTTGAATTCCGGCCAACCTAGACTATGACCTAGCTCCAAACTGGGAGGACAGCAAGAAGGGTCGACAACGCACCTAGAACACCGGTTGGATGAGCGTGAACGAGCCGGAGGTGGCCGGTCGACGGTGCGGCGTCTTGGCGGCAAGCTGGAAAGTGGAACGATGAACTTAGGTTTAGTTCTCGGGACCAGCTCGTAGGAACGACAGGGGCTGTCGTCAGAGAGAAACTAGAGGGCCTTACGCACCTTCCTACGACCTCAACCGGTCGTGACAACGTCGGAGTGGTGTCGATGACGTACGGCGACGCGGATCAACCGAGCGGCGGCCGAGGCCACGCGAACTGAGCAGGGAACAGGGAAAACACGTCGGTGAACGGCCGAGAGAGCAAGGGGGTTGTGCTGGGACTGTGGCACGCGTGGACGATCAAGTAGGCGGCAGAAACAGGAGGTGGCGCGGCACACCTCGGGCGGGGGTCGGAGACGGGAGCTGTCGCGCCCCTGCTGTTCGACCGAATGGAGCAAAGGCGGTAGCTCCTGTGGGTGGCTGACAAATGGGCCCCACCTCCCCTCTTTGTTTAATCAACTTTTTCTGATATTTTCCCACCAGCAACTCAACATTAAAGACTTGACTTCAACCCCAAGTCATAGTTTGAATTTGCTGAATTCAAATAGTTTGAATTCGGGTGTGAAATTTGGATGTGGTTTGATTATTTGAATTTGAAAAGGAGTTTGAATTCCCCACTTTGTATTGCCTCAAAAATATAGCAAACCAGCTCCAAAATATCAAACTTTTGGCATGGCTGCTCATTCAAAGGTGGAGAACACATTTGTGAACCCAAATTTTGAAATTTAGGGAATTGGAATTTGAAACTGAATTAAAAATTCAGATTAGAGGGCTTCTCTTTTTAATTCTAAACAAATATCAAAACTCCTCCAAATGAGCTGAAATTTGGAAGGGTGAATATTTGGACTATGAAGATCCAAGTTATGAATTTAGATCCCCATGTTTGGAAGTTTTGGGAAGTCTAAACCCTCACTTTGAACTTACCTCATTATAATTCAAAGTTTTAATTCTCCTCATTTTTCATAAGTGCACATGAGCAGAATTTTCTTGCTACCACTTTTGGGGATTTTACAAAAAACTTTGATTCCTAGTGATGATTCTTGTTCCTCATGTGATTTGATTTATGAACAATTATCCTCTTTAAGAAGTGCACACGCATCTACACTTGATAAACTTGAACTTGAAATTGAAAAGAACAAAGAGCTTGCTGCACTTAATGATAAAAATTTGAAAGATGCTTGTTGTTCTACAATTGATTTGCATTGTTCTTCATGTGATGATCTGAATAAGAAACTAAATGATGCTATGAATGAGATTTCTATTTTGAACAATGCTTTACGTGTGCATGAAGTTAAATATTGTTCAAATCGCAAACTAAAAGGAAAAACTTCATGTGAAAACTGCTTTGATCTGTCCAATAAACTTGATGACATGCATAGGACACTAGATCGGTTTTCTAATGCAAATAAGAACCTAAACTTGCTGCTGAATTCTTCCAAGTCTTGTAATGATAAAACTGGTTTAGGTTTTAATTCTCATGCTCATGCTAAGGCACACCCACCTAAAGTTGTAAAGTCATTAGGAAGCGGTTTGATTCAAACAGCTCCTAGACAAAAAGAGGTGATTTTCAAATCTGCAGCAGTACTGTCCCATTCGGGTTCTAATAAACATGTTGCTTGCTCATCTAGACATGATAATAAGGTTATTTTTCATTGTACCTACTGTGGTAGAGATGGTCATGTCATGGATTTTTGTTATAGACTAGCTAAACACGATAAGAAACAAAGAATACTTGCTAGATCACATAACAACCAAACAAAATCTGCTAGACCGAATGTTCGGAGCTTGCAACCTGCTGTAATGAGTCAAAAACTTGCTCCCGGACCTACTGTTTTTTGTGCTACATATAAAACATCTTCTAAGTCAGTAGTTGGGAACAAAAATTTTCGATGTTTGGCTCATAAACCTGCTGTACCTTCGCAGCTTTAGCGTGTTATTCCTGTTGGACGTCGTGTAACTCAGTACTGGATTCCTAAAAGTCTTTTAACTAACCCCAGTATTGAGTCATCGACGTATTCTGCTGCTGTGTAGGTTTCACGTTTGAGGAAGGAGAACATTTGGATTGTGGATTCAGGTTGCTCACGCCACATGACCGGTAACAAAGAATGGTTCTTCTCTCTCTGTTTTGTGTCACGTGTAGAAAATGTTACTTTCGCCGATAACTCTTCTACTCCCATAATTGCTAAAGGTTCGGTTAGAGTAAACAATCTCTACACTTTGAAAGATGTGGCACTTGTTAAAAATTTGAAATACAACTTGCTTTCGGTTTCACAATTGCTAGATGAAAATCTAGAGGTTAGCTTTGCTAAAAATTGCTGCAAGGTTGTAGATTCAAAAGGTGAGCTTTTGTTTAACATGTCTAGGTTTGGAAGAGTTTTTAAAGCTGATTTTGATTTGACAACTTCTAAGCATCGGTGTCTAGTTGCTAATGATACAAGGGATCTATATTTTTGGCATCGTAGACTTGGTCACATAGGCTTTGATCATCTCACTCGTGTTAGTGCTCTCGATCGCATACGTGGGCTGCCGAAGCTTAAAAAGGACAATGATATTGTGTGCTCTTCTTGTAGACATGCTAAGTTTGTTGCAGGTTCACATGCTCCTCTCACAATGACCATGACAGCTGAACCAGGACAACTTTTACATCTTGACACAGTAGGTCCGGCACGTGTTAAATCCTTCGAAGGTAAATGGTATGTGCTTGTGATTGTTGATGATTATTATTCCAGATATTCTTGGGTTTATTTTATGGCATCTAAGAATGAAGCTTTTAGTCATTTTAGAACTTTATTTCTTAGATTATCTATTGATCACCCAGGATCACTAAAAGCAATTAGAAGTGATAACGGAACTGAATTTAAAAACCAATCCTTTGATCACTTTTGTGCTGAAAATGGAATAGATCATCAATACTCTTCACCCTATGTACCACAACAAAATGGTGTCGTAGAAAGAAAGAACAGGACCTTAGTTGAGATGGCTAGGACTATGCTTGATGAATATCAAACTCCTAGGAAATTTTGGGCTGATGCAATTGCAACCGCTTGTTATGTCTCAAATCGTGTTTTCTTGCGTGCTAAGCTTGGAAAAACCCCATATGAGCTCCGGTTTGGACATAGGCCTAGTGTTACACACTTTAGGGTTTTTGGTTGCAAATGCTTTGTTAAGAAACATGGTAATCTTGATAAATTTGAAGCTAGATCTGTTGATGGCATGTTTCTTGGTTATCCATCTCATACTAGAGGCTACCGTGTGCTTTTACTTGACACTAACAAAATTGTGGAGACTTGCGAGGTTTCTTTTGATGAAGCTAGCCCAAGTACTAGCTCCGATATTGCAGGTCCGGATCCATATCCGCAGGGGGAGAGTATTTTTATTGAAGAAGATGAAGAAGTGGTGCTGCTGCCCGAAAACTTGGAAGTAAATAACGATCAAGCTGCTGATTTTGCACCACAACCAACACCAACAGTCACTACTGCTGGTTCGGACCTTCCTCAATCAACAAGCTCTCCTAATCAAAGGTCTGAACATGAAGAAGAAGGTGCTTGTGAAGTGTCTACTCCCCTCTGAGTACTCAAAAGTCATCCTCCACAACAAATCATTGGAAGCTTGCATGAACGAGTCACTCAGTCCAGGTTTTGCGATCCAAACTCTCATGCTCATTCTGCTTTTGTTGCTTCTTTTGAACCCAAGGATATATTACACGCACTCACTAATGAATCTTGGATTAATGCCATGCAAGAAGAGTTAGAAAATTTTAAAAGAAATAATGTTTGGAAACTTGTACCTCCACCTCAAGGTCACACATTAATTGGAACTAAATGGGTATTTAAAAATAAGCAAAGTGAGGATGGGGTTGTGGTTAGGAATAAAGCTAGGTTGGTTGCTCAAGGTTTCACTCAAATTGAAGGTCTAGATTTTGATGAAACATTTGCTCCTGTTGCTAGATTAGAAGCTATAAGAATTTTATTAGCGTTTGCTGCATCTAAAGGTTTCAAGTTATATCAAATGGATGTTAAAAGTGCTTTTCTTAATGGCTACATAGAGGAGGAGGTTTATGTTAAGCAGCCACCGGGTTTTGAAAATCCAAATTTTCCTAATCATGTTTACAAACTGTCCAAAGCCTTGTACGGTCTAAAACAAGCCCCTAGAGCATGGTATGATAGGTTAAAACATTCTTACTTGAAAAGGGGTTTACCATGGGCAAGGTTGATAAAACTCTTTTTGTACTTAAGCATGGCAATGACTCATTATTCGTTCAAGTGTATGTGGATGATATTATCTTTGGTTGTGCTTCTCATGATCTCGTGTCCAAGTTTTCAGCTATGATGAGTTCAGAATTTGAGATGAGTATGATGGGAGAACTCACATACTTTTTGGGGCTGCAAATCAAGCAAACAAAAGAAGGAACTTTTGTGCATCAAACTAAGTATACAAAGGACCTTCTTAAGCGCTTCAACATGGACAAATGCAAGCCTCTTCGGACACCAATGGGAACAGCAACAACACTTGAACTTGACGAAGATGGTGACCTGGTCGATAAAAAAGAATACAGAAGTATGATTGGATCACTTTTGTATCTCACGGCGTCAAGACCAGACATACAATTCAGCGTATGTCTTTGTGCACGTTTTCAAGCTTCTCCACGTGCTTCACATCGCCAAGCAGGTACCTACATGGAACTCAAGAATTTGGCATTTTTCTTCCTTCTTCCTCAACCGTTTCTTTGAAAGCTTTTTCGGATGCTGATTTTGGGGGTTGTAGGATTGATAGGAAAAGTACTTCGGGTGCTTGTCATTTTCTTGGTAATTCACTTGTTGCTTGGTCCTCTAGAAAACAAAGTTCAGTTGCACAATCCACGGCCGAATCTGAATATGTAGCTGCGGCTAGCGCTTGCTCACAAATTCTTTGGATTGTTCAAACACTTAAGGACTATGGGGTTGATTTAGATAGTGTTCCACTGTTTTGTGATAACACTAGTGCAATTTGTATTGCTAAAAACCCCGTGAAACACTCTAGAACTAAGCACATTGACATTAGGTATCACTTTCTTCGTGATAATGTTGAAAAAGGAAACATTGTGCTTCACCATGTCGATACCGAACAACAATTGGCTGATATTTTTACAAAACCTTTGGATTTCACTCATTTTAGTTTCATTCGTAGTGAAATAGGGGTTATGCATCCTCATGGCTTAAATTGAGGGGGAGTTTTTTGAAACTTTGAAAGTCTATGTGTGAATCTTAAACTAAAATAATACGAGCATAGTATTTCATACATATATGACTTTGTGATTCCTTTTACAGGCTGAAAGTTCTTACTACATTACTCATGTTATACATTTTGTAGTTTTTGCCATGACTAGTAATTGGAATAATTACTTACATTAAATCTGGTCATGATCGAACTTTCTTGCTGTTTTGAACTTGTTGCGTGCTCACAAGTGCTTTTAATCATAAAAAATTAATCAAGTGATCAGCTCACATGTTGAGTTTTCAAATAAAAAATTGAGAAAGGATCAAGAGAATATGCATGCATCGCACTTCTTCTTTTGAGATTGCTTATCAATGCACTAAGATATGAACTTGGAAGGAATTGTGTATGACTAAAACCATGTCCTTAAGCTTCTGATTGTCAAATGACATAGGCTTGGCTTGGTTGGTTAGAATAAGGCTGATGCGGCATATAATCTCTTGCAAATATCATATGATCATCTTTGTGCCTTAAATGATTATGAATAATAAAAATGCAGCAACAAGTGTCATGTTTTCAGGTTTTGAAATAGTTGAGTAAGGGAGATCATGACTTGCTTAAACTGAAAAATACATTTGATCTCTAGCATGGCTTACACTACTTTATGTATCTCATTGATGTGATAGTGTAAGTAACCTGATAGTATGACTTGGATGAGCTTTGTTTTGTATGTATATGTTATAATATGCTCATAAAATTTAAAAATTTCTCTTTTGAACCTTGCTGAATACATTGTCAAAGGGGGAGAAATATGTATAAGGAGAGATTATTTTACACTTTGAATATGTTATACACTTTCTTCCTTCTCTGATTTTAAAAAATGGGGAGAAATTAATAAAGGGGGGGAAATGAGTTTTCAAAGCTTTTCAAAACTTTTCATAAGCCAATGTTCGGATTTTAATTGGTGTTGCCAATGCATTCATCAAGGGGGAGATTGTGAGACCTATGTGTGCTGAATACATTGGCAATTAGGATAAAAGTTAGCATTAACATTCAAAGTTTTGAATATTGCCAAAACATTCTTCTGTGGCAAGGTCCGACAAGTTCTTTGTTAGGTCCGCCAAGTGTTGGCAAGGTCCGGAGAGCTCCTGCAAGGTCCGGAGAGCTTCTGTGAGCTCCGGAGCTTATTTTTAGGGAGCTCCCGTGAAGTTCAACTCGTAGAACTGCAGCGTCTTGTTTTTGCTTTTAACTCGCAATGTTTCAAACTTGCTTTATGGGAAGGTTTGCTTAGTATTAATTTGCTAAGTTTTTGGTGTGTTTTGGTGGTTATGGCTGTTATCATTTGATATGGTTTGCAACATGCTTATGTGACGTGCTCATGTAAGGTGTTGTGGTTTTCGAACTAATGTGAGTCAAGTCGAGGACTTGTGCTCGGAAGAATTGGTTGTTTATTCATGTGCAGGTGTTGCTTGAGTTCAAGACATGGCTGGTAACGGGATCCTTGGACTAGTCTCAGGGAGGAGATGAGGTTCCAACAACCAAGTTCGGGAGGAGTTGTGGTTGAGTTGATCGGGAGGTCGCGCAGCATGTTTGGATCAAGGGCAGTGCATATGAAGGTTGCGTGTACGTCGTTGGAAGGTGTTTGCACGTGTGCAAGGAGTGCATGGACGTGGCAACATTGTTCCAAGGCGTGATGAAGAGAAGTGGACGTAAAGAATTTGTCGGAAAGGTCCAACCGGCTGGATTGCGTACTCAGGCTGAGGCTGAGTCGGATATGACTCAAATATGGAAGATTTGAGTTGGTTATGATAGGATTTCGTGCTAGGCATGAAGTTGAGTTGTTTTAGAAATGTTTAGGACGTTCCTAAGGTGTTTGGAAGTCTGACGATTGCTTCTATCTGCGAATAGGAGAGTCCTGAGCAGTTATGGTAAGTTAGGATACGAGTCCAATTAGGGGTAGGAGTCCTAGATTGGATTGATTAGCCTGAGGGCTGGCTATAAAAGCAAGGGAGGCCAGAGCTCTCGTGGGTAGAGAACTTTGGGCTGTTCCTCTTGTGTTTCTATTGAATAAAGTTCATAGTTTCGAGGAGCTTTTGTGCCTTGTTCGTCCGATTTGTTTTTTGTCAAGTCTTTCTCGCCGAGTTTCTGGACAGACCGATGTTGCTTCGGTGTTTCGTTCATAACTCGAGTTTTACAGATCCGATTGACGTGATTCTTTTTGGGTTGTCTTCACAACTCAATTATCTATCATCTGTGAAATGTTCACGAGCTTCGGATCTGTAGTTTTTGAGATACCCGAGTTTCTTTGCAGCGTTGCAGATCTGTTTTATATCGGGTAGAACAGATTGATCTTCGTTTAATGTTGTGATCGTATCTCAAGTTTTACTTCGTGTTTTCAAGTGACTCTTGTTGAATTAGATTCATGACTTGATTCTCTACCTCTCTACTTGATTTTTCACGGTTGAACACGTTTGAAAACACTTGCACACATGGTTTCTTTAACCGATTGATTTTTTGCTGAGGGGTTTTTGTTGTTTCCGCTGCGAAAAGTTTTAATCTACCATTCACCCCCCTCTGGTAGCTTTTCACGTGCTCTTCGATCCTACAGAGGTAGAGGAGCTCTTGGCCTCACGGTCCTCCGAGGCCCGTGCGGTCTCGAGCTTCGTCGACCAGGCGGGGTCCGCCTTGGTCCCTCTTCGCTTCAGCCCGGTGAAGGCGCTGGCTCCTGCGCTGAAGGTGGCTGAAGTGATCCCCGCACTGGAGTCACTCAGCGCCAAGCTGAGCAGGCTGGACTCGGTGGTTGCCAGCGAGCTTGAGACAGAGGGACGGGGTCTGGCCCTGGAGGTTGCTACGCATGTGTTGACATGCTTCAGGAGCCGGGACCCTTCTTTCTCACTGGAGCCAGTGAGAGAGGGCCCTGCTGCGGAGCGGGAGGAGACCGCCAGGGCTGAAGTCGGGGATTTGGCCGCCCTTGTAGCCTCCAGGTTCCGGCGCGAGCCAGGGGGACCCTAGGGCTTGTTTCTTTCTTTTTATCGAGTCTGTAGTCCAGCTCATGGAGCCATGAATAAAGAGACTCTCTTGAATATTTGTGCCTGTGATGCTTTTTGTCTTCTTCTTGGTTTTGCCTGGCCGAGCCCTTAGCTCCGCAAGGTACTGCCAGCCACGTGGAGCCTTCGGAGCCCCCCCTCCTGGAGGGGGAGGTCCGGCTTCTGCCAGCCACGTGGCGGGTCCTGAGCCCCTCCTGAGGAGGCGGGAGCTCCGGTCCCGCTGGACACGTGGGGCCTTCAGGCCCCGCCCCTGTTGAAGGGGCGAGACCCGGACCTTCAGGTCCGGCGCTGGAGTAGTCGATGGCTCCTTGCCCCCCCAGCTCATGTAGCTCTGCTAGCTATAACCTGGAGGTCCTGCACACAGGTAGAGGAAACGTGATTCTCCTCGGGGGGGGGGGGGGTCCTCCCTTTCCCGTCTCTTAGTCTTATTCGGCTTATGGTCCTAGTCCGGTATACGGGACTTGGGCAATTCTGTGCGCGAGGCACCGGGGCTCCGGCTCCCTCCAAGGTCAGGGTACGATCGTCCGGCCCCTAGTACTGGACAGTACGCCGGGGAAGCAGAGTGCACAGGCTTTGGGTACGGAACCAGGCAAAGCGGCTGTACTCCCCTGGACCTCCGGAGGGTAGGGTGTGCACGCTTTGGGTACAGAGCCGGCTAAGTGGGATACGCACCCTGGACCCCCCATGCACGGCGCTGGCCTTTCCTGGAGGTGACCAACTGGCACCGCAACACCTGACTGGGGGAGGCCTGAGAGGCCCCCCTGGCCATCGGCAGGTGCCTCAAGTGCAACCGCCTTTGGTAGGATAGCAAATGCTGACTATGGATGAGCGCGGAAAAAAGGGGAGATAAATGTACGGTATAGAATACATAGAAAGCGCGGTCATAAAAACTAATATGTAATTTAAATGAGCACATGAGAGATAGAGCGAAGTAGAACAGGTTTCTGAGTAAATGCCCATAGGGGGAAGTCAGGATGTACATGGAGGCAACGACCCGCCTCATTAAGAAGGGAAGCAAGACTCTACACGCTTAGGGTCGGAACCAGGCCAAGCTGGACATAGTCCTGGACCGTCCCCTGAGACTTAGCTGCCCCAAGCGCTGTTCCTAGACTCTATGGGATTTATTACAGAAGGGTATGGCCCTGTTCTACTAACGCTCAGAAGGTAGGACTTACAGTGTTGTTCCATGCGAAGGGTTTGGGAACGGATCCCATCCTTGGTTGAAAGGCATGTGTACCTGGGACGGCAACTTTCGTGACTCGGAAGGGACCTTTTCGGCTGGGGGAGAGTTTATAGGTCCTTCGCGGGAAAGTGTGTGTCATGGCACCAGGTTGCCTTCTTGCAGGTCCCTGACGCGCTTGGTCCTTTGGCGGTAGTGCTAGAGCACCAGCTTAGGCCGTGCGTTGTGGGGTATCACCTGCAGCCAAGCCTCGCCGACGAGACCGTCATCTTCACACTGGAGCGGGTCCTGCGTGGCTTCTCCTAGGAGCCCTGGGGTACCCTCCCCTTCTGGCTAAGGCCTTCAAGAGGTAGGGGTACCCGGACCCTTCTTGGGAGACCCAAGGCGTCTTTCCCCTTCTGGGTAAGGCCGTCAAGAGGTTGACAGACCCTCGGCGGCCCCCAGGAGGTAGGGCCGAGGCACAGAGACGTGCACTCGGGTGAGGTCGTTATCTTCACGCTGGAGCGGGTCCTGCGCGGCTTCTCCCGGGAGCGCCGGGGTACCTACCCTCCCCTTCTGCCTAAGGCCTTCAAGAGGTTGGAGGTCCCGGACTCTTCTTGGGAGACCCAAGGCGTCTTTCCCCTTCTAGCTAAGGCCGTCAAGAGGTTGTCGGACCCCGGGCGGCCCCCAGGAGGTAAGGCCGAGGCACAAAGACGTGCATTCGGGTGGAGCTGGCCCGGTTCTGCACCGTCGGGGCTGGTGCTTGGGCTGCTGTGACTACTTGGAGCTTCTTCAAGGTTGACATCGCAGCAGTGCAGTCTCCACTGACTTTCCAGGGTAGCCGCAGTCGGCTACTGTCCCGGCTCGTCATCACCGGAGCTGGAGTCCTCACCGTTTTGCACCGTCTTTATGACGCGCTGAGGCTTCTGAAACCCCACCTGGTGGCCGACGCTGACTAAGGCGTCGACCTTCTGCTTGCCCTCCCTCTGAGGGAGGGGCAGAGCATCAGCTCTCAGTTGCCTCCCTTTGCGGAAGCGCTCTGTGAGCCTCTGGATGTCCCAGCACTCGGCAACAGTATGATTGCTGCTGCCATGCACGGGGCATAGCTCGCCTTGGTCACCATCTGGGGCTGGTAACTGTCGCTGCCCTTTGTCGGGGCGTGGCCCCCGAGCCCCACTGGGTGCTGCTGCAGCGGCAACGGGAGCCGCGTCCGGTGGCTTCATCTTGCCACCGCCCCGGTTCTTGATCTTCTTGCTGCTTCCATAGGAAGCAGCGCCAGATCCGGGCTGTCCTCCCGACCCGGAGGCCGGCAGGGAGTGCCAGTTCCGCCCTTCTGCTGCTCTGGCGCACTTGTCCGCCAGGCTGAAGAGCTCTGAGACGTCGCGGACCTCTCTGGTCGCGAGCTTCTCAAGCATCTTCTCGTCCCGGACACCCTGCCGGAACGATACCACCACAGAAGCACTTTGAATGTATGGGATGGTGTTCCGCACTTGGGAGAACCGCTGGATGATGGAGCGCAGCGACTCCCCAGGTTGTTGCTGGATGGCGTGGAGGTCGAGCTCCGTGCCAGGCCGGGTGTAGGAGCTGCTGAAGTTCACGGTGAACTGCCGGCAGAGCTCTCCCCAGGAGGTTATGGAGCCCTGGGGGAGGTTCATGAGCCAAGACCGGGCTGGGCCGGTCAAGGCGACGGGGAAGTAGTTGGCCATGACGGCCTCATCCCCTCCTGCGGCAAGTACGGCGGTGGAGTAGATCTGGAGGAACTCCGCCGGGTTGACGCTGCCATCGTACTTCTCGGGCAGGTGCGGCCGAAACTTGCGCGGCCACCTCGCGAAGCGAAGGTGGGGCGCCAAGGCTGCACATCCTACCCCTGTTGCCGCAGGGATTGGTGCCGCGAACGCTTGGTTCGCTGCTGGCACAGTGTACCCCGGTATGGGCAAGGCTGCGCCATAGGCCGGGGGCGCCGTTTGCATGGCATATGACCGTGGCACATTCTGCACAGCGTATGCCTGCGGCAGAGATCGCGTGGCGAAAGTCTGCTCTCCAGGCTGGGTCGAGGCTGACGTCACGCTGTCGCCAGCCTCCTGGTTGCGACGCCTTTCTCTACGTCGCTCGAGGTATACCCGAGCATCCTGGCCCAAGTGACACCGTTCCAGCTCTGTCCTCAGGTCCGTCGACTGGAGCCTGGTGGAGCTGGAATCCGCCGTCTGCTCATCAACCATTGGCGCGCGCGTCAGCGACACAGCCAGTTGGCCGGAGCGTCGTCCCCGCCGGAGTCAAGGGTTTGCGGCGGCGACGACGAGACGGTCTACCTCGTGAATCCACTGCTGGGTCACTGCCTGAGACGCGTCCCCAGCAGGCAGATTGTGCAGTAGTGCTCTTGCTGCAGCTAGCGCACCCCCGTGGGGTACGCCCAGCGCAGCTGAAGACCTGACGCTGGTTGGAGCCTGCATTGCTGGGGTCGGCGCTGCCAGAGCCGGCTGCTGGCTCCCAGCTTGCGCCGACACACTCCGTCCTGAGTGTGTCGACATGTACTCCCCCCTGGTCACGGTTCGCCGCGAACGCGGGGAAGGAGAGTTTGCCACTGAAGGAAGCTTGGTCATCTTCGTCGGCAGAAACTCGTCGCGCAAGGGAAAAGACCCCCTACCTGGCGTGCTAAATGTCGAAGTGTGCGGTCGACACTTCCCCCGGGCCTGCACTGGGCAGCCTGCGGAGGTTCTTTTTTCGGTGGGGCTAGTCGCTTGCGGAGAGCTTGAGCGTATGGACGAGTTAGGAAGAGCATGACACGGTGAGTTTTACGTGGTTCAGGCCACCGGAGCGTAAAACCCTACGTCCACGGCGAGCTATGGAGCTCGCTGTATTGCTTGTTGCTCAGAACCGGAGTCCTGAGCTTGGGGATGACTGAAGTCTATCGTATGAGTTGCGGGAGTGCGAACCCTTGCTAACGTTGCCTACCTGAGCCTTTTATAGTCCAAGTCTCATGTGGCTTACAAGGGGGGGCCCGGGACCCGACAGGTGATCCCGGGGAGATTGCCTGTAGACTATCGTATCCGTAGTTATGTCGGTTGTTGTCTCTGGCGAAGGCTTCCGAGTCTTCGTCTTGCCGCCCTGCCCATGCCGCATGCTAGTCGTAGTGGTTGATGACGGCGGGGGTGGCATGGGATGTCTTGTCGCTGCGTTTATTGGCTGGCAGGCTCTGACACCGCGCGCCAGCCTATGATGCGACTGGGCGCAACGGCACCTGACAGAGGTGTGCTCCGCATCTCCGCGTCTTGGGAAGGCGCGGGCCTTGAATACCTTGTACGGGCAAGGTATGGGGCGACTTTACGCCCGCTGCCTACCGCTCGGGGCCAGGCAGCGTTCTTCTGCTAGACACATGGCGGGCCCGGAGCCTTCCTCAGGGGAGAGGGGGGTCCGGCCCCGCAGGACACGTGGAGCCTCCGGACCTCTCCCCGCGGACGGGGAGGTCCGGCTTCTGTCGGCCACATGGCAAGCCCGGAGCTCTCCTCTGATAAGAGGGAGGTCCGGCCCTGCTTGGCACGTGGCGCCTTCGGACCTCTCTCCCGCGGAGGGGGGAGGTCCAGCATCTGTATGTCACGTGGTGGGCCCGGAGCTTTCATCTGAGGAGAGGGAGGTCCGGCCCCGCCGGACGCGTGGCGCCTTCGAAGCTCTCCCTGCGGAGAAGGGCGAGTTCCTTAGGCATTTTCCCCTGTGCGCGGGGGTACCCCATATCGCGGGTACCGACACCGCTCCACCTGGCTCCCATCGGCGGACCTGAGGTCGGAGCTGGAACGATGCCACTTGGGCAAAGATGCCCGAGTGGCCATCGAGCGATGACGAGAAAGGCGTCGCAACCAAGAGGCCGGCGACAGCATGTCGACCGCCTCAACCCATCCAGGGCCGCAGATGTTCGCCACGCGATCTCTGCCCCAGGCGTACGCCGCGCAGCATATGCCCTGCCATGCAAATGGTGCCCCCGGTCTATGGCACAGCCTTGCCCATACCGGGGTATACGGTGCCTGCAGCGAACCAAACGTTTGCGGCACCAACACCTGCAGCAACAGGAGCAGGATGTGCGGCCCTGGCGCGACACCTCCGCTTCACAAAGTGGCCGCGCAAGTTCCGGCCGCACCTGCCCAAGAAGTAAGAAGGCAGCGTCAACCCGGCGGAGATCCTTCAGATCTACTCCACCGCTATTCTTGCTGCAGGAGTGGACGAGGTTGTTGGCCAACTACTTCCCCGTCGCCTTGACCGGCCCAGCCCAGTCTTGGCTCATGAATCTTCCCCAGGGGTCCATAACCTCCTGGGGCGAGCTCTGCCGGCAGTTCACTGCTAACTTCGGCAGCTCCTACACCTGGCCTGGCACGGAGCTCGACCTCCATGCCATCCAGCAACAGCCTGGAGAGACACTGCGCTCCTTCATCCAGCGGTTCTCCACGGTACGGAACACCATCCCGCATATCCAAAATGCTTCTGTGGTCGTGGCGTTCCGGCAGGGTGTACAGGACGAGAAGATGCTTGAGAAGCTCGTGACCAGAGAGGTTCGCGACGTCTCAGAGCTCTTCAGCCGGGCAGACAAGTGCGCCAGGGCAGCAGAAGGGCGGAACTGGCACTCACTGCCAGCCTCTGAGTCAGGAGGACAGCACGGATCTGGTGCTGCTTCCCATGGAAGCGGCAAGAAGATCAAGAACCGGGGCGGGGGCAAGATGAAGCTACTGACCGCGGCTCCCGTTGCTGCAGCAGCAGCACCTAGTGGAGCTCGGGGGCCACGCCCCGACAAGAGGCAGCGACAGTCACCAGCTCCAGATGGTGACCAAGGCGAGCCACGCCCCGTGCACGACACCAGCATCCATACTGCTGCTGAGTGCCGGGAGATTCAGAAGCTCGCGGAGCGCTTCCACAAGGGGAAGCAACTGCGTGCTGACGCCCCTCCCTTCCGTCAAAGGGAGGGAAAACAGAAGGTCGACACTCAAGACAACGCCAACCACCAAGCTGAGTTCCAGGAGCCTCAGCGCGCCGTGAAGGCGGTACGCAACCATGAGGACTCCAGCTCCAGCGATGACGAGCGCTGGAAGATGCTCTACGTCATCTACGGCAGGTCCGCTGACCCCTCGTCCCAAAGCGCGGTTAAGACTTTGCGCCGAGCGGTAGCGTCGGTGGCTCCTCTCCCAAGTGCGGCGCCGCACCTCAAGTGGATGGGAACCCCCATCAGCTTCGATGCCACCGACTGCCCCAGGAACATGGCTGGGGCCGGCCAACTACCTCTCTTGATAGCACCCACCATCGCCAACATGAGGATGTACCACATTCTGGTAGATGGTGGGGCTGGGCTGAACCTCATCAGCCGCGCAGCTTTCCAGAAGCTGCAGATCCCGATGGCCAAGCTCACCCCATCGAGCCCGTTCTCAGGGGTAGGGCCGGGATAAGTCATTCCCTACGGCAACATCAGCCTTCCGGTGACCTTTGGGGCACCGGACAGCTATCGAACAGAGTACATTCTGTTCGACGTAGCGGAGATCGACCTCCCCTTCAACGCCATAATTGGCAGGCCAGCCCTGTATTGATTCATGGCAGTAGCCCACTACGGCTACCTTGTCTTGAAGATGCCTACACCAACAGGCATCCTCAAGATTCGTGGAGACCGCGCTGCTGCAGTGTCAGCCTTGGAGAAGCTCCAGGCACTTGCAACAGTTCGAGCACCAGCCCCTGGCAGTGCAGAACCGGACCGGCTCCACCCGAGTGCACGCCACCGTGCTTCTACCGCACCACCCCGCGTGCAACCCCTTGACGACGGCGACGTCCCCCTGAAGGTCATCCAAGTCGGCGCCGATGCTGCCCAGACCACCCGGGTAGCCGGGGGCCTAGACAGCAAATAGGAAGGCGCGCTCATCACCTTCCTCCGGCACAACGTTGACGTGTTTGCATGGCAGCCATCGCAGATGCCGGGGATCCCTAGGGAGGTGATTGAGCACCACCTGAAGATCTTCCCCGACGCCCGGCCAGTCCAACAGAAGCCTCGCAAGCAGTTCATCGAGCGGCAGAACTTCATCCGAGAGGAAATCAAGAAGCTGCTGGACGCTGGCTTCATACGGGAAGTCCACCACCCCCGGTGGTTGGCGAACCCCATCGTCGCCCCGAAGGCCGGCGGGAAGCTCCGGATGTGCATCGACTACACCAGTCTCAATAAGGCATGTCCCAAAGATCCATTCCCTCTCCCTAGAATAGATCAAATAGTAGACTTGACATCAGGCTGTGATATGCTTTGCTTCCTAGGCGCCTACTCGGGTTTCCATCAGATCCCTATGTCTAGAGAAGATGAAGAGCACACTTCCTTCATCGCAGTAGACGGCCTGTATTGTTATGTCTCTGTCGGTACCCTCGATATGGGGTATCCTTGCGCACAGGGGAAATTGCCTAAGGATCTCGCCCTTCTCCGCAGGGAGAGCTCCGAAGGCACCACGTGTCCAGCGGGGACGGACCTCCCTCTCCTCAGAGGAGAGCTCCGGGCCCGCCACGTGGCCAAAAGCAGCCGGACCTCCCCCCTCCGCGGGGAGAGCTCCGAAGGCGCCACGTGTCCGGCGGGGCCGGACCTCCCTCTCCTCAGAGGAGAGCTCCGGGCCCGCCACATGGCCAACAGAAGCCGGACCTCCCCCCTCCGCGGGGAGAGGTCCGAAGGCTCCACGTGTCCCGCGGGGCCGGACCTCCCTCTCCTCAGAGGAGAGCTCCGGGCCCGCCACGTGGCCAGCAGGACGGCACTGCCTGCCCCCACGCGGTAGGCAGCAGGCGTAAAGATGCACCGTACCTTGCCCGTACAAGGTATTCAAGGCCCACGCCTTCCCAAGACGCGAAGACGCGGAGCACGCCTCTGTCAGGTGCTGTTGCACCCAGTCACATCGCAGACTGGCGCGCCGTGTCAGAACCTGCCAGCCAATAAACAAAGTGACAAGACATCCCCTGCCGCCCCCGCCGTCATCAACCACTACGACTAGCATGCGGCATGGGCAGGGCGGCAGAACGAAGACTCGGAAGCCTCCGCCAGAGACAACTACCGACATAACTGCGGATACGATAGTCGGCAGGCAATCTCCCCGGGACCACCTGTCGGGTCCCGGGCCCCCCTTGTAAGCCACACGAGCCTTGGACTATAAAAGGCTCGGGTAGGCAACGTTAGCAAGGGTTCGCATCCCAGTAACTCGCACCCTAGACATCACTCACCCTCAAGCTCAGGACTCCGTTTCTGAGCAACAAGCAATACAGCGAGCACCTCTGCTCACCATGGACGTAGGGTTTTACGCTCCAGCGGCCTGAACCACGTAAAACTCGCTGTGTCAAGCTTCTCCCTCACTCGTCCCTAACGCTTAAGCTCTCCGCAAGTGACTAGCCCCTCCGAAAAAAAACCTCCGCGGGCTGCCCAGAGCAGGTCTGGGGGAAGTGTCGACCACACACTTCGACATTTGGCGTGCCAGGTAGGGGGATTTTCCCTTGCGCGACGAGCTTTTTGCCGACGAAGATGACCAAGCTTCCTTCAGCGGCAAGCTCTCCTCCCCCGCGTTCACGATGGACCGTGACTAGTGGGGAATACGTGTCGACACACTCAGGACGGAGTGTGTCGGCGCAAGATGGAAGCCAGCAGCCGACTCCGGCAATGCAGGCTCCAGCCAGCGTGAGATCTTTGGCAGCGCTGAGCTTTCCCCATGGGAGCGCGCTAGCTGCAGCAAGGGCGCTACTGCGCAATCCACCTGCTGGGGACGCGCCTCAGGCAGCGACCCAGCAGTGGATTCACGAAGTAGACCGTCTTGTCGTCGCCGCCGCAAACCCTCGACTTCGGCAGGGATGATGTCCTGGCCAACCGGCTGTGTCGCTGATGCGCACGCCAATGGTTGACGGGCAGACGGCGGACTCCAGCTCCACCAGGCTCCCATCGATGGATCTGAGGACAGAGCTGGAATGGTGTCACATGGGCCAGGATGCCCGGGTGTACCTCGAGCGACGTCGAGAGAGGCGTCGCAACCAAGAGGCCGGCGACAGTATGACGTCTGCCTCGACCCTGCCTGAGGCGCAGACTTTCGCCACGCGAACTCTGCCCCAGGCGTACGCCACGCAGCATATGCCAGCCGTATGCCCTGCAAACGGCGCCCCCGGTCTATGGCGCAGCCTTGCCCATACCGGGGTACACAGTGCCAGCACCGAACCAAGCGTTCGCGGCACCAACGCCGGCAGCAACAGGAGCAGGATGTGCGGCCCTAGTGCCCCACCTTCGCTTCGCGAGGTGGCCGCGCAAGTTTCGGCCGCACCTGCCCAAGAAGTACGATGGCAGCGTCAACCCGGCGGAGTTCCTCCAGATCTACTCCACCGCCGTACTTGCCGCAGGAGGGGATGATGCCGTCATGGCCAACTACTTCCCCGTCGCCTTGACCGGCCCAGCCCGGTCTTGGATCATGAACCTCCCCCAGGGCTCCATAACCTCCTGGGGAGAGCTCTGCCGGCAGTTCACCGCGAACTTCGGCAGCTCCTACACCCGGCCTGGCACGGAGCTCGACCTCCACGCCATCCAGCAACAACCTGGGGAGTCACTGCGCTCCTTCATCCAGCGGTTCTCCCAAGTGCGGAACACCATCCCACACATTCAAAGTGCTTCTGTGGTGGTAGCGTTCCGGCAGGGTGTCCGGGACGAGAAGATGCTTGAGAAGCTCGCGACCAGAGAGGTCCGCGACGTCTCAGAGCTCTTCAGCCTGGCGGACAAGTGCGCCAGAGCAGCAGAAGGGCGGAACTGGCACTCCCTGCCAGCCTCCGGGTCGGGAGTACAGCCCAGATCTGGCGCTGCTTCCTATGGAAGCAGCAAGAAGATCAAGAACCGGGGCGGTGGCAAGATGAAGCCACCGGCCGCGGCTCCCGTTGCCGCCGCAGCAGCACCCAGTGGGGCTCGGGAGCCGCGCCCCGACAAAGGGCAGCGACAGTCACCAGCCCCAGATGGTGACCAAGGCGAGCTATGCCCCGTGCATGGCAGCAGCAATCATACTGTTGCCGAGTGCTGGGACATCCAGAGGCTTGCAGAGCGCTTCCGCAAAGGGAGGCAACTGAGAGCTGATGCTCTGCCCCTCCCTCAGAGGGAGGGCAAGCAGAAGGTCGACGCCTTAGTCAGCGTCGGCCACCAGGTGGGGTTTCAGGAGCCTCAGCGCGTCATAAAGACGGTGCACAACGGTGAGGACTCCAGCTCCGGTGATGACGAGCCGGGACAGTAGCCGACTGCGGCTACCCTGGAAAGTCAGTGGAGACTGCACTGCTGCGATGTCAACCTTGAAGAAGCTCCAAGTAGTCACAGCAGCCCATGCACCAGCCCCGACGGTGCAGAACCGGGCCAGCACCACCCGAATGCACGTCTTTGTGCCTCGGCCTTACCTCCTGAGGCCGCCCGGGGTCCGACAACCTCTTGACGGCCTTAGCCAGAAGGGGAAAGACGCCTTGGGTCTCCCAAGAAGAGTCCGGGACCTCCAACCTCTTGAAGGCCTTAGGCAGAAGGGGAGGGTAGGTACCCCGGCGCTCCCAGGAGAAGCCGCGCAGGACCCGCTCCAGCGCGAAGATAACGACCTCACCTGAGTGCACGTCTCTGTGCCTCGGCCCGCCACGTGTCCAGCAGAACAGCGCTGCCTGCCCCCGAGCGGTAGGCAGCGGGCGTAAAGACGCCCCATACCTTGCCCGTACAAGGTATTCAAGGCCCGCGCCTTCCCAAGACGCGGAGACGCGGAGCACGCCTCTGTCAGGTGCCGTTGCGCACAGTCGCATCACAGACTGGCGCGTGGTGTCAGAGCCTGCCAGCCAATAAACGCAGCAACAAGACATCCCATGCCGCCCGCGCCGTCATCAACCACTACGACTAGCATGCGACATGGGCAGGGCTGCAGGACGGAGACTCAGAAGCCTTCGCCAGAGACAACTACCGGCATAACTGACACGACCCCAAGGTCCTGTCGGGCCAGGATCACGCTGAGGGGTGCTGCGTTGCACAGCACTGTATAACACACGTCAAAGGTACAAAGCGGAAGCGGAAATTTTATTACATAAACAAGTTTATGAACATGTTTACATCAAAAAAGTTTAGTCCACACTCGTGGGCGTAGACTAAGCATCAAGTGCACGTTCAGCCCTTGAACGTGTCCTTGCTAGCACACACGCACACTAACTCTGCGGCGTGCACGACTCCCACTCGACGGGGTTCCCCTCCTGGGGTTACGTCTCCTCTTCGGGAGTCCCTTCCTCATAGAACCCTGCAAAAGCTTCAAACACAAGCAGTGAGCACGAAGGCTCAGCAAGTCTGACCCGTCTCACCTAAACATGGAACTTCTACATGAGGGTAATGGGTTACATGAGGTAAAAATCATTTGCAAGGACTCGCTTAATTAGTAGAACCTTACTTTCAAGTTTTAGCAGCAGGTTGTGGAGAACCTTACGCGAAGGTACATGAGAGAGCCGCAATCAAACAAGAAACGCCTTTCTCTCATGTACTTTGCCCAAAGTTGAAAAGAACTTTAGTTAGCTCTAAGCTACAGCATATCATTAACAATCAATGTCCATCTTTCAATCAGCAACATTTTAACATGTAACTAGCCTGTTCATTCTATGTCACGGTACAGTGAACATGTGGTACTCACTGACCGTGAGGGACGGCGATTATAATCGATTTACACCTGCAGGGTTACCCGAACAACCCGTCACGTACGCCCGTACTCGATGTTGCCTACAACAACCATCACGGATGCCGTACGTAACTACCTTTCACCCGTCAGCCAAATATTGAACCGGTCCCATCGTCCCGAGCAAGAGGTCTCTGCACGCGCATCTCTGTGCCGCCAGCCGATTTACACATCGAGCTCTCAACCTACCTACTGAACGACGGGCAATGCCTCAATACCCAGCTACCCGAGTTACATCAGTTTCCCGGTTCCCATATAGCCGGTAGGTCTTCGGTACTGTTCTAAATTGTTCAACAGGCCCGCACACGGCTCGGTCCTCAATCGACACAAGCGGAGCTATAGCACACAGGCCCCAAAGTCCTGCTGCCCTTACTCTCCGCTCGGTCTCATCTTTCTTGCCATGTATATCATGTGCTATCTCTACCCGAGCAATGTGCCTCTAGCCTATTCTCGCAAGTAGTTCCAACTACTCGACTTGTACCGAATCCTACTCTATCCTAGCAATGCAGTGGCTAACTAGGTTTTCAATCCTAAACCCAACCCATGGTTTTCTTGGCTATGCAGTTGGGTTTCCAATCAAGACTCTAATGCAAAGAACAATATTCAAAGATGTGCTCAAAACAATAAACATTTGTAAAAAGGTTAATGCAAACCGGAGCTTGCCTTGCTGCTCTTGGTCGTAGGCTAGCTGCTCCTCCGGAGTAACGAAGTCTAGGACTTCGGGTTCCTCCTCGACCTTAGCGACTACATGATATAAGACATACATGTATTAATTTAAATGCAGTTATTAAGTTTGAACTTGTGAAGCTTATAACCTTTGCTAGACAGACCTAATGACTGTGAAACTTTTACTGTGGCTTGGTTACAACCTAAACAGAGACTTGGTCAAGTTTTAGTTGCAGCAAAGCTCAATTGAGCCCTCCACAATTAATTATGTCCTTGACCTTAATTAAAGGCTTTTAGAGTGTTCTAAGGACTTTCATGAAACAAACTATGAATTTCTGAAAACTAGATTTTTAGACGGTTCTAATGGAGTTGGTCTCACTTAATTTGGGGGTTCCTAACTAAAGATATGAGCCAAACAATTTCAGAGAAATTTCTGAAAATGTTTCTGAACATTTTCTATTTTCTTTGGAACAGTTTCACTAATCACACCATTAGGTGGATTAAATGAGCTCAAATGGATCTGAAATTTTTATGGTAGCTCAAGGATATTTTGGTGAACATCTCAGTAAAATTTCAGGATTTTCCTCCAAAGGATTCTCCAGTTAAAATTCCTAACAGTTTAAATTTTGAGGAATTAATTCTGGAGAAATAAGGAATTTCATGAAGTGAAACTTAATTTTCTGGAAAGTACTCAGAGAGCTGAATCTAGCAAAATTTGGTTCACTCAATTTGGAGCTTTCTAGCCAAAGTTATGAGGATTTGAAGTTTGAAGGAGATCTGAAAATCGGGGAAAAGATTAAACTCGCGTGTGGGCCCAGGGGACACGCGTCGCACGCCTAGGCGATGGCACATCGCGGCCCACAAGGATTTTGCGCGCCAGCACACCTCATCCCGGCCACAGCCGGATCCCGATTCAAAATATCTCCCGCTGACAGCTGGGGTCCACCCCCTTCTTCAACCTCGCGACACCCGCGCCCCGCCGCCGAGGGATCTCGCCGGAGAGCTCGCCGCCGGCTGCTGTACAGGTCCAAAATTCTCGATTCTGGCCGCCCCTGCCTACTTTTACTCGGGGAATAGGATCCGAGGGTCAGCTGCTCATGACAACGGCCGGAGCATGGTCGGCGACGAGCCGCCACCTCGGAATGACTTCGGCCATGTCGACTGACTTCTCTAGCACCTCAGCTACTTGGGAAATCGGTCGGGGAGCATCAGTGGACCACAGAGAAGGTCGACATGAGCTCGAGGCAGCTCGGGGAAGGCCCGAAATAGGTCCTCACCGTGCGCCCGATGCCGCCCGTTCGTTCCGCCATTAGTAGACCTCAAATTACGCCGGGCACAGAGGTTCTCCGGCCCAGAGTTGTGAAGGCAACTTGTGCATTACCGTGTGTAGCTCGTGTGAGAGCGGCCTGAGGCCCTCTAATCCTTTCTAGAGCACAAATTAAACAGAATCGTACCCGAAGGTCGTTCTGCACACAGAAAGGGGAAAAGTGGAAATTCGCCGCCGGTGAGCAACCACTCGAGCTGTGGCTCGGGGATGAGTAGCACCGGTCACCCGCGCGTCCAAGGGTGCCTTGGCTCGGGCGTGACAATGCCCTGGTTGGGCTGTCCACGAGAGCCCGAGGTGTGGCGGTTCCAAGTTCCGAGTTTGATCTTTCGGCACAGCCGATATCAATCAGTTTCAACCGAATTCTAGCAACGGGGAGGACGGAGGAAGGTCTTTAGTACCTTGCTGGGGCTCTGGAGTGGACGGAGGAAGCTGCGATCGGCGTTCTCCGATCAAGTCCGAGCTGCGGAAGTTTTCGGCCGGCGCTGAGTTCTTGCGGGGAAGAACGGCGGTACCTCGGCCGAGGAGGGGGGCAGGCGCCTTAAGAAGGCTCTGCACCGCCTCACGCCCGCGCGTGGGCAAGCAGCTGGTGGCGCGGCGGCTGGCCTCGGTGGCGATCACCGCTGCGGCTCGGCGACCCGAGTGAAAAAGTCTCAGTCGGTTTGATCTGAGCAGTGGCTGACATGTGGGTCCCACCTCCAGTTTTAACCTCTGAAATTTACTCCTAATCACTGTTGTAAACAGTGAACCCCATACTACCCTTGGCAATTCAAATTATTCACCCATGAGCCATTTGAATTGATCAAAGTTCAAATGAGGTTTGGTTTGAATGAATTTCAGCACAAGTTCAGTTTGAAATTCAAATAAAGTTTGAATCTCTCCCCCTTAGCTCATGTCAAGATCAACTCCAAATGGAGTGAAAATTGGTGTGTGAGCTCACAAAAATGTGCTGAGTAAGAATATGCCTTCCACTTTTAAATTCATGGGATAAAAACAGTTTGAATTTGAATATGGTTTCAAACTGCCCTCTTCCTATCTATACCCAAAATGACCTCAAAAAGGTATTGAATTTGGGTGAAACTTGGCATGGACATCCTTAGCAAAGTGTAGGAGTTTTCATATGTCCAGCCCATCTATATCACATGTGGGAAATACCACTTTTGCAATGTATAAGTTTGTTCTCTAATGAGCATGTTGATAATTGTTACTTGCTCTTCATTTGTGTTCATCATTCTTCTTCAAATGAGGTGTGTGGTGATGAACACTGCAAATGTGTGTCAAAAACTGAGGCCCTTACATTCCTCCCCCCTTAAAAGAATCTCGTCCCGAGATTAAAAGGTGAAAATGAGAGAGAGGACGGTGGAAAATTACCGGATATGCGACGTGAAAAATTTAGGGTAGTTAGTGCGAAGGAATTCTTCGCTCTCCCTTGTCTCTTCGTCCATGGAGTGATTACTCCATAGAACCTTGTAGAACCACAACGTACGGTTGCGTGTGGTTCGGGCCTTTTATTCAATAATCTGCACCGGTTCCTCCCGATAGGTGAGATCCGGTTGCAGTTCTTCAATGTCTTCCAGCTGAACGGTAGTTGATAGCTTGAGACACTTCCTCAGCTGGGAAATATGAAAGACGTTGTGTACACCGGAAAGTGCTTCTGGTAATTTCAACCGGTATGCCACTGATCCACATCTTTCGGTAATCTGGAATGGACCGATGAATCGGGGTGCCAACTTTCCTCTCACCCCAAATCTGTTTACGCCCTTCATTGGAGACACCCGTAGATATACGTGATCTCCAACTTCGAATTGTAATGGGCACCTTCTCCGGTCCGCATACTGTTTCTGACGGGATTGAGCGGCTTTTAGGTTCGCTTGAATTAGTCAAACCTTTTCTTCCGCGTTGTTGACAAGGTCAATCCCGAAGGTAACCCTTTCGCCAGACTCACACCAGTTCAATGGTGTGCGGCATTTCCTACCGTATAGCGCCTCGTAAGGTGCCATCTTGATGCTGGCTTGGTACCCATTATTGTACGAGAATTCAGCTAACGGCAAGTGATCATCCCAATTCTTGCCGTGGTCGATAGCGCAAGCTCGTAGCATGTCTTCTAAAATTTGGTTTACCCGCTCCATTTGCCCATCCGTCTGCGGGTGGTAGGCTGAACTATGGATCAGCTTCGTCCCCAAGGCAGCGTGTAGCTGCTCCCAAAAACGGGACACAAATAAAGTGCCCCGATCCGATATGATAGTACGGGGTACGCCGTACAAGCATAGGATCCGTGAGATGTACAGTTCAGCGTACTTCTTGGCGTTGTAGTTGGTGTTGACCGGGATGAAATGGGCAACTTTGGTGAGCCGATCGACGATCACCCACACTGAATCATGTTTCTGTAAGGTGGTGGGTAAACCGACGACGAAATCCATGCTCATGTCCTCCCACTTCCAGGCAGGAATGCCCAGTGGTTGCAGCAGTCCCGGTTTCCGCATATGATCTGCCTTCACCCTTCGGCATGTATCACACTCGGACACGTATTTTGCAACCTCGCGCTTCATCCGTGTCCACCAAAACTTTCTTCTGAGTTCTTGATACATCTTGTTGCTGCCGGGGTGAATAGAAAACTTTGATGAGTGAGCCTCATCAAAGATTTTCTTCCGTAATTCCGGTTTACGGGGTACGACGATCCGGTCCTTGAACCACAGAACGCCGTCTCCGTCCTTCCAGAAACATTTTAACTCCCCACTGTCTACACGTCTCCGTAAATGTGACATGCCCTTGTCATTCTTCTGGGCTGCCGCTATCTCTTCACGGATGGTGGGGATCAAAGCTAGGTTGTAGAGAGCTCCGTGTGGAATCACATGTAATGGTGGTTCGCTCTCTTCCAACGGTGTGATGGTCAGATTATTGACGTGTGACTTGCGGCTCAGCGCATCTGCCACTACGTTTGCCTTGCCCGGATGATAATGGATTTCTATCTCGTAATCCTTTATCAGTTCTAACCATCTTCGTTGCCTCATGTTCAACTCCTCCTGAGTGAATATGTACTTGAGGCTTTTGTGGTCGGTATATAAATGTACGAGGTTACCGAGTAGGTAGTGCCTCCACATTTTGAGTGCGAGTACCACGGCAGCGAGCTCCAAGTCGTGAGTTGGATAATTCTGCTCATGGTTCCTAAGCTGCCGTGATCCATACGCGACCACTCTTCGGTCTTGCATCAGCACACATCCGAGCCCAATGCCGGATGCATCGCAGTACACATCGAACGGTTTTGTTGTGTCTGGCTGTGCCAAAACCGGTGCTGATGTCAGGTGCTTGACTAAAGCCTTGAATGCTGCTTCACATGTTGGACTCCAAACATATTTGGTAGCCTTCTTCAGCAGCTCTGTCATTGGCTTGGCAATCTTCGAGAAGTTCGGAATGAACCTCCGATAATACCCCGCGAGTCCGAGGAAACTCCGTACCTCGTGAACAGTTCTCGGGGACTTCCAATTCAGCACTTGAGTGATCTTGCTCGGGTTCACAGTGATACCTTCCGCTGAGATGATATGCCCGAGGAAAGGCACCTGCGATATCCAAAACTCGCATTTGCTGAATTTTGCGTATAACTTGTGATCCCGCAGCCGTTGCAAGACTATACGCAGATGTTTCTTGTGATCTTCCTCCGACTTGGAATATACCAGGATGTCGTCGATGAAGACCACGACAAACTTGTCCAGCTCCGGCATGAATACCGAGTTCATCAAGTACATGAAGTGAGCTGGAGCATTGGTGAGGCCGAAGGACATAACTAGGTACTCATAAAATCCGTACCTCGTCGAGAAAGCCGTCTTCGGAATGTCCTCAGCCCTTATCTTAATCTGATGGTACCCGGATCTTAAATCCATCTTGGAAAAGATCTTTGCTTCGACCAACTGATCAAACAACATGTCGATCCGTGGCAACGGGTACTTGTTCTTGATGGTTACGGCATTTAATGGACGATAGTCCACGCAAAGCCGCAACGTCTCATCCTTCTTCTTGACAAATAATGCCGAACAGCCCCATGGTGAGGAGCTCGGCCTAATAAAACCCTTCTCCAGAAGATCCGTGAGCTGAGTCTTCAGTTCAGCCAACTCCTTGGGCGCCATCTTGTACGGCCTTCGGGATATTGGCATGGTTCCCGGTGCAAGTTCAATTTTGAACTCCACCTCTCTATCGGGTGGCATCCCCGGCAAATCGTCCGGGAATACATCAGGGAACTCTCGGACCACTGGAATGTCTTCCAATCTGATGGTTGTGGCTTGATAGACACTTGGAAGTTTTATTTCTGGACTGTCCAGAAATAATGAGTGAGAACCGTGCACTTCTGAGTTTAAGTGCACGACTCGAAGGACGGTGTCTAAAACAGCGCCGTGGCGGGTTAACCACGACATCCCTAGGATGACATCGACCTTCTGTCCCTCTAAGATAATGAGAGACGTAGGGTACACTCTACCTGCTAAGCATAATGGTGCTTTGGAGACCATTACGCTTGCTGAAATCTTCCCACCCGGTGAACAAATTAAATATGGACTATCGGTGGGTAGTATTGGCAAACTGTGTTTAGCAATGAAAGCTTGGCTAATAAAATTATGCGTGGCGCCTGAATCAAACAGTACTATAGCGGGATGCTGGTGGAGTTGGAACATACCCGCAAGGATTGGCTCGCCCTCCGGCACGTCCTCAATGGCAAGCTGGTGGACAGTGCCGGGTCTAGGGTTTGCCCGCCGCGCATTAGTAGGGTTCCGGGGTTGATTCCTCCCCGGAAACTGTGGTGCCACTCCGCCGCCTTGCCTCTCCGGGCAACTGCTCGTGAAGTGTCCTGGACGACCACACTTGTAACATGTGGCTGCTGCTGGTGGAGTACTCGGTGGACGAAAGCCCAGCATGTGTTGCGGAGGTGCAAACGCACGCGGCATCGCCCGCTGCTGCTGTTGTTGTTGCGGTGGTGCTGGCAGTGCCGGCCGGAATGCCGGTGAAGAGTACGGCCGACTGCGGAACGGCATCGACCGCTGTGGTGGTTGCCAGCGTGGACCTGATGGTGGGCGATTCACCATCCGAAACTTCTGAGAAGGACCGCCTCCTTCTCCACTGCTCTGCGGCGCGCTTCGCTTTCTCTCCGCCGCCGCTAACTGCTTGCCGGAGTCCTCCTGAACAATCGCAGCATCAATGATGTCGTTGAGGCTGCCGCGATTGAACATCGCCAATTTGTCCTTCAGGAGCGGGTTAAGCCACTGGTAAAAGTGGTCTCGCCGCTTCTCGTCGGTATCAGCATGATACGATGCATATAGCGCGAGATCGTTAAACGCCCTGGAGTATTCCAGCGCGTTCCCGCTCCCTTGTTGCAGGTGTAAGAACTCGTGCGTCTTCCTCTTCATCAGACCTGGCGGTATATGATAGGCCCTGAAGGCCGTCCGGAACTCCGCCACGGTCATCACTCGGTCGGTGGGCTGTGAAGCACAGAAGTTGGCCCACCACGCGCTCACGGATCCTTGGAGCTGCTGGACCGCGAACTGAGTCTTGCGCTGCTCGCTGATCTGGAGCAGCCCGAACTTCATCTCTATGGCGCGGAGCCAGTTGTCCGCGTCAAGTGGTTCATCCGCCCTTGAGAATACAGGGGGATGAGTTGCCAGGAAGTCGGAGTAGGAGCTCTGTTGGCGCTCCTCACGATCTTGACGTCTCTCTGGGCGAGACGTATTGGCGATGAGAGTCTGCAGCAACTCTGTGTGCTGCTGATGCGAGCCCGCCATTGCCGCGACAATGTCGGCCAATGTAACCGTTGGCAGTGGCGGTGGCGGTGTTTGCTGTTGCTGTTGCTGCTGCTGTCCCGAGGAGTCCTCGGGAGGTGGTTGGGAGGTCTCTCCCCCTTGGCTGGTACCCCCAACGTCAGGGTTGGCACGAGTACGCGTCATTCTGAAATTCGAAACAGCAGCGATTAGCACATGTCTTACTTAAAATTCCATAAGCAACAGTAGGTATTGAAGTGACACATGATTAATTTGCACAACATTCACATATATTGATAAAGCATAAACTTTATACAAGATACATTATTCTCGGGTCTCCGAGAAGTCGTGCTCATGTCGTCACTACCTATACATACGCTACTGTCTACACGACATGTCACCGATTACAAAAGTTGGGTTACGCTACCCTAGCTGCCCTACTTGGCAACCGTAACCCCCTACTCGGAGTAGAACTCGACCTCCTGTGGGTCGTCCTCCTCCGGTACTTCTGCTGGTGGCTCTGGATCTACCACCTCTTCTCCCATTCCGGGTTCTCCCATTGCTGGAAGACCCAAGACCACCGGTATGCCTAACACCGGGGGCACGAGGTCCTGCAATGCATGCACCTCGTCCATAGCCTGGTTGTAGTCCTCTTCCCAGCCTTGTCCTTCCTCAATAGCATCGTCCCGCTCTTGAGCAAGGTCCTCATTCTGCTGGGTTAGGGTCTGCACCAGCTCTTGCAACGCCGCGATGTCAACACGGCTCTTCTTCTTTGCCTTCTTCAAACGACGCAACTGATTGTGTTGTTCATTCAGTCGCTTGATCGTCGGAAGGAGCACATTGCGGAGTGCGCTGTGAGCACTCTTGAAATGATCTCCACGGCTTGTGCTCTCCTTGCGCTTGGTGGCGAGATGCTCCGTATGAACAGCTTGGCTGTCCATCACAGCGTTTCCCGCCCTCATTTGGAGGCTGAGGTTTGCCTCCGCGGGGTTGTACCTTGGGCAATTCGGGTCTGTTGCCTCCAGGTACCTCTCTTCCCACACATGCTGAGCTTGTCCCTCCACCGGAACGAGTGCGTATGGAGTGCCCTCCATAGCCTGTACGTGTAGTTGGCAGAAACGTTACATAGTGTCACGGGCTGCCACTTGCCACATCCCTTCCGGTTGTCTTCCTCTCACCGTGACGGTGAATGGCACCCAACCGGGTGGCGTAGGTCCTGCAGGAACCTCGACATGGATCGTCCACGTCTTGTTCCCCCCTTCGCCATCTTCTTTGGCAACATACTGCGGCATCTGATTGTACCCGAAATATTGGAGCATTTGCCACAATGCTTCCGAGTAGCCGCTACGGTCAGAACAGTGGGAAACTACCCACCCGTTCTCCAACTGTTTATCTGCTGCCATCTGTAAAAATATATTTGAGAAATGTCAAATATTTATTTAACCAGTAAACCATGGAGTTATAACATAAGACATGTCATTGATCCCATAAAACTTGGAAACATAGTTCAAATTTTAAACAAATTTGACTGCTGATCTGCTGTTCCCATGACAGCCCTGACCAGTTTCCATTTCAACCTGATTTAGGCCATGTTAAAAGCAAAACTAATTCTGGAGCTCAACATCAAAGTTAAAGCTAACTTCAATAGCTTTCCATAAAGTGTTTGCTTGGCCTCAGATCTGTCCTGGTTCAAAAGTTATGAGATGTCAAAGTTAACAGAATTTCTGGAATCAATTGGACAGCACCTCCCTGCTTTAGGTACTGAATTGATCCAAGAATCCCAGTTAATTATGTTCCCAATCTGACAAAACTTTCTGTTACAAAGTCGTAACCCATCTCATAAGCTTTCCAGAAGTACCTCATTTCCTATTTTTGGATTTTTATGCAGGAAGTTATGCTTAATTTACAGAGAGTCTACAGAGAGTCTTTACCCTGTCCTGTTTTCTGGACAGTTCCAACTCTACTGCATTTTTCGAGTGGTTAATGGATGAAACACCTCTGGACCTCAACAGAAAGGTTGTAAAGCTCTTCCAAAGATTTCCAGAAATGTATCATACGACACCAATCTCGAAAGAACTCAACCTCTAGCCTCTGATTAACTTCAGCCTTGATTCAGCTGAAAACAGAGTGCTCTGTCCTTAACAACCTATAAGTTGAAAACTTGTTAACTTTGAATATCCTGTTCAAGGGAAGGAGTTACATCAAGTTTTACTACTTTGGAGAAAAACTTTCAAGTTTTAAATGAATTTGTTCATTTAGTTGGGTGTGACGTCGATGCATCACCAGATTATGTCGGTACTACGTCCTCACAAAGAAAAACCTATACCGGACTTAGCCAACTTCGTTATTTCGGTGGCACTACTCGTCACTCGCACACGGATGCTACACGTCTACCGTTTCGTGGTCAGGCTACCTGCAGAAACTCAATCAATCGTCAGACTCGGCTGCACACCGAGCCCGGAATCCATACAGTTCGTACACCCGGCCGTCATCACTCGCCCGGATGTTCTCAAGCCAAACACGCCTTGAGTTACGTGTTCACGTCTCAGACCACGTGACGGGGTCTCCCATGTTGCACCACGCACGCCAGGGACAGACGTTGCTCGAATACCCCAAACGACATGAAGAGTCGTAGAGGATACTAAAGCGGGTCGGGTTACCTGCCACCCGTGGGGCTCCACCCTTCAGCTTGTGCGCACTGGTGGACAGCGCTTACGTGCACCCCCCAAGACATGAACGTCCCGAGATGCACGATTTTCCGACATAACAAATAGGTTAATAAGCCACTTTCTATATACTAATAACATCCTTATACGGGCTACTAACTCATTCCTCACTGGATTTTTGAAAAAGAAGACCTTTGTACTGTGTTAAACCTCAAGCGAGCTCTGGTACCAACGCTGACACGACCCCAAGGTCCTGTCGGGCCAGGATCACGCTGAGGGGTGCTGCGTTGCACAGCACCGTATAACACACGTCAAAGGTACAAAGCGGAAGCGGAAATTTTATTACATAAACAAGTTTATGAACATGTTTACATCAAAATAAGTTTAGTCCACACTCGCGGGCGTAGACTAAGCATCAAGTGCACGTTCAGCCCTTGAACGTGTCCTTGCTAGCACACACGCACACTAACTCTGCGGCGTGCACGACTCCCACTCGACGGGGTTCCCTCCTGGGGTTCCGTCTCCTCTTCGGGAGTCCCTTCCTCATAGAACCCTGCAAAAGCTTCAAACACAAGCAGTGAGCACGAAGGCTCAGCAAGTCTGACCCGTCTCACCTAAACATGGAACTTCTACAAGAGGGTAATGGGTTACATGAGGTAAAAATCATTTGCAAGGACTCGCCTAACTAGTAGAACCTTACTTTCAAGTTTTAGCAGCAGGTTGTGGAGAACCTTACGCGAAGGTACATGAGAGAGCCGCAATCAAACAAGAAACGCCTTTCTCTCATGTACTTTGCCCAAAGTTGAAAAGAACTTTAGTTAGCTCTAAGCTACAGCATATCATTAACAATCAATGTCCATCTTTCAATCAGCAACATTTTAACATGTAACTAGCCTGTTCATTCTACGTCACGGTACAGTGAACAAGTGGTACTCACTGACCGTGAGGGACGGCGATTATAATCGATTTACACCTGCAGGGTTACCCGAACAACCTGTCACGTACGCCCGTACTCGATGTTCCCTACAACAACCATCACGGACGCCGTACGCAACTACCTTTCACCCGTCAGCCAAATATTGAACCGGTCCCATCGTCCCGAGCAAGAGGTCTCTGCACGCGCATCTCTGTGCCGCCAGCCGATTTAGACCTCGAGCTCTCAACCTACCCTCTGAACGACGGGCAATGCCTCAATACCCAGCTACCCGAGTTACATCAGTTTCCCGGTTCCCATATAGCTGGTAGGTCTTCGGTACTGTTCTAGCTTGTTCAACAGGCCCGCACACGGCTCGGTCCTCAATCGACACAAGCGGAGCTATAGCACACAGGCCCCAAAGTCCTGCTGCCCTTACTCTCCGCTCGGTCTCATCTTTCTTGCCATGTATATCATGTGCTATCTCTACCCGAGCAATGTGCCTCTAGCATATTCTCGCGAGTAGTTCCAACTACTCGACTTGTACCGAATCCTACTCTATCCTAGCAATGCAGTGGCTAACTAGGTTTTCAATCCTAAACCCAACCCATGGTTTTCTTGGCTATGCAGTTGGGTTTCCAATCAAGACTCTAATGCAAAGAACAATATTCAAAGATGTGCTCAAAACAATAAACATTTGTAAAAAGGTTAATGCAAACCGGAGCTTGCCTTGCTGCTCTTGGTCGTAGGATAGCTGCTCCTCCGGAGTAACGAAGTCTAGGACTTCGGGTTCCTCCTCGACCTTAGCGACTACATGATATAAGACATACATGTATTAATTTAAATGCAGTTATTAAGTTTGAACTTGTGAAGCTTATAACCTTTGCTAGACAGACCTAATGACTGTGAAACTTTTACTGTGGCTTGGTTACAACCTAAACAGAGACTTGGTCAAGTTTTAGTTTCAGCAAAGCTCAATTGAGCCCTCCACAATTAATTATGTCCTTGACCTTAATTAAAGGCTTTTAGGGTGTTCTAAGGACTTTCATGAAACAAACTATGACTTTATGAAAACTAGATTTTTAGAGGGTTCTAATGGAGTTGGTCTCACTTAATTTGGGGGTTCCTAACTAAAGATATGAGCCAAACAATTTCAGAGAAAATTCTGAAAATGTTTCTGAACATTTTCTATTTTCTTTGGAACAGTTTTACTAATCACACCATTAGGTGGATTAAATGCGCTCAAATGGATCTGAAATTTTTATGGTAGCTCAAGGATATTTTGGCGAACATCTCAGTAAAATTTCAGGATTTTCCTCCAAAGGATTCTCCAGTTAAAATTCCTAACAATTTAAATTTTGAGGAATTAATTCTGGAGAAATAAGTAATTTCATGAAGTGAAACTTGATTTTCTGGAAAGTACTCAGAGAGCTGAATCCAGCAAAATTTGGTTCACTCAATTTGGAGCTTTCTAGCCAAAGTTATGAGGATTTGAAGTTTGAAGGAGATCTGAAAATCGGGGAAAAGTTTAAACTCGCGCGTGGGCCCAGGGGACACGCGTCGCACGCCTAGGCGATGGCACATCGCGGCCCACAAGGATTTTGCGCGCCAGCACACCTGATCCCGGCCGCAGCCGGATCCCGATTCAAAATATCTCCCGCTGACAGCTGGGGTCCACCCCCTTCTTCAACCTCGCGACACCCGCGCCCCGCCGCCGAGGGATCTCGCCGGAGAGCTCGCCGCCGGCTGCTGTACAGCTCCAAACTTCTCGATTCTGGCCGCCCCTGCCTACTTTTACTCGGGGAATAGGATCCGAGGGTCAGCTGCTCATGACAACGGCCGGAGCATGGTCGGCGACGAGCCGCCACCTCGGAATGACTTCGGCCATGTCGACTGACTTCTCTAGCACCTCAGCTACTTGGGAAATCGGTCGGGGAGCATCAGTGGACCTCAGAGAAGGTCGACATGAGCTCGAGGCAGCTCGGGGAAGGCCCGAAATAGGTCCTCACCGTGCGCCCGATGCCGCCCGTTCGTTCCGCCATTAGTAGACCTCAAATTACGCCGGGCACAGAGGTTCTCCGGCCCAGAGTTGTGAAGGCAACTTGTGCGTTACCGTGTCTAGCTCGTGTGAGAGCGGCCTGAGGCCCTCTAATCCTTTCTAGAGCACGAATTAAACAGAATCGTACCCGAAGGTCGTTCTGCACACAGAAAGGGGAAAAGTGGAAATTCGCCGCCGGTGAGCAACCACTCGAGCTGTGGCTCGGGGATGAGCAGCACCGGTCACCCGCGCGTCCAAGGGTGCCTGGGATCGGGCGTGACAACGCCCTGGTTGGGCTGTCCACTAGAGCCCGAGGTGCGGCGGTTCCAAGTTCCGAGTTTGATCTTTCGGCACAGCCGATATCAATCGGTTTCAACCGAATTCTAGCAACGGGGAGGACGGAGGAAGGTCTTTAGTACCTTGCTGGGGCTCTGGAGTGGACGGAGGAAGCTGCGATCGGCGTTCCCTGATCAAGTCCGAGCTGCGGAAGTTTTCGGCCGGCGCTGAGTTATTGCGGGGAAGAACGGCGGTACCTCGGCCGAGGAGGGGGGCAGGCGCATTAAGAAGGCTCTGCACCGCCTCACGCCCGCGCGTGGGCAAGCAGCTGGTGGCGCGGCGGCTGGCCTCGGTGGCGATCACCGCTGCGGCTCGGCGACCCGAGTGAAAAAGTCTCAGTCGGTTTGATCTGAGCAGTGGCTGACATGTGGGTCCCACCTCCAGTTTTAACCTCTGAAATTTACTCCTAATCACTGTTGTAAACAGTGAACCCCATACTACCCTTGGCAATTCAAATTATTCACCCATGAGCCATTTGAATTGATCAAAGTTCAAATGAGGTTTGGTTTGAATGAATTTCAGCACAAGTTCAGTTTGAAATTCAAATAAAGTTTGAATCTCTCCCCCTTAGCTCATGTCAAGATCAACTCCAAATGGAGTGAAAATTGGTGTGTGAGCTCACAAAAATGTGCTGAGTAAGAATATGCCTTCCACTTTTAAATTCATGGGATAAAAACAGTTTGAATTTGAATATGGTTTCAAACTGCCCTCTTCCTATCTATACCCAAAATGACCTTAGAAAGGTATTGAATTTGGGTGAAACTTGGCATGGACATCCTTAACAAAGTGTAGGAGTTTTCATATGTCCAGCCCATCTATATCACATGTGGGAAATACCACTTTTGCAATGTATAAGTTTGTTCTCTAATGAGCATGTTGATAATTGTTACTTGCTCTTCATTTGTGTTCATCATTCTTCCTCAAATGAGGTGTGTGGTGTGGTGATGAACACTGCAAATGTGTGTCAAAAACTGAGGCCCTTACAATAACTGCAGATACGGTAGATGATAGACAATCTCCCCAGGACCACCTGTCGGGTCCCGGGCCCCCTTGTAAGCCACCCGAGTCTTGGACTATAAAAGACTCGGGTAGGCGACGATAGCAAGGGTTCACAGTCTGCAACTCATACGCTAGCCATTCACACCCAAGCTGTAACTCACCCCCAAGCTCAGGACTCCGGCCCTGAGCAGCAAGCAATACAGCGAGCTCCATAGCTCGCCGTGGACGTAGGGTTTTACGCTCCGGCGGCCCGAACCACGTAAAACCTCCCGTGTCAAGCTCTCACTAACTCGTCCATCCGCGCAAGCTCTCCGCAAGGGACTAGCCCCACTGAAAAAAGAACCTCCGCGGGCTGCCCAGTGCAGGGCCGGGGGAAGTGTCGACCGAACACTTTGACATTTTGCGCGCCAGGTAGGGGGCTTTTCCCCTTGCGCGACGAGTTTCCGCCGACGAAGATGACCAAGCTTCCTTCAGCGGCAAACTCTCCTCCCCCGCGTCCGCGGCGAACCGCGACCAGGGGGGAGTACATGTCAACACACTCAGGACGCAGTGTCAGTACAAGCTGGGAGCCAGCAACCGGCTCTGGCAGCGCCGACCCCAGCAATGCAGGCTCCAACCAGCGTCAGGTCTTCAGTAGCGCTGGACGTACCCTGTGGGGGTGCGCTAGCTGCAGCAAGGGCGCTACTGCACAATCCACCTGCTGGGGACGCGCCTCAGGCAGCGACCCAGCAGTGGATTCGCGAGGTAGACCGTCTCGTCGTCACCGCCGCAAACCCTCGACTTCAGCGGGGACGACGCTCCGGCCAACCGGCTGTGTCGCTGATGCGCACGCCGATGGTTGACGAGCAGACGGCAGATTCCAGCTCCACCAGGCTCCAGTCGACGGATCTGAGGACAGAGCTGGAACGGTGTCACATGGGCCAGGATGCCCGGGTGTACCTCGAGCGACGTCGAGAAAGGCGTCGCACTCAAGAGCCTGGCGACAACATGACGTCGGCCTCGACCCAGCCTGAAGGGCAGACCTTCGCCACGCGAGCTCTGCCCCAGGCGTACGCCGTGCAGCATAAGCCACAACCATGTGCTCTGCAAGCGGCGTCCCTGGCCTATGGCGCAACCTTGCCCATACCGGGGTACACTGTGTCAGGCGCAACCAAGCGTTCGCGGCACCAGTACCTGCACTGGGAGCCAGCAACTGGCTCTGGCAGCGCCGACCCCGGCAATGCAGGCTCCAACCAGCGTCAGGTCTTCAGTAGCGCTGGGCGTACCCGGCGGGGGTGCGCCAGCCGCAGCAAGAGCGCTACTGCGCAATCCGCCTGTTGGGGACGCGCCTTAGGGAGCGACCAAGCAGTGGATTCGCGAGATAGACCGTCTCGTCGTCGCCTCCGCAAACCCTCGACTTCGGCAGGGACGACGCTCCGGCCAACCGGCTGTGTCGCTGATGCGCACGCCAATGGTTGGCGAGCAGACGGCAGACTCCAGCTCCACCAGGCTTCCGTCGACGGACCTGAGGGCAGAGCTGGAGCGATGCCACTTGGGCCAAGATGTCCGAGTGTTCTTCGAGCGACATCAAGAAAGGCGTCGCAACCAAGAGGCTGGCATCAGCATGACGCCGGCCTTGACCCAGCCTGAAGGGCAGGTCTTCGCCACGCGAGCTCTGCCCCAGGCATACGCTGCGCAGCATATGCCACAACCATATGCCCCGTAAACGGCGTCCCCAGTCTAGGGAGCAGCCTTGCCCATACTGGGGTACACTGTGCCAGCGGCGAACCAAGCGTTCGCGGCACCAATACCCGCACTGGGAGCCAGCAGCCGTCTCTGGCAGCGCCGACCCCGGCAATGCAGGCTCCAACCAGCGTCAGGTCTTCAGTAGCGCTGGGCGTACCCGGCGGGGGTGCGCTAGCCGCAGCAAGAGTGCTACTGCACAATCCGCCTGCTGGGGACGCGCCTCAGGCAGCGACCCAGCAGTGGATTCGCGAGGTAGACCATCTTTTCATCGCCGCCGAAAACCCTTGACTTCGGCGGGGACGACGCTTCGGCCAGCCGGCTGTGTCGCTGACGCGCACGCCGACGGTTGACGGACAGACGGCGGATTCTAGCTCCACCAGGCTTCCATCGACGGACCTGAGGACTGAGCTGGAACGATGCCACCTGGGCCAAGACGCCCGAGTGTTCCTCGAGCGGCGACGAGAAAGGCGTCGTAGCCAAGAGGCCGGCGTCAGCATGACGACTGCCTCAACCCTGCCTGAGGCGCAGACTTTCGCCACGCGAACTCTGCCCCAGACATACGCCACGCAGCATATGCCACAGCCATATGTCCTGCAAACGGCGCCCCCGGTCTATGGCGCAGCCTTGCCCATACCGGGGTACACTGTGCCAGCGGCAAACCAAGCGTTCGCGGCACCAACGCCTGCAGCAACAGGGGCAGTATGTACGGCCCTGGAGCCCCACCTCTGCTTCGCGAGGTGGCCGCGCAAGTTTCGGCCGCACCTGCCTGAGAAGTACGACGGCAGCGTCAACCCGGCGGGGTTCCTCCAGATCTACTCCACCGCCATGCTTGCCGCAGGAGGGGATGAGGCCGTCATGGCCAAACTACTTCCCCGTCGCCTTGACCGGCCCAGCCCGGTCTTGGCTAATGAACCTCCCTCAGGGTTCCATAACTTTCTGGGGAGAGCTCTGCCGGCAGTTCATCGCCAACTTCGGCAGCTCCTACACCCGTCCCGGCACGGAGCCTGACCTCCACGCCATCAAGCAACAACCTGGGGGAGTCGCTGTGCTCCTTCATCCAGCGGTTCTCCCAGGTACGCAACACCATTCCGCATATTCAAAGTGCTTCTGTGGTGGCGGCACTTCGACAGTGTCCGGGACGAGAAGATGCTTGAGAGGCTTGCAACCAGAGAGGTCTGCGATGCCTCCGAGATCTTCAGCCTGGTGGACAAGTGCGCCAGAGCAGCCGGAGGGCGGAGTTGGCACTCACTGCCAGCTTCCGAAGCCGGAAGACAGCCCGAAGACGGCGGAGTTCAAGCTGAGCTCCCGACCACGTCAGACAGCCAAGAGCCAAGCACTGGCTGACTTCGTGGCTGAGTGGACGCCAACGAAGGCTGACCCAGGGGGCCGCGAAGACGGTGAACCAAAGTACCGAGCTCCGGTCTTCACCGGGCCTCACTAGACGCTCTTCTTCGACGGCTCCTCGCAAAAGCAGGGGGCCGGAGCCGGCGTACTGCTCCTCATGACATCGGGGAGCAGTCTGGGTACATGGTGCGTCTCAATTCCAAGGCAACCAACAACTTGGCAGAGTATGAAGCACTCATCTTTGGCCTAAAAGACAGTCCTGTCTCTGGGCGCTCGCCAGTTGTTGGCGCAGGTCGACTCCCAGCTAGTTATCAAGCAAGTTAAGGGTGAATGCCCCTGCAATGACCCACACCTAGCTGCTTATCTGCTCCACGTGCGGATGTTGGAGAAAGACTTCCTCGCCTTGGACCTGCGCCATGTACCGCGCGCTGGCACGGCCGCAGCTGACGACCTCTCAGCAAAAGCCTCCATCAGAGCCCCTGCACACGAAGGAGTCTTCGAGAGGACGTTGCTGCGGTCCACAGCCCGGCCCGCCGAGCCGGGCGAAGGGGGCTGAACCAGTGCCTCGAAGCTAGGCAGTCCCGGCGGCCCTGTATGCCGCCAAAGGATCGTAAGAGTCACTGGGGACTCCGTGCAACCCAGCGCTCAAGATCCAGAAGCTCAAGTAGTCCCGATGCATGGACCACGGAGGTCCGGGACTCCTTGAAGGACATCCTTCCTGATGAACGTGCATCCGCTGAACGGGTGGTGTGGATGGCTAAGTGCTACGCGCTGGTATCTTTACTGGCGTGGCGCCACGACATCCTATTGCGGTGCATAACCCAGGAGGAAGGCTGCGATTAGCTTGCAGTAGTCCAAGGAGGCGAGTGCTGGGAACGCTAATCGTCCCGCACGTTGGACGGTTAAGCCACCCGGCATGGCTCCTACTGACCGAGAGCCACCTGGACGCCGTCAAACCGGTTAGGGATGCAATGCGTGCCAAGTCCACGCCAAGCAGACCCACACAACCAGTGCAGACGCGCACCCAGAGCCGTCAGGGGATACCGGCTCCTCCATGTCGAGGGCCAGCCGGACTTCCCAGGGCCGGGTCACAGGAACTACCCTTCCATATGGTATGCAGGGCCGAAGCCATGCTTCCCCCTGATATAGCCATGGGGGTCCCCCCGTGTCCAGCGTACGACGAAGCCACGCATGACCCGCTCTGCGTGAAGACAGGCGCTCTGACGCCACCCCAGTAAGTTCACCATGCTTAATTAGGTGTTTATTTAAATTACGCATTAATTTATATGAACACCTCCCGACGCTCTAGACACTGTGCGTCCATTGTACACTCGGTTCCTCTTTCCTGCTCTCATGCATAGTCGATATTTGCCGTCTTGCCGAAGGCGGTAGTGCTTGGGGTACCTGCCAGAGGCCCGGTGGCCTTCTGGATCTCCCCCTGTAAGGGTACTGTACCGCCAGTTGGTCTCCTCCGAGAAAATACCTACGCTAGACCGGGGGGTCAGGAGCCTTGCTTTGCCCGGTCTTGCACCCAAAACATGCGCACTCTGCCCCCCGGCGCTACGGTCTGAGTACCAGGGGGCCGGACGGTTACACCCTGACTGGGGCTGGGGCCAGACCTCCGGGACCAAGTGCACTGGATTACCCAAGCCCCGTATTCCAGCCTGGGACAGTAAGCCAAATGAGACTAAAGGACGGGAAAGGGGGGACCACTGAGCAGTTCCGGACCTCCGCCCCTACAGCTGGGCCGAGCTCCGAGGCCAGCCCTCGCCCTCCTTTCAGAGGCGAGCGCTGATGCCGGACCTCACGCCCTTCGTTGGCCTGAGCTCCGATGACTTCCGGACTCCGCCTCCACAGCCAGGCCGAGCTCCGAGGCCAGCCCTCGCCCTCCATTCAGAGGCGAGCGCTGATGCCGGACCTCACGCCCTTCGCTGGCCTGAGCTCCGATGACTTCCGGACCTCCGCCCCCTCAGCTGGGCCGAGCTCCGATGCCAGCCCTCGCCCTCCTTTCAGAGGCGAGCCCTGATGCCGGACCTCACGCCCTTCGTGGACCTGTGCTCTGATGACTTCCGGACCTCCGCCCCCACAGCCGGGCCGAGCTCCGATGCCAGGCTTCACCCTCTCCTAAGAGGCTGAACTCCGAAGCCGTCAAGACCCTGCCAGCACAGGGAGTACTCAAGACAAGAAAGTGCACGGGTAGGAGAAGGCCTCACCTCGGGCTCGTTACCTCCCCCAAGGAGAGCCTGGGGGCCACTGTCGTTACCCACGATATGGGGTACCCCCGCGCACAGGGGAAAATGCCTAAGGACCTTGACCTTCTCCGCAGGGAGAGCTCCAAAGGCGCCACGCGTCCGGCGGGGTCGGACCTCCCTCTCCTCAGAGGAGAGCTCCGGGCCCGCCACGTGGCATACAGAGGCCGAACCTCCCCCTCCGCGGGAGAGAGGTCCGAAGGTGCCACGTATCCGGCGGGGCCGGACCTCCCTCTCTTCAGAGAGGAGCTCCGGGTCCGCCATGTGGCCTACAGCAGCCAGACCTCCCCCCTCCGAGGGGAGAGCTCCGAAGGTGCCACGTGTCCCGCGGGGCCGGACCTCCCTATCCTCAGAGGAGAGCTCCGGGCCCGTCACGTGGCCGGCAGAAGCCGGACCTCCCCCTCCTCGGGGAGAGGTCCGAAGGCTCCACGTGTACTGCGGGGCCGGACCTCCCTCTCCACTGGGGAGGGCTCCGGGCCCGCCACGTGTCCAGCAGAACAGCGCTTCCTGCCCCCGAGCGGTAGGCAGCGGGCGTAAAGACGCCCCATACCTTACCCGTACAAGGTATTCAAGGCCCGCGCATTCCCAAGACGCGGAGACGCGGAGCACGCCTCTGTCAGGTGCCGTTGCGCCCAGTCGCATCACAGACTGGCGCGCCGTGTCAGAGCCTGCCAGCCAATAAACGCAGCGACAAGACATCCCATGCCGCCCGCACCGTCATCAACCACTACGACTAGCATGCGGCATGGGCAGGGCTGCAGGACGGAGACTCAGAAGCCTTCGCCAGACACATCTACCGGCATAACTGCGGATACGGTAGATGATAGACAATCTCCCCGGGACCACCTGTCGGGTCCCGGGCCCCCTTGTAAGCCACCCGAGTCTTGGACTATAAAAGACTCGGGTAGGCGACGATAGCAAGGGTTCGCATTCTGCAACTCATACGCTAGCCATTCACACCCAAGCTGTAACTCACCCCCAAGCTCAGGACTCCGGCCCTGAGCAGCAAGCAATACAGCAAGCTCCATAGCTCACCGTGGACATAGGGTTTTACGCTCCGGCGGCCTGAACCACGTAAAACCTCCCGTGTCAAGCTCTCACTAACTCGTCCATCCGCGCAAGCTCTCCGCAAGGGACTAGCCCCACCGAAAAAAGAACCTCTGTGGGCTGCCCAGTGCAGGCCCGGGGGAAGTGTCGACCGAACAATTCGACAGTGACCTTTGGGGCACCGGACAGCTACCGGACAGAGTACATTCTGTTCGACGTGGCCGAGATCGACCTCCCCTTCAACGCCATAATCGGCAGGCCAGCCCTGTACCGATTCATGGCAGTAGCCCACTACGGCTACCTTGTCTTGAAGATGCCTACACCAACAGGCGCCCTCAAGGTTTGTGGAGACCGTGCTGCCGCAGTGTTAGCCTTGGAAAAGCTTCAGGCGCTTACAGCGGCTAGAGCACCAACCCCAGGCAGTGCAGAACCAAACCAGCTCCACCCAAGTGCACGCCACCGTGCCTCTACCACAGCACCCCATGTGCAACCCCTCGACGAGGACGACGTCCCCTTGGGGCCCGTCCGAATCAGCGCCGATGCCACCCGGACCACCCGGGTAGCCGGGGGCCTGGATAGCAAATAGGAAGGCGCGCTCGTTACCTCCCTCCGGCACAATGTCGATGTGTTGCATGACAGCCGTCGCGGATGCCAGAGATCCCTAGGGAGGTGATTGGGCACTGTCGGTACCCTCGATATGGGGTACCCCGGCGCACAGGGGAAAATGCCTAAGGATCTCGCCCTTCTCCGCAGGGAGAGCTCCGAAGGCGCCACGCGTCCAGCGGGGCCGGACCACCCTCTTCTCAGAGGAGATCTCCAGGCCCACCGCGTGGCATACAGAAGCCGGACCTCCCCCTCCGCGGGAGAGAGGTCCGAAGGTGCCGCGTGTCCAGAGAGGCCGGACCTCCCCCTCCTCAGAGAGGAGCTCCGGGCTCGCCACGTGGCCAACAGAAGCCGAACCTCCCCCTCCGCGGGGAGAGGTCCGAAGGCTCCACGTGTCCTGCGGGGCCGGCCCCCCCTCTCTTCTGAGAAGGGCTCTGGGCCCGCCACGTGGCCAGCAGAACGGCGCTGCCTGCCCCCGAGCGATAAGCAGCGGGCCTAAAGACGCCCCATACCTTGCCCGTACAAGGTATTCAAGGCCCGCGCCTTCCCAAGACGCGGAGACGCGGAGCACGCCTTTGTCAGGTCCCGTTGCACCCAGTCGCATCACAGACTGGCGCACAGTGTCAGAGCCTGCCAGCCAATAAACGCAGCGACAAGACATCCCATGCCGCCCCCGCCGTCATCATCCACTACGACTAGCATGCGGCATGGGCAGAGCTACAAGACGAAGACTCAGAAGCCTTCGGCAGAGACAACTACCGGCATAACTGCAGATACGGTCGATATAAGTCAATCTCCCCGGGACCACCTGTCGGGTCCCGGCCCCCCTTGTAAGCCACCCGAGACTTGGACTATAAAAGGCTCGGGTAGGCGACGTTAGCAGGGGTTCGCACTCTAGCCATTCGCACCCTGGGTTCGCACTTTGCAACTCATACGCTAGCCATACACTCTCAAGCTGTAATTCACCCCCGAGCTCAGGCCTCCGGTCCTGAGCAGCAAGCAATACAGCGAGCTCCATAGCTCGCCGTGGACGTAGGGTTTTACGCTCCGGCGGCCTGAACCACGTAAAACTCACCGTGTCAAGCTCTTACTAACTCGTCCATCTGCGCAAGCTCTCCGCTAGAGACTAGCCCCACCGAAAAAAGAACCTCCGCGGGCTGCCCAGTGCAGGCCCGGGGGAAGTGTCGACTGAACACTTCGACATTTGGCGCGCCAAGTAAGGGGCTTTTCTCCCAGCGTGACGAGTTTCCGCCGACGAAGATGACCAAGCTTCCTTCAGCGGCAAACTCTCCCCCTCCTCGTTCACGGCGAACCGTGACCAGTGGGGAGTACATGTCGACACACTCAGGACGGAGTGTGTCGGCACGAGCTGGTAGCCAGCAGCCGACTCCGGCAACGCCGACTCCGGCGATGCAGGCTCCGACCGGTGTGAGATCTTCTGCAGCGCTGAGCGTACACCATGGGGGTGCGCTAGCTGCAGCATGAGCGCTGCTGCGCAACCCACCTGCTGGGGATGCGCCCCATTCTGCGACCCAACAATGGGTCCGCGAGGTGGACCGCCTCGTCGTTGCCGCCGCGAACCCTCGGTTTCGGCGAAGGCGACGCCCCGGTCAACCGGCTGTGTCGCTGACGCGCACGCCCACTGTTGACGGGCAAACGGCGGATTCCAGCTCCTCCAGGCTCCCGTCGACGGACCTGAGAAGGGAGCTGAAACGGTGCCACTTGGGCCAGGATGCCCGGGTGTACCTCGAGCGACGTCGAGAAAGGCGTCGCAACCATGAGGCTGGCGACAGCATGACGTCGGCCTCGACACAACCTATAGGGCAGATCTTCGCCACGCAAGTCCTGCCTCAGGCATACGCCGCGCAGCATGTGCCACAACCATGTGCTCTGCAAGCGGCGTCCCCGGCCTATGGCGCAACCTTGCCCATACCGGGATACACTGTGTCAGGCGCAACCAAGCGTTCGCGGCACCAGTACCTGCACTGGGAGCCAGCAACCGGCTCTGGCAGCGCCGACCCCGGCAATGCAGGCTCCAACCAGCGTCAGGTCTTCAGTAGCGCTGGGCGTGCCCGGCGGGGGTGCGCCAGCCGCAGCAAGAGCGCTACTGCACAATCCGCCTGCTGGGGACGCGCCTCAGGCAGCGACCCAGCAGTGGATTCGCGAGATAGACCGTCCCGTCGTCGCCGCCGCAAACCCTCGACTTCGGTGGGGACGACGCTCCGGCCAACCGGTTGTGTCGCTGATGCGCACGCCAATGGTTGGCGAGCAGACGGTGGACTCCAGCTCCACCAGGCTTCCGTCGACGGACCTGAGGACAGAGCTGGAACGGTGCCACTTGGGCCAAGATGCCCGAGTGTTCCTCGAGCGACGTCGAGAAAGGCGTCGCACTCAAGAGGCTGGCGACAACATGACGTCGGTCTCGACCCAGCCTGGAGGGCAGACCTTCGCTACGCCAGCTCTGCCCCAGGCGTACGCCGGACAGCATAAGCCACAACCATGTGCTCTGCAAGCGGCGTCCCCGGCCTATGGCGCAACCTTGCCCATACCGGGGTACACTGTGCCATGCGCAACCAAGCGTTCGCGGCACCAGTACCTGCACTGGGAGCCAGCAACCGGCTCTGGCAGCGCCGACCCCGGCAATGCAGGCTCCAACCAGCGTCAGGTCTTCAGTAGAGCTGGGCGTACACGGCGGGGGTGCGCTAGCCGCAACAAGAGCGCTACTGCACAATCTGCCTGTTGGGGACGCACCTCAGGCAGCGACCCAGCAGTGGATTCGCGAGGTAGACCGTCTTGTCGTCGCCGCCGCAAACCCTTGACTTCGGCGGGGACGACGCTCCGGCCAACCGGCTGTGTCGCTGACGCGCACGCCAACGGTTGACGGACAGACGGCGGATTCCAGCTCCGCCAGGCTTCCGTCGACGGACCTGAGGACTGAGCTGGAACGATGCCACCTGGGCCAAGACGCCCGAGTGTTCCTCGAGGGGCGACGAGAAAGGCGTCGCAGCCAAGAGGCCGGCGTCAGCATGACGACTGCCTCAACTCTGCCTGAGGCGCAGACTTTCGCCACACGAACTCTGCCCCAGACATACGCCACGCAGCATATGCCACAGCCATATGTCCTGCAAACGGCGCCCCGTTCTATGGCGCAGCCTTGCCCATACCGGGGTACACTGTGCCAGCGGCGAACCAAGCGTTCGCAGCACCAACACCTGCAGCAACAGGGGCAGGATGTACGGCCTTGGAGCCCCACCTCCGCTTCACGAGGTGGCCGCGCAAGTTTCGGCCGCACCTGCCCGGGATGTACTTGCCACAGGAGGGGATGAGGCCGTCATGGACAAACTACTTCCCCGTCGCCTTGACCGGCCCAGCCCGGTCTTGGCTAATGAACCTCCCTCAGGGTTCCATAACTTCCTGGGGAGAGCTCTGCCGGCAGTTCATCGCCAACTTCGGCAGCTCCTACACCCGTCCCGGCACGGAGCTTGACCTCCAAGCCATCAAGCAACAACCTGGGGAGTCGCTGCGCTCCTTCATCCAGAGGTTCTCCCAGGTACGCAACACCATTCCGCATATTCAAAGTGCTTCTGTGGTGGCGGCACTTCGACAGTGTCCAGGACAAGAAGATGCTTGAGAGGCTTGCAACCAAAGAGGTCTGCGATGCCTCCGAGCTCTTCAGCCTGGCAGACAAGTGCGCCAGAGCAGCCAGAGAGCGGAGCTGGCACTCACTGCCAGCTTCCAAAGCCGGAAGACAGCCCGAAGATGGCGGAGTTCAAGCTGAGCTCCCGACCACGTCAGACAGCCAAGAGCCAAGCACTGGCTGACTTCGTGGCTGAGTGGACGCCAACGAAGGCTGACTCAGGGGGCCACGAAGATGGTGAACCAAAGTACCGAGCTCCGGTCTTCACCGGGCCTCACTGGACGCTCTTCTTCGACGGCTCCTCGCGAAAGCAGGGGGCCGGTGCTGGCGTACTGCTTCTCATGCCATCGGGGGAGCAGTCTGGGTACATGGTGCGTCTCAATTCCAAGGCAACCAACAACTTGGCAGAGTATGAAGCACTCATCTTTGGCCTAAAAGACAGTCCTGTCTCTGGGCGCTCGCCAGTTGTTGGCGCAGGGCGACTCCCAGCTAGTTACCAAGCAAGTTAAGGGTGAATGCCCCTGCAATAACCCACAGCTAGCTGCTTATCTGCTTCACGTGCGGATGTTGGAGAAAGAATTCCTCGCCTTGGACCTGCGCCATGCACCGCGCGCTTGCACGGCCGTGGTTGACGACCTCTCAACGAAAGCCTCCATCGGAGCCCCTGCGCACGAAGGAGTCTTCGAGAGGACGTTGCTGCGGTCCACAGCCCGGCCCGCCGAGCCAGGTGAAGGGGGCTGAACCAGTGCCTCGAAGCTAGGCAGTCCCGGCGGCCCTGGGTGCCGCCAAAGGATCGTAAGAGTCACTGGGGACTCCGTGCAACCCAGTGCTCAAGATCCAGAAGCTCAAGTAGTCCCGATGCATGGACCACGGAGGTCCGGGACTCCTTGAAGGACATCCTTCCTGATGAACGTCCATCCGCTGAACGGGTGGTGCGGATGGCTAAGTGCTACGCGCTGGTATCTTTATTGGCGTGGCGCCACGACATCCTATTGCGGTGCATAACCCAGGAGGAAGGCTGCAATTAGCTTGCAGTAGTCCAAGGAGGCGAGTGCTGGGAACGCTCATCGTCCCGCACGTTGGTCGGTTAAGCCACCCGGCATGGCTCCTACTGACCGAGAGCCACCTGGACGCCATCAAACCGGTTAGGGATGCAATTCGTGCCAGGTCCACGCCAAGCAGACCCACACAACCGGTGCAGACGCGCACCCAGAGCCGTTGGGGGATACCGGCTCCTCCATGTCGAGGGCCAGCCGGACTTCCCAGGGCCGGGTCACGGGAACTAACCTTCCACATGGTAAGCGGGGCCGAAGCCATGCTTCCCCCTGATATAGCCATGGGGGTCCCCCCGTGTCCGGCGTACGACGAAGCCACGCATGACCCGCTCTACGTGAAGACAGGCGCTCCGACGCTACCCAGTAAGTTCACCATGCTTACTTAGGTGTTTATTTAAATTATGCATTAATTTATATGAACACCTCCCCACGCTCTAGACAGTGTGCATCCATTGTACACTCGGCTCCTCTTTCCGGCTCTCATGCATAGTCGATATTTGCCGTCCTGCCGAAGGCGGTAGTGCTTGGGGTACCGCCCAGAGGCCCGGTGGCCTTTTGGATCTCCCCCTATTAGGGTACTGCACCGCCAGTTGGTCTCCTCCGAGAAAAGACCTATGCTAGAACGGGGGGTCAGGAGCCTTGCTTTGCCCGGTCTTGCACCCAAAGCATGCGCACTCTGCCTCCCGGCGCTACGGTCTGAGTACCAGGGGGCCGGGCGGTTACACCCTGACTGGGGCGGGGGCCAGACCTCCGGGACCAAGTGCACTGGATTACCCAAGCCCCATATTCCGGCCTGGGACAGTAAGCCAAATGAGACTAAGGGATAGGAAAGGGGGGACCACTGAGTAGTGCCGGACTCCGCCCCCACAGCTGGGCCGAGCTCCGAGGCCAGTCCTCGCCCTCCTTTCAGAGGCGAGCGCTGATGCCGGACCTCACGCCCTTCGCTGGCCTGAGCTCCGATGACTTCCGGACCTCCGCCCCCACAGCCGGGCCGAGCTGCGATGCCAGGCTTCACCCTCTCCTAAGAGGCTGAACACCGAAGCCGTCAAGACCCTGCCAGCACAGGGAGTACTCAAGACAAGAAAGTGTGTGGATCAGAAGAGACGAAGGTCCCACCTCGGGCTCGCTATCTTCCCCGAGATGGGCCCGGGGGCCACTGTCGGTACCATCGATATGGGGTACCCCGCGCACAGGGGAAAATGCCTAAGGATCTCGCCCTTCTCCGCAGGGAGAGCTCCGAAGGCGCCACGCGTCCAGCGGGGCCGGACCTCCCTCTCCTAAGAGGAGATCTCCAGGCCCACCGCGTGGCATACAGAAGCCGGACCTCCCCCTCCGCGGGAGAGAGGTCCGAAGGTGCCGCGTGTCCATAGAGGCCGGACCTCCCCCTCCTCAGAGAGGAGCTCCGGGCTCGCCACGTGGCCAACAGAAGCCGAACCTCCCCCTTCGCGGGGAGAGGTCCGAAGGCTCCACGTGTCCTGCGGGGCCGGCCCCCCCTCTCTTCTGAGAAGGGCTCTGGGCCCGCCACGTGGCCAGCAGAACGGCGCTGCCTGCCCCCGAGCGATAGGCAGCGGGCGTAAAGATGCCCCATACCTTGCCCGTACAAGGTATTCAAGGCCCGCGCCTTCCCAAGACGCGGAGACGCGGAGCACGCCTTTGTCAGGTGCCGTTGCGCCTAGTCGCATCACAGACTGGCGCGCAGTGTCAAAGCCTGCCAGCCAATAAACGCAGCGACAAGACATCCCATGCCGCCCCCGCCGTCATCATCCACTACGACTAGCATGCGGCATGGGCAGAGCTACAAGACGAAGACTCAGAAGCCTTCGGCAGAGACAACTACCGGCATAACTGCAGATACGGTCGATATAATTCAGTCTCCCCGGGACCACCTGTAGGGTCCCGGCCCCCCATGTAAGCCACCCGAGACTTGGACTATAAAAGGCTCGAGTAGGCGACGTTAGCAGGGGTTCGCACTCTGGCCATTCGCACCCTGGGTTCGCACTTTGCAACTCATACGCTAGCCATACACTCTCAAGCTGTAACTCACCCCCGAGCTCTGGCCTCCGGTCCTGAGCAGCAAGCAATACAGCGAGCTCCATAGCTCGCCGTGGACGTAGGGTTTTACGCTCCGGCGGCCTGAACCACGTAAAACTCGCCGTGTCAAGCTCTTACTAACTCGTCCATCTGCACAAGCTCTCCGCTAGAGACTAGCCCCACCAAAAAAAGAACCTCCGCGGGCTGCCCAGTGCAGGCCCGGGGGAAGTGTCGATCGCACACTTCGACATTTGGCGCGCCAGGTAGGGGGCTTTTCCCCTAGCGTGACGAGTTTCCGCCAACGAAGATGACCAAGCTTCCTTCAACGGCAACTTCTCCCCCTCCGCGTTCACGGCGAACCGTGTCCACTGGGGAGTACATGTCGACACACTCAGGACGGAGTGTGTCGGCACAAGCGGGCAGCCAGCAGCCGACTCCGGCTATGCAGGCCCCGACCAGCGTGAGGTCTTCTGCAGCGCTGAGCGTACACCATGGAGGTGCGCTAGCTGCAGCAAGAGCGCTGCTGCGCAACCCGCCTGCGGGGGATGCGCCCCACTCAGCGACCCAGCAATGGGTCCGCGAGGTAGACCGCCTCGTCGTCGCCGCCGCGAACCCTCGGTTTCGACGAGAACGACGCCCAGGGCAACCGACTGTGTCGCTGACGCGCACACCCACGGTTGACGGGCTAACGGCGGATTCCAGCTCCTCCAGGCTCCTGTCGACGGACCTGCGAAGGGAACTGGAACGGTGTCACTTGGGGCAGGACGCCCGGGTGTACCTCGAGCGACGCCGAGAAAGGCGTCGCAACCAGGAGGCAGGCGACAGCATGTCGTCGGCCTTGACACAACCAGAAGGGCAGGTCTTCGCCATGCGAGCCCCGCCACAGGCATATGCTGCGCAGCATATGCCACAACCATACGCGCCACAAGTAGCGGCCCCGGCCTATGGTGCAGCCTTGCCCATGCCGGGATACGCAGCGCAGGGTGCGAACCAAGTGTCCGCAGCGCCTATACCTGCCGCAGCAGGAGCAGGATGTGCGGCCCTTGCACCCCACCTTCGCTTGCAAGGTGGCCACGCAAGTTCCGACTGCACCTGCCCGAGAAGTACGACGGCAGCGTCAACCCAGCGGAGTTCCTCCAGATCTACTCCACCGCCATACTTGCCGCAGGAGGGGACGAGGCTGTCATGGCCAACTACTTCCCCGTCACCTTGACAGGCCCAGCCCGGTCTTGGCTCATGAATCTACCTCAGGGGTCCATAACCTCCTGGGGTGAGCTCTGCCGGCAGTTCGTCGCCAACTTCGGCAGCTCCTACACCCGTCCCGGCACGGAGCTTGACCTCCACGCCGTCAAGCAACAACCTGGGGAGTCGCTGCGCTCTTTCATCCAGCGGTTCTCTCAGGTGCGCAACACCATCCCACATATCCAAAGCGCCTCTGTGGTGGTGGCGTTCCGACATGGTGTCCGGGACGAGAAAATGCTCGAGAAGCTCGCGACTAGAGAGGTCCGCGACGTCTCGGAGCTCTTTAGACTGGCGGATAAGTGCGCCAGGGCAGCCGAAGGGCGGAACTGGCACACACTGCCGACCTCCGAGTCAGGAGGGCAGCCCGGGTCCGGTGCTGCTGCCTATGGGGGTGGCAAGAAGACCAAGAACTGGGGGAGTGGAAAGATGAAGCCACCATTCACGGCCCCCGTCGCCGCAGCTGCGACAACCAGCGGAGCTCGGGGGCCGCGCCCCGACAAGAGGCAGCGGCAATCACCGGCCCCAGACAGTGGCCAGGGCGGGCTATGCCCCGTGCATGGCACCTGCAACCATACAGCTGCCGAGTGCTGGGAGATCCAGAGGCTCGCAGAGCGCTTCCGTAATGGAAGACAGCAGAGGGCTGAAGCACCGCCCTACCCTCAGAGGGATGGCAAACAGAAGGCCGATGCCCCAGTCACCGCTGCCCACCAAGTGGGATTCCAGGAGCCTCAGCGTTTCATAAAGACAGTGCATGACGGTGAGGACTCCAGTTCTGACGGTGACGGGCCAAGGTGTTAGCCAGCTGCGGCACGCCTCCGTGCCTCGAACATACCTCTCGGGGGCCGCCTAGGGTCCGTCAACCCCTTGAAGGCCTTGCCAGAAGGGGGAGATGCCTTGGGTCATCCAAGGCGAGCCCGGGTCCACCTACCCCTTGAAGGCCTTAGCCAGAAGGGGAGAACTCCCCGGGGGCCCCGGAGAGAAGCCACGCAGGACCTGATCCAGCGTGAAGACAACAACTTCGACAAGACTCGGCTTGCAGGGAACACCCCACAACGCACGGTCTCGGCTAATGCTCTGAGCACTACCGCCAAAGAACCAGACGCGATGGGGGCCCGCAAGAAGGAAACCTGGTGAAGCGGCACGCTATATTCCAAGAAGGACCCATAAGCTCTCCCCCAGCAGGGAAGGTCCCTTCCGAATCATGAAAGCTGCCGCCCCAGGTACACATGCCTTTCAACCGAGAGTGGGATCCAATCCCAAAAATCCTTAACATGGAGCAACACTGTAAGTCCTACTTACTGAGCATCGGTAGAACAGGGTTATTCACTTCTGTAATAGACCCCATAGAACTTAGGACCAGAGCTTGGGGTAGCTAAGTCTCAAGGGACGGTACAGGACTACGTCCAGTTTAGCCTGGTTCCGACCCTAAGCGCGTAGAGTCTTGCTTCCCTTGTAGACGAGGCGGAACATTGCCCCCACGAACAGCCAGAATTCCACCTATGGGCGCGAATACAGAGACCTGTTCTACTTAGCTCCTTCTCATGCGCTCATTTAAATTATGCATTAATTTTTATGATCACACTATCTCTGTATGTTCATCATACGTCTAGCTCCCCCTCTCCTGCGCTCACCCATAGTCGGCATTTGCTATCCTCCCGAAGGCGGCTGCGCTTGAGGCACCTGCCGATGGCCGAGTGAGTCTCTCGGGCCTCCCCCAGTCAGGTGTTGCGGTGTCAGTTGGTCACCTCCAGGAAAGGCCAGCGTTGTGCATGGGGGGTCCAGGGTGCGTATCCAACTTAGCCGGCCCAGAGCCCAAAGCATGCGCATCCTGCTCCCCGGAGGTCCAGGGGAGTACGTCCGCTTTGCCTGGTCATGAACCCAAAGCGCGTGCACTCTGCTTCCCCAGCGCATGGCCCGGTACTAGGGATCGGACGGCCGTACCCGGACCTCGGAGGGAGCCGGAGCTCCGGCGCCTCATGCACAGAATTGCCCAAGCCCCGTATAGCGGGCCAGGACCATAAGACGGATAAGACTAGGAGACAGGAGGGGGGATCCCCCGAGGAGAATTACGTTTCCTCTACCTGTGTGCAGGACCTTCAGGTTACGGCAACGGGGACTGCATGAAGCGGGGGGAAAGGAGCTACCAGCTACACCGGCCTGGGACTGGAAGGACCGGGACCTGCCCCCCCAGAGGGGCAGGGCCCGGGGGCCCCGCGTGTCCAGCAGGCCCGGAACTCCTTCCTTGAGGGCTCCGGGCTCGCCACGTGGCAGGCAGGAACCGGACCTCCCCCCTCAGCGGGAGGGCTCCGAAAGCCCTACGTGTCCAACATGACCGGAGCTCCCGTCTCTTAAGGAGGAGCTCCGGACCTACCATGTGGCCGGCAGATTTGGAGCCCCCCCCCCCATAGGGCGAGGTTCGGAGACCTCCGGGGCCCCCTAACACAGTTAGGACCTGCGGGGAGTGTCTGAGCGAAGCTCCGAGATTGGAAATGACCTCTGAGTACCTTGCGGAGCTAAGGACTCAGCCAGGCAAAGCCAAGAAGGAGGGAAAAGCATCACAGACACAAGTATCCAAGAAAGATAAAAAAGAAAGAAACAAGCCCCAGGGTTCCCCTGACATGACCAGAGTCTAGAAGATGCAAGATCGGCCGCGCCGGGAGCGGGAGAGCGCCTCCCTCATCACCAGCGCAAAGGCCGGTGTCATCAAGGGTGCTCCTGAGGTCCCCTCCGCAGCTTCAGCGGTCTCCTCGGAGGCTCTGCCGCCTGGAATTCTCCTTGGTGCTTCAGCGGTTTCTTTGGAGACTCCACCATCTGAGAAGGGACGCAACGCCAGGGAGCTTGCTGCCTGCCGTCACCAAGGAAGGGCCCAGTCAGGAGGACAAACCAGAGACCCCTTGGAGGCGCCACCACCAGAGGCAAGGCAGGCAGGCTCCCTGGGTCCCAGACTTGGTGCAGACGCCGGCGCTGGAGGGAATCGAGAGCGATTCTCTCCCCGTAAGGCGGGTTAGGAGCCATGGAAGAAGACAGGACTGCAGAGACTCGAGGGGGGCACAAGGGCTGGAAGCCTTATAAGGGGAGCGTACCCACGTGGCGGTTTCTTTTCACACCCTCCCGGGTACAATCCCAAGTGATTCGGAACTCTTCGAATACCCCGCTCCTGCAACCGCTTCGGTTCCTAGACCGAGTGCCGATGACGGGTGGGCCCAAGCCGCTTAACTGGAGCGGTGGGGGCAAGGAGTCAGTCTCCTAAGAAGATGAGCTGGCAAGGCCCTTCGGCGGTTCCCGAAGAAAGCGCCGCAACGTGCAGAAGTGGCAGCCTTGGGAACCGCCGCAGTAAAAGCAATCATCAAGTGAGCGCACGCTCGCACGACCCCGCGGCCGTTCGTGCTCTGGCAGCGGTCAAGTCGGGACTTAGAGAAAGTGCGCGGATCGGAAGAGACGGAGGTCCCACCTCGGGCTCGCTATCTCCCCCGAGATGGGCCCGGGGGCCACTGTCGGTACCTGAGATATGGGGTACCCCCGCGCACAGGGTAAAATGCCTAAGGTGCTCGCCCTTCTCCGCAGGGAGAGCTCCGAAGGCACCACGCGTCTGGCGGGGCCGGACCTCCCTCTCCTCAGAGGAGAGCTCCGGGCCCGCCACGTGGCATACAGAAGCCGGACCTCCCCTCTGCGGGAGAGAGGTCCGAAGACGCCACGCGTCCAGCGGGGCCGGACCTCCCTCTCCTCAGAGGTGAGCTCCGGGCCCGCCACGTGGCATGCAGAAGCGGGACCTCCCCCTCCGCGGGAGAGAGGTCCAAAGGCGCCACGCGTCCAGCGGGGCCGGACCTCCCTCTCCTCAGAGAAGAGCTCCGGACCCGCCACGTGGCTAGAAGAACGGTGCTGCCTGCCCCCGAGCGGTAGGCAGCGGGCGTAAAGGCGCCCCTCACCTTGCCCGTACAAGGTATTCAAGGCCCGCGTCTTCCCAAGACGCAGAAATGCGGAGCACGCGCCTGTCAGGTGCCGTTGCGTCCAGTCGCATCACAGACTGGCGCGCGGTGTCAGAACATGACAGGTAATAAACGCCGCGACAAGACATCCCATGCCGCCTGCGCCATCATCAACCACTATGACTAGTGCGCGGCATGGGCAGGGCGGCAAAAGGAAGACTCAGAAGCCTTCGACCGGAGGCAACTACCGGCATAACTACAGATACGGTAGATAATAGACAATCTTCCCGGGACCACCTGTCGGGTCCCAGCTTCCCTTGTAAGCCGCCCGAGCCTTGGACTATAAAAGTCTCGGGTAGGCGTCGATAGCAAGGGTTCGCATCCTGCAACTCATACGCTAGCCATACACTCTCAAGCTGTAACTCACCCCCGAGCTCAGGCCCCCGGCCCTGAGCAGCAAGCAATACAGCGAGCTCCATAGCTCGCCGTGGACGTAGGGTTTTACGCTCCGGCGGCCTGAACCACGTAAAACTTCCTGTGTCAAGCTCTCACTAACTCGTCCATCCGCGCAAGCTCTCCGCTAGGAACTAGCCCCTCCGAAAAAAGAACCTCCGCGGGCTGCCCAGTGCAGGCCCGGGGGAAGTGTCGATCGCACACTTCGACACTGGGCCTGGGACCATTCCCCAGAACCGAGGATGGGGACCCGCTCCCGAACCTTCGGAACACAGAACACCGCTGTAAGTTCTACCCCTAGAGCAACAATAGGACAGACCCTTCTTTTTATAATAAATTCCATAAAGTCCAGGAACAGTGCTCGGTGCAGCTAAGCCTCAGGGGACGGTCCAGGACTACGTTCAGCTTTGCCTGGTTCCGACCCTGTCGAAGTGTTCAGTCGACACTTCCCCTGGGCCTGCACTGGGCAGCCCGCGGAGGTTCTTTTTTCGGTGGGGCTAGTCTCTAGCGGAGAGCTTGCGCATATGGACGAGTTAGTGAGAGCTTGACACGGTGAGTTTTACGTGGTTCAGGCCGCCGGAGCGTAAAACCCTACGTCCACGGCGAGCTATGGAGCTCGCTGTATTTCTTGCTGCTCGGGGCCGGAGGCCTGAGCTTGGGGGTGAGTTACAGCTTGGGAGTGTATGGCTAGCGTATGAGTTGCAAAGTGCGAACCAACAGGGTTCGAACCCTTGCTAACGTTGCCTACCCGAGCCTTTTATAGTCCAAGACTCGGGTGGCTTACAAGGGGGACCCGGGACCCGACAGGTGGTCCCGGGGAGATTGTCTATTATCTACCGTATCTGCAGTTATGCCGGTAGTTGTCTCTGGCGAAGGCTTCTGAGTCTTCGTCTTGCAGCCCTGCCCATGCCGCATGCTAGTCGTAGTGGTTGATGACGGCGGGGCGGCATGGGATGTCTTGTCGCTGTGTTTATTGGCTGGCAGGCCCTGACACCACGCGCCAGTCTGTGATGCGACTGGGCGCAACGGCACCTGACAGAGGTGTGCTCCGCGTCTCCGCGTCTTGGGAAGGCGCGGGCCTTGAATACCTTGTACGGGCAAGGTATGGGGCGTCTTTGCGCCCGCTGCCTACCGCTCGGGGGCAGGCAGCGCTGTTCTGCTGGACACGTGGCGGGCCCGGAGCTCTCCTCTGAGGAGGGAGAGGTCCGGCCCCGCAGGACACGTGGAGCCTTCGGACCTCTCCCCACGGAGGGGGGAGGTCTGGCTGCTGTAGGCCACGTGGCGAGCCCGGAGCTCTCCTCTGAGGGGAGGGAGGTCCGGCCCCACTGGACACGTGGCGCCTTCGGAGCTTTCCCTGCGGAGAAGGGCGAGACCCTTAGGCATTTTCCCCTGTGCGCGGGGGTACCCCATATCACGGGTACCGACAGTGGCCCCCGGGCTCACCTCGGGGGAGGTAACGAGCCCGAGGTGAGGCCTTCTCCTACCCGCACACTTTCTTGTCTTAAGTACTCCCTGTGCTGGCAGGGTCTTGACGGCTTCGGAGTTCAGCCTCTTAGGAGAGGGTGAAGCCTGGCATCGGAGCTCGGCCCGGCTGTGGGGGCGGAGGTCCGAAAGTCATCGGAGCACAGGTCCACGAAGGGTGTGAGGTCCGGCATCAGGGCTCGCCTCTGAAAGGAGGGCAAGGGCTGGCATCGGAGCTCGGCCCAGCTGCGGGGGCGGAGGTCCGGAAGTCGTCGGAGCTCAGGCCAGCGAGGGGCATGAGGTCCGGAGGTCATCGGAGCTCAGGACAGCGAAGTGTGTGAGGCCCGGCATCAGCGCTCGCCTCTGAAAGGAGGGCGAGGGCTGGCCTCGGAGCTCGGCCTGGCTGTGGAGGCGGAGTCCGGAAGTCATCGGAGCTCAGGCCAGCGAAGGGCGTGAGGTCTGGCATCAGCGCTCGCCTCTGAAAGGAGGGCGAGGGCTGGCCTCGGAGCTCTGCCTGGCTGCGGAGGCGGAGTCCGAAAGTCATCGGAACTCAGGCCAGCGAAGGGCGTGAGGCCTGGCATCAGTGCTCGCCTCTGAAAGGAGGGCAAATGCTGGCATCAGAGCTCGTCCCAGCTGTGGGGGCAAAGTCCGGCACTGCTCAGTGGTCCCCCATTCCTGTCCCTTAGTCTCATTTGGCTTACTGTCCCAGGCCGGAATACGGGGCTCGGGTAATCCAATGCACTTGGTCCCGGAGGTCTGGCCCCAGCCCCAGTCAGGGTGTAACCGTCCGGCCCCCTGGTACTCAGACCGTAGCGCTGGGGGGCAGAGTGCGCATGCTTTGGGTGCAAGACCGGGCAAAGCAAGGCTCCTGACCCCCCGGTCTAGCGTAGGTCTTTTCTCGGAGGAGACCAACTAGCGGTACAGTACCCTCACAGGGGGAGATCCAAAAGGCCACCAGGCCTTTGGCAGGTACCCCAAGCACTACCGTTTTCGGCAGGACGGCAAATATCGACTATGCATGAGAGCAGGAAAGAGGAACCAAGTGTACAATGGACACACACTTTCTAGAGCGTGGGGAGGTGTTCATATAAATTAATGCGTAATTTAAATGAACACCTAAGTAAGCATGGTGAACTTACTGGGGTAGCGTCGGAGCGCCTGTCTTCACGCAGAGCGGGTCATGCGTGGCTTCGTCGTACACCGGACACGGGGGGCCCCCCATGGCGATCTCAGGGGGAAGCATGGCTTCGGCCCCGCATACCATGTGGAAGGGTAGTTCCCGTGACCCGGCCCTGGGAAGTCCGGCTGGCCCTCGACATGGAGGAGCCGGTATCCCCCGACGGCTCTGGGTGCGCGTCTGCACCGGTTGTGTGGGTCTGCTTGTCGTGGACCTGGCACGCATTGCATCCCTAACCGGTTTGATGGCGTCCAGGTGGCTCTCGGTCAGTAGGAGCCATGCCGGGTGGCTTAACTGACCAACGTGCGGGACGATGAGCGTTCCCAGCACTCGCCTCCTTGGACTACTGCGAGCTAATCGCAGCCTTCCTCCTGGGTTATGCACCGCAATAGGATGTCGTGGCGCCACACCAGTAAAGATACCAGCGCGTAGCACTTAGCCATCCGCACCACCCGTTCAGCGGATGCACGTTCATCAGGAAGGATGTCCTTCAAGGAGTCCCGGACCTCCGTGGTCCATGCATTGGGACTACTTGAGCTTCTGGATCTTGAGCACTGGGTTGCACGGAGTCCCCAGTGACTCTTACGATCCTTTGGCGGCATCCAGGGCCGCCGGGACTGCCTAGCTTCGAGACACTGGTTCAGCCCCCTTCACCCGGATCGGTGGGCCGGGCTGTGGACCGCAGCAACGTCCTCTCAAAGACTCCTTCGTGCGCAGGGGCTCCGATGGAGGCTTTCGTTGAGAGGTCATCAGCTGCGGCCGTGCAAGCGCGCGGTACATGGTGCAGGTCCAAGGCGAGGAATTCTTTCTCCAACATCCGCACGTGAAGCAGATAAGCAGCTAGCTGTGGGTCATTGCAGGGGCATTCACCCTTAACTTGCTTGATAACTAGTTGGGAGTCGCCCTGCGCCAACAACTGGTGAGCGCCCAGAGACAGGACTGTCTTTTAGGCCAAAGATGAGTGCTTCATACTCTGCCAAGTTGTTGGTTGCCTTGGAATTGGGACGCACCATGTACCCAGACTGCTCCCCCGATGGCATGAAAAGCAGTACGCCGGCACCGGCCCCCTGCTTTCGCGAGGAGCCGTCGAAGAAGAGCGTCCAGTGAGGCCCGGTGAAGACCGGAGCTCGGTAATTTGTTTCACCGTCTTCGCGGCCCCCTGGGTCAGCCTTCGTTGGCGTCCACTCAGCCACGAAGTCAGCCAGTGCTTGGCTCTTGGCTGTCTGACGTGGTCGGGAGCTCAGCTTGAACTCCGCCGTCTTCGGGCTGTCTTCCGGCTTCGGAAGCTGGCAGTGGGTGCCAGCTCCGCCCTCCGGCTGCTCTGGCGCACTTGTCCGCCAGGCTGAAGGGCTCGGAGGCATCGCAGACCTCTCTGGTTGCAAGCCTCTCAAGCATCTTCTTGTCCTGGACACTGTCGAAGTGCCGCCACCACAGAAGCACTTTGAATATGTGGAATGGTGTTGCGTACCTGGGAGAACCGCTGGATGAAGGAGCGCAGCGACTCCCCAGGTTGTTGCTTGATAGCTTGGAGGTCAAGCTCCGTGCCGGGACGGGTGTAGGAGCTGCCGAAGTTGGCGATGAACTGCCGGCAGAGCTCTCCCCAGGAAGTTATGGAACCCCGAGGGAGGTTCATTAGCCAAGACCGGGCAGGGCCGGTCAAGGCGACGGGGAAGTAGTTTGGCCATGATGGCCTCATCCCCTCCTGCGGCAAGTACGGCGGTGGAGTAGATCTGGAGGAACCCCGCCGGATTGACGCTGCCGTCGTACTTCTCGGGCAGGTGCGGCCGAAACTTGCGCGGCCACCTCATGAAGCGGAGGTGGGGCTCCAGGGCCGTACATCCTGCCCCTGTTGCTGCAGATGTTGGTGCCGCGAACGCTTGGTTCGCCGCTGGCACAGTGTACCCCCGTATGGGCAAGGTTGTGCCATAGACCACGGGCGCCGTTTAGAGGACATATGGCTGTGGCATGTGCTGCGTGGCGTATGTCTGGGGCAGAGTTCGCGTGGCGAAAGTCTGCGGCTCAGGCAGGGTTGAGGCAATCGTCATGCTGACGCCGGCCTCTTGGCTGCGACGCCTTTCTCGTCGCCGCTCGAGGAACATTCGGGCGTCTTGGCCAAGGTGGCATCGTTCCAGCTCAGTCCTCAGGTCTGTCGACGGAAGCCTGGTGGAGCTGGAATCCGCCGTCTGTCCGTCAACCGTCGGCGTGCGCGTCAGAGACACAGCCGGTTGGCCGGAGCGTCGTCCCCGCCGAAGTCAAGGGTTTGCGGCGGCGACGACAAGACGGTCTACCTCGCGAATCCACTGCTGGGTCGCTGTCTGAGGCGCGTCCCCAGCAGGCGGATTGTGCAGTAGCACTCTTGCTGCGGCTAGCGCACCCCCGCCGGGTACGCCCAGCGCTACTGAAGACCTGACGCTGGTTGGAGCCTGCATTGCCGGGGTCGGCGCTGCCAGAGCCGGCTGCTGGCTCCCAGTGCAGGTATTGGTGCCGCGAACGCTTGGTTCGCCGCTGGCACAGTGTACCCCGGTATGGGCAAGGCTGCTCCCTAGACCGGGGACACCGTTTGCGGGGCATATGGTTGTGGCATATGCTGCGCGGCATATGCCTGGGGCAGAGCTCGCGTGGCGAAGATCTGCCCTTCAGGCTGGGTCGAGGCCGACGTCATGCTGACGCCAGCCTCTTGGTTGCGACGCCTTTCTCGACGTCGCTCGAAGAACACTCGGGCATCTTGGCCCAAGTGGCATCGCTCCGGCTCTGCCCTCAGGTCTGTCGACGGAAGCCTGGTGGAGCTGGAGTCCGCCGTCTGCTCACCAACCATTGGCGTGCGCATCAGCGACACGGCCGGTTGGCCAGAGCGTCGTCCCCGCCGAAGTCGAGGGTTTGCGGCGGCGATGACGAGACGGTCTATCTCGCGAATCCACTGCTGGGTCGCTGCCTGAGGCGCGTCCCAGGCAGGCGGATTGTGCAGTAGCGCTCTTGCTGCGGCTGGCGCACCCCCGCCGGGTACGCCCAGCGCTACTGAAGACCTGACGCTGGTTGGAGCCTGCATTGCCGGGGTCGGCGCTGCTAGAGCCGGTTGCTGGCTCCCAGTGCAGGTACTGGTGCCGCGAACGCTTGGTTGCACCTTACACAGTGTATCCCGGTATGGGCAAGGTTGCGCCATAGGCCGGGGACGCCGCTTGCAGAGCACATGGTTGTGGCATATGCTGCGCGGCGTATGCCTGAGGCAGGATTCGCGTGGCGAAGATCTGCCCTCCAGGTTGTGTCGAGGCCGACGTCATGCTTTCGCCAGCCTCATGGTTGCGACACCTTTCTTGACGTCGCTCGAGGTACACCCGGGCATCCTGGCCCAAGTGGCACCGTTCCAGCTCCCTTCTCAGGTCCGTCGACGGGAGCCTGGAGGAGCTGGAATCCGCCGTTTGCCCGTCAACCGTTGGCGTGCGCGTCAGCGACACAGCCGGTTGACCGGGGCGTCGCCCTCACCGAAACCGAGGGTTCGCGGCGGCGACGACGAGGCGGTCCACTTTGCGGACCCACTGTTGGGTCGCTGAATGGGGCGCATCCCTGGCAGGTGGGTTGCGCAGCAGTGCTCTTGCTGCAGCTAGCGCACCCCCATGGTGTATGCTCAGCGCTGCAGAAGATCTCACACTGGTCGGAGCCTGCATTGCCGGAGTCGGCGTTGCCGGAGTCGGCTGCTGGCTACCAGCTTGTGCCGACACACTCCGTCCTGAGTGCGTCGACATGTACTCCCCGCTGGTCACGGTTCGCTGTGAACGCGGAGGGGGAGAGTTTGCCGCTGAGGGAAGCTTGGTCATCTTTGTCGGTGGAAACTCGTCGCGCTAGGAGAAAAGCCCCCTTCCTGGCGCGCCAAATGTTGAAGTGTTCAGTCGACACATCCCCCAGGCCTGCACTGGGCAGCCCACGGAGGTTCTTTTTTCGGTGGGGCTAGTCTCTAGCGGAGAGCTTGCGCAGATGGACGAGTTAGTGAGAGCTTGACACGGTGAGTTTTACGTGGTTCAGGCCGCCGGAGCATAAAACCCTACGTCCACGGCGAGCTATGGAGCTCGCTGTATTTCTTGCTGCTCGGGGCCGGAGGCCTGAGCTTGGGGGTGAGTTACAGCTTGGGAGTGTATGGCTAGCGTATGAGTTGCAAAGTGCAAACCAACAGGGTTCGAACCCTTGCTAACGTTGCCTACCCGAGCCTTTTATAGTCCAAGACTCGGGTGGCTTACAAGGGGGCCCGGGACCCGACAGGTGGTCCCGGGGAGATTGTCTATTATCTACCGTATCTGCAGTTATGCCGGTAGTTGTCTCTGGCGAAGGCTTCTGAGTCTTCGTCTTGCAGCCCTGCCCATGCCGCATGCTAGTCGTAGTGGTTGATGACGGCGGGGCGGCATGGGATGTCTTGTCGCTGTGTTTATTGGCTGGCAGGCCCTGACACCGCGCGCCAGTCTGTGATGCGACTGGGCGCAACGGCACCTGACAGAGGTGTTCTCCGCGTCTCCGCGTCTTGGGAAGGCGCGGGCCTTGAATACCTTGTACGGGCAAGGTATGGGGCGTCTTTACGCCCACTGCCTACCGCTCGGGGGCAGGCAGCGCTGTTCTGCTGGACACGTGGCGGGCCCGGAGCTCTCCTCTTAGGAGGGAGAGGTTCGGCCCAGCAGGACACTGGAGCCTTCGGACCTCTCCCCATGGAGGGGGGAGGTCTGGCTGCTGTAGGCCACGTGGCGAGCCCGGAGCTCTCCTCTGAGGGGAGGGAGGTCCGGCCCCACTGGACACGTGGCGCCTTCGGAGCTTTCCCTGCGGAGAAGGGCGAGACCCTTAGGCATTTTTCATTGTGCGCGGGGGTACCCCATATCGCGGGTACCGACAGACCCCGAGCGCGTAGAGTCTTGCTTCCCTTGAGGCGGGTCGTGGCCTCCATACTCAGCCTGCCTTCCTCCTATGGAAATTTATATAAAAAGAAACATGTCCTACGTTGCTCTTCTTTGGTGCTCATTTAATTTACTTATTAAATTTTTATGATTGCACTTCTAGCGCGTGCTCACCATGCGTTCAGCTCCCTCTTCTCATTCTCACTTTTAGTCAGAATTTGCTGCCCTACCAAAGGCGGTTGCGTCGGAGGTACTGGCCGATAGCCAGGGGGGCCCCGAGCCCCCGGCACTTCGCGCACGGTAGTTCCCAAGCACCGTATAGGTAGACGGGGACTGTAAGCCAAATAAGACTATGAGATAGAGGGGGGGAGCCCCCAAGGAGAATTATGTTTCCCTTACTTGTGTGCAGGACCTCTCGGCCTCAGCTCCCCGCAGGAGTATGGTAGGCACATCCATCCAATGGAACGCACCTACCAGGGGGCCGCTACGGGATCGCGCAAGACCGAAACCCCAAGGTAAAATCAAAGAACTAGACCTCACAGGGGCGGGGCCCGAAGGTCCCACGTGTCCAGCGGGGCCAGACCTTCCACCTCCTTGAGGGGGAGCTCCGGGCCCGCCACGTGGTCTACAGAAGCCGGACCCCCCTTCACAGGGAGGTCCGAGGACTCCACGTGACCCGCAAGACCGGACCTCCCCTCAGAGGGGAGCTCTGGGCCCGCCACGTGGCCAACAGGCCCGGACCCCCTCCGTTCCCGTGAGGCGGGTCCTGGAGACCTCCGGGGCCCTTAGTATACAGTGAGGACCCGGAGAAGGTGTCTATGCAGAGCTTCGAGATTGGTCAAGTCCTCCGAGTACCTTGCGGAGCTAAGGACTCGGCCAGGAAAAACCAGGAAGAAGACTAGGACATGCAGACACAGAAAGAAGCAGGAGTCTGTTCATACAAAGGCTCCACGAGCTGGGCTACAGACTCAACAAAAATAAAAAAGGAAGTACAGGGCCTTGTGGCCATGGGGGCAGATGCCTAAGAGTCCCCGGACTCCCGATGAAACCTAGAGGCCACGAGGGCAGCCAAGTCCTCGACCTCGGCCCTGGCAGCTTCCTCCCGATTGGCAACGGGCCCTAGACGGACTGGCCCCAGAGGGAAGGAAGGGTCTCGGCTCAGGAAGCACGACAGTACGTGCATAGCGACCTCCTTCGCAAGGCCCTGACCTTCCTCTTCAAGCTCGTCGGCGATCACTGCTTCGAGCCGACCCAGCTCGTCGCCGATGGACTCAAGTGTCGGGATCGCTTCGGACATCGGCTGCGCCGGGGCCTCAACCTGCACAGGGCTTAAAACCAAGAGGAGCCAAGGCGGACCCCGCCTTGACAATAAAGCCCCAGACTGCCTGGGCCTCGGCAGACCGCAAGGACTGGAGCTTCTCTGCCTCTTGGTGAGCCGCCAGCTCGCGATCCATCGCCGCCTGGCGCTCCTGGGACAACTGCTCCTCCCTCGCGGCAACAGCCGACTCACGGAGCTCCAGCTCCTCGGTCCGAGCCCTTAGCTCCTCCACTTTGGCTCTCAGCCGGGCGGTGGTCTTCTCCTCCTCGGCCGCGGCAGCGCGTTCCCGATCAGCGACGGCGCACTCTCGACGGGCTACCTGCAGCTGCAACTCCTCCGCGGCGGCGGAACGCTCCTTGGCTTTGGCTTCAACGTGGGCCAGAGCCTCGCGGTAGGTGGCACGGAGCCGCCGGGTCTCTGACTCCAAGCGGCTAATGGCCTTCTTCTTAGCGCCAAGCAGAGCACTCATGGCCTCAGGCCTTGACTGCCTCGAGTCAAGGTCCGCCTTAGCCTCCTGGGCCCGCTGCTGCCAGCTGAGAAGGCGCTCCCTCTCGCCGGCCAGCGCCCCCCGCTCCTGCTCAAATGCGGATTGGAGCTGCCGGGCGCTGGTCTGGACACGCCCCAGGGCATCCCACACGGGCGCCGGGGCAGGGGGGACAGGAGTCACGCCACTGGACCCCCCCTGTCGAGTCTAAGACCGGCGGAGGCGCCGGCGCCTCAGCAACCAGGGTGGGCGCTGTCCTAAGGAAGCCAGGGGGCCAGCAGGCGCACCTACAGCTGCCCTCCCAGTCTCAGGACCGGACTTCTGGACTGGTGAAGGAGGGCGGATAGGAGCAGATGCGGCCACCACGGAGGGTGAACTCGCCGGCGCAGAGGGAGCCCCCGTCGATTTGGGGACCATGGGAGCCACCACGGCCCCCAGGTGCTGAGGCGCGGAGCCTCCGTCGGTTGAAGGCGGCCGGGTAAGAGGCCCGCCCCCGGCAGCTGGTCGGTCCCTGCAAGAAGAGAAAGCCCTCAGGCTAAGAGAGGAGACAAGAGCTCTGCTCCTACAAGCCAGAGGGAGCAACACTTACTGGGCGGCATGAGCGCTCCAACGGGCTTGCAGCACCGGCCTCTGGGCTGTAGCTGAACCGCCGGGACCAGCGGCTGGAACTGTCGCGGAACGTGACGCCTGGATCCCCGGCACACTCGCCGGCGTCACCCCACCAGCATCCATCCTGGAAACCCCTCCACTTGAGGAAGGATGATGAGGTACTTGGGCTACCTCGGACGCCCGCTGTACGGGGAGAGACCTGCCGGGGAGGGACACCCGGGGCCTCTTCGGGTCGCCACCCTATGGACCAGCACCCCCGGGAGATGGGAGCAAGGTAGCTCCCGCACCCTGACTCGGCGCAGGCGGCGCCCTCAGAGGAGACCGGGCGCGTTTCTTCTCTGGATGCCCGGGGGCCGGCTCCTTTCCCTTCCCTTTTTCGGCGGCTTGAGCTCCGTCGGCTCTGGGGGAGGGTTTGACAGCAGCAGACGCCTCGTGCCCTGATCCGAAGCGCTCGGTTCCCGGGCGCTCGGCTCCTGGAATTGTAATTCCCCGGAAGGCATCCCCGACCTGCCGGACGGTGATCCCGATGCCGTCAAGGTTCGGCATCTTCCGCAGGAGCTCGGACCTCCTCTGTGGCTCCAAGAAAAGGGGAGTGGCAGAAGGTGGAAGGGCGGGGTCGCCACTGGGAATGTAGTCGCCGCTCACCTTGCCCACCATCTCGTTCAGCTCCTCGTCGGAAGGGTCAGAGCCGGGGCCCATCTCCAGCCTGGTACAGTCCTGCTCGCCAGTATAGTACCACGCTGGGCGACTGCGCTGCCGCAAGGGTGCAATACGACGCGACATGAAGTCCATCAGCACCATCAGAGACGTCAGCCCCTCGTATGCCAAGAACCGGATCCGCTCCAAGACCGGAGTGTACTCCTGCTCCAGCTCAGGGATCTCCTCCCAGAAGCGACGATCGGTGGTTGGGCTGGCGGTCGGGAGTTGAAGGTGATCGTGCTTGTCGGTCTGCACTACCACCCAGCTCTCCCTCCAGTTTTCCCACCTTGATGCGCTAAAGGGCAGAAGGTACCCGGAGACCTTTGGGTCCTTGCAGCGATGCTGGAAGTAGTATGCCCCCATCTGAGTCTTCGAGCCGCGCCCAGTCGTCCGCAACACGAAGAAGTAGCGGAAGAGTGTCACAGAAGCGTGCACCCCCACAAACATCTCGCAGAAGTGGACAAAGACAGCAGACATCGCGAAGGAGTTGGGAGAAAGATGGTGGAGCTGGAGCCCATATGTCTCCAGCAGTGTGACAAAGAAGGAAGAAATCGGCAGAACGAACCCCGCCAGAGCATAAGCAGTGAAGAAGACCATCTCCCCCTTTTCCAGGGTCAGGGGGAGAGATCCCCGGCGAAGCCGGTTTTTCTGTTCTTCTGTGCACCAGCCCAGCAGCCTGCGCACTGGCCCGAGCTCGGAGGAGCGAACGAGGCGCGTCGGGAGCAAGTTGGAAGCCATGGCGAAAGAGAGCACAAGGACAGGAAAGCCGGGGCGCAAGACTTCAAGGGGAGAACGAGCGCTAGGAAATGCGAAGGGAAGCCGCGATGCGGGTAAGATCCCCTTTTAAAACTTTCCAGGAACGATTCGAGGTGATTCGAAAATCGTCGAGTACATCGCATCGGCGACCGTGTTGGCTCCGAGACCGGGCGCCGATGACAGGTGGACCCAAGCTGCCCAACTGAAGCGGTGGGTCGAGGAGTCAGTCGCCCCAGAAGACAAGCCGGCGTGGCGCTTCGGCGGTTCCGGAAGAAAGCGCTGCGGCGTACAGGAATGGCAGCCTTGGGAACCGCCGCAGTAAAAGCAACCATCAAGTGGGCGCACGCTCCCACGATCCCGCGGCCGTTCGTGCTCCGGCAGCGGTCAATGCGGGACTTAGAGAAAGTGCGCGAATCAGAAGAGACGGAGGTCCCACCTCGGGCTCGCTATCTCCCCCAAGATGGGCCCGGGGGCCACTGTCGGTACCCGCGATATGGGGTACCCCCGCGCACAGGGAAAAATGCCTAAGGAACTCGCCCTTCTCCGCAGGGAGAGCTCCGAAGGCGCCACGCGTCCGGCGGGGCCGGACCTCCCTCTCCTCAGAGGAGAGCTCCGGGCTCGCCACGTGGCATACAGAAGCCAGACCTCCCCCTCTGCGGGAGAGAGGTCCGAAGGTGCCACGTATCCGGCGGGGCCGGACCTCCCTCTCCTCAGAGAGGAGCTCCGGGCCCGCCACGTGGCCGACAGAAGCCGAACCTCCCCCTCCGCGGGGAGAGGTCCGAAGGCTCCACGTGTCCCATGGGGCCGGACCCCCCTCTCCTCTGAGGAGGGCTCCGGGCCCGCCACGTGGCCAGCAGAAGAATGCTGCCTGCCCCCGAGCAATAGGCAGCGAGCATAAAGACGCCCCATACCTTACCCGTACAAGGTATTCAAGGCCCGCGTCTTCCCAAGACGCGGAGACGCGGAGCACGCCACTGTCAGGTGCCGTTGCGCCCAGTCGCATCACAGACTGGCGTGCAGTGTCAGAGCCTGCCAGCCAATAAACGCAGCGACAAGACATCCCATGCCGCCCCTGCCTTCATCATCCACTGCGACTAGCATGCGGCATGGGCAGGGCTGCAAGACGAAGACTCAGAAGCCTTCACCAGAGACAACTATCGGCATAACTGCAGATACGGTAGATGACAGACAACCTCCCCGGGACCACCTGTCGGGTCCCGGGCCCCCCTTTGTAAGCCACCCGAGTCTTGGACTATAAAAGACTCGGGTAGGCAACGTTAGCAAGGGTTCGCACTCCCGCAACTCACACGCTAGCCATTCACCCCCAAGCTATAACTCATCCTCAAGCTCAGGACTCCGGTTCTGAGCAGCAAGCAATACAGCGAGCTCCATAGCAGGCCGTGGACGTAGGGTTTTACGCTCCAGCGGCCTGAACCATGTAAAACTCGCCGTGTCAAGCTCTTACTAACTCGTCCATACGCTCAAGCTCTCCGCAAGGGACTAGCCCCATCGAAAAAAGAACCTCCGTGGGCTGCCCAGTGCAGGCCCAGGGGAAGTGTTGACCGAACACTTCGACACCGTCGTTGTCCCGAAGGCCGGCGGGAAGCTCCGGATGTGCATCGACTACACCAGTCTCAATAAGGCATGTCCCAAAGATCCATTCCCTCTCCCTAGAATAGATCAAATAGTAGACTCAACATCAGACTGTGATATGATGTGCTTCCTAGACGCCTACTCGGGTTTCCATCAGATCCCCATGTCTAGGGAGGATGAAGAGCACACCTTCTTCATCACAGTAGATGGCCTTTATTGTTATGTCTCTATGCCTTACGGCCTAAAGAATGCTCTCCCCACCTTTGTGCGAGCAATGCACAAAACCTTTGGAGAGTTAATAAGAGACTTAGTTGAGGTGTACGTCGATGACATCGTTGTCAAGGTCAAGCAGGGTTCATCTTTGTTAGATGACCTAGCCTTAGTTTTTGACAAATTGCGCTCTATGCGCACCAAGCTGAACCTTGACAAATGTGTGTTCGGCATATCCTCTGGGAAGCTCTTAGGATTCCTGGTCTCGCACCGGGGGATTGAGGCCAACCCAGACAAGATCAAGGCCATCGACTTGATGCGGCCTCCCGCCCGTGTCAAAGATGTCCAGAAGCTCACGAGGTGCCTGGCCGCGCTGAGTCGGTTTATACCGAGGCTAGCAGAGTGGGCACTCCCTTTCTTTAAGCTCCTGCGCAAGTCGGGCCCATTTGCTTGGACTGACGAAGCAGAAGAGGCTTTCCAGGAGTTGAAGCGGCTCCTGACGACCCTACCTATCATGGTAGCCCTAGAGCCCGGAGAGCACCTGTTGCTCTACATCGCGGCAACAACCGAGGTGGTGAGTATGGTCCTCGTCATAGAGCGGCCGGACCTCTCATCTTCACGACCTGCTCCGACAGCAGAAGACAGACGCCGGGAGGCCCCGCAGGACCAAGACGGTCTCTCGGACCTCCAAGGCAACCTCCCGGAGGTCCAGGGCGACCTCCCGGATGTCCAGGGTGGTCTCCCTGACCCCCGAGATAAACCCCCGGGGGCCCTGTGGGACCCCCCGGGGGCCCAACGGGACCTCTCGAAGATCCCGCGGGACCCTCCGGAGCTCCTGGAGAACCAGCGGGGCCCCCCCCGGAGGGCCAAGATAGCTTAAGGGCCTCCGGGTCCCTACTCCCCGAGGCCCCCTTGGACCCACTCATCTCCAGCGGACCAGGGCCAATGGATGAAGACCTCCCAGACCTAAGAGAGAGGGTCTGAACCATCCAGAGGCCTGTCTACTACATCAGCGAAGTACTTCATGATGCCAAGACAAGGTACCTAGAAGTCCACAAGCTGCTGTATGCGGTGCTCGTGGCCTCCAGGAAGCTCCGCCATTACTTACAGGCCCACCGGGTCTCGGTAGTCACCTCCTATCCGCTGAAGACGATTCTTCACAGCCCCCATGCGACTGGCAACGTTGCTAAGTGGGCGGCGGAGCTGGCGGAGTTCGAGCTGGACTTCCTTCCTCGCCATGCAGTCAAAAGCCAAGCACTAGCCGACTTTGTGGCAGAGTGGACACCAACAAAGACTGACCCATGGGGCCACGAAGACGGTTGTCCAAGTGTGCGGTCGACACTTCCCCCGGGCCTGCACTGGGCAGCCCGCGGAGGTTCTTTTTTCGGAGGGGCTAGTCCCTAGCGGAGAGCTTGCGCGGATGGAACGAGTTAGTAAGAGCTTGACACGGCGAGTTTTACGTGGTTCAGGCTGCCGGAGCGTAAAACCCTACGTCCACAGCGAGCTATGGAGCTCGCTGTATTGCTTGCTGCTCAGGGCCGGAGGCCTGAGCTTGGGGGTGAGTTACAGCTTGAGAGTGTATAGCTAGAGTATGAGTTGCAAAATGCGAACCCAGGGGTGCGGATGGCTAGAGTCCGACCCCCTGCTAATGTCGCCTACCCGAGCCTTTTATAGTCCAAGACTCGAGTGGCTTACAAGGGGGACCCGGGACCCGACAGGTGGCCTCGGGGTGATTTCCTACCAGCTATTATGTCTTGGCGCTGGCGTCGAAGTCCTCGTCCTGCCGCCCTACCCATACCGCAGGCTAAGTGTAGCGTGTAGTCGTTGGCGATGGCTGGGGCGGCAAGGCGTGTCTTGTCCGGTCTTGTCGCTGCCTTCAATGGCCTGCAGTTTCAGACACTGTACGCCTGTCCTGGCTGTGACTGGTCACAGCACCTCCTGATAGGCGTGCGCTGCGCTTATTGGCTGGCAGGTTCTGACACCGTGCGCCAGTCTGTGATGCGACTGGGCGCAACGGTACCTGACAGGGGCGTGCTCCGCGTCTCCGCGTCTTGGGAATACACGGGCCTTGAATACCTTGTACGGGCAAGGTATGGGGCGTCTTTACGCCCGCCGCCTACCGCTCGGGAGCAGGCAGCGCTCTTCTGCTAGCCACGTGGCGGGCCCGGAGCCCTCCTCAGAGGAGAGGGGGGTCTGGCCCCGCAGGACATGTGGAGCTTTCGGACCTCTCCCCGCGGAGGGGGAGGTCCGGCTTCCGTTGGCCACGTGGCAAGCCCGGAGCTCTCCTCTGAGGAGAGGGAGGTCCGGCCTTGCTGGACACGCGGCACCCTCGGACCTCTCTCCCGCGGAGGGGGGAGGTCCGGCTAATGTATGCCATGTGGCAGGCCCGGAGCTTTCCTCTGAGGAGAGGGAGGTCCGGCCCCGCCAGATGCGTGGCGCCTTCGGAGCTCTCACTGTGAAGAAGGGCGAGATCCTTATGCATTTTCCCCTGTGTGCGGGGGTACCCCATATCGCGGGTACCGACAGTGGCCCTCGGGCTCTCCTCGGGGGAGGTAACGAGCCCGAGGTGAGGCCTTCTCCTACCCGCGCACTTTCTTGTCTTGAGTACTCCCTGTGCTGGCAGGGTCTTGACGGCTTCGGACTTCAGCCTCTTAGGAGAGGGTGAAGCCTGGCATCGGAGCTCGGCCCGGCTGTGAGGGCGGAGGTCCGGAAGTCATCGGAGCTCAGGTCCATGAAGGGCGTGAGGTCCGGCATCAGGGCTCGCCTCTGAAAGGAGGGCGAGGGCTGGCATCGGAGCTCGGCCCAGCTGTGGGGGCGGAGGTCCGGTAGTCATCGGAACTCAGGCCAGCGAAGGGCGTGAGGTCCGGCATCAGCGCTCGCCTCTGAAAGGAGGGCGAGGGCTGGCCTCGGAGCTCGGCCCAGCTATGGGGGCAGAGTCCGGAAGTCATCGGAGCTCAGGCCAGCAAAGGGCGTGAGGTCCGGCATCAGCGCTCGCCTCTGAAAGGAGGGCGAGGGTTGGCCTCGGAGCTCGGCCTGGCTGTGGAGGCGGAGTCCGGTAGTCATCGGAGCTCAGGCCAGCGAAGGGCGTGAGGTCCGGCATCAGTGCTCGCCTCTGAAAGGAGGGCGAGGGTTGGCCTCGGAGCTCGGCCTGGCTGTGGAGCCGGAGTCCGGAAGTCATCGGAGCTTAGGCCAGCGAAGGGCGTGAGGTCCGGCATCAGCGCTCGCCTCTGAAAGAAGGACGAGAGCTGGCCTCGGAGCTCGGCCTGGCTGTGGAGGCGGAGTCCGGAAGTCATCGGAGCTCAGGCCAGCGAAGGGCGTGAGGTCCGGCATCAGCGCTCACCTCTGAAAGGAGGGCGAGGGCTGGCCTCGGAGCTCGGCCTGGCTGTGGAAGCGGAGTCCGGAAGTCATCGGAGCTCAGGCCAGCGAAGGGCGTGAGGTCCGGCATCAGCGCTCGCCTCTGAAAGGAGGGCGAGGGCTGGCCTCGGAGCTCGGCCCAGCTGTGGGGGCAGAGGTCCGGAACTGCTCAGTGGTCCCCCCTTTCCTATCCCTTAGTCTCATTTGGGTTACTGTCCCAGCCCGGAATACGGGGCTTGGGTAATCCAGTGCACTTGGTCCCGGAGGTCTGGCCCCAGCCCCAGTCAGGGTGTAACCGCTCGGCCTCCTGGTACTCAGACCGTAGCGCCGGGAGGCAGAGTGCGCATGCTTTTGGTGCAAGACCGGGCAAAGCAAGGCTCCTGACCCCCCGTTCTAGCGTAGGTCTTTTCTCGGAGGAGACCAACTGGCGGTGCAGTACCCTTATAGAGGGAGATCCAAAAGGCCACCGGGCCTCTGGCAGGTACCCCAAGCACTACCGCCTTCGGCAGGACGGCAAATATCGACTATGCATGAGAGCAGGAAAGAGGAACCGAGTGTACAATGGACGCACACTGTCTAGAGCGTGGGGAGGTGTTCATATAAATTAATGCGTAATTTAAATAAACACCTAAGTAAGCATGGTGAACTTACTGGGGTGGCGTCGGAGCGCCTGTCTTCACGCAGAGCGGGTCATGCGTGGCTTCGTCGTACGCCGGACACGGGGGGACCCCCATGGCTATATCAGGGGGAAGCATGGCTTCGGCCCTGCATACCATGTGGAAGGGTAGTTCCCGTGACCTGGCCCTGGGAAGTCCGGCTGGCCCTCGACATGGAGGAGCCGGTATCCCCCGACGGCTCTGAGTGCGTGTCTGCACCGGTTGTGTGGGTCTGCTTGGCGTCGACTTGGCACGCATTGCATCCCTAACTGATTTGACGGCGTCCAGGTGGCTCTCGGTCAGTAGGAGCCATGCCAGGTGGCTTATCTGACCAACGCGCGGGACGATGAGCGTTCCCAGCACTCGCCTCCTTGGACTACTGCGAGCTAGTCGCAGCCTTCCTCCTGGGTTATGCACCGCAATAGGATGTCGAGGCGCCACGCCAGTAAAGATACCAGCGCGTAGCACTTAGCCATCCGCACCACCCGTTCAGCGGATGCACGTTCATCAGGAAGGATGTCCTTCAAGGAGTCCTGGACCTCTGTGGTCCATGCATCGGGACTACTTGAGCTTCTGGATCTTGAGCGCTGGGTTGCACGGAGTCCCAAGTGACTCTTACGATCCTTTGGAGGCATCCAGGGCCGCCGGGACTGCCTAGCTTCGTGGCACTGGTTCAGCCCCCTTCGCCTGGCTCGGCGGGCCAGGCTGTGGACCGCAGCAACGTCATCTCGAAGACTCCTTCGTGCACGGGGGCTCCGATGGAGGCCTTCGTTGAGAAGTTGTCAGCTGCGGCCGTGCCAGCGTGCGGTTCATGGCGCAGGTCCAAGGCAAGGAATTCTTTCTCCAACATCCGCACGTGAAGCAGATAAGCAGCTAGCTGTGGGTCATTGCAAGGGCATTCACCCTTAACTTGCTTGATAACTAGCTGGGAGTCGCCCTGTGCCAACAACTGGCGAGCGCCCAAAGACCGGACTGTCTTTTAGGCCAAAGATGAGTGCTTCATACTCTGCCAAGTTGTTGGTTGCCTTGGAATTGAAACGCACCATGTACCCAGACTGCTCCCCCGATGGCATGAGAAGCAGTACGCCGGCACCGGCCCCCTGCTTTCACGAGGAGCCGTCGAAGAAGAGCGTCCAGTGAGGCCCGGTGAAGACCGGAGCTCGGTACTTTGGTTCACCGTCTTCGCGGCCCCCTGGGTCAGCCTTCGTTGGCGTCCACTCAGCCACGAAGTCAGCCAGTGCTTGGCTCTTGGCTCTCTGACGTGGTCGGGAGCTCAGCTTGAACTCCGCCGTCTTCGGGCTGTCTTCCGGCTTCGGAAGCTGGCAGTGAGTGCCAGCTCCGCCCACCGGCTGCTCTGGCGCACTTGTCCGCCAGGCTGGAGTGCTCAGAGGCATCGCAGACCTCTTTGGTCGCAAGCTTCTCAAGCATCTTCTCGTCTCGGACACTGTCGAAGTGCCACCACCATAGAAGCACTTTGAATATGCGGGATGGTGTTGCGTACCTGGGAGAACCGCTGGATGAAGGAGCGCAGCGACTCCCCAGGTTGTTACTTGATGGCTTGGAGGTCAAGTTCTGTGCCGGGACGGTTGTAGGAGCTGCCGAAGTTGGCGATGAACTGCCGGCAGAGCTCTCCCCAGGAAGTCATGGAACCCCGAGGGAGGTTCATGAGCCAAGACCGGGTCGGGCCGGTCAAGGCGACAGGGAAGTAGTTGGCCATGACGGCCTCATCCCCTCCTGCGGCAAGTACGGCGGTGGAGTAGATCTGAAGGAACTCCGCCGGGTTGACGCTGCTGTCGAACTTTTCGGGCAGGTGCGGCCAAAACCGGAGCCTGGTGTAGCTGGAATCTGCCGTGTGTTCACCAACCATTGGCGTGCGCATCAGCGACACGGCCGGTTGGCCGGAGCGTTGTCCCCGCCGAAGTCGAGGGTTTGCGGCGGCGACGATGAAACGGTCTACCTCGCGAATCCGCTGCTTGGTCGCTGCCTGAGGCGCGTCCCCAGCAGGTGGATTGAGTAGCAGCGCTCTTGCTGCGGCTAGCGCACCCCCGCCGGGTACGCCCAGCGCTACTGAAGACCTGACGCTGGTCGGAGCCTGCATTGCCGGGGTCGGCGCTGCCAGAGCCGGTTGCTGGCTCCTAGTGCAGGTATTGGTGCCGCGAACGCTTGGTTCGCCGCTGGCACAGTGTGCTCCGGTATGGACAAGGCTGCTCCATAGACCGGGGACGCCGTTTGCGGGGCATATGGTTGTGGCATATGCTGCGCGGCGTATGCCTGGGGCAGAGCTCGCGTGGCGAAGATCTGCCCTTCAGGCTGGGTCGAGGACGACGTCATACTGTCGCCAGCCTCTTAGTTGCGACACCTTTCTCGACGTCGCTCGAAGAACACTTGGGCATCTTGGCCCAAGTGGCATCGCTCCGGCTCTGCCCCCAGGTCCGTCGACGGAAGCCTGGTGGAGCCGGAGTCCGCCGTCTGCTCGCCAACCATTGGCGTGCGCGTCAGCGGCACGGCCGGTTGGCCGGAGCGTCGTCCCCGCCAAAGTCGAGGGTTTGCGGCGGCGACGACGAGACGGTCTATCTCTCGAATCCACTGCTGGGTCGCTGCCTGAGGCGCGTCCCCAGCAGGCAGATTGCACAGTAGCGCTCTTGCTGCGGCTGGCGCACCCCCGCCGGGTACGCCCAGCGCTACTGAAGACCTGACACTGGTTGGAGCCTGCATTGCCGGGGTCGGCGCTGCCAGAGCCGGTTGCTGGCTCCCAGTGCAGGTACTGGTGTCGCGAACGCTTGGTTGCGCCTGACACAGTGTACCCCGGTATGGGCAAGGTTGCGCCATAGGCCGGGGACGCCGCTTGCAGAGCACATGGTTGTGGCTTATGCTGTGCGGCGTACGCCTGGGGCAGAGCTCACGTAGCGAAGGTCTGCCCTCCAGGCTGGGTCGAGGCCGACGTCATGTTGTCGCCAGCCTCTTGAGTGCGACGCCTTTCTCGACGTCGCTCGAGGAACACTCGGGCATCTTGGCCCATGTGGCACCGTTCCAGCTCTGTCCTCAGGTCCGTCGACGGAAGCTTGGTGGAGCTGGAACCCGCCGTCTGCCCGTCAACCGTTGGCGTGCGCGTCAGCGACACAGCCGGTTGGTCGGAGCGTCATCCCCGCCGAAGTCAATGGTTTGCGGCGGCGGCGACAAGACGGTCTACCTCGCAAATCCACTGCTGGGTCGCTGCCTGAGGCGCGTCCCCAGCAGGCGGATTGTGCAGTAGCGCCCTTGCTGCGGCTAGCGCACCCCCACCGGGTACGCCCGGCGCTACTGAAGGCCTGACGCTGGATGGAGCCTGCATTGCTGGGGTCGGCGCTGCCAGAGCCGGTTGCTGGCTCCCAGCTTGCCCTGACACACTCCGTCCTGAGTGTGTCATCATGTACTCTCCCCTGGTCACGGTTTGCCGCGGGCGCAGGGGGGGGAGAGTTTGCCGCTGAAGGTAGCTTGGTCATCTTCGTCGGCGGAAACTCATCGCGCTAGGAGAAAAGCCCCCTTCCTGGCGCGCCAAATGTCGAAGTGTGCGGTCGACACTTCCCCCGGGCCTGCACTGGGCAGCCCGCGAAGGTTCTTTTTTAGGAGGGGCTAGTCCCTAGCGGAGAGCTTGCGCGGATGGAACGAGTTAGTAAGAGCTTGACACGGCGAGTTTTACGTGGTTCAGGCCGCCGGAGCGTAAAACCCTACGTCCACGGCGAGCTATGGAGCTCGCTGTATTGCTTGCTGCTCAGGGCCGGAGGCCTGAGCTTGGGGGTGAGTTACAGCTTGAGAGTGTATAGCTAGAGTATGAGTTGCAAAATGCGAACCCAGGGGTGCGGATGGCTAGAGTCCGACCCCCTGCTAACGTCGCCTACCCGAGCCTTTTATAGTCCAAGACTCGAGTGGCTTACAAGGGGGGCCCGGGACCCGACAGGTGGCCCCGGGGTGATTTCCTACCAGATATTATGTCTTGGCGCTGGCGTCGAAGTCCTCGTCCTGCCGCCCTACCCATGCCGCAGGCTAAGTGTAGCGTGTAGTCGTTGGCGATGGCTGGGGCGGCAAGGCGTGTCTTGTCCGGTCTTGTCGCTGCCTTCAATGGCCTGCAGCTTCAGACACTGTACGCCTGTCCTGGCTGTGACTGGTCACAGCGCCTCCTGACAGGCGTGCGCTGCGCTTATTGGCTGGCAGGTTCTGACACCGTGCGCCAGTCTGTGATGCGACTGGGCGCAACGGTACCTGACAGAGGCGTGCTCCGCGTCTCCGCGTCTTGGGAATACACGGGCCTTGAATACCTTGTACGGGCAAGGTATGGGGCGTCTTTACGCCCGCCGCCTACCGCTCGGGAGCAGGCAGCGCACTTCTGCTAGCCACGTGGCGGGCCCGGAGCCCTCCTCAGAGGAGAGGGGGGTCTGGCCCCGCAGGACACGTGGAGCCTTCGGACCTCTCCCCGCGGAGGGGGAGGTCCGGCTTTCGTTGGCCACGTGGCAAGCCCGGAGCTCTCCTCTGAGGAGAGGGAGGTCCGGCCCTGCTGGACACGCGGCACCCTCGGACCTCTCTCCCGCGGAAGGGGGAGGTCCGGCTAATGTATGCCACGTGGCGGGCCCGGAGCTTTCCTCTGAGGAGAGGGAGGTCCGGCCCCGCCAGATGCGCGGGGCCTTTGGAGCTCTCCCTGCGGAGAAGGGCGAGATCCTTATGCATTTTCCCCTGTGCTCGGGGGTACCCCATATCGCGGGTACCGACAACGGTGAACCAGAGCACCAAGCTCCGGTCTTCACCGAGCCCCACTGGACGCTTTTCTTCGACGGCTCCTCGCGAAAGCAGGGGGCCGGTGCCGGCGTACTGCTCCTCATGCCATCGGGGGAACAGTTTGGGTACATGGTGCGTCTCAATTTCAAGGCAACCAACAACATGGAAGAGTATGAAGCACTCATCTTTGGCCTACAGACAGCCCTGTCTCTAGGCGCTCGCCAGTTGTTCGCACAGGGCGACTCCCAGCTGGTTATCAAACAAGTCAAGGGTGAATGCTCCTGCAATGACCCACAGCTAGCTGCTTATCTGCTCCACGTGCAGATGTTGGAGAAAGACTTCCTCGCCTTGGACCTGCGCCACGTACCGCGCGCTGGCAATGCCGCAGCTAACGACCTTTCAACGAAGGCTTCCACCGGAGCCCCTGTTCCCGAAGGAGTCTTCGAGAGGACGTTGCTGCGGCCCACAGCCCGGCCCGCCGAGCCGGGCGAAGGGGGCTTGACCAGCACCTCGAAGCTGGCAGTCCCGGCGGCCCTGCAGCCATGGATGCCGCCAAGGATCGTAAGCGTCACTAGGGACTCCGTGCAACCCAGCGCTCAAGATCCAGAAGCTCAAGTCAGACCCGATGCATGGATCACGGAGATCCGGGACTACTTGAAAGACAACATCCTCCCTGATGAACATGCAACCACTGAATGGATCGTGCGTATGGCTAAGAGATACGCGCTGGTAGAGGGGGGTCTCTACCGGCGTGGCGCCAACCACGTCCTATTGCGGTGCATAACCCAGGGGGAAGGCTGCGACTTGCTCGCTGAGATCAATGGAGGCGAATGTGGGAGTCACTCTTCCTCACGCACGCTCGTTGGTAAAGCCTTCCGGCATGGCTTCTACTGGCCGACAGCACTCCAGGATGCCGTCAGGCTGGTCGAGAGCTGCAAGGCGTGCCAGTTCCACGCCAAGCAGATCCATACACCGGATCAGGCGGTACAGATGATCCCGCCCTCATGGCCATTTGCCGTATGGGGGCTGGACATCCTGGGACCATTCCCCAGAACCATCGGGGGATCCCGGTACCTCTATGTCGCCATCGACAAGTTCACCAAGTGGCCGGAAGCCACACCAGTTGTCACCATCAACAAGCAATCCGCAGTAAAGTTCATCAAGTCGATTGTCTGCCGGTTCGGGGTCCCGAACAGAATCATCACCGACAACGGGACCCAGTTCACCAGCGCGGCCTTCCAAGACTACTGCGAAGACCTCGGCATTCAGGTGTGCTATGCCTCTGTTGCTCACCCAAATGAGGGGGCCCGATCCCGATCACGGGGCCGTGCCGCCTTGCCCGAGGAATCGCATTGGGTGGTGCCGTGTTATGCGGCACCCAACAGCACACATATAAGGAACACAGTATTACATAAACCAAAGCGGAAGCTTACAACTGTTCCTTGTAAATAATTTACATAAAATAGCTACAGCGGAAGTCTGTAAACAGCTCACGATGAATATCTAAGAAGCACTCGAGAAGAGATCCAGCCCGCGGACTCCTCTCGCTAGCAACACGAAGACATGGCAGCGGCTAGGTTCTCCAAGGGTGACATGACTTGGAAGTTTCTGAGTCTCACCGGACAACCTTCTTTATAGCATCGATGCTTACCTGCAAAACCACTTATATAGCAAGAGTGAGCACAAAGGCTCAGCAAGACTTAACCGTCTTTCCTAAAGCATGAAACTCTACATGAACGTAACCTAAGACCTATCCTGTAATTTGCGAAAAGACTCGCCTACGAGTTCATCCTTAACTTTCAGATTTTAGCCATAATAGTAGTGACCTTGCGCCCAGCAGCATTGGAACTCCACAATCAAACAAGAAACGCTTCATTCCAATGTTACTTGTCCCAAGGTGAAAAATAAATTTAGTTTGCTCTATCTCTACTTCAAACATGGTTTTCATGCAACTTAACATAATCACAACAGCAATTATACTTTTTGTAAACTGTTTCCACACAAGTTGATTACTACGTCACAACATGGGAGCAAGCGGTACTCAATAACGGCGAGGGACGGTGATTCGAATCAAACACTACCCGGATAACTCGACACATACGCCCGCCTCTGAAGACCCAACTCTGGCGTCCTTCATTACGTCGTATGTGGCAACCTTTCTCAGGACACTAAACTGTACAACCGGTCGCGCCGTCTCGGGCTCATAGGTCTAACGAGACGATGTGGTATGCCTCTACAATCCAGTGAACCTGGTACATCGGTTTCCTGGTTCCCATATATCAGTAAGCATCCGGTACACAACTCAATACTTGCTCCTTGACGCGGCATACGCATCGGTCCTTAACCGACACAGGCAGAGCTACTCGACCAAGACCTCGTCTTGTCGCAGCCTAACCCCTCTGCCCGGTCTCATCTTTAGAAATGTAAACTTTAGTTTGCTTCCTTTCCCAACCACACTTATGATCTTCTGAACTATAGCTCGCGAGTAGATTCCAACTACTCGTCTTCTACCGGATGTCCTAGCCTAATTAGCATTGCCTTATTCTACAGCGATGACACATTTCTACCCTTGACCTCAGGGTTCATGTTTGGTTATGCAAGTGGAGTATCACACATCCTTGACCTAATGCACATACAAACTTTGATCAAATGTAGTGAACAAAGGGAAAACTTTAAAAACAACTTAAGTGCAAACCGGGGCTTGCCTTGGTTTTGCAGGTGACTAAAGTCAGTTGAGAGAAAGTCAGTTTCTGATGTATTGAAGTTCACTCCTGCCCTTCTAGTTCCTTGATCCAAGTTCACCTCCTCCCTGTTCACTTTCCACGTTTAATCACTACACGTTAGGAATATGCATACATGTTCAATTATAAAACTTTTGCTAACAATGCTAAAGACAAGTTTGAAACTGGAACTTTGTTTAAGAATTTAAAATGAAACTGGTGCTAGTGGTTTGGGTTTGTGTCTAAGCACTATCATCAAGTGAGAAGTGGGGTTCATCACTTGGGTGGGGATTAACTAATGATTGAACAGAACACTACTGATCCAGGGCCCCAATGGAGCTGGAAATTTTCTTGGGAGTTCCTTGTCACAAGAAAGTCCTCTGGACCAAAATTCAGAACATTTCACTAAGTGGATCACCCAGAACAACTCCCTAAGCATTTAAGCATAAAGGAATTAATTCTGATTAAACTTGTACTTTCATGCAAATCTAAGTGAACCATAATTTCCTACATAGCTCAGAGAGTATGTGTGAATTTTCCTAGGATTTTTGGAGCTAAGGAATGGCTAGAACTGAATTTCCAAGTTTTGGAAATTCTCTGAAAATGTTTCTGTATTCATTTGAATACAGAAATTTGAAATTGAAATTATGCTAACTAAATCAACTCCAAATGAGCTGAAACTTTTACAGGAGTCTCCTAATATCCTGGAGAATATCCTGGCAAAATTTGGGGAATTTTGGATGAACCAAACTCCCTCTAAAATTCTTTTGCTGAAAGTTTTAAAGAATTTTCCAGAATTTTCTATTGGTTTTCATGCAAATTTGGTTGCATATTTGGATAGAGCATTTCATCCTGAATCCAACCCAATTTGAATCACTAAATTTGGAGCTCTCTAGCAAAAGTTATGCAGATCCAAAGTTTGAACCAAATCTGGAATTCAAATTAATTTGGGAAAAGTTCAAACTCTGCCTGTGGGCCACAGGGCCACGTGTCGACCGCTGAAACACGAGCCACACGGGGCCACAGACCTTTTCCCGCGCCACCACACCGGATCCCGGGGCCGCAGCGGATCGAAGATTTAAAATATCCGCTGACAGGTGGGACCGGCCGGTCGTCTTCAACCTCGGGCCGTTCTCTTTTTCCCGCGCCGCCCCCTCGCCGGAAGTTCGTCGGGGTTCGCCGGAGTCGGCTTCCCGGCCATCTCTCGGCTCGGTACTCGCTGCCTGGGGGTTTTCAGGGTCGGGGAGCATGTCTACGGGGTTGGCTCGGGCTGCCGGTGGCCGGAAGTAGGCCGGCGACGAGCTGCGGCCTTCGGTGATGATCGGCACCGTCGCCCGAGCACACTAGCCCGCCAAAAGCTCGGCGGATCCGCTCTAAAGCATCAGTGGAGGTCAGGCAAGCTCGGAGTGGCCTCAACCTGGCTCGGAAACGACGGCAAACCGGTTGTCACCGTGCGCCCGCGCGTTCCCGCCATGGCCGCCGACCGAAAAGCTCAGAATTAGCTGTAACCACGGTGTTTCTAGCTAGGGTTGTGGAGGAAAAAGGTTCCCTATCCTCTCTAGCTCTGGTGTGCGCGAAATGAACAACTTTAACCGAGAATTAATCATTAATTTCAACAATTCTTACCCGCGGGTAGGTTTTCCTCGTCCGAGGGAAAACTTGAAATTCCCAAGCTACGTTGCACGGCTTGGGCTGAAACTCGGGGGAGAGCAGCGTGACGTCCCGGCGCGTCTCGGAGGGTGCTTGCTCAGCCGTGAAAAGCCTCGGTATGAGCTGTCCACGGTGACCCGAGTTGCCCTTTCGCCGGTGAGCGTTAGTACCTCACGTTGATCGTTGATTTGGGCGCCCCACGAGCCAGGAACGACGGGGCCGAGCTGTGGAGGATCTTGTGCACTCGATTGCGCTCCCTTTTTGTGTGGACGGCTCGAGCAGAAGAGGACGCGAGCTGGTGGACAACCGAGGGAAACGAAGGCGTCACCGGCGGTTGTTTTTCAGGCGCGGAAGCAAAAGGAGGCCACGGTACGAGTGCGAGGCTTCGTGTTTGCTTCGGTAGGAGGGATAAGCGCCGGATGAACCGCCTCTGGCGCCCGCGCGTGGGGGGGGGGGCAGCTCGAGCAGGAGGTGGCTGCGGCTGCCGCCTCGGTGGCGCCGGGAGCTCGGTCTAACCCGAGAGCAAAGACTTAGGTGCTAAGTTTTTCCTCCTCTTCTATGACAATTGGCCCCCACCAAGTTTCTTGCTCAAATATCTCCAGATTTTTGGCACATTGCAAACTTCACTCATATGGATCTCAAATTCACAAGCCAATTGATAATTTGACAAGTTGTGCCTCAGTTTCAAATTTAAATTCAAATTTGGATGGAATTCACAAGTCCCTTTGATATTCATATCAAAGCACCTCCAAATTTGCTCCAAATTTGCCCCCTCTACAATTTGAACCTGGGGAGTTTGAATATGCCCTCTGATCTATGAGTTGGTCATTGCAAATACAACTTTTTAAACATCAGTTTGCATTTTCCTCTTTGGAGATGGCCCCTCCTCTTTTGGAAGTGACCCTCTTAATTCAAACTGAATTCAAAGTTTTTATTGCTCATGCCAACACTTTCATGATTAAACAAAAGTTTTTGTAAGTCCCATGTCTTGCATATAAACTCAACTTTATTCATAGCTCAAGTTTTCTATTCACAAGTTTTGGGACTTTTACATTCCTCCCCCCTTAAAAAGAATCTCGTCCCGAGATTCATGATTAAGGACAAGGTGGAGAGGACAGTTACTCAACATACGCCTCTAACAACTCCGGATGATTGCGTTGCAAATATTCCTCGCTTTCCCATGTAGCTTCGTCGGATGTGTGATTTTCCCATAGCACCTTGAAAAATCGCATCGTCCGATACCTGGTTTCACGAGTCTTTTCATCAATTATCCGGGTTGGTCGCTCAACATATGTGAGGTCCGGCTTCAAATTTTCTATGTCTCCCGTGAGAATCTCCGTTGGAACTTTTAAACACTTCCGCAACTGAGATATGTGGAAGACGTTATGAACTCCGGCTAAGTTTGCCGGCAGCTCCAAACGGTATGCCACGGGTCCACATCTTTCAATGATGACGAAGGGACCGATAAAGCGCGGAGCTAATTTTCCTTTCACTCCAAATTGGTGAATGCCCTTCATCGGAGATACGCGGAGGTACACGTGGTCCCCATCATGGAAATCCAGAGGACGACGTCTCTTATCCGCATAGCTCTTTTGTCTAGACTGAGCGGCTTTAAGATTTTCCTGAATAAGCCTCACCCGCTCTTCTGCTTCATTTACGAGATCAATCCCGTAAATAACTCTATCGCCGGATTCACACCAGTTCAATGGTGTGCGGCACTTCCGGCCGTAGAGAGCTTCATAAGGCGCCACTCTGATACTTGATTGATACCCGTTGTTATATGAGAACTCCGCCAACGGTAAGTGATCATCCCAGCTCTTACCGTGGTGGATGACACATGCTCTCAGCATATCTTGAAGTATTTGATTCACCCTCTCAGTTTGTCCATCGGTTTGAGGGTGATACGTGGAGCTTCGAATCAATTTAGTTCCCAAGGATGTGTGTAGGTGTTCCCAGAAACGGGACACGAATAGCGATCCTCTGTAGGAGACAATGGTTCGGGGAACTCCATGCAAGCATAAGATTCGTGCTATGTACAACTCCGCATACTGCTTGGCGCTGTAGTTGGTATGTACCGGAATGAAACGTGCTGATTTTGTTAACCGATCAACGATTACCCAAATCGAGTCATGGTGGTGGGAGGTCATCGGCAACCCAACGATGAAATCCATACTCAAGTCTTCCCACTTCCATGCCGGTATTTGTAGCGGTTGCAGGGTTCCCGCTTTCTTCATGTGGTCGGCTTTAACTCGCCGACACGTATCACATTCTGATACGTATTTAGCAACTTCTCTCTTCATCCGGGTCCACCAGAATTTAGTCTTCATTTCTTGGTACATCTTGTTGCTGCCCGGATGAATAGAAAATTTGGATAAGTGAGACTCATCCAAAATTTTCTTCCGCAGCCTCATATCACGGGGTACGACTATCCGGTCCTTGAACCATAGAGTGTCTTCATCATCTAACCAGAAACATTTCATTTCCCCGTTCTTCAATCTCCTTCTGATATGAGCCATGCCCTTGTCTTTCTTTTGAGCTGCCATAACCTCCTCTTTTATTGTGGGTATGAGGGCTAGGTTATGCAGATCTCCAAATGGAACCAAGTAAAGACTTGGTTCTTCCTCTTCTATCGGCGTGATGGTTAGGTTATGAATATGAGACTTCCGGCTGAGTGCATCGGCAACCACATTTGCCTTGCCCGGATGATAATGAATTTCAATCTCATAGTCCTTGATCAGCTCCAACCATCGCCGTTGCCACATATTCAACTCCTTTTGAGTGAATATGTACTTCAAACATTTGTGGTCGGTGTAGAGATGAACCAGATTTCCCAATAGGTAATATCTCCACATCTTCAAAGCTAGTACCACGGCAGCAAGCTCGAGATCATGCGTTGGATAATGTTGCTCCTGATTCCGTAATTGCCGTGATCCATATGCGACCACACGTCCTCCTTGCATGAGTACACAACCAAGCCCGATGCCGGACGCATCACAATAAACATCAAAAGGCTTGGTTGTATCCGGTTGAGCTAGAACCGGGGCTGTTGTGAGGTGTTTCACCAACGCTTGAAAAGCTTCCTCACATGGCTTGCTCCAATCATACTTGATGCCTTTCTTCAGTAGCTCCGTCATAGGTTTGGAGATTTTTGAGAAGCTCGGAATGAACCTCCGGTAATATCCTGCCAAACCCAAGAAGCTACGAACTTCATGGACTGATGTTGGAGACTTCCACTTCAGCACTTGTTCAATCTTGCTTCGATCAACAGCAATGCCTTCTTCTGAAATAATGTGTCCAAGAAATGGCACTTGGTTGATCCAGAATTCACATTTACTAAACTTTGCATAAAGCTTGTGATCTCTCAGTCGTTGGAGCACAATATGCAAATGTTTAGCGTGTTCCTCTTCAGATTTGGAGTAGACCAAGATGTCATCGATGAAGACCACGACGAACTGATCCAGCTCTGGCATGAAAACCGAGTTCATAAGGTACATAAAGTGGGCCGGAGCATTGGTCAACCCAAATGACATGACAAGATACTCGTAGAGTCCATATCTTGTTGAGAATGCTGTTTTCGGGACATCTTCCACGTGGATCTTGATTTGATGATATCCCGACCTTAAGTCCATCCTAGAGAAGTCTTTAGCACCCACTAGCTGATCGAAGAGGATATCAATTCTTGGTAGTGGATACTTGTTCTTTATCGTCACAGCATTCAAAGGACGATAATCGATGCATAGCCTCAGCGTCTCATCCTTCTTCTTCACAAACAAAGCTGAGAAACCCCAGGGTGACGAACTTGGACGAATAAACCCCTTGTCCATCAGATCTTTGAGTTGCTCCTTCAGCTCGGCTAATTCATTCGGAGCCATTTTGTATGGTCTCCGAGAGATCGGCATGGTTCCCGGTATCAACTCTATTTTGAATTCCACCTCGCGCTCAGGTGGTAAGCCTGGAAGATCTTCGGGAAACACGTCTGGATATTCACGGACTACCGGAATGTCTTCTAACTTGCACGCCTCGGCATTACATACTTTCGGGTCTTTGGAAATCGCTTCGCCGAGGTACAATGTTTGACGTCCGTGAAGTGGAGAGTCCAAGTGAACACTCCTATTCTCGATGTCCAGAACAGCCTTATGGAAGGTCAACCATGATATTCCCAATATGGCATTGATTCCTTGGTCTTCGAGAATGATGAGGGTGGTAGGATAAATATTTCCACCCAAACAAAGTGGTGCTCGTGAAACGACTTCATTAGTTGATATGTCTCCACCTGGCGAATGAATAAGGTAAGAACCTTTTGTGACAGTGGTGGAGATCTGATCCCGGATTACCGTTGCCCGGCTAATGAAGTTATGTGTTGCCCCAGAGTCGAATAAAATGACAACCGGCTTGTCAATTAAGGTGAACCTGCCGGCAAGAACAGGTCCTCCTTTTGGCAGATCATCGACTGACACATAATTAACTGTCCCCACTTTGGACATAGCTTTTCTTTGCTGCCCAAGATCGCTCTGTGGAACTGGACCCGCAGACACATTGTTACTGCTCGGTTCAGTGGCTTTATTGGCCTTAAGATCATTGTCAAGCTGAAGTGGGACACCACTCGGTTCAGCTGAGAAATCACCTTGTTCATTTTCATCCTCGTGAGGGTAATAATATTCTAGTGCACCTTGTGGATACTGAGGTGCATAAGAATTAAGTTGCTGCTGCGGTGGAGGTGAAGAAGACCTCTGTGGAGTAGAAAAGTCGTCACACTCCCAGAATGATTGCACCTCTTGTGGAATCTCTCGACCGGAAGGTGAACGGATTACCAACCGATACTTCTGAGGTAGACGGTTGTCTTCATCTTGTGATGAGTCCCTCTCCCTCTTTTCTTTGAGGTAGAGGTTGGAATAATATTCTTGAGCGATAGCACAGCTCACAAACTCATCAAAATTCTCTTGGCTAACTTGAGCCAATTCACATCGCAGCCTAGCGGTCAACCCTCGGTAAAAATGATAACCCTTCATGGCTGGGGATTTCACATAGTCAGGGACATATTGAGCTAAGCGATTGAATTCCTTTGCATAGTCAATAACACTCATGTCCCCTTGCTTCAGACTCCAGAACTCATCCAGACTGGTTTGCATTATGCCCGCAGGGATGAAACGAGCACAAAATGCAGCCTGGAACTCCGCCCATGTGACACGATGCCCTGCTGGTTGAACAGCAAGGTACTCTGCCCACCATGCTCCAGAAAAGCCGTGAAGCTGCTGAGCGGCATGTAGAGTCTTCGAGAATTCATCACACTGGATCATCCCGAACTTGGATTCAATGACACGTAACCAGTGATTTGCTTCACAATGGTCAGCCGCCTCGGAGAATACCGGCGGTTGTGTCGCCAAGAAATCCAGATACGTGCTCTGGGTTGGCTTGTGATGTTGAGCTTCGCGATCTATGCCTTGCTGAACTAGAGTTTGGAGAGTTTCATTCATCTTCGCCATAATTTCAGCCAATCCGGTTGGCGATGGCTCTTGTGATGAAGTCGAGTCATTCCCACCTCGACTTGAACCTCCAAGCTCCATTGGAGAATGTGTACGTACCATACTGCACGAAACAAAATTTTGAGTCAATCAAAATTCTATTTCAGTAGTAAATAAAGATAAGTAAAACATGAACATGTCATGAACTTTATGAAAGCATAACCACATTCATGTTTAAACCAATCTTATGTACGCTAAGCTAATCAGCGGGACTACCCTGACCAGCTCACACAAACTCCAAATTTTACTCAAGTTAACAACAGATTCTTGACTTGAGTTCAACACCAAAGTTTTAGTAAACTTCAGTAGCTTTCCAACAAGTACTTATGTGCTCCTTAAGGATTTTCCTACAGGAAGTTATGGCTTAAAACAGAAAGGTCCAGAGAGGTTTTTGCTACTGTCCTGGTTTTGAACAGTTTGCCTTCAACTGGACTTTTCACCAACTTAAAATGTGATTTTGCTCTGGAGGTCTACAAAGAAATTGTAGAGCACTTAAAGATCTTTCCAGAACTGTATCATAGACCATAATTGGGTCAAGCTACTCAGATTTATGCTCTGTTAAAGTCCAGCAAGAATTCCTGCCAGAAACAGAGCACTCTGTTTTTTGAAAACTTTGACGCCTAATTATACTCTCATTTGAATCTTAGCTCATAATAAGAGTTCAGTAGCTAATACTTGTTTCAAACTTCCATTTTTACTTGAAAGTTAGTTCATGAATCATTTCTTCATAGGGACGAGGTTATTATGTGTAGTACGGTGTCGATGCACCGTAAGAACATGTCGGTACTACGTTGCCTCACCAAAAGAAAATCCTAAACCGGATTATACCGGCATATCCGTCTTATCAGTGGCACTAAGACGGTCTCTCGCACACGTGTACTACACGGGATAAGTACGTGGTTAGTACCTGCAGAAGATCACTCAATAGTGGTGCACTCAAAGGTTATTTCATTTCAGGCAGTTCCATAATTGAAAGTAAATACAAACGCCCGTATCATTTTCATACGGCCGTCCTTGAGGTTAAGTCACGTCTCAAGGTACGCGATCGTGTTTCAACACCACACGACGGGGAACCCGAGTATGTCATGAACGGGTCGTCACGGTTGGGAATGTTATCAACCCAACGGATACCACCTACTGCCCTGCAGGGCACGCCGATGGCAAGCGCTGCGTATGTCCTCCTGGGCTACCTCCAGAAGAACACACTATCGCGTTACTGACCACACGATGGGGTCTCCACTTACTTGCCTAATGCACGCTAGGGATCAGCGTTTCATATGAACTCAGGAACATGAAGAGTCCAAGAGTTTCATATTGACGTCTCACACCAAGCTGTGAGATCTAACCCTGAACCACTTTCCTCGTCAGGGGAGCTAACCGAAATTGATCCGCTTTCGGTGGCGTTCCTTACCATTCTTACCAGAACGTAGGTGCGTTGTTGCATAATCAAAATTTCAGAATTATAACAAGTAAGTTAGCAACGCCACTTTAAGTAACTATACTACTATAGTCCTTATGTGGGCCTAATATCGTTTCGTCACCGTATCCTAAGTTTTTTGTCGTAATACCATCCTTATTCCGTGCGCTATTACCAATGCGGCTCTGATACCACGCTGAGGGGGCCTGATCCCGATCACGGGGCCGTGCCGCCTTGCCCGAGGAATCGCATTGGGTGGTGCCATGTTATGTGGCACCCAACAGCACACATATAAGGAACACAGTATTACATAAACCAAAGCGGAAGCTTACAACTGTTCTTTGTAAATAATTTACATAAAATAGCTACAGCGGAAGTCTGTAAACAGCTCACGATGAATATCTAAGAAGCACTCGAGAAGAGATCCAGCCCGCGGACTCCTCTCGCTAGCAACACGAAGACATGGCAGTGGCTAGGTTCTCAAGGGTGACATGACTTGGAAGTTTCTGAGTCTCACCGGACAACCTTCTTTATAGCGTCGATGCTTACCTGCAAAACCACTTATATAGCAAGAGTGAGCACAAAGGCTCAGCAAGACTTAACCGTCTTTCCTAAAGCATGAAACTCTACATGAACGTAACCTAAGACCTATCCTGTAATTTGCGAAAAGACTCGCCTACGAGTTCATCCTTAACTTTCAGATTTTAGCCATAATAGTAGTGACCTTGCGCCCAGCAACATTGGAACTCCACAATCAAACAAGAAACGCTTCATTCCAATGTTACTTGTCCCAAGGTGAAAAATAAATTTAGTTTGCTCTATCTCTACTTCAAACATGGTTTTCATGCAACTTAACATAATCACAACAGCAATTATACTTTTTGCAAACTGTTTCCACACAAGTTGATTACAACGTCACAACATGGGAGCAAGCGGTACTCAATAACCGCGAGGGACGGTGATTTGAATCAAACACTACCCGGATAACTCGACACATACGCCCGCCTCTGAAGACCCAACTCTGGCGTCCTTCATTACGTCGTATGTGGCAACCTTTCTCAGGACACTAAACTGTAGAACCGGTCGCGCCGTCTCGGGCTCATAGGTCTAACGAGACGATGTGGTATGCCTCTACAATCCAGTGAACCTGGTACATCGGTTTCCTGGTTCCCATATATCAGTAAGCATCCGGTACACAACTCAGAGAGTATGCCTGAATTTTCCTAGGATTTTTTGAGCTAAGGAATGGCTAGAACTGAATTTCCAAGTTTTGGAAATTCTCTGAAAATGTTTCTGTATTCATTTGAATACAGAAATTTGAAATTGAAATTATGCTAACTAAATCAACTCCAAATGAGCTGAAACTTTTACAGGAGTCTCCTAATATCCTGAAGAATATCCTGGCAAAATTTGGGGAATTTTGGATGAACCAAACTCCCTCTAAAATTCTTTTGCTGAAAAGCTTTAAAGAATTTTCCAGAATTTTCTATTGGTTTTCATGCAAATTTGGTTGCATATTTGGATAGAGCATTTCATCCTGAATCCAACCCAATTTGAATCACTAAATTTGGAGCTCTCTAGCAAAAGTTATGCAGATCCAAAGTTTGAACCAAATCTGGAATTCAAATTAATTTGGGAAAAGTTCAAACTCTGCCTGTGGGCCACAGGGCCACGTGTCGACCGCTGAAACACGAGCCACATGGGGCCACAGAACTTTTCCCGCGCCACCACACCGAATCCCGGGGCCGCAGCGGATCGAAGATTTAAAATATCACCGCTGACAGGTGGGACCGGCCGGTCGTCTTCAACCTCGGGCCGTTCTCTTTTTCCCGCGCCGCCCCCTCGCCGGAAGTTCGTCGGGGTTCGCCGGAGTCGGCTTCCCGGCCGTCTCCCGGCTCACTACTCGCCGCCTGGGGGTTTTCAGGGTCGGTGAGCATGTCTATGGGGTTGGCTCGGGCTGCCGGTTGCCGGAAGTAGGCCGGCGACGAGCCGCGGCCTTCGGTGATGATCGGCACCGTCGCCCGAGCACACTAGCCCGCCAAAAGCTCGGCGGATCCACTCTAAAGCATCAGTGGAGGTCAGGCAAGCTCGGCGTGGCCTCAACATGGCTCGGAAACGACGGCAAACCGGTTGTCACCGTGCACCCGCGCGTTACCGCCATGGCCGCCGACCGAAAAGCTCAAAATTAGCTGTAACCACGGTGTTTCTAGCTAGGGTTGTGGAGGAAAAAGGTTCCCTATCCTCTCTAGCTCTGGTGTGCGCAAAATGAACAACTTTAACCGATAATTAAGCATTAATTTCAACAATTCTTACCCGCGGGTAGGTTTTCCTCGTCCGAGGGAAAACTTGAAATTCCCAAGCTACGTTGCACGGCTTGGGCTGAAACTCGGGGGAGAGCAGCATGACGTCCCGGCGCGTCTCGGAGGGTGCTTGCTCGGCCGTGAAAAGCCTCGGTATGAGCTGTCCACGGTGACCCGAGTTGCCCTTTCGCCGGTGAGCGTAAGTACCTCACGTTGATCGTTGCTTTGGGCGCCCCACGAGCCAGGAACGACGGGGCCGAGCTGTGGAGGATCTTGTGCACTCGATTGCGCTCCCTTTTTGTGCGGACGGCTCGAGCAGAAGAGGACGCGAGCTGGTGGACAACCGAGGGAAACGAAGGCGTCGCCGGCGGTTGTTTTTCGGGCGCGGAAGCAAAAGGAGGCCACGGTACGAGTGAGAGGCTTCGTGTTTGCTTCGGTGGGAGGGATAAGCGCCGGATGAACAGCCTCTTGCGCCCGCGCGTGGGGGGGGGGCAGCTCGAGCAGGAGGTGGCTGCGGCTGCCGCCTCGGTGGCGCCGGGAGCTCGGTCTAACCTGAGAGCAAAGACTTAGGCGCTAAGTTTTTCCTCCTCTTCTATGACAATTGGGCCCCACCAAGTTTCTTGCTCAAATATCTCCAGATTTTTGGCACATTGCAATCTTCACTCATATGGATCTCAAATTCACAAGCCAATTTATAATTTGACAAGTTGTGCCTCAGTTTCAAATTTAAATTCAAATTTGGATGGAATTCACAAGTCCCTTTGATATTCATATCAAAGCACCTCCAAATTTTCTCCAAATTTGCCCCCTCTACAATTTGAACCTGGGGAGTTGAATATGCCCTCTGATATATGAGTTGGTCATTGCAAATACAACTTTTTAAACATCAGTTTGCATTTTCCTCTTTGGAGATGGCCCCTCCTCTTTTGGAAGTGACCCTCTTAATTCAAACTGAATTCAAAGTTTTTATTGCTCATGCCAACACTTTCATGAGTAAACAAAAGTTTTTGTAAGTCCCATGTCTTGCATATAAACTCAACTTTATTCATAGCTCAAGTTTTCTATTCACAAGTTTTGGGACTTTTACACCAAAGAGCAATGGGCAAGTCGAGAGGGCCAACACGGAGATTCTCCGGGGCCTTAAGACCCGCACCTATGCCAGTCTGAAGAAACATGGTGCCAATTGGGTGGATGAGCTTCCGAGCACACTATGGGCTAACCGGACATCCCAGAGCCGGGCTACAGGAGAGACACCCTTCTTCATGGTGTATGGGGCCGAAGCCGTACTTCCCCCAGAGGTCACCATGAAGTCTCACCGTGTCCGGGCTTACGACGAAGCCACGCAGGACGACCTCCGGCGTGGAGAAATCGACCTCGTCGACGAGGTCCGATTGCATGCAGCTCTCCGGATGCACGGTACAGACAAGCGCTCCGTCGCTACCACCAGAGGTCTGTGCGTGCCCGGGAGCTGCAGGAAGGTGACCTGGTGCTGCGGCGCATACTTTCTCGCGAAGGGACCACAAGCTCTCCCCTAGTTGGGAAGGTCCCTTTCGAGTCGCAAAGTGTGCCGCCCCGGGTGCGTACGCCTTTCCACTGAAGATGGGGACCTGCTCCCGAACCCTTGGAACATAGAACACCTCCGTAAGTTCTACCCTTAGAGCAAAGATAGGACAGTCTCTTCTTTTCATAATAAATTCTATAGAGTTCAGGAACAGCGCTCGGAGCAGCTAAGCCCCAGGGGACGGTACAGAACTACGTTCAGCTTTGCCTGGTTCCGACTCCAAGCGCGTAGAGTCTTGCTTCCCTTCTTAATGGGGCGGGTCGTGGCCTCCATGTTTAGTCTGCCTTCCTCCTGTGGAAAATTATATGAAAAGAAAACTGTTCTACTTTGCTCTTTCCTTGTACTCATTTAAAATTATGTATTAAATTTCTTATGATTACACTTCCGATGTATGCCCGCCATGCACTCGGCTCCCTCTGCTCATTCTCACCCCTAGTCGGCATTTGCTGCCCTACCAGAGGTAGCGTTGGAGGTACCTGCCGATGGTCAAAGGGGCCCCGGGCCCCTGGCACTTCGCGCACTATGGTCCCCAAGCACCGTGCATATGGTTAGGGACCGTAAGCCAAATAAGACTATGAGATAAAGGAGGGGGAGCCCCCAAGGAGAATTACGTTTCCCTTACTTGTGTGCAGGACCTCTCGGCCTTAACTCCCTTCAGGAGTATGCCCTTACCAGGGGGCCACAACGGGATCACGCAAGATTGGAACTCCAAGGCAAGACCGAAGGGCCCACGTGTCCAGCGGGACCGGACCTCCCTCTCCTCTGGGGAGAGCTCCGGGCCCGCCACGTGGCCGGCAGATCCGGGCCTCCCCATCCTCATGAGGCGGGCCCCGGAGACCTCCGGGGCCCTTAGTACAGTAAGGACCCGGGGAAGGCGCCGGAGCAGAGCGTCGGGATTGGAGAAGACCTCTGAGCACCTTGCGGAGCTAAGGGCTCGGCCAGGCAAAACCAAGAAGAAGACGAGCTGGTAAGGTACTCTGGCGGTTCCCAAAGAAAGCGCCGCAACGTGCAGAAGTGGCGGTCTTGGGAACCGCCGAAGTAAAAGCAACCATCAAGTGGGCGCACACTCCCACGATCCCGCGACTGTTCGTGCTCCGGCAGCGGCCAATGCGGGACTTAGAAAAAGTGCGCGGATCAGAAGAGACGGAGGTCCCACCTCGGGCTCGCTATCTCCCCCGAGATGGGCCCGGGGGCCACTGTCGGTACCCGCGATATGGGGTACCCCCGCGCACAGGGGAAAATGCCTAAGGAACTCGCCCTTCTCCGCAGGGAGAGCTCCGAAGGCGCCACGCGTCCGGCGGGGCCAGACCTCCCTCTTCTCAGAGGAAAGCTCCGGGCCCGCCACGTAACATACAGAAGCCGGACCTCCCCCCTCCGCGGGAGAGAGGTCCGAAGGCGCCACGTGTCCAGCAAGGCCAAACCTCCCTCTTATCAGAGGAGAGCTCCGGGCTTGCCACGTGGCCGACAGAAGCCGGACCTCCCCCTCCGCGGGGAGAGGTCCGGAGGCTCCACGTGTCCTGCGGGGCTGGACCCCCCTCTCCCCTGAGGAGGGCTCCGGGCCCGCCACGTGTCTAGCAGAAGAACGCTGCCTGGCCCCGAGCGGTAGGCAGCGGGCGTAAAGTCGCCCCATACCTTGCCCGTACAAGGTATTAAAGGCCCGCGCCTTCCCAAGACGCGGAAACGCGGAGCACGCCTCTGTCAGGTGCCGTTGCGCCCAGTCGCATCACAGGCTGGCGCGCGGTGTCAGAGCCTGCCAGCCAATAAACGCAGCGACAAGACATCCCATGCCGCCCCCGCCGTCATCAACCACTACGACTAGCATGCGGCATGGGCAGGGCGGCAAGACGAAGACTCAGAAGCCTTCGCCAGAGACAACAACCGACATAACTGCGGATACGATAGTCTGCAGGCAATCTCCTCGGGACCACCTGTCGGGTCCCGGGCCCCCCCTTGTAAGCCACACGAGCCTTGCACTATAAAAGGCTCGGGTAGGCAACGTTAGCAAGGGTTCACACTCCCGCAACTCATACGATAGACTTCAGTCATCCCCAAGCTCAGGACTCCGGTTCTGAGCAACAAGCAATACAGCGAGCTCCATAGCTCGCCGTGGACGTAGGGTTTTACGCTCCGGCGGCCTGAACCACGTAAAACTCACCGTGTCAAGCTCTTCCTAACTCGTCCATACGCTCAAGCTCTCCGCAAGTGACTAGCCCCACCGAAAAAAGAACCTATGTGGGCTGCCCAGTGCAGGCCTGGGGGAAGTGTCGACCGCACACTTCGACAAGCGGGAATCCGCCGTCTGCCCGTCAACCGTTGGCGTGCGCGTCAGCGACACAGCCGGCTGACCGGGACGTCGTCCCCGCTGAAGTCGAGGGTTGGCGGCGGCGACGACGAGACGGTCTACGTCGTGAATCCACTGCTGGGTCGCTGACTGAGGTGCGTCCCCAGCAGGTGGATTGCGCAGCAGCGCTCACGCTGCAGCTAGTGCGCCCCCGTGGGAGACGCTCAGCGCTGCAGTGGATCTCACGCTCGCTGGAGCCCGTGCTGCCAGAGTCGGTGCTGCCGGAGTCGGCTGCTAGCTTCCAGCTTGCGCCGACACACTCCGTCCTGAGTGTGTCGAGACGTAGTCCCCGCTTGTCACCGTTTGTCGTGAACGTGGGCAGGGAGAGCTTGCCGCTGAAGGAAGCTTCGTCATCTTCATCGGTGAAAGCTCATCGGGCAAGGGAAAAGCCCCCTTCCTGGCGCGCCAAATGTCGAAGTGTGTAGCCGACACTTCCCCCGGGCCTGCTCTTGGCAGCCCGCGGAGGTTCTTTTTCGGAAGGGCTAGTCACTCACGGAGAGCTTCAGCATTAGAGACGATTGAGGGTGAAGCTTGACACGGGGATTTTTACGTGGTTCAGGCTGCCAGAGTGTAAAACCCTACGTCCACGGCGAGCAGAGTTGCTTGTTGTATTGCTTGCTGCTCAGAACCGGAGTCCTGAGCTTGAGGGTGAGTCGAACCGCTAGGGTGCAAGAGTGTGTAAGAGGCGAACCCCTGCTAACATTGCCTACCCGAGCCTTTTATAGTCCAAGGCTCGAGTGGCTTACAAGGTGGGCCCGGGACCCGACAGGTGGTCCCGGGGAGATTGCCTGCCATCTGCAGTTACGTCGGTAGTTGTTTCTGGCGAAGGCTTCCGAGTCTTTGTTCTGCCGCCCTGCCCATGCCGCAAGCTAGTCGTAGTGGTTGATGATGGCAGGGGCAGCAGGGGATGTCTTGTCGCTGTGTTTATTGGCGGGCAGGCTTTGACGCGGCGCGCCAGTCTGCCATGTGACTGGGTGTAACGGCACCTGACAGAGGCGTGCTCCGCGTCTCCGCGCCTTGGGAAGGCGCGGGTCTTGAATACCTTGTACGGGCAAGGTATGGCGCATCTTTACTCTTGCTGCCTACCGCGCGGGGGCAGGCAGCGCTGCTCTGCTGGCCACGTGGCGGGCCCGGAGCTCTCCTCTGAGGAGAGGGAGGTCCGGCCCCGTGGGACACGTGGAGCCTTCAGAGCTCTCCCCGTGGAGGGGGGGTCCAGCTTCTGCTAGCCACGTGGCGGGCCCGGAGCTCTCCTCTGAGGAGAGGGAAGTCCGGCCCCGTGGGACACGCGGAGCCTCCGGAGCTCTCCCCGCGGGGGGGGGGGGTCTTGCTCAGTTGGCCACGTGGCGGGTCTGGAGCTCTCCTCTGAGGAGCGGGAGGTCCAGCCCCGCTGGACACATGGCGCCTTCGGAGCTCTCCCTGCGGAGAAGGGCGAGGTCCTTAGGCATTTTTTCCCCTGTGCGCGGGGGTACCCCGTACTGAGGGTACCGACACTCTGGGAAGCTCCTAAGATTCCTGGTCTCACATCGAGGAATTGAGGCCAACCCAGAGAAGATAAAGGCCATCGACCTGATGAGGCCCCCCGCCCGCATCAAAGATGTCCAGAAACTCACGGGATGCCTAGCCGCGCTGAGTCCGTTCATACGTAGGCTAGCAGAGCGGCGCTCCCCTTCTTTAAGCTCCTGTGCAAATCCGGTCCGTTTGCTTGGACCGATGAAGCAGAAGAAGCTTTCCAGAAGTTCAAGCAGCTCCGGACAACCCTACCCATCATGGTAGCCCCCGAGCCCAAAGAGCACTTGCTGCTCTACATCGCGACAACAACTGAGGTGGTGAGCATGGTTCTCGTCACAGAGCGGCCGGACCCCTCATCACCGCAGCCTGCTCCGGTAGCAGAAGACAAGCACCAGGAGACCCCAGAGGCTTAAGACGGCCTCCCGGAGCTCCAAGACGACCTCCCGGAGGTCCAACGGGACCTCCCGGAGGTCTATCGGGACCTCCCGGAGCTCCAGGTTAACCCCCCGGAGGCCCAAAGGAACCTCCCAGGAGAACAAGATGTCCTCCCGAGGGTCCAGGATGACCATCCGAAAGACCAGCGGGACCCCCCGGAGGTCCAAGACGGCCTAGAAGCCTTCGAGTCCTAGCTTCCGGAGGCTCCCCCGGACCCGTCTACCTCCTGTCGGCCTGAGCCAATGGAGGAGGACATCTCAGGCCCAGGGGGGAGGGTTCGGACCATCCAGAGGCCCGTCTACTACATCAGTGAAGTCCTCCACGACGCCAAGACAAGATACCTGGAGGTCCACAAGCTGCTGTATGCAGTACTCGTGGCATCCAGGAAGCTCCGCCACTACTTTCAAGCCCACCGGATCTCGGTGGTCACCTCCTACCCGCTGAAGGCCATTATTCACAGCCCCAACATGACCGGCAATGTCGCTAAATGGGCAGCGGAATTGGCAGAGTTTGAGCTGGACTTCCTTCCTCGCCATGCAGTCAAGAGCCAAGCACTGGCTGACTTCGTGGCCGAGTGGAAGCCAACAAAAACTAACCCAGGGGGCCACGAAGATGGTGAACCAAAGCCCCGAGCTCCGATCTTCACCGGGCCTCACTGGACGCTCTTCTTCGACAGCTCCTTGCGAAAGCAGGGGGCCGGTGCCGGCGTACTGCTTCTCATGCCATCGGGGGAGCAGTTTGGGTACATGGTGCGTCTAAATTTCAAGGCAACCAACAACATGGCAGAGTATGAAGCACTCATCTTTGGCCTAAAGACAGCCCTGTCTCTGGGCGCTCGCCAGTTGTTGGCACAGGGCGACTCCCAGCTAGTCATCAAGCAAGTTAAGGGTGAATGCTCCTGCAATGATCCACAACTAGCTGCTTATCTGCTCCACGTGCAGATGTTGGAGAAAGACTTCCTCGCCTTGGACCTGCGCCATGTACCGCGCGCTGGCAATGCCGCGGCTGACGACCTCTCAACGAAGGCCTCCACCGGAGCCCCAGTGCCCGAAGGAGTCTTCGAGAGGACGTTGCTGCGGCCCACAGACCGGCCTGCCGAGCCGGGCGAAGGGGGCTGGACAAGCACCTCGAAGCTGGTGGTCCCGGAGGCCCTGCAGCCATGGACGCAGCCAAGGATCGTAAGCGTCACTGGGGACTCCGTGCAATCCAGCGCTCAAGATCCAGAAGCTCAAGTCAAACCCGATGCATGGATCACAGAGATCCGGGACTTCTTGAAAGACAACATCCTCCCTGATGAACGTGTATCCGCTGAACGGATCGTGTGCATGGCTAAAAGATATGCGCTGGTAGAATGGGATCTCTACCGGCGTGGCGCCAACCACGTCCTATTGCGGTGCATAACCCAAGGGGAAGGCTGCGACTTGCTCGCTGAGATCCATGGAGGTGAATGTGGGAGTCACTTTTCCTCATGCACGCTTGTCGGTAAAGCCTTCCAGCATGGCTTCTACTGGCCGACAGCACTCCGGGATGCCGTCAAGCTGGTCGAGAGCTGCAAGGCGTGCCAGTTCCACGCGAAGCAGATCCACACACCGGCTCATGCAGTTTAGATGATCCCACTCTCGTGGCCGTTCGCCGTATGGGGGTTGGACATCCTGGGACCATTCCCCAAAGCCGTCGGGGGATTCCGGTACCTCTACGTCGCCATCGACAAGTTCACCAAGTGGCCGGAAGCTACACCCATCGTCACCATCAACAAGCAATCCGCAGTAAAGTTCATCAAGTCGATCGTCTGCCGGTTCGGGGTCCCAAACAGAATCATCACCGACAACGGGACCCAGTTCACCAGCGCAGCGTTCCAAGACTACTGCGAAGAACTCGGCATCCAGGTGTGCTATGCCTCCGTTGCTCACCCAAGGAGCAATGGGCAGGTCGAGAGGGCCAACGCCGAGATCCTTCGGGGCCTCAAGACTCGCACCTATGCCGGCTTGAAGAAACATGGCACCAAGTGGGTGGACGAGCCTCCGAGCACACTGTGGGCTAACCGGACATCCCAAAGCCGGGCTACCGGAGAGACACCCTTCTTCATGGTATACGGGGCCGAAGCTGTGCTTCCCCCAGAGATCACCATGGGGTCTCTCCGTGTCCGAGCTTACGACGAAGCCACGCAGGACAACCTCCGGCGTGAAGACATCGACCTCGTCGACGAGGCTCGATTACACGCAGCGGTACCAGCAAATGCTCCGGCGCTACCACCAAAGGTCCGTGCATGTCTGGGAGCTGCAAGAAGGTGACCTAGTGCTACAGCGCATACTTTCTCGCGAAGGGGCCGACGAACTCTCCCCCAGCCTCAGGGGACGGTCCAGGACTACGTTCAGCTTGGCCTGGTTCCGACCCTAAGCGCGTAGAGTCTTGCTTCCCTTCTTAATGGGGCAGGTCGTTGCCTCCATGTTTAGCCTACCTTCCTCCTATGGATATTGTCGAAGTGTGTGGTCGACACTTCCCCCGGACCTGCACTGGGCAGCCCGCGGAGGTTCCTTTTCGGAGGGGCTAGTCACTTGCGGAGATCTTAAGCGTATGGACGAATTAAGGAGAAGATTGACACGGCGAGTTTTACGTGGTTCAGGCCGCCGGAGCGTAAAACCCTACGTCCACGGCGAGCTAAGGAGCTCGCTGTAATGCTTGTTGCTCAGAACCCGGGTCCTGAGCTTGGGGGTGAGAGGTGTCTAGCGTATGAGTTGCTGGAGTGCGACCCCTTGCTAATGTTGCCTACCCGAGCCTTTTATAGTCGAAGGCTCGTGTGGCTTACAAGGGGGGGGGGGGCGAGACCCGACAGGTGGTCCCGGGGAGATTGCCTGCCGACTATCGTATCCGAAGTTATGTTGGTTGTTGTCTCTGGTGAAGGCTTCCGAGCCTTCGTTCTGCCGCCCTGCCCATGCCGCAAGCTAGTCGTAGTGGTTGATGACGACGGGGGCGGCAGGGGATGTCTTGTCGCTGTGTTTATTGGCTGGTAGGTTCTGACACGGTGCGCCAGTCTGTGATGCGACTGGACGCAACGGCACCTGACAGAGGCGTGCTCCGCGTCTTGGGAAGGCGCGGACCTTGAATACCTTGAACGGTAAAGGCATGGCGCGCCTTTACTCCTGCTGCCTACCGCGCCCGGCGGCAGCACTGCTCTGCTGGCCACGTGTCGGACCCGGAGCTCTCCTCTGAGGAGAGGGGGGGCTCCGGCTCCGCTGGACACGTGGAGCCTTCGGAGCTCACCCCCGCCAAGGGGCGAGGTCCGGTCTTCCAGGCCACGTGGCAGGCTCGGAGCTATCCTTTGAGGAGAGGAGAGCCCCGGCCCTGCCGGGCACGTGGCGCCTTCGGAGCTCGCCCTTGTGGAGGGGGTGAGGTCCGGCCTCCTGGGCCACATGGCAGGCTCGGAGCTATCCTCCGTGGGGAGGGGAGCTCCTGCCACGCTGGACACATGGCGCCTTCAAACTTTGCCCCTGCAGAGGGAGCGAGGTCCTTAGGAAGTTTTACGTTGTGCGCGGGGGTACCCGGTATTGAGGGTACCGACAGTGGCCTCCGGGCTGACCTCGGGGGAGGTAACGAGCCCGAGGTGGGGCCTTCTCCTACCCGCGCACTTTCTTGTATTGAGTACTCCCTGTGATGGCAGGGTCTCGACGGCTTCAGAGTTCAGCCTCTGAGGAGAGGGTGAAGCCTGGCATAGGAGCTCTGCCCTTGTGAAAGGGGGGGTCCGGCCTTGGAGCTCGCCTCTAATAGGGGTGGTCCGGGAAGTCATCACAGCTCAGGCCCACGAAGGGCGTTAGGCCCGGCATCAGGGCTCGCCTCTGAAAGGAGGGTGAGGGCTGGCGTCGGAGCTCGGCCCAGCTGTGGGGGCGGAGGTCCGGAAGTCATTGGAGCTCAGGCCAGCGAAGGGCGTGAGGTCCGGCATCAGCGCTCGCCTCTGAAAGGAGGGCGAGGGCTGGCCTCGGAGCTCAGCCCAGCTGTGGGGGGCGGAGGTCCGGAAGTCATCGGAGCTCAGGCCAGCGAAGGGCGTGAGGTCCGGAGGTCATCGGAGCTCAGGCCAGCGAAGGGCGTGAGGTCCGGAGGTCATCGGAGCTCAGGCCAGTGAAGGGCGTGAGGTCCGGCATCAGCGCTCGCCTCTGAAAGGAGGGCGAGGGCTGGCCTCGGAGCTCAGCCCAGCTATGGGGGGCGGAGGTCCGGAAGTCATCAGAGCTCAGGCCAGCGAAGGGCGTGAGGTCCGGCATCAGCTCTCACCTCTGAAAGGAGGGCGAGGGCTGGCCTCGGAGCTCGGCCCAGCTGTGGGGGCGGAGGTCCGGAAGTCATCGGAGCTCAGGCCAGTGAAGGGCGTAAGGTCCGGCATCAGCGCTTTCCTGTGAAAGGAGGGTGAGGGATGGCCTCGGAGCTCGGCCCAGCTGTGGGGGCGGAGTCTGGAAGTCATCGGAGCTCAGGCCAGCGAAGGGCGTGAGGTCCGGTATCAGTGCCCGCCTCTGAAAGGAGGGCGAGGGCTGGCCTCGGAGCTCGGCCTGGCTGTGGAGGCGGAGTCCGGCAGTCATCGGAGCTCAGGCTAACGAAGGGCGTGAGGTCCGGCATCAGCGCTCGCCTCTGAAAGGAGGGCGAGGGCTGGCCTCGGAGCTCGGCCCAGCTGTGGGGAGCGGAGGTCCGGAAGTCATCGGAGCTCAGGCCAGCGAAGGGCGTGAGGTCCGGCATCAGCGCTCGCCTCTGAAAGGAGGGCGAGGGCTGGCCTCGGAGCTCAGCCCAGCTATGGGGGGCGGAGTCCGACAGTCATCGGGGCTCAGGCCAACGAAGGGCGTGAGGTCTGGCATCAGCGCTCGCCTCTGAAAGGAGGGCGAGAGCTGGCCTCGGAGCTCGGCCTGGCTGTGGAGGCGGAGTCCGGCACTGCTCAGTGGTCCCCCCTTTCCTGTCCCTTAGTCTCATTTGGCTTACTGTCCCAGGCCGGAACACGGGGCTTGGGTAATCCAGTACTGTCGGTACCCGCGATATGGGGTACCCCCGCGCACAGGGGAAAATGCATAAGGATCTCGCCCTTCTCCGCAGGGAGAGCTCCGAAGGCGCCACGCATCTGGCGGGGCCGGACCTCCCTCTCCTCAGAGGAAAGCTCCGGGCCCGCCACGTGGCATACATTAGCCGGACCTCCCCCCTCCGTGGGAGAGAGGTCCGAGGGTGCCGCTTGTCCAGCAGGGCCGGACCTCCCTCTCCTCAGAGGAGAGCTCCGGGCTTGCCACGTGGCCAACGGAAGCCGGACCTCCCCCTCCGCGGGGAGAGGTCCGAAGGCTCCACGTGTCCTGCGGGGCCAGACCACCCTCTCCTCTGAGGAGGGCTCCGGGCCCGCCACGTGGCTAGCAGAAGAGCGCTGCCTGCTCCCGAGCGGTAGGCGGCGGGCGTAAAGACGCCCCATACCTTGCCCGTACAAGGTATTCAAGGCCCGTGTATTCCCAAGACGCGGAGACGCAGAGCACGCCTCTGTCAGGTACCGTTGCACCCAGTCGCATCACAGACTGGCGCACGGTGTCAGAACCTACCAGCCAATAAGCGCAGCGCACGCCTGTCAGGAGGCGCTGTGACCAGTCACAGCCAGGACAGGCATACAGTGTCTGAAGCTGCAGGCCATTGAAGGCAGCGACAAGACCGGACAAGACACGCCCTGCCGCCCCAGCCATCGCCAACGACTACACGCTACACTTAGCCTGCGGCATGGGTAGGGCGGCAGGACGAGGACTTCGACGCCAGCACCAAGACATAATAGCTGGTAGGAAATCACCCCGGGGCCACCTGTCGGGTCCCGGGCCCCCCCTTGTAAGCCACTCGAGTCTTGGACTATAAAAGGCTCGGGTAGGCGACGTTAGCAAGGGGTCGGACTCTAGCCATCCGCACCCCGGGGTTCGCATTTTGCAACTCATATGCTAGCCATACACTCTCAAGCTGTAACTCACCCCCAAGCTCAGGCCTCCGGCCCTGAGCAGCAAGCAATACAGCGAGCTCCATAGCTCGCCGTGGACGTAGGGTTTTACGCTCCGGCGGCCTGAACCAAGTAAAACTCGCCGTGTCAAGCTCTTACTAACTCGTTCCATCCGCGCAAGCTCTCCGCTAGGAACTAGCCCCTCCGAAAAAAGAACCTCCGCGGGCTGCCCAGTGCAGGCCCGGGGGAAGTGTCGACCGCACACTTCGACATTTGGCGCGCCAGGTAAGGGGCTTTTCTCCTAGCGCGACGAGTTTCCACCGATGAAGATGACCAAGCTTCCTTCAGCGGCAAACTCTCCCCCCTGCGTCCGCGGCAAACCTTGACCAGGGGAGAGTACATTATGACACACTCAGGACGGAGTGTGTCAGGGCAAGCTGGGAGCCAGCAACCGGCTCTGGCAGCGCCGACCCCAGCAATGCAGGCTCCATCCAGCGTCAGGCCTTCAGTAGCGCCGGGCGTACCCGGTGGTGGTGCACTAGCCGCAGCAAGGGCGCTACTGCACAATCCGCCTGCTGGGGACGTGCCTCAGGCAGCGACCCAGCAGTGGATTCGCGAGGTAGACCGTCTTGTCGTCGCCGCCGCAAACCATTGACTTCGGCGGGGACAACGCTCCGACCAACCGGCTGTGTCGCTGACGCGCACGCCAACGGTTGACGGGCAGACGGCGGGTTCCAGCTCCACCAAGCTTCCGTCGACGGACCTGAGGACTGAGCTGGAACGGTGCCACTTGGGCCAAGATGCCCGAGTGTTCCTCGAGCGACATCGAGAAAGGCGTCGCACTCAAGAGGCTGGCGACAACATGACGTCGGCCTCGACCTAGCCTGGAGGGCATACCTTCGCTTCGTGAGCTCTGCCCCAGGCGTACGCCGACAGCATAAGCCACAACCATGTGCTCTGCAAGCGGCGTCCCCGGCCTATGGCGCAACCTTGCCCATACCGGGGTACACTGTGTCAGGCGGAACCAAGTGTTCGCAACACCAGTACCTGCACTGGGAGCCAGCAACCGGCTCTGGCAGCGCCGACCCCGGCAATGCAGGCTCCAACCAGCGTCAGGTCTTCAGTAGCGCTGGGCGTACCCGGCGGGGGTGCGCCAGCCGCAGCAAGAGCGCTACTGCGCAATCTGCCTGCTGGGGATGCGCCTCAGGCAGTGACCCAGCAGTGGATTCGAGAGATAGACCGTCTCGTCGTCGCTGCCGCAAACCCTCGACTTCGGCGGGGACGACGCTCCGGTCAACCGGCCGTGCCGCCGACACACACGCTAATGGTTGGCGAGCAGACGGCGGACTCTGGCTCCACCAGGCTTCCGTCGACGGACCTGGGAGCAGAGCCGGAGCGATGCCACTTGGGCCAAGATGCCCGAGTGTTCTTTGAGCGACGTCGAGAAAGGCGTCGCAACTAAGAGGCTGGCGACAGTATGACGTCGGCCTCGACACAGCCTGAAGGGCAGATCTTCGCCACGCGAGCTCTGCCCCAGGCATGCGCCGCGCAGCATATGCCACAACCATATGCCCCGCAAACGGCGTCCCCGGTCTATGGAGCAGCCTTGCCCATGCCGGGGCACACTGTGCCAGCGGCGAACCAAGCGTTCGCGGCACCAATACCTGCACTGGGAGCCAGCAACCGGCTCTGGCAGCGCTGACCCCGGCAATGCAGGCTCCGACCAGCGTCAGGTCTTCAGTAGCGCCGGGCGTACCCGGCGGGGGTGCGCTAGCCGCAGCAAGAGCGCTGCTACTCAATCCGCCTGCTGGGGACGCGCCTCAGGCAGCGACCCAGCAGCGGATTCGCGAGGTAGACCGTTTCGATGTCGCCGCCGCAAACCCTCAACTTCGGCGGGGACAACGCTCCGGCCAACCGGCCGTGTCGCTGATGCACACGCCAATGGTTGGTGAACACACGGCAGATTCCAGCTACACCAGGCTCCGGTTTGGCCGCACCTGCCCGAAAAGTTCGACAGCAGCGTCAACCCGGCGGAGTTCCTTCAGATCTACTCCACCGCCGTACTTGCCGCAGGAGGGGATGAGGCCGTCATGGCCAACTACTTCCCCGTCACCTTGACCGGCCCGACCCGGTCTTGGCTCATGGACCTCCCTCGGGGTTCCATGACTTCCTGGGGAGAGCTCTGCCGGCAGTTCATCGCCAACTTCGGCAGCTCCTACAACCGTCCCGGCACGGAGCTTGACCTCCAAGCCATCAAGTAACAACCTGGGGAGTCGCTGCGCTCCTTCATCCAGCGGTTCTCCCAGGTACGCAACACCATCCCGCATATTCAATGTGCTTCTATGGTGGTGGCACTTCGACAGTGTCCGAGACGAGAAGATGCTTGAGAAGCTTGCGACCAAAGAGGTCTGCGATGCCTCTGAGCACTTCAGCCTGGCGGACAAGTGCGCCAGAGCAGCCGGTGGGCGGAGCTGGCACTCAATGCCAGCTTCCGAAGCCGGAAGACAGCCCGAAGACGGCGGAGTTTAAGCTGAGCTCCCGACCACGTCAGACAGCCAAGAGCCAAGCACTGGCTGACTTCATGGCTGAGTGGACGCCAACGAAGGCTGACCCAGGGGGCCGCGAAGACGGTGAACCAAAGTACCGAGCTCCGGTCTTCACCGGGCCTCACTGGACGCTCATCTTCGACGGCTCCTCGCGAAAGCAGGGGGCCGGTGCCGGCGTATTGCATCTCATGCCATCGGGGGAGCAGTCTGGGTACATGGTGCGTTTCAATTCCAAGGCAACCAACAACCTGGCAGAGTATGAAGCACTCATCTTTGGCCTAAAAGACAGTCCTGTCTTTGGGCGCTCGCCAGTTGTTGGCACAGGGCGACTCCCAGCTAGTTATCAAGCAAGTTAAGGGTGAATGCCCTTGCAATGACCCACAGCTAGCTGCTTATCTGCTTCACGTGCGGATGTTGGAGAAAGAATTCCTCGCCTTGGACCTGCGCCATGAACCGCGCGCTGGCACGGCCGCAGCTGACAACTTCTCAACAAAGACCTCCATCGGAGCCCCCGTGCACGAAGGAGTCTTCGAGAGGACGTTGCTGCGGTACACAGCCCGGCCCGCCGAGCCGGGCCAAGGGGGCTGAACCAGTGCCACGAAGCTAGGCAGTCCCGGCGGCCCTGGATGCCGCCAAAGGATCGTAAGAGTCACTGGGGACTCCGTGCAACCCAGCGCTCAAGATCCAGAAGCTCAAGTAGTCCCGATGCATGGACCACGGAGGTCCGGGACTCCTTGAAGGACATCCTTCCTGATGAACGTGCATCCGCTGAACGGGTGGTGCGGATGGCTAAGTGCTACGCGCTGGTATCTTTACTGGCGTGGCGCCTCGACATCCTATTGCGGTGCATAACCCAGGAGGAAGGCTGCGACTAGCTCGCAGTAGTCCAAGGAGGCGAGTGCTGGGAACGCTCATCGTCCCGCGCGTTGGTCAGATAAGCCACCCGGCATGGCTCCTACTGACCGAGAGCCACCTGGACGCCGTCAAACCGGTTAGGGATGCAATGCGTACCAAGTCCACGCCAAGCAGACCCACACAACCGGTGCAGACGCGCACTCAGAGCCGTCGGGGGATACCGGCTCCTCCATGTCGAGGGCCAGCCGGACTTCCCAGGGCCGGGTCACGGGAACTACCCTTCCACATGGTATGCAGGGCCGAAGCCATGCTTCCCCCTGATATAGCCATGGGGGTCCCCCCGTGTCCGGCGTACGACGAAGCCACGCATGACCCGCTCTGCGTGAAGACAGGCGCTCCGACGCCACCCCAGTAAGTTCACCATGCTTACTTAGGTGTTTATTTAAATTACGCATTAATTTATATGAACACCTCCCCACGCTCTAGACAGTGTGCGTCCATTGTACACTCGGTTCCTCTTTCCTGCTCTCATGCATAGTCGATATTTGCCGTCCTGCCGAAGGCGGTAGTGCTAGGGGTACCTGCCACGCCAGTTGGTCTCCTCCGAGAAAGACCTACGCTAGAACGGGGGGTCAGGAGCCTTGCTTTGCCCGGTCTTGCACCAAAAGCATGCGCACTCTGCCTCCCGGCGCTACGGTCTGAGTACCAGGGGGCCGGGCGGTTACACCCTGACTGAGGCTGGGGCCAGACCTCCGGGACCAAGTGCACTGGATTACCCAAGCCCCGTATTCCGGCCTGGGACAGTAAGCCAAATGAGACTAAGGGATAGGAAAGGGGGGACCACTGAGCAGTTCCGGACTCCGCCTCCACAGCCAGGCCGAGCTCCGAGGCCAACCCTCGCCCTCCTTTCAGAGGCGAGCGCTGATGCCGGACCTCACGCCCTTCGCTGGCCTGAGCTCCGATGACTTCCGGACTCCGCCCCCATGGCTGGGCCGAGCTCCGAGGCCAGCCCTCGCCCTCCTTTCAGAGGCGAGCGCTGATGCCGGACCTCACGCCCTTCGCTGGCCTGAGTTCCGATGACTTCCGGACCTCCGCCCCCACAGCTGGGCCGAGCTCCGATGCCAGCCCTCGCCCTCCTTTTAGAGGCGAGCCCTGATACCGGACCTCACGCCCTTCGTGGACCTGAGCTCTGATGACTTACGGACCTCCGCCCCCACAGCCGGGCCGAGCTCCGATGCCAGGCTTCACCCTCTCCTAAGAGGCTGAACTCCGAAGCCGTCAAGACCCTGCCAGCATAGGGAGTACTCAAGACAAGAAAGTGCGCGGGTAGGAGAAGGCCTCACCTCGGGCTCGTTACCTCCCCCGAGGAGAGCCCGGGGGCCACTATCGGTACCCGCGATATGGGGTACCCCCGCGCACAGGGGAAAATGCATAAGGGCTCGGACCGAGGAGCTGGAGCTCCGTGAGTCGGTTGTTGCCGCGAGGGAGGAGCAGTTCTCCTAGGAGTGCCAGGCGGCGATGGATCGCGAGCTGGCGGCTCGCCAAGAGGTAGAGAAGCTCTAGTCCCTGCGGTCTGCCGAGGCCCAGGCAGTCTGGGACTTTATTGCCAAGGCGGGGTCCGCCTTGGCTCCTCTTGGTTTCAGCCCTGTGCAGGTGGAGGCTCCGGCGCGGCCGATGTCCGAAGCAATCCCGGCACTTTAGTCCATCGGCGACGAGCTGGGTCGGCTCGAAGCAGTGATCGCCGACGAGCTTGAAGCGGAAGGTCGGGGCCTTGCGAAGGAGGTCGCTGTCGGTACCTGAGATATGGGGTACCCCCGCGCACAGGGTAAAATGCCTAAGGAACTCGCCCTTCTCCGCAGGGAGAGCTCCGAAGGCGCCACGCGTCCAGCGGGGCCGGACCTCCCTCTCCTCAGAGGAGAGCTCCGGGCCCGCCACGTGGCATACAGAAGCCGGACCTCCCCCTCCGCGGGAGAGAGGTCCGAAGGCGCCGCGTGTCCAGCGGGGCCGGACCTCCCTCTCTTCAGAGGAGAGCTCCGGGCCTGCCACGTGGCCAGCAGAAGCCGGACCTCCCCCTCCGCGGGAGAGAGGTCCGAAGGCGCCACGTGCCCCGCGGGACTGACCCTTCTCTTCTCTGAGAAGGGCTCCGGGCCTGCCACATGGCAGCAGAGCGACGCTGCCTGCCCCGAGTGATAGGCAGCGGGCATAAATACGCCCCATACCTTGCCCGTACAAGGTATTCAAGGCCCGCATCTTCCCAAGATGCGGAAACGCGGAGCACGCGTCTGTCAGGTGCCGTTGCGCCCAGTCGCATCACAGACTGGCGCGCGGTGTCAGAACCTGTCAGCCAATAAACACCGCGACAAGACAACCCATGCCGCCTGCGCCGTCATCAACCGCTACGACTGGCATGCGGCATGGGCAGGGCGGCAAGATGAAGACTCAGAAGCCTTCGGCCAGAGACAACTACCGGCATAACTGCAGATATGGTAGATAATAGACAATCTTCCCGGGACCACCTGTCGGGTCCCGGCTACCCTTGTAAGCCGCCCGAGTCTTGGACTATAAAAGGCTCGGGTAGGCGTCGATAGCAAGGGTTCGCATTTGGCAACTCATACTCTAGCTATACACTCTCAAGCTGTAACTCACCCCCAAGCTCAGGCCTCCGGCCCTGAGCAGCAAGCAATACAGCGAGCTCCATAGCTCGCCGTGGACGTAGGGTTTTACGCTCCGGCGGCCTGAACCACGTAAAACTCGCCGTGTCAAGCTCTTACTAACTCGTTCCATCCGCGCAAGCTGTCCGCTAGGGACTAGCCCCTCCGAAAAAAGAACCTCTGCGGGCTGCCCAGTGCAGGCCCAGGGGAAGTGTCGACCGCACACTTCGACATTTGGCGCGCCAGGTAGGGGGATTTTCTCCTAGCGCGACGAGTTTCCGCCGACGAAGATGACCAAGCTTCCTTCAGCGGCAAACTCTCCCCCTCCGCGTTCACGGCGAACCGTGACCACTGGGCAGTACATGTCGACACACTCAGGACGGAGTGTGTCGGCACAAGCTGGTAGCCAGCAGCCGACTCCGGCAACGCCGGCTCCGGCTATGCAGGCCCAGACCAGTGTGAGATCTTCTGCAGCGCTGAGCGTACACCATGGAGGTGCGCTAGCTGCAGCAAGAGCGCTGCTGTGCAACCCACCTGCGGGGGGATGCGCCCCATTCAGCGACCCAGCAATGGGTCCGTGAGGTGGACCACCTCGTCGTCGCCACCGCGAACCCTCGGTTTCGGCGAGGACGGCGCCCAGGACAACCGGCTGTGACGCTGACGCGCACACCCACGGTTGACGGGCTGACGGCGGATTCCAGCTCCTCTAGGCTCCTGTCGACGGACCTGCGAAGGAAACTGGAACGGTGCCACTTGGGCCAGGACGCCCGGGTGTACCTCGAGCACCGCCGAGAGAGGCGTCGCAGCCATGAGGCAGGCGACAGCATGTCGTCGGCCTCGACACAACCAGAAGGGCAGGCCTTCGCCACGCGAGCCCTGCCTCAGGCATATGCTGCGCAGCATATGCCACAGCTATATGCGCCGCAAGTAGCGGCCCCGGCCTATGGTGCAGCCTTGCCCATGTCGGGATACGCGGTGCCAGGTGTGAACCAAACGTTCGCAGCGCCAGTACCTGCAGCAGCAGGTGCAGGATGTGCGGCCCTTGCACCCCACCTTTGCTTCGCAAGGTGGCCACGCAAGTTTCGCCCGCATCTGCCCGAGAAGTACGACGGTAGCGTCAACCCAGCAGAGTTCCTCCAGATCTACTCCACCGCCGTACTTGCTGCAGGAGGGGACGAGGCTGTCATGGCCAACTACTTCCCCGTCGCCTTGACCGGCCCAGCTCGGTCTTGGCTCATGAATCTACCTCAGGGGTCCATAACCTCCTGGGGAGAGCTCTGCCGGCAGATCGTCACCAACTTCGGCAGCTCTTACACCCGTCCCGGCACGGAGCTTGACCTCCACGCCGTCAAGCAACAACCTGGGGAGTCGCTGCGCTCTTTCATCCAGCGGTTCTCTGAGGTACGCAACACCATCCCGCATATCCAAAGTGCCTCAGTGGTGGTGGCGTTCCGACAGGGTGTCCGGGACGAGAAAATGCTTGAGAAGCTCGCGACCAGAGAGGTCCACGACGTCTCGGAGCTCTTCAGCCTGGCGGACAAGTGCGCCAGAGCAGCTGAAGGGCGGAACTGGCACGCTCTGCCGACCTCCGAGTCAGGAGGACAGCCCGGGTCCGGTGCTGCTGCCTATGGGGGTGGCAAGAAGACCAAGAACCGGGGGGTGGCAAGATGAAGTCACCATTCACGGCCCCCGTTGCCGCAGCTGCGATGACCAGTGGAGCTCGGGGGCCACGCCCCGACAAAAGGCAGCGGCACTCACCGGCCCCAGATAGTGGCCAAAGCGGGCTATGCCCCGTGCATGGCACCTGCAACCATACTGCTGCCGAGTGCTGGGAGATCCAGAGGCTCGCAGAGCGCTTCCGCAAAGGGAGACAGCAGAGGGCTGAAGCGCCGCCCTACCATCAGAGGGATGGCAAACAGAAGGTCGATGCCCCAGTCACTGCTACCCACCAGGTGGGGTTCCAGGAGCCTCAGCGTGTCATAAAGACAGTGCATGACGGTGAGGACTCCAATTCCGACAGTGACAGGCCAGGGCGTTAGCCAACTGCGGCGCGCCTCCGTGCCTCGAACATACCTCTCGGGGGCCGCCTAAGGTCTGCCAACCCCCTTGAAGGCCTTGCCAGAAGGGGAAGACGCCTTAGGCCATCCAAGACGAGCCCGGGCCTACCTGCCCCTTGAAGGCCTTAGCCAGAAGGGGAGAACTCCCGGGGGGCCCCCAGGAGAAGCCGCGCAGGACCTGATCCAGCGCGAAGATTACAACCTCATCGACAAGACTCGGCTGCAGCGAACTCCCCGCAACGCATGGTCTCGGCTAATGCTCTAAGCACTACCGCCAAAGAACCAAACGCGTCGGGGGCCTGCAGGAGGGCAACCTGGTGAAGCGGCACGCTCTATTCCAAGAAGGACCCCATAAGCTCTCCCCCAGCAGGGAAGGTCCCTTCCGAATCACGAAAGCTGCCGCCCCAGGTACACATGCCTTTTAACCGAGAGTGGGATCCGTTCCCAAAAATCCTTGCCATGGAGCAACACTGTAAGTCCTACTTCCTGAGCATCAGTAGGAAAGGGTTATTCCCTTCTGTAAAAGATCCCATAGAATTTAGGAACAGCGCTTGGGGCAGCTAAGTCTCAAAGGACGGTACAGGACTACGTCCAGTTTAGCCTGGTTCCGACCCTAAGCGCGTAGAGTCTTGCTTCCCTTGAAGACAAGGCGGAACATTGCCTCCCTGTACAGCCAGAATTCCACCTATGGGTACGAATACAGAGCCCTGTTCTACTTAGCTCTCTCTCATGCGCTCATTTAAATTATGCATTAATTTTTATGATCACACTATCTCTGTATGTTCATCGTACATCTAGCTCCCCCTCTCCTGCGCTCATCCATAGTCGGCATTTGCTATCCTACCGAAGGTGGCTGCGCTTGAGGCACCTGCCGATGGCCGAGTGAGTCTCTCGGACCTCCCCCAGTCAGGTGTTGCGGTGCCAGTTGGTTACCTCCAGGAAAGGCCAGCGTTGTGCATGGGGGGTCCAGGGTGCGTATCCAGCTTAGCCGGCCCAGAGCCCAAAGCATGCGCATCCTGCCCTCCGGAGGTCCAGGGGAGTACGTCCGCTTTGCCTGGTCATGAACCCAAAGCGCGTGCACTCTGCTTCCCCAGCACATGGCCCGGTACTAGGGATCGGACGGCCGTACCCGGACCTCGGAGGGAGCCGGAGCTCCGGCGCCTCGTGCACAGAATTGCCCAGGCCCCGTATAGCGGATCAGGGTCGTAAGACAGATAAGACTAGGAGACGGGAGGGGAGGACCCCCCGAGGAGAATTACGTTTCCTCTACTTGTGTGCAGGACCTCCAGGTTACGGCAACAGGGACTGCATGAAGCGGGGGGAAAGGAGCTACCAGCTACTCCGGCCTGGGACTGGAAGGACCGGGACCTGCCCCTCCAGTAGGGCGGCACCCGGGGGCCCCACGTGTCCAGCGGGCCCGGAACTCTCTCCTCCCTTGAGGAGGGCTCCGGGCTCGCCACGTGGTGGGCGGAAGCCGGACCTCCCCCTCGGTGGAAGGGCTCCGAAAGCCCTACGTGTCCAACATGGCCGGAGCTCCTGCCTCTTAGGAAGGAGCTCCGGACCCGCCACGTGGCAGGCAGATCTGGAGCTCCCCATAGGGCGAGATCCGGAGACCTCCGGGGGCCCCTAACACGGTTAGGACCCGGGGAGGGTGTCTGTGCAAAGCTCCGAGATTGGAAATGGCCTCTGAGTACCTTGCGGAGCTAAGGACTCAGCCAGGCAAAGCCAAGAAGGAGAGAAAAAGCATCACAGACACAAGTATCCAAGAGAGTCAAATTAAGCAAGGCTCCATGAGCTGGACTACAGACTCGATAAAAAAGGGAGAAACAAGTCCTAAGGACCTCCCGGCTCTCGCCGGAACCTTGCGGCTACAAGGGCGGCCACATCCTCGACTTCAGCCCTGGCAGCTTCCTCCCGCTCCGCGGCTGGGCCCTCTCTCGCTGGCTCTAGTGAAAAAGAGGGATCTCGGCTCTTGAAGCATGCCAGCACATGCGAGGCGACCTCTAAAGCTAAGCCGCGGCCCTCGGCCTCAAGCTCGCTGGCGACCACCGAGTCGAGTCTGTCCAGCTTGGCGCCGATTGACTCCAATGCAGGGATCACCTCTGCCACATTCAATGCGGGAGTCGCGGCCCTGACCGGACTGAAGCCAATAGGGATCAGGGCGGACCCCGCTCGATCCACGAAGCTTGAGACCGCAAGAGCCTCGGAGGACCACAAGGCTGAGAGCTCCTCCACCTCGCGGCGGGCCGCCTGCAGAGCCTCCAGGTTCCTCTCAGAGAATTCCTTCTCCTTGGCCGCCAGGGAGCTCTCTCGAAGGTGGAGAGTCTTGGCGAGCCGCTCCAACTCAGCGGCCTTGAGGTCGGCGGTCAGCTCCCGGTCCAAGACCGCCCGGCGATCACGGGAGACCTGTTCCTCCATCAAGTCAAGGTCTTCTTTCAGGATCTCCAGCTCCTCCATCCGAGCTCGAAGGTCATCCTCGCCCGCAGCCATCTGCGCGGCGACCCTCTCCGCCTCAGCTGCCATGGAACGCTCCCGTTCCTCAACGGCGAGTTCACGGCGCTCCAACCGCTGCCGTATCTCCACAGCAGCAGAGAGGCTCTCTTCGGCCCGGGCGTGTGCCTCCAGGGCCTCCCTGTTGATCCGCCGCGATTGGGTGTCCATGCGGTCGACAGCCCGCTTCATCCGGTCGACGAGCGCTTCCCTGAAGTCGAGCAACTCCCGCCTGGAGTCGAGCTCACTCTTAACCTTCGCGGTCCTCTCCCGCAAAAGGTTCCCCCAGATGAGTGCGGCTTAGCTGAGTAATTAGGTAAGTTGCTAGAGTGTTATGGACTGTGGAAGGCGCGGGGAATGGGAGTTGAGTGAGGACTGCCCTGGGAACTGCATGGCACAAGAGGGGGCCCGTGGGTGGGAGAATTGGAGATTCTAGCCTGCCGGTGAAACCTTAGTGAGTCCATACATCTAGTAACCCCTTTGTAAAGGCTATTTTGTGATCTCTTGACCATACACCGACGGTTGTATACTGGTATAATGGAGGTTCTGCAGTCGCCGACGGGTGACGGAATCACAAACTTGTGGGTAAAGAGGTGCAAACTCTGCAGAGTTATTAAAACTATCATGATAGCCGAGCTTACGGTCACGAGCACCTGGCTAAACTGCCATGATTAGATGGGATGGTTACTGGGATGGTTATTGAAATGGTTATTGGGAAGGTTCTTGGTTATGGTTATGGGTTTGGTTATGGTTTGGTTTGGAATTGTTATGTCTGGATGATGAAAGGGTTGCATGATTGGTGGGTCATGATATGAGATTGGTCTCGGTGCGAGACAAGGTTGTTTCATGAGGTGAGATGGTAGCGAATACGAGGAGGTATTTGTGAGTATGGGTAAAGGATTGGTTAATGTTTGGATGGAAGCACGGGAAGTGATGGAGGTATGTTGGTAATTTCATACATGCTGGGACTACATTCATCTAAAGTTAAGTTGCTGTTTTATCACGGTTTTATAAATCTGCTTTTCTGCAAATAAGCCTTTTATACCTACCTTGTTTATGAGCTGCATATCATGTGTTATTCCCGCACTTGCTGAGTACACCATTGTGCTCAAACTTGCATTATTATTTCTTCATCAACAGCAAGAGAAGGCTACTATGAAGATCAAGTAGAGCATTATGGCGTGTGATCTGTCCTCAACCTTGCCTGTGGAGGGAGTAGAGATGGAGCCACTTCTGCTTAGTTTTGCTTCCGCATTAGTTTTTGCTTCCGCATTTAAATAAAGATTTCCGCTGCATAGAAATAAAGACTTCCGCTGTGAGCATGAGTCCAAGACTCATGAGGTGTTGTAATAAACTCTGTTATTCGTGGTAATATATAATCTGAATTCAGTTTGTGGAACGTATGTGTATGTGTGATGAACATACTGGGCACACATATGCATTAGTTCTCGGTTCCGTGGTTTTCCACAGAATTGAGGGCGTCACAGATTGGTATCAGAGCCACAGGTTGACAGTAGGTTACACGCCTAGATAGAAACCTTAGATTGATATTAGAGTCACGGGTTAACAGCAAGTTACACCCTAAATAGAAATCACAGGTAGCTAAGCCACGCGGACCAAAGGAAGCATCCTAGGGTGAATAGCTTAGATTGGCCTTGAAACCACCTTGACATAGGAAACCATCCTTGAATAGGGGTTGAGTGGGCCCTTGTGATGATTAATTGTGAATATGTGCTTAGTGTGAGTTGTGGGACGTCTCAAAAACGTTATCCATATCCACACGTAAGAAGAAGGAGGTGTGAGATGTTTCGGCACTTGCTCACATCCTCATAAGGGCTAATATATATAGTCCAACTCACCTTGATGCATATAGTTGAAAGGACCTACCTAACTTTCTAACCTTCTATTACTATTTTTTTCTCTCTCACAGATGGTGAGAGGAAACGCCAGCCGAAGGAACGTCCAGGAAAATGACCACGAGGAAGTTCCTGCTAACCCTGGAGCTGGCGAAAACAACCTAGAAAGGTTGATGGCCATGCAAAACCAGCTTATGCAAACCATGATCCAAACTTTGGGTCAGTTGCAGGCCAACCAAAACCCCGTTCCGGCACCACCGCCACCACCACCGCCGGCTCATAACAGGTTGGGAGAGTTCATGAGGACTCGACCACCCACCTTTGCTCAAGCAAGCGATCCAATGGAGGCCGATGATTGGTTGAAATCCATGGAGAAAAAGCTTGCCATTGTTCAGTGCAACGACCGAGAGAAGGTTCTCTTTGCGTCGCACCAACTGATGGGAGCAGCTGCTGACTGGTGGGATGCCTTGAGCAACGCCCATGCCAACCCGGAGACAATCACTTGGACTGAGTTCAAGGAAAGTTTCCGCTCCCACTACATCCCTGTTGGCGTAATGATGCTCAAGAGGCAGGAGTTTGAAGGACTCCGACAAGGACAGAGAAGTGTGAATGAATATCTCAACAAGTTCATACAACTGTCCCGGTATGCCCCCGAAGATGTCAACTCAGATCAGAGAAAGCAGTACCTGTTCATGAGAGGGTTGAACAATGAGATCCAAGTTCAGCTCCTCAACAATGACTACGTAAGCTTCCAGAAGCTGGTTGATAAGGCTATTGTGGTGGAAAACAAGATCCGAGAGATTGAGCGCGAGTGCAAAAGGAAGATGCCATACCATCCCCAAGGGAGCAACGTACGACCTAGGTACATGCCCCCTGCACCGCAGTATGGACCAACCACTCCTACGTACCGCCCTGGTCAGCCACCACAGCAACGGTTTGTTACACCGGCACCTCGAGTGCCCATGCCACCTGCACCCCGGCCTAACAATGGCGCTCCTGTTCAACACCCCCGCCCCAACGTACCTGCTGCCGTAGGCAACAGGGCATGCTTTGCATGCGGGGAAGTAGGCCACTTCGCTAACCAGTGCCTGAAGAGAGGCCCTGGACAGCAAGGTAACGTGCCCAAGCAGAATCAGCGACCAAACAGAGGGGACAACCAAGGGAACCGAGGACCATAGAACTATGCTCGTGGCCACGTTAACCATGTCACTGCTGAGGAAGCACAACAGGCTGAGGACGTCGCAATTGGTATGTTCCTTGCCAACTCCAACCCAGCCACCATTTTATTTGATTCCGGAGCATCACATTCCTTCATATCATCCAAATATGTTGCCAAACATCATCTACCCGTATCCCACTTAGAACGTGCTATGTTAGTTAATTCTCCCGTAGGAGAAATGAGGACTAGTATAGTATGTCCTAAGGTAAGCCTTAAAATAAGGGGGGTAGACTTCCTTGCCAACCTTATTGTCTTGGACTCCCACGGAATTGACATCATACTCGGAATGGACTGGTTAAGCAAGCACAATGGAGTAATCCAATGCGCTGAGAGAAGCGTGCAGTTGACAAACGAACACGGTATCCGTGTCGAGTTTGAGTCAGCCCAGCAAGCAACCGAACGGGCGGATTTGAACCATGTTGAAGGAGTAGCATTGGACAACATTCCAGTGGTTCAGGAATTTTCGGATGTGTTCCCGGAAGAACTTCCAGGTATGCCACCTGACCGGGACATCGAGTTTGCCATAGATTTGGTACCTGGAACTGCACCCATAGCTAAGAGACCATATAGGATGCCCGTCAACGAGTTAGTAGAACTCAAGAAGCAAATTCAAGAACAGTTGGAGAAGGGTTTTATCCGGCCAAGCTCGTCACCATGGGGAGCCCCGGTACTTTTCGTGGACAAGAAGGACGGAACCCAAAGAATGTGCGTGGACTACAGGTCTCTCAACGAGGTGACAATCAAGAATAAATACCCTCTGCCCCGTATAGAGGACCTGTTCGATCAAATGAAAGGAGCCCAAGTATTCTCCAAGATTGATCTTCGGTCGGGATATTTCCAGCTGAAGATTAAGCCCTCCGATATACCTAAGACAGCCTTTCGGACACGGTATGGTTCATATGAATATACCGTCATGTCTTTTGGATTGACGAATGCACCCGCATACTTTATGTACCTTATGAACAAGGTTTTCCTGGAGTACTTGGACAAGTTCATCGTGGTTTTCATCGACGACATTATGGTGTATTCAAAAAGTAAGGAGGAGCATGAAGAACATCTGAGATTGACCTTGCAGAAGTTGCGCGAGCATCATTTGTATGCCAAGCTCAACAAGTGTCAATTTTGGCTAAGGGAAATATCCTTCCTAGGCCACATCATCTCCAAGGAAGGGGTATCGGTTGATCCTGGAAAGGTGAGAGATGTTCTGAAGTGGGACCAACCGAAGAGCGTGAGGGATATTCGGAGTTTCCTTGGGATGGCAGGATACTATCGGTGCTTCATTAAAGACTTCTCTAAGATAGCAAAACCTATGACGGAGTTGTTAATGAAGGGAAAAGTCTTTCAATGGACACAAGCCTGTCAAGAAAGTTTTGAGGAACTCAAGAAAAGGCTAACCACAGCACCAGTGCTGGTATTGCCAGACGTAAGCAAGAGTTTTGACATATATTGTGACGCATCCAGACAAGGGCTCGGATGTGTACTCATGCAGGAAGGACAAGTGGTAGCCTATGCCTCACGACAATTAAAGAAGCATGAGCTTAATTATCCTACGCATGATTTGGAGTTAGCAGCAGTGGTGCATGCATTGAAGATTTGGAGACATTATATCCTTGGTCATCGATGTGAGATCTATACAGATCATAAAAGCCTCAAATACATATTTACACAAACAGACTTGAATTTGAGGCAACGTCGATGGTTAGAACTCATCAAGGATTATGATGTGGGAATCAACTACCACCCCGGGAAGGCCAATGTAGTAGCTGACGCATTGAGCAGAAAGGGAGCATGCCACCAACTCACGGTTCGGGAGCTATCACCCGAACTACGTAAGGAGTTCGAACGGTTACACCTCGGATTCTTTAATAACATGGAAATAATGGAGATCCACTCCTCATTGGAGCAAGAAATAAGAGAAGGCCAAGCAACGGACGAGGGGATCAAGGAGATCAAGGAAAGAATCCGACAAGGGATAGAAAAGGATTTCAAGGAGGATGAAAAGGGTACGCTTTGGCTAGAAAAAAGGATTTGTGTGCCAAACATAAGACACCTTCACGACATGATATTGAAGGAGGCACATGATTCACCCTATTCCATACATCCAGGGAGCACCAAAATGTACAAGGACTTGAAAACTTGCTATTGGTGGGATGGTATGAAGAGGGATATAGCCGAATACGTTGCCCTATGCGACACATGCCGACGGGTAAAGGCCGAACATCAAAAACCAGCTGGATTGTTGCAACCTTTGAAAATACCTGAATGGAAATGGGAGGACATCAGTATGGACTTTATTGTCGGATTGCCAAGAACTCAGTCAGGATACGATTCCATCTGGGTCATTGTGGACCGGTTGACGAAAACCGCCCATTTTCTTCCGGTAAAGACCAGTTACAACGTTACACAGTTGGCAGATTTGTACATGGAGCAGATCGTGTGCCGACATGGAGTTCCGAAGAGGATAGTCTCAGATCGAGGTTCTCAGTTTACCTCTAGATTCTGGAGGAAGCTGCAGAAAGCCATGGGTACACGACTGGATTTTAGCTCCGCCTATCACCCACAAACTGATGGGCAAACCGAAAGAACGAACCAAATTTTGGAGGACATGTTGAGAGCTTGCGCCTTGAAACGTGGGCGTAGTTGGGATAGGAGTTTACCGTATGCCGAGTTCTCCTATAACAACAGCTACCAAGCTAGCTTGAAGATGTCGCCTTTCGAAGCCTTATATCGCAGACGGTGTAGAACGCCGCTGTTCTGGAACGAGACTGGAGAGAACCAGGTGTTTGGACCCGAAGTACTACAAGAGGCTGAAAAGCAAGTCCAAATGATACGGGAAAACTTAAAGGCTGCTCAGTCACGACAGAAAGGCTATGCGGACAATAGGCGTAGGAAGTTGACCTTTGAAGTAGGAGACTTCGTATACCTTAAGGTATCGCCTATCCGAGGCCAACGATGTTTTAACGTCAAAGGCAAGCTAGCACCTCGCTACATCGGACCATTTAAGATTTTGGACAAGCAAGGAGAAGTAGCCTATCAACTAGAGCTCCCAAACCACCTCTGCGACGTACATGACGTGTTTCATGTATGACAGCTCAAGAAGTGCTTGAGAGTACCAGAGGAACAAACGTCAATGGGAGAACTTGAACTTCAAGAAGACCTGACCTACGCAGAACACCCTGTCCGAATCTTGGACGTAAAGGAAAGGGTCACCCGAAACAAAGTGATTCGATGGTGCAAGGTACAATGGAGCCATCACACTGAAGCTGAAGCCACATGGGAACGTGAAGAGGATATCAAGGCAGAATTTCCCCATCTATTTCCTACTAACGAATCTCGAGGGCGAGATTCAAATTTAGGGGGGTAGATTTGTGACACCCTCATCTCGGGTGTCAGCATATGTTCATGTTTTATGAAGAAGAAAAACATTTTAAGAAAAGAGGGAACAGAAACAAGTATCAAAAGGATAGCCAGTAAAGCTCTCTGAGAGCGCCGAAGGCAACTTCCACGACCAGCAGACCACGTGGCGTGTTCGGAGCTCATCCCCGAGAGATTGGGAGAGGTCCGACGCTAAACTGGCTACGTGGCAGGCTCGGGGGTCACCTCCGCAATTGGAAAGAGGTCCGACCCTGTGGGACACGTGCTGCCCGCGGAGCTAGCCTCTGCGGAAGAATCAAAGGCATTTTTCATAGGACACGTGTCATCCTCGGAGCTAGTCCTCGCGGAAATAAGAGGACCAGTCGCGCGGGATACGTGTCAATCTCGGAGCTCATCTCAGAGAAGTCCGGATCTATCGAACACGTGTCGCCACCGGAGCTTATCACCGGAAGGTCCGTCGCAGCTAAACACGTGTCGACCTCGGGGCATGTCCCTGAGGAAAGGAGAGCGGAAAGACCGGCACCCGCACGTGGCGTGCGCGGAGCTCATCTCCGAAGAAGAGGGAAGTCTTGATCGATTGACACGCGGCACAACCGGAGCTCGTCTCTGCGGGAGAAGAGATACCAGGCTTGGAAGGACACGTGGAGCTTCCGGAGATCATCGTCACGGAGGTAACAAGTTCTGGAGCGGTTTTTACGCGTGAAGATACCGGTACGCAACAGAAACCGATCTAAAATCCACGATGGTTACCGAAGATAAGACGTCAGGATCTAACAAAGAACTGAATAAGACTCTTATTCGGGATCCAATCAGATTAGGACTCTTCTCTTCCCGATTATAAATAGAACCCAAAACCTCTGGCCAAAACCACAAACTTCTCTTTCAACACCTGAGCCGACGACTTAGAGCCCTAGCCCTAACTCGCCGAGCAAACCATCGCTGAAATGCAACAAGGGAGATCATCGGAGAAGAACCAAACGGTCTGAGGAGGACCTCGAAGACAAGAAGAGTGTGAGGTAGGACTTCAATACCACCTTACGACATCATTGTGTTCATCTCTTGCATCTGTTCTTCAATTCCTTTCGAACAGAAGCCTTCTCGTGGGCAGATCACTCGATGATCAGTTTGATCTAAAAGACAAGACCATCGCCACGTTCGCCTTTAATCCGAACACCTCTGACCATGCAAGCCATGCAAGAATACGTACAGATCAATCTAATAAAACTAATCGTAGGATAGCATGCATGTGCATCATCGCATCTAGTTTAAGGATTGCGCATGATATTGATTGCTGTGAATCTTGTATGCACGTGAATCCTACATATCAGGACAAACTCAGGAAGCTGTCTACGACGAGCTGCAGCAACAACGTTTTGAGGATCAAGAACAACCGGAACCGCAAGAGCAAGGCAAGTGCTCCTTGACCATGTTGATCCTATGTTCTGGGTAAAACTGTTTTGTTTTGCGAAAGGTGTGCGTGCTGAGTCAAACATGATGGGAAACCCTTTTCATAGGAGTTTACTAGTTTTGATTAAACCATCCTTGTCGCTTGGGAAGTTTATGAGTCGGGTATGGCTTTTGCTTTATGCTTCGCTGAGTCTATGGGATTGGGAAGCGAGATAGATGTGCCTAGCTAACTGCACTCGTAATGATAATGAGAAACTGATGTTAATAATGAACATGGATCGGAGGGAGATCTAGGCAAGACTGGGTTTGTGAATGAGGTAGCATGAGATGGTGGTTTTACTTGCCGTAGATCTAAGGACCGGTTCATGCATGCACATGCCAGGATAACAGTGCCACCACAAGGCCAAGTATGGGTGCGGCTTAGCTGAGTAATTAGGTAAGTTGCTAGAGTGTTATTGACTGTGGAAGGCGCGGGGAATGCGAGTCGAGTGAGGACTGCCCTGGGAACTGCATGGCACAAGAGGGGGCCCGTGGGTGGGAGAATTCGAGATTCTAGCCTGCCGGTGAAACCTTAGTGAGTCCATACATCTAGTAACCCCTTTGTAAAGGCTATTTTGTGATATCTTGACCATACACCGACGGTTGTGTACTGGTATAATGGAGGTTCTGCAGTCGCCGACGGGTGACGGAATCACAAACTTGTGGGTAAAGAGGTGCAAACTCTGCAGAGTTATTAAAACTATCATGATAGCCGAGCTTACGGTCACGAGCACCTGGCTAAACTGCCATGATTAGATGGGATGGTTACTGGGATGTTTATTGGAATGGTTATTGGGAAGGTTCTTGGTTATGGTTATGGGTTTGGTAATGGTTTGGTTTGGAATTGTTAAGTCTGGATGATGAAAGGGTTGCATGATTGGTGGGTCATGATATGAGATTGGTCTCGGTGCGAGACAAGGTTGTTTCATGAGGTGAGATGGTAGCGAATACGAGGAGGTATTCGTGAGTATGGGTAAAGGATTGGTTAATGTTTGGATGGAAGCACGGGAAGTGATGGAGGTATATTGTTAATTTCATACATGCTGGGACTACATTCATCTAAAGTTAAGTTGCTGTTTTATCACGGTTTTATAAATCTGCTTTTCTGCAAATAAGCCTTTTATACCTACCTTGTTTATGAGCTGCATATCTTGTGTTATTCCCGCACTTGCTGAGTACATCATTGTGCTCAAACTTGCATTATTATTTCTTCATCAACAGCAAGAGAAGGCTACTATGAAGATCAAGTAGAGCATTATGGCGTGTGATCTGTTCTCAACCTTGCCTGTGGAGGGAGTAGAGATGGAGCCACTTCTGCTTAGTTTTGCTTCCGCATTAGTTTTTGCTTCCGCAATTTAAATAAAGATTTCCGCTGCATAGAAATAAAGACTTCCGCTGTGAGCATGAGTCCAAGACTCATGAGGTGTTGTAATAAACTCTGTTATTCGTGGTAATATATAATCTGAATTCAGTTTGTGGAACGTATGTGTATGTGTGATGAACATCCTGGGCACACATATGCATTAGTTCTCGGTTCCGTGGTTTTCCACAGAATTGAGGGCGTCACACCGGCCCCCTGCTTTCACAAGGAGCCGTCGAAGAACAGCATCTAGTAAGGCCCGGTGAAGGCCCGGGCTCAGGGTCCTGGTTCACCGTCTCCATGGCCCCCTGAGTCAGCCTGCGTTGGCGTCTACTTCAGCCACGAAGTCAGCTAGTGCTTGGCTGTTGCCTGTGCGACGGGGAAGCAAGCCTAGCTCAAACTCCAGTAGCTCCGCCGCCCATTTGGCGGCATTGTCCGTCGCGTGGGGGCTGTGGAGGATAGCTTTCAGCCTGAGGAGACCGCCGGGTGCTGATACTCGGAGGTCCCCCAGGCTGTCTTGGACCTCCGGGAGGTCCCGCTGATTTCCCAGGAGCTCCGGGGGGTCCCGTTGGACGTCCGGGAGGTCCTGTTGGGCCTCCGGGGGGGTCCCGTTGCACCTCCGGGAGGTCCTGCTGGTCCTCCGGGAGGTTGTGTCGGGGATCCGGGGTCCGTTTTGGGCCTCCGGGGTTTCTTGGCACTTGTTTCTTGACAGCGAAGCAGGTTGCGGTGGTATGGGGTCCGGCCGCTCTGCGGTGAGGACCATACTCACCTCTGCAGCCGTCGCCACGATGTAGAGCAGCAGATGCTCTTCGGGCTCGGGGACTGCTATTACGGGTAGGGTTCAGTTTCAGGGGAGCTTCCTCCCCTTCGTCGGCCTAAGCGAATGGGCCGGATTTGCGTAGGAGCTTTAGAGAAGTTTCGCTTTGCTAACCTCGGTATAAACCGACTCAGCGCAGCTAGGCATCCCGCGAATTTCTGGTCTTCGAGCCAATGGCTTTGACCCTCTCTGGGTTAGCCTCAGTTCCTTGGCGTGAGGCCAGGAATTCTAAGGGTTTTCCAGAGGGTACACCGAGCTCACATTTGTCGGACGGACGAAGACTAAGGCCAGGTTATCTAGTAGGGACGAACCCTGTAAGGGCCTCAGTTTTTGACACACATTTGCAGTGTTCATCACCACACCACACACCTCATTTGAGGCAGGATGATGAACACAAATGAAGAGCAAGTAACAATTATCAACATGCTCATTAGAGAACAAACTCACACATTGCCAAAGTGGTATTTCCCACATGAGATATAAGGGGGCTGGACATATGAAAACTCCTACACTTTGCGAAGGATGTCCAGGCCAAGTTTCACCCAAATTCCAAACCTTTTTGAGGTCATGTTGGGTATAATTAGGAAGAGGGCAGTTTGAAACCATATTCAAATTCAAACTGTTTTTATCCCATGAATGTAAAGTGGGAGGCATATTCTTACTCAGCACATTTTCGTGAGCCCACACACCAATTTTCACTCCATTTGGAGTTGATCTTGACATGAACTAAGTGGGGCAAATTCAAACTTCATTTGAATTCAAAGCTGCACTTGTGCTGAAATTCACTCAAACCAAGCCCAATTCGAATCCTATTCGATTCGAATGGCTCAAGGGTGAATAATCTGAATCACCAGGGGTATTGTGGGGTTCACTGTTCGCTACAGTGATCAGGAGTAAATTTCAGAGGTTAAAACCCCGGGTGGGACCCACATGGCATAGAGGGAAGAAGGAGAAACTTTCACCCAAAGTCAGAGTCTCGGTGGGAAATTCCACCGAGCAGCTGTCGGCTGTGCCACCGAGCAGCTACCGGCGCCACCACCTGCTTCCCTCTCCGCGCGCTGGCGCCCAGGGCGGCTTGCTCGTGCCCCCATGCGACCGGCACCGCCTCCACTGAGCAGGAGTCGGCCGGCTTTATCTTCTCGCGGGCAAAAACCCGAGCAGCGGCATTGTCTCTCGCCGCAGCTCTTTGTTCAATTGGGAAAATCAGCAAAACCATCTCCTCCTTTGTTCCTGAGCTTCTAGACAGCCACCGAGGTCGCACTTCACCTCCCCAACGCCAGAAACCCCGAGCTCCGATCTCCTTTGCCCGAGAGCGATCGCCACAGCGGCGACTCAATCACAGCCGAGGGTCAGGCGCCCGTGGGCAGCGTTCCACAGGCGTGTTCACTGTCCAGCGAGAGAGGCAACAGGAGTGCGCGACCACCGTGCTGCTCGCCTCCAAGCTTGGAAGCCAACCGTGAAGAATCCGCAAAGAATTTCCAGTTTTTGCTCCGGCGACCGTAACCCGAGCTTCCGGTACGGTTTCTTTAAATTCTCGCTCTATGATCTTTCGGAGGTCATCAAATCTTGCACTTAGACGCTGGACTAGCCGGCGATTAAGTTCTTTTCTGCATCCGTGGCGTGAAACTGTCTAGGAGTGACGAATTTTGAGCTCGATCGAGGGCGGTCATGGCGGGCACGATCGGTCACACGGTGCTGACCCACTTGCCGCCATCCCCGAACCCTCTTGACACCTTGTCGAGCTCCCTAGAGGTACACTGATGCTGTAGGACCGTTTATTCGAAGTGTTGGCGGGTTAGGACCCACGGTCAACAGCGCCGAACCTCAACCGATGCCGCGGCACGTCGCCGGGCTATTTCCGGTCACCCTAGCCCGACCTGACACCACCGACGTGTTCCTCGACGTCGACAACCCCCTGGCGGTGAGTTTCAAACAATGGGAGGTCCGGCAGCGGCGAGCCGGTAAGCCCTGAGTCTGCTCCGACAAGGTCGGCGGCGCGGGCGCGAGAGAACAGCGGGAAGAAGAAGAAGCCGGCTGGCCCACGTGTCAGCGGGTGAAGAATTTAAATCGGGATCGGGTGTGGCCGGGGATCAGCTGTGCTGGCGCGCAAATACCCTGTGAGCTCCGGTGTGTCGGACACCTCCGCGCTCGACACGTGTGGTATCTCCGGTGTTCCGGACACCTCCGCGCTCGACACGTGTCCCCACGGCCCCGAGAGTTTAAACATTTTCCCCGATTTTCAGAATTCTTCCAAACTTCAAATCCTCATAACTTTAGCTAGGAACCTTCAAATTAAGTGAGACCAACTCCATTAGAACCCTCTGAAAATCTAGTTTTCAGAAAGTCATTGCTTGTCTCATGAAAATTCCTAGAACACCCTAAGAGTTCCAATTAAGGTCAAGGACATAATTAATTGTGGAGGGCTCAAATGAGCTTTGCTGCAACTAAAACTTGACCAAGTCTCTGTTTAGGTTGTAACCAAGCCACAGTAAAAGTTTCACAGTCATTAGGTCTGTCTAGCAAAGGTTATAGACTTCACCACTTCAAACTTAATACAAATGCATTAAATTAATACATGCATTGTTTCTATCATGTAGTCGCTAAGGTCGAGGAGGAACCCGAAGTCCTAGACTTCATTACTCCGGAGGAACAGCTAGCCTACGACCAAGAGCAGCAAGGCAAGCTCCGGTTTGCATTAACCTTTTTTTTACAAATTTTTATTGTTTTGAGCACATACTTGTTTCCTTTATTCTGTGCATTAGAGTCTTGTTTGGAAGCCCCACTGCATAGCCAAGAGAACCATGGGTTGGGTTAGGATTGCAAACCCCGTTAACTACTGCATTGCTAGGATAGAGTAGGATTCAGTACAAGTCGAGTAGTTGGAACTACTCGCGAGAATAGGCTAGAGGCACATTGCTCGGGTAGAGATAGCACATGATACACAGGGCAAGAAAATGAGACCGAGCGGAGAGTAAGGGCAGAAGGACTTTGGGGCCTGTGTGCTGTAGCTCCGCTTGTGTCGATTGAGGACCGAGCCGTGTGCGGTCCTGTTGAACAAGCTAGAACAGTACCGAAGACCTACCGGCTATATGGGAACCGGGAAACTGATGTAACTCGGGTAGCTGGGTATTGAGGCATTGCCCGTCGTTCAGAGGGTAGGTTGAGAGCTCGAGGTGTAAATCGGCTGGCGGCACTGAGACGCGCGTGCAGAGACCTCTTGCTCGGGACGATGGGACCAGCTCAATATTTGGCTGACGGGTGAAAGGTAGTCGCGTACGGCGTCCGTGATGGTTGTTGTAGGCAACATCGAGTACGGGCGTACGTGACGGGTTATTCGGGTAACCCTGCAGGTGTAAATCAATTATAATCGCCGTCCCTCGTGGTCAGTGAGTACCACTTGTTCACTGTACCGTGACGTAGAAAGAACAGGCTAGTTACATGTTAAAATGTTGCTGATTGAAAGACGGACTTGATTGCTAATGACTTGCTGTAGTTTAGAGCTAACTAAAGTTCATTTCAACTTTGGGCAAAGTACATGAGAGAAATGTGTTTCTTGTTTGATTGCGGCTCTCTCATGTACCTTAGCGTAAGATTCTCCACAACCTGCTGCTAAAACTTGAAAGTAAGGTTCTACTAATTAGGCGAGTCCTTGCAACTGATTTTTACCTCATGTAACCCATTACCCTCATGTAGAAGTTCCATGTTTAGGTGAGACGGGTCAGACTTGCTGAGCCTTCGTGCTCACTGCTTGTGTTTGAAGCTTTTGCAGGGTTTTATGAGGAAGGGACTCCCGAAGAGGAGACGGAACCCCAGGAGGGGAACCCCGTCGAGTGGGAGTCGTGCAAGCCGCAGAGTTAGTGTGCGTGTGTGCTAGCAAGGACACGTTCAAGGGCTGAACGTGCACTTGATGCTTAGTCTACGCCCGCGAGTGTAGACTAAACTTATTTTGATGTAAACAAGTTCATAAACCTGTTTATGTAATAAAATTTCTGCTTCTGCTTTGTACCTTTGACGTGTGTTATACGGTGCTGTGCAACGCAGCACCCCTCAGCGTGATCCTGGCTCGACAGGACCTTGGGGTCGTGTCAGCGTTGGTATCAGAGCTCGCTTGAGGTTTAACACAGTACAAAGGTCTTCTTTTTCAAAAATCCAGTGAGGAACGAGTTAGTAGCCCGTATAAGGATGTTATTAGCATATAGAAAGTGGCATATTAACCTATTTCTTATGTTGGAAAATCGTGCATCTCGGGACTTTTATGTCTTGGGGGGTGCACGTAAGCGCTGTCCACCAGTGCGCACAAGCTGAAGGGTGGAGCCACACGGGTGGCAGGTAACCCGACCCACTTTAGTATCCTTTACGACTCTTCATGTCGTTTGGGGTATTCGAGCAACGTCTGTCCCTGGCGTGCGGGGTGCAACATGGGAGACCCCGTCACGTGGTCTGAAACGTGAACACGTAACTCAAGGCGTGGTTGGCTTGAGAACGTCCGGGCGAGTGATGACGGCCGGGTGTACTAACTGTATGAATTCCGGGCTCGGTGTGCAGCCGAGTCTGATGATTGTTTGAGTTTCTGCAGGTAGCCTGACCACGAAACGGTAGACGTGTAGCATCCGTGTGCGAGTGACGTTAGTGCCACTGAGTTAACGAAGCCGGCTAAGCCCGGTATAGGTTTTTCTTTGTGAGGACGTAGTACCGACATAATCTGGTGACGCATCGACGTCACACCCCATTAAATGAATAACTTCATTTAAAACTTGAAGTTTTTGATCCAAAGTAGTAAAACTTGATGTAACTCCTTCCCTTGAACAGGATATTCAAAGTTAACAAGTTTTCAACTTATAGGTTGTTAAGGACATAGCACTCTGTTTTCAGCTGAATCAAGGCTGAAGTTAATCAGAGGTTAGAGGTTGAGTTCTTTCAAGGTTGGGGTCGTATGATACATTTCTGGAAAGCGTTGGAAGAGCTTTACAACTCTTCTGTTGAGGTCCAGAGGTGTTTCATCCCGTAACCAATCGAAAAAGGCAGTAGAGTCGAAACTGTCCAGAAAACAGGGCAGAGCAAGGACTCTCTGTAAACTCTCTGTAAATTAAGCATAACTTCCTGCATAAAAATCCAAAAATAGAAAATGAGGTAGTTCTGGAAAGCTTATGAGATGGGTTACAACTTTGTAACAGAAAGTTTTGTCATATTAGGAACAGAAGTAACTGGGATTCTTGGATCAAATCAGTACCTAAGGCAGGGAGGTGCTGTCCAATTTTCGCCAGAAATTCTGTTAACCTTGACATCTCATAACTTTTGAACCCGGACAGATCTTAGGCCAAGCAAATACTTTCTGGAAAGATATTGAAGTTAGCTTTAACTTTGATGTTGAGCTCCTGAATTGGTTTTGCCTTTAACATGGCCTAAATCAGGTTGAAATGAAAACTGGTCAGGGCTGTCATGGGAACAGCAGATCAGCAGTCAAATTTGTTTAAAATTTGAACTAGGTTTCCAAATTTGATGGGTTCAATGACATGTTTTATGTTATAACTCAGAGGTTTACTGTTTAAATAAATATTTGACACTTCTCAAATATATTTTTACAGATGACAGCAGATAAACAGTTGGAGAACGGGTGCGTGGTTTCCCACTGTTCTGACCGTATCGGCTACCCGGAAGCATTGTGGCAAATGCTCCAATATTTCGGGTACAATCAGATGCCACAGTACTTCGCCAAGGAAGAAGGCGAAGAGGGGAACAAGACGTGGATGATCCATGTCGAGGTTCCTGCAGGACTTACGCCACCCGGTTGGGTGCCGTTCACCGTCACGGTGAGAGGAAGACAACCGGAAGGGATATGGCAAGTGGCAGCCCGTGACACTATGTCACGTTTCTGCCAACTACACGTGCAGGCTATGGAGGGCACTCCATACACACTCGTTCCGGTGGGGGGACGAGCTCAGCATGTGTGGGAAGAGAGGTACCTGGAAGCAACGGACCCGAGTTACCCAAGGTACAACCCCGCGGAGGCAAATCTCAGCCTCCAGATGAGGGCGGGAAAAGCGGTGATGGACAGCCAAGCTGTTCATACGGAGCATCTCGCCACAAAGCTCAAGGAGAGCACAAGCCGTGGAGATCATTTCGAGAGTGCTCACAGCGCACTCCGCAATGTGCTCCTTCCGACGATCAAGCGACTGAATGAACAGCACAATCAGTTGCATCGTCTGAAGAAGGCGAAGAGAAAAAGCCGTGTCGACATCAGGGCGTTACAAGAACTGGTGCAGAACCTAACCCAGCAGAATGAGGACCTTGCTCAAGAGCGGGACGACGCTATTGAGGAAGGACAAGGCTGGGAAGAGGACTACAACCAGGCTATGGACGGGGTGCATGCATTGCAGGACCTCGTGCCCCCGGTGTTAGGCGTACCGGTAGTCTTGGGTCTTCCAGCAATGGGAGAACCCGGAATGGGAGAAGAGGTGGTAGATCCAGAGCCACCAGCAGAGGTACCGGAGGAGGACGACCCACAGGAGGTCGAATTCTACTCCGAGTAGGGGGTTACGGTTGCCAAGTTGGGCAGCTAGGGTAGTGTAACCCAACTTTTGTAATCGGTGACATGTGTAGGCAGTAGCGTATTTACAGGTAGTGACAACATGAGCACGACTTCTCGGAGACCCGAGAATGATGTATCTTGTATAAAGTTTATGCTTTATCAATATATGTGAATGTTGTGCAAATTAATCATGTGTCACTTCCATACCTACTGTTGCTTATGGAATTTTAAGTAAGACATGTGCTAATTGCTGCGGTGTTGAATTTCAGAATGATGCGTACTCGTGCCAACCCTGATGTTGGAGGTACTAGCCAAGGGGGAGAGACCTCCCAACCACCTCCCGAGGACTCCTCGGGACAGCAGCAGCAACAGCAACAGCAAACACCGCCACTGCCACTGCCAACAGTTACATTGGCCGACATAGTCGCGGCAATGGCGGGTTCACATCAGCAGCACACGGAGCTGCTGCAAACCTTAATTGCGAATACGTCTCGCCCAGAGAGACGTCAAGACCGTGACGAGCGTCAACAGAGCTCCTACTCCGACTTCCTGGCGACTCATCCCCCTGTATTCTCAAGGGCGGATGAACCACTTGACGCGGACAACTGGCTCCGCGCCATAGAGATGAAGTTCGGGCTGCTCCAGCTCAGCGAGCAGCGCAAGACTCAGTTCGCGGTCCAGCAGCTCCAAGGATCCGCGAGCGCGTGGTGGGCCAACTTCTGTGCTTCACAGCCCACCGACCGAGTGATGACCTGGACGGAGTTCCGGACGGCCTTCAGGGCCTATCATATACCGCCAGGTTTAATAAAGAGGAAGACGCAGGAGTTCTTACACCTGCAGCAAGGGAGCCGGAACGCGCTGGAATACTCCAGAGCGTTCAACGATCTCGCGCTTTACGCGTCATATCACGCAGATACTGACGAGAAGCGACGGGACCATTTTTACCAGGGGCTTAACCCGCTTCTGAAGGACAAGTTGGCGATGTTCAATCGCGGCAGCCTCAACGACATCATTGATGCTGCGATTGTTCAGGAGGACTCCGGCAAGGAGTTGGCGGCGGCAGAGTGGAAGCGGAGCGCGCCGCAGAGCAGCGGAGAAGGAGGCGGTCCTTCTCAGAAGTTTCGGATGGTGAATCGCCCACCATCAGGTTCACGCTGGCAGTCACCACAGCGGTCGATGCCGTTCCGCAGTCGGCCGTACTTTTCACCGGCATTCAGGCCGGCACTGCCAGTACCACCGCAACAACAACAGCAGCAGCGGGTGATGCCGCGTGCGTTTGCACCTCAGCAACGCATGCCGGGCTTTCGTCCACCGAGCACTCCACCAGCAGCGGCCACATGTTACAAGTGTGGTCGTCCAGGACACTTCGCGAGCAGTTGCCCGGAGAGGCAAGGCGGCGGAGTGGCACCACAGTTTCCGGGGAGGAATCAACCCCGGAACCCTACTAATGTGCGGCGGGCAAACCCTAGGCCCGGCACTGTCCACCAACTTGCCATTGAGGACGTGCCGGAGGGCGAGCCAATCCTTGCGGGTATGTTCCAACTCCACCAGCATCCCGCTATAGTACTGTTTGATTCAGGCGCCACGCATAATTTTATTAGCCAAGCTCTCATTGCTAAACACAGTTTGCCAATACTACCCACCGATAGTCCATATTTAATTTGTTCACCGGGTGGGAAGATTTCAGCAAGCGTAATGGTCTCCAAAGCACCATTATGCTTAGCGGGTAGAGTGTACCCCACGTCTCTCATTATCTTAGAGGGACAGAAGGTTGATGTCATCCTAGGGATGTCGTGGTTAACCGCCATGGCGCTGTTTTAGACACCGTCCTCCGAGTCATGCACTTGAACTCAGAAGTGCACGAGTCTCACTCATTATTTCTGGACAGTCCAGAAATAAAACTTCCAAGTGTCTATCAAGCCACAACCATCAGATTGGAGGATATTCCAGTGGTCCGAGAGTTCCCTGACGTATTCCCGGATGATTTGCCGGGGATGCCGCCTGATAGAGAGGTGGAGTTCAAGATTGAACTTGCACCGGGAACCATGCCAATATCCCGAAGGCCGTACAAAATGGCGCCCAAGGAGTTGGCTGAACTGAAGACTCAGCTCACGGACCTTCTGGAGAAGGGTTTTATTAGGCCGAGCTCCTCGCCATGGGGCTGTTCGGCATTATTTGTCAATAAGAAGGATGATACGTTGCGGCTTTGCGTGGACTATCGTCCATTAAATGCCGTAACCATCAAGAACAAGTACCCGTTGCCACGGATCGACATGTTGTTTGATCAGTTGGTCGAAGCAAAGATCTTTTCCAAGATGGATTTAAGATCCGGGTACTATCAGATTAAGATAAGGGCGGAGGACATTCCAAAGACAGCTTTCTCGACAAGGTACGGACTTTATGAGTACCTGGTCATGTCCTTCGGCCTCACCAATGCTCCAGCTCACTTCATGTACTTGATGAACTCGGTATTCATGCCGGAGCTGGACAAGTTTGTCGTGGTCTTCATCGACGACATCCTGGTATATTCCAAGTCGGAGGAAGATCACAAGAAACATCTGCGTATAGTCTTGCAACGGCTGCGGGATCACAAGTTATACGCAAAATTCAGCAAATGCGAGTTTTGGATATCGCAAGTGCCTTTCCTCGGGCATATCATCTCAGCGGAGGGTATCGCTGTGGACCCGAGCAAGATCACTCAAGTGCTGAATTGGAAATCCCCGAGAACTGTTCACGAGGTACAGAGTTTCCTCGGACTCGCGGGATATTATCGGAGGTTCATTCTGAACTTCTCAAAGATTGCCAAGCCAATGACAGAGCTGCTGAAGAAGGCTACCAAATATGTTTGGAGTCCAGCATGTGAAGCAGCATTCAAGGCTTTAGTCAAGCACCTGACATCAGCACCGGTTTTGGCGCAGCCAGACACAACAAAACCGTTCGATGTGTACTGCGATGCATCCGGCATTGGGCTCGGATGTGTGCTGATGCAAGACCGAAGGGTGGTCGCGTATGGGTCACAGCAGCTTAGAAACCATGAGCAAAATTATCCAACTCATGATTTGGAGCTCGCTGCCGTGGTACTCGCACTAAAAATGTGGAGGCACTACCTACTCGGTAACCTCGTACATTTATATACCGACCACAAAAGCCTCAAGTACATATTCACTCAGAAGGAGCTGAACATGAGGCAACGAAGATGGTTAGAACTGATAAAGGATTACAAGATAGAGATCCATTATCATCCAGGCAAGGCAAACGTAGTGGCAGATGCGCTGAGCCTCAAGTCACACGTCAACAATCTGACCATCACACCGTTGGAAGAGAGCAAACCACCACTACATGTGATTCCATACGGAGCTCTCTACAACCTAGCTTTGATCCCCCACCATCCGTGAAGAGATAGCGGCAGCCCAGAAGAATGACAAGGGCATGTCACATTTGCGGAGACGTGTAGAAAGTGGGGAGTTGAAATGTTTCCGGAAGGACGGAGACGGCGTCCTATGGTTCAAGGACCGGATCGTCGTACCCCGAAACCGGAACTACGAAAGAAGATCTTTGATGAGGCTCACTTATCAAAGTTCTCTATTCACCGCGGCAGCAACAAGATGTATCAAGAACTCCGAAGAAAGTTTTGGTGGACACGGATGAAGCGAGAGACTGCAAAATACGTGTCCGAGTGTGATACTTGTCGAAGGGTGAAGGCAGACCACATGCGGAAACCGGGACTGCTGCAACCACTGGGTATGCCTGCCTGGAAGTGGGAGGACGTGAGCATGGACTTCATCATCGGTTTACCCACCACCTTGCAGAAACATGATTCTGTGTGGGTGATCGTCGATCGGCTCACCAAAGTTGCCCATTTCATCCCGGTCAACACCAACTACAACGCCAAGAAGTACGCTGAACTGTACATCTCACGGATCCTATGCTTGTACGGCGTACCCCGTACTATCATATCGGATCGGGGCACTTTATTTGTGTCCCGTTTTTGGGAGCAGCTGCACGCTACCTTGGGGACGAAGCTGATCCGTAGTTCAGCCTACCACCCGCAGACGGATGGGCAGACGGAGCGGGTAAATCAGATTTTAGAAGACATGCTACGAGCTTGTGCTATCAACCACGGCAAGAATTGGGATGATCACTTGCCGTTAGCCGAGTTCTCGTACAATAATGGGTACCAAGCCAGCATCAAGATGGCGCCCTACGAGGCGCTATACGGAAGAAAATGCCGCACACCATTGAACTGGTGTGAGTCTGGCGAAAGGGTTACCTTTGGGGTTGACCTCGTCAACAGTGCGGAAGAAAAGGTTTGACTAATTCAAGCGAACCTAAAAGCCGCTCAATCCCGTCAAAAGTAGTATGCGGACCGGAGAAGGCGCCCATTACAATTTGAAGTTGGAGATCACGTATACCTACGGGTGTCTCCAATGAAGGGCGTAAACAGATTTGGGGTGAGAGGAAAGTTGGCACCCCAATTCATCGGTCCATTTCAGATTACCGAAAGATGTGGATCAGTGGCATACCGGCTGAAATTACCAGAAGCACTTTCCGGTGTGCACGACGTCTTTCACATTTCCCAGCTGAGGAAGTGTCTCAAGCTATCAACTACCGTTCAGCTGGAAGACATTGAAGAACTGCAACCGGATCTCACCTATCGGGAGGAACCGGTGCAGATTATTGATGAAAAGGCCCGAACCACACGCAACCGTACGTTGTGGTTCTACAAGGTTCTATGGAGTAATAACTCCATGGACGAAGTGACATGGGAGAGCGAAGAATTCCTTCGCACTAACTACCCCGAATTTTTCCCGTCGCATATCCGGTAATTTTCCACCGTCCTCTCTCTCATTTTCACCCTATAATCTCGGGACGAGATTCTTTTAAGGGGAGGAATGTAAGGGCCTCAGTTTTTGACACACATTTGCAGTGTTCATCACCACACCACACACCTCATTTGAGGCAGGATGATGAAAACAAATGAAGAGCAAGTAACAATTATCAACATGCTCATTAGAGAACAAACTCACACATTGCCAAAGTGGTATTTCCCACATCAGATATAAGGGGGCTGGACATATGAAAACTCCTACACTTTGCTAAGGATGTCCAGCTGGCCAAGTTTCACCCAAATTCCAAACCTTTTTGAGGTCATGTTGGGTATAATTAGGAAGAGGGAAGTTTTAAACAATATTCAAATTCAAACTGTTTTTATCCCATGAATGTAAAGTGGGAGGCATATTCTTACTCAGCACATTTTCGTGAGCCCACACACCAATTTTCACTCCATTTGGAGTTGATCTTGACATGAACTAAGTGGGGCAAATTCAAACTTCATTTGAATTCAAAGCTGCAATTGTGCTGAAATTCACTCAAACCAAGCCCAATTCGAATCCTATTCGATTCGAATGGCTCAAGGGTGAATAATCTGAATCACCAGGGGTATTGTGGGGTTCACTGTTCACTACAGTGATCAGGAGTAAATTTCAGAGGTTAAAACCCCGGGTGTGACCCACATGGCATAGAGGGAAGAAGGAGAAACTTTCACCCAAAGTCAGAGTCTCGGTGGGAAATTCCACCGAGCAGCTGTCGGCTGTGCCACCGAGCAGCTACCGGCGCCCCCATGCGACCGGCACCGCCTCCACTGAGCAGGAGTCGGCCGGCTTTATCTTCTCGCGGGCAAAAACCTGAGCAGCGGCATTGTCTCTCGCCGCAGCTCTCTGCTCAATCGGGAAAATCAGCAAAACCATCTCCTCCTTCGTTCCTGAGCTACTAGACAGCCACCAAGGTCGCACTTCACCTCCCCAACGCCAGAAACCCTGAGCTCCGACCTCCTTTGCCCGAGAGCGATCGCCACAGCGGCGACTCAATCACAGCCGAGGGTCAGGCGCCCGTGGGCAGCGTTCCACAGGCGTGTTCACGGTCCAGCGAGAGAGGCAACAGGAGCGCGCGACCACCGTGCTGCTCGCCTCCAAGCTTGGAAGCCAACCGTGAAGAATCCGCAAAGAATTTCCAGTTTTTGCTCCGGCAACTGTAACCCGAGCTTCCGGTACGGTTTCTTTAAATTCTCGCTCTATGATCTTTCGTAGGTCATCAAATCTTGCACTTAGACGCTGGACTAGCCGGCGATTAAGTTCTTTTCTGCATCCGTGGCGTGAAACTGTCTAGGAGTGACGAATTTTGAGCTCGATCGAGGGCGGTCATGGCGGGCACGATCGGTCACATGGTGCCGACCCACTTGCCGCCATCCCCGAACCCTCTTGACACCTTGTCGAGCTCCCTAGAGGTACACTGATGCTGTAGGACCGTTTGTTCAAGGTGTTGGCGGGTTAGGACCCACGGTCAACAGCGCCGAACCTCAACCGAGGCCGCGGCACGTCGCCGGGCTATTTCCGGTCACCCTAGCCCGACCTGACACCACCGACGTGTTCCTCGACGTCGACAACCCCCTGGCGGTGAGTTTCAGACCATGGGAGGTCCGGCAGCGGCGAGCCGGCGAGCCCTGAGTCTGCTCCGACGAGGTCGGCGGCGCGGGCGCGAGAGAACGGCGGGAGGAAGAAGAAGCCGGCTGGCCCACGTGTCAGCTGGTGAAGAATTTAAATCGGGATCGGGTGTGGCCGGGGATCAGCTGTGCTGGCGCGCAAATACCCTGTGAGCTCCGGTGTGTCGGACACCTCCGCGCTCGACACGTGTGGTATCTCCGGTATTCCGGACACCTCCGCGCTCGACACGTGTCCCCACGGCCCCAAGAGTTTAAACTTTTTCCCCGATTTTCAGAATTCTTCCAAACTTCAAATCTTCATAACTTTAGCTAGGAACCTTCAAATTAAGTGAGACCAACTCCATTAGAACCCTCTGAAAATCTAGTTTTCATAAAGTCATAGCTTGTCTCATGAAAATTCCTAGAACTCCCTAAGAGTTCCAATTAAGGTCAAGGACATAATTAATTGTGGAGGGCTCAAATGAGCTCTGCTGCAACTAAAACTTGACCAAGTCTCTGTTTAGGTTGTAACCAAGCCACAGTAAAAGTTTTACAGTCATTAGGTCTGTCTAGCAAAGGTTATAGACTTCACCACTTGAAACTTAATACAAATGCATTAAATTAATACATGCATTGTTTCTATCATGTAGTCGCTAAGGTCGAGGAGGAACCCGAAGTCCTAGACTTCGTTACTCCGGAGGAACAGCTAGCCTACAACCAAGAGCAGCAAGGCAAGCTCCGGTTTGTATTAACCTTTTTTTTTACAAATTTTTATTGTTTTGAGCACATACTTGTTTCCTTTATTCTGTGCATTAGAGTCTTGTTTGGAAGCCCCACTGCATAGCCAAGAGAACCATGGGTTGGGTTAGGATTGCAAACCCCGTTAACTACTGCATTGCTAGGATAGAGTAGGATTCGGTACAAGTCGAGTAGTTGGAACTACTCGCGAGAATAGGCTAGAGGCACATTGCTCGGGTAGAGATAGCACATGATACACAGGGCAAGAAAATGAGACCGAGCGGAGAGTAAGGGCAGAAGGACTTTGGGGCCTGTGTGCTGTAGCTCCGCTTGTGTCGATTGAGGACCGAGCCGTGTGCGGTCCTGTTGAACAAGCTAGAACAGTACCGAAGACCTACCGGCTATATGGGAACCGGGAAACTGATGTAACTCGTGTAGCTGGGTATTGAGGCATTGCCCGTCGTTCAGAGGGTAGGTTGAGAGCTCGAGGTGTAAATCGGCTGGCGGCACTGAGATGCGCGTGCAGAGACCTCTTGCTCGGGACGATGGGACCAGTTCAATATTTGGCTGACGGGTGAAAGGTAGTCGCGTACGGCGTCCGTGATGGTTGTTGTAGGCAACATCGAGTACGGGTGTACGTGACGGGTTATTCGGGTAACCCTGCAGGTGTAAATCGATTATAATCGCCGTCCCTCACGGTCAGTGAGTACCACTTGTGGGCTGCTTGAGGGCCAGTCGTTGGGGGAGACCTTTAGTTAGTGCCCAATCACCTCCCTAGGGATCTCTGGCATCCGCGACGGCTGTCATGCAGCACATCGGCATTGTGCCGGAGGGAGGTAACGAGCGCGCCCTCCTATATGCTATCCAGGCCCCCGGCTACCCGGGTGGTCTGGGTGGCATCGGCGCTGATTCGGACGAGCCTCAAGGGGACATTGTCCTCGTCGAGGGGTTGCACATGGGGTGCTGTGGTAGAGGCACTGTGGCGTGCACTTGGGTGGAGCCCGTTTGGTTCTGTACCGCCCGGGGTTGGTGCTCCAGCTGCTGTAAGCGCCTGGAGCTTTTCCAAGGCTAACACTGCTGCAGCACGGTCTCCACAAACCTTGAGGACGCCTGTTGGTGTAGGCATCTTCAAGACAAGGTAGCCGTAGTGGGCTACTGCCATGAATCGGTACAGGTCTGGCCTGCCAATTATGGCGTTGAACGGGAGGTCAATCTCGGCCACGTCGAACAGAATGCACTCTGTCCGATAGCTGTCTGGTGCCCCAAACGTCACCGGGAGGCTGATGTGGCCGTAGGGAACGACCCTTCCCGGCCCTACCCCTGAGAACGGGCTCGATGGGGTGAGCTTGGCCATCGGGATCTGCAGCTTCTGGAAGGCTGCGCGACTCATGAGGTTCAGTCCAGCCCCGCCATCCACCAAAACGTGGTACATCTTCACGTTGGCGATGGTGGGGGCCACCACGAGCGGTAGTTGGCCGACCCCAGCCATGTTCCTGGGGCAGTCGGTGTCATCGAAGCTGATGGGGGTTCCCATCCACCTGAGGTGCGGTGCTGCACCCGGGAGGGGAGCCACCGACGCTACCGCTCGGCGCAAGGCCTTAGCCGCGCTTCAGGACGGGGGGTCAGCGGACCCACCGAAGATGACATAGAGCATCTTCCGGTGCTCGTCATCACTGGAGCTGGAGCTCTCATGACTGCGCACTGCCTTCACGGCGCACTGAAGCTCCTGGAACTCCACCTGGTGGTCGACGCCGTCTAGGACTTCGACCTTCTGCTTGCCCTCCCTTTGACGGTAGGGTGGGGCATCAGTTAGGGGCTGCTTCCCTTTCCGGAAGCGCTCCGCGATCTTCTGGATTTCCTGGCATTCGGCAGCGGTATGATAACTGGTGCCATGCACGGGGCATAACTCATCCTGGCCCCCGTCTGGGGCCGGTGATTGTCGCGGCCTCTTGTCGGGGCGCGGCCCCCGAGCTCCACTGGGCGCCGCCGTTGTGGCAACGGGGGCCGCGGCTGACGACTTTATCTTGCTTCCGCCTCCGTTCTTGATCTTCCTGCCGCTTCCATATGAAGCGTCGCCGGATCCCGGCTGACCCCCTGGCTCGGAGGCCGGCAGGGAGTGCCAGTTCCGCCCTTAGGCTGCTCTGGCGCACTTGTCCGCCAGGCTGAAGAGTCCTGAGACATCGCGGACCTCCCTAGTCGCGAGCTTCTCGAGCATCTTCTTGTCCCGAACGCCTTGCCGGAACGCCACTACCACAGAAGCGTTCTGGATGTGTGGGATGGTGTTCCGCACCTGGGAGAACCGCTGGATGAAGGAGCGCAGCGACTCCCCTGGTTGTTGCTGGATGGCGTGGAGGTCGAGCTCCATGCCAGGCCGGGTGTAGGAACTGCCGAAGTTGGAGACGAACTGCCGGCAGAGCTCTCCCCAGGAGGTTATGGAATCCTGGGGTAGGTTCATGAGCCAAGACAGGGCAGGGGCCGGTTAAGGCAACGGGGAAATAGTTGGCCATGACAGCCTCATCCCCTCCTGCGGCGAGTACGGCGGTGGAGTAGATCTGGAGGAACTCCGCCGGGTTGACACTGCCGTCGTACTTTTCGGGCAGGTGCGGCCGAAACTTGCGCGGTCACTTCGCGAAGCGAAGGTGGGGTGCAAGAGCTGCACATCCTGCTCCTGTTGCCGCAGGTATCGGTGCCGCGAACGCTTGATTCGCACTTGGCACTGTGTACCCCGGTATGGGCAAGGCTGCACCATAGACCGGGGACACCATTTGTAGGGCATATGGTTGCGACATATACTGTGCGGCGTACGCCTGGGGCAGAGCTCGCGTGGCGAAGATCTGCCCTTCAGGCCGGGTTGAGGCCGACGTCATGCTGTCGCCAGTCTCTTGTATGCGACGCCTCTCTCGACGTCGCTCGAGGAACACTCAGGCATCTTGGCCCAAGTGGCATCGCTCCAGCTCTGTCCTCAGGTCCGTCGTCGGAGGCCTGGTGGAGCTGGAGTCCGCCGTCTGCCCGTCAACCGTGGGCGTGCGCATCAGCGACACTGCCGGTTGACTGGAGCGTCGTCCCCGCCGAAGTTGAGGGTTTGCGGCGGCGACGACGAGACGGTCTACCTCACGAATCCACTGCTGGGTCGCTGCCTGAGGCGCGTCCCCAGCAGGCGGATTGTGCAGTAGCGCTCTTGCTGCGGCTAGCGCACCCCCACTTGGTACGCCTAGTGCTACTGAAGACCTGACGCTGGTTGGAGCCTGCATTGCCGGGGTCGGCGCTGCCAGAGCCGGTTGCTGGCTCCCAGCTTGTTTCGACACACTCCGTCCTGAGCGTGTCGACATGTACTCCCCCCTGGTCACGGTTTGCCACGGACGCGGGGGGGGAGAGTTTGCCGCTGAAGGAAGCTTGGTCATCTTCGCCAGCGGAAACTCGTTGCGCAAGGGGGAAAGCCCCCTACCTGGCGCGCCAAATGTCAAAGTGTTCGGTCGACACTTCCCCCGGGCCTGCACTGGGCAGCCCACGGAGGTTCTTTTTTCAGTGGGGCTAGTCCCTTGCGGAGAGCTTCCGCGGATGGACGAGTTAGTAAGAGCTTGACACGGTGAGTTTTACGTGGTTCAGGCCGCCAGAGCGTAAAACCCTACGTCCACGGCGAGCTATGGAGCTCGCTATATTGCTTGCTGCTCAGAACCGGAGTCCCGAGCTTGGGGGTGAGTTACAGCTTGGGTGTGAATGGCTAGCGTATGAGTTGCCGAGGTGCGAACCCTTGCTATCGTCGCCTACCCGAGTCTTTTATAGTCCAAGACTCGGGTGGCTTACAAGGGGGCCCGGGACCCGACAGGTGGTCTCGGGGAGATTGTCTATCATCTACCGTATCTGCAGTTATGCCGGTAGTTATCTCTGGCGAAGGCTTCTGAGTCTCCGTCCTGCAGCCCTGCCCATGCCGCATGCTAGTCGTAGTGGTTGATGACGGTGCGGGCGGCATGGGATGTCTTGTCGCTGCGTTAATTGGCTGGCAGGCTCTGACACTGCGCGCCAGTCTGTGATGCGATTGGGTGCAACGGCACCTGACAGAGGCGTGCTCCGTGTCTTCGCGTCTTGGGAAGACGCGGTCCTTGAATACCTTGCACGGGTAAGGTATGGGGCGTCTTTACGCCCGCTGCCTACCGCTCGGGGGCAGGCAGCGCCATTCTGCTGGCCACGTGGCGGGCCCGGAGCCCTCTTCAGAGGAGAGGGGGGGTCCGGCCCTGCGGGACACGTGGAGCCTTCGGACCTCTCCCAGCGGAGGGGGAGGTTCGGCTTCCGTCAGCCACGTGGCGGGCCCGGAGCTCCTCTCCGAGGAGAGGGAGGTCTGGCCCCGCCGGATACGTGGCACCTTCGGACCTCTCTCCCGGGAAGGGGGAGGTCCGGCCTCTGTATGCCACGTGGCGGGCCCGGAGCTCTCCTCTAAGGAGAGGGAGGTCCGGCCCCGCCGGACGCATGGCGCCTTCGGAGCTCTCCCTGCGGAGAAGGGCGAGTTCCTTAGGCATTTTCCTTTGCGCGCGGGGGTACCCCATATCGCAGGTACCGACAGAGGCCTTAGTTGAGAGGTCGTCAGCTGCGGCCTTGCCAGCGCGCGGTACATGGTGCAGGTCCAAGGCGAGGAAGTCTTTCTCCAACATCCGCACGTGGAGCAGATAAGCAGCTAGTTGTGGGTCATTGCAGGGGCATTCACCCTTAACTTGCTTGATAACTAGCTGGGAGTCGCCCTGCGCCAACAACTGGCGAGCGCCCAGAGACAGGACTGTCTTTTAGGACAAAGATGAGTGCTTCATACTCTGCCAAGTTGGTGGTTGCCTTGGAATTGAGACGCACCATGTACCCAGACTTCTCCCCCGATGGCATGAGAAGCAGTACGCCGGCACTGGCCCCCTGCTTTCGCGAGGAGCCGTCGAAGAAGAGCATCCAGTGAGGCCCGGTGAAGACCGGAGCTCGGTGCTTTGGTTCACCGTCTTCGTGGCCCCCTGGGTCAGCCTTCATTGGCGTCCACTCAGCCACGAAGTCAGCCAGTGCTTGGCTCTTGACTGTCTGACGTGGTCGGGAGCTCAGCTTGAACTCCGCCATCTTCGGCTGTCTTCCGGCTTCGGAGGCTGGCAGTGAGTGCCAGTTCCGCCCTTCGGCTGCTCTGGCACTGTCGAAGTGTTCGGTTGACACTTCCCCCGGGCCTGCACTGGGCAGCCCGCGGAGGTTCATTTTTCGGTGGGGCTAGTCCCTTGCGAAGATCTTGAGTGTATGGACGAGTTAGTAAGAGCTTGACACGGCGAGTTTTACGTGGTTCAGGCTGCCGAAGCGTAAAACCCTACGTCCACAGCGAGCTATGGAGCTCGCTGTATTGCTTGCTGCTCAGAACCGGAGTCCTGAGCTTGAGGATGAGTTACAGCTTGGGGGCGAATGGCTAGCGTGTGAGTTGCGGGAGTGCGAACCCTTGCTAACGTCGCCTACCCGAGTCTTTTATAGTCCAAGACTCGGGTGGCTTACAAGGGGGGCCCGGGACCCGACAGGTGGTCCCGGGGAGATTGTCTGTCATCTACCATATCTGCAGTTATGCCGGTAGTTGTCTCTGGCGAAGGCTTCTGAGTCCTCGTCTTGCAGCCCTGTCCATGCCGCATGCTAGTCGTAGTGGTTGATGACGGCAGGGGGCGGCATGGGATGTCTTGTTGTTGCGTTTATTGGCTGGCAGGCTCTGACACCGCGCGCCAGTCTGTGATGCGACTGGGTGCAACGGCACCTGACAGAGGCGTTCTCTGCGTCTCCGCGTCTTGGGAAGACGCGGGCCTTGAATACCTTGTACGGGCAAGGTATGGGGCGTCTTTACGCCCGCTGCCTATTGCTCGGGGGCAGGCAGCGTTCTTCTGCTGGCCACGTGGCGGGCCCGGAGCCCTCCTCAGAGGAGAGAGGGGGGGTCCGGCCCCGCGGGACACGTGGAGCCTTCGGACCTCTCCCCGCGGAGGGGGAGGTTCGGCTTCTGTCGGCCACGTGGCGGACCCGGAGCTCCTCTCTGAGGAGAGGGAGGTCCGGCCCTGACGGATACGTGGCACCTTCGGACCTCTCTCCCGCAGAGGGGGAGGTCCGGTTTCTGTATGCCACGTGGCGGGCCCGTAGCTCTCCTCTGAGGAGAGGGAGGTCTGGCCCCACCGGACACGTGGCGCCTTCGGAGCTCTCCCTGCGGAGAAGGGCGAGTTCCTTAGGCATTTTCCCCTGTGCGCGGGGGTACCCCATATCGCGGGTACCAACAGTGGCCCCCGGGCCCATCTTGGGGGAGATAGCGAGCCCGAGGTGGGACCTCCGTCTCTTCTGATCCGTGCACTTTCTCTAAGTCCCGCATTGACCGCTGCCGGAGCACGAACGGCCGCGGGATTGTGGGAGCGTGCGCCCACTTGATGGATGCTTTTACTGCGGCAGTTCCCAAGGCTGCCATTCCTGCACGCCGCAGCGCTTTCTTCCGGAACCGCCGAAGCGCCTTGCCGGCTTGTCTTCTGGGGCGACTGACTTCTCGACCCACCGCTTCAGTTGGGCGGCTTGGGTCCACCTGTCGTCGGCGCCCGGTCTCGGAGCCAACGTAGTCACCGATGCGATGTACTCGAAGATTTTCGAATCACCTCAAATCATTCCTGGAAAGTTTTAAAAGGGGATCTTACCCGCATCACGGCTTCCCTTCGCATTTCCTAGCGCTCGTTCTCCCCTTGAACTCTTGCGCCCCGGCTTTCCTGTCCTTGTTCTCTCTTTCGCCATGGCTTCCAACTTGCTCCCGACGCGCCTCGTTCGCTCCTCCGAGCTCGGGCCAGTGCGCAGGCTGCTGGGCTGGCGCACAGAAGAACAGAAACACCGGCTTCGCCGGGGATCTCTCCCTCTGACCCTGGAAAAGGGGGAGATGGTCTTCTTCACTGCTTATGCTCTGGCGGGGTTCGTTCCGCTGATTTCTTCCTTCTTTGTCACACTGCTGGAGACATATGGGCTCCAGCTCCACCATCTTTCTCCCAACTCCTTCTTGATGGCTGCTGTCTTTGTCCACTTCTGCGAGATGTTTGTGGGGGTGCACGCTTCTGTGACACTCTTCCGCTACTTCTTCGTGTTGCGGACGACTGGGCGCGGCTCGGAGACTCAGATGGGGGCATACTACTTCCAGCATCGCTGCAAGGACCCAAAGGTCTCCGGATACCTTCTGCCCTTTAGCGCATCAAGGTGGGAAAACTGGAGGGAGAGCTGGGTGGTAGTGCAGACCGACGAGCACGATCGCCTTCAACTCCCGACCGCCAGCCCAACCACCGATCGTCGCTTCTGGGAGGAGATCCCTGAGCTGGAGCAGGAGTACACTTCGGTCTTGGAGCGGATCCGGTTCTTGGCCAACGAGGGGCTGACGTCTCTGATGGTGCTGATGGACTTTATGTCGCGCCGTATTGCACCCTTGCAGCAGCGTAGTCGCCCAGCGTGGTACTACACTGGCGAGCAGGACTGTACCAGGCTGGAGAGGGGCCCCGGCTCTGATCCTTCTGACGAGGAGCTGAACGAGATGGTGGGCAAGGTGAGCGGTGACAACATCCCCAGTGGCGACCCCGCCCTTCCGCCCTCTGCCACCCCCCTCTTCTTGGAGCCACAGAGGAGGTCAGAGCTCCTGCGGAAGATGTCGAACCTTGACGACATCGGGATCACCGTCCGGCAGGTCCGGGATGCCTTCCGTGGTATCACCATTCCAGGAACCGAGCACTCCGGGTCAGGGCACGAGGCGTCTGCTGCTGTCAAACCCTCCCCCAGAGCCGACGGAACTCAAGCCGCCGACAAAGGGAAGGGAAAGGAGCCGGCCCCCGGGCATCCAGAGAAGAAACGCGCCCGGTCTCCTCCGAGGGCGCCGCCTGCGCCGAGTCAGGGTGCCGGAGCTACCTTGCTCCCATCTCCCGGGGGTGCTGGTCCATCGGGTGGCGACCCGAAGAGGCCCCGGGTGTCCCTCCCGGCGGGTCTCTCCCCAGACAGCGGCCATCCGAGTCAGCCCAAGTACCTCGTCACCCTTCCTCAAGCGGAGGGGTTTCCAGGACGGATGCTGGTGGGGCCACGCCGGCGAGTGTGCCGGGGATCCAGGCGTCACGCTCCGTGACCGTTCCAGCCGCTGGTCCCGGCGGTTCAGCTACAGCCCAGAGGCCAGTGCTGGAAGCCCGTTGGAGCGCTCACGCCGCCCAGTAAGTGTTGCTCTTTCTGGCTTGTAGGAGCAGAGCTCTTGTCTCCTCTCTTAGCCTGAGGACTTTCTCTTCTTGCAGGGACCGACCAGCTGCTGGGGGCGAGCCTCTTACCCGGCCGCCTTCAACCGACGGAGGCTCCGCGCCTCAGCACCTGGGGACCATGGTGGCTCCCATGGTCCCCAAATCGATGGGCGCTCCCTCTGCGCCGGCGAGTTCACCCTCCGTGGTGGCCGCATCTGCTCCTATCCGCCCTCCTTCACCAGTCCAGAAGTCCGGTCCTGAGACTGGGAGGGCCGCTGTAGGTGTGCCTGCTGGCCCCTTGGCCTCCCTAGGACAGCGCCCCACACTGGTTGCTGAGGCACCGTCGCCTCCGCCGGTCTTAGACTCGACAGGGGGTCCAGTGGCGTGACTCCTGTCCCCCCTGCCCCGGTGCCCGTGTGGGACGCCCTGGGGCGTGTCCAGACCAGCGCCCGGCAGCTCCAATTCACCTTTGAGCAGGAGCGGGGGGCGCTGGCCAGCGAGAGGGAACGTCTTCTCAGCTGGCAGCAGCGGGCCCAGGAGGCTAAGGCGGACCTTGACTCGAGGCAGTCAAGGCTTGAGGCCATGAGTGCTCTGCTTGGCACTCAGAAGAAGGCCATTAGCCGCTTGGAGTCAGAGTCCTGGCGGGTTCGTGCCACCTACCGCGAGGCTCTGGCCCACGTTGAAGCCAAAGCCAAGGAGCGTTCCGCCGCCGCGGAGGAGTTGCAGCTGCAGGTAGCCCGTCGAGAGTGCGCCGTCGCCGATCGGGAACACGCTGTCGCGGCCGAAGAGGAGAAGACCACCGCCCGGCTGAGGGCCAAAGTGGAGGAGCTAAGGGCTCGGACCGAGGAGCTGGAGCTCCGTGAGTCGGCTGTTACCGCGAGGGAGGAGCAGTTCTCCCAGGAGCGCCAGGCAGCGATGGATCGTGAGCTGGCGGCTCGCCAAGAGGTAGAGAAGCTCCAGTCCTTGCGGTCTGCTGAGGCCCAGGCAGTCTGGGGCTTTATTGCCAGGGCGGGGTCTGCCTTGGCTCCTCTTGGTTTCAACCCTGTGCAGGTGGAGGCTCCGGCGCGGCTGATGTACGAAGCGATCCCGGCACTTGAGTCCATCGGCGACGAGCTGGGTCGGCTCGAAGCAGTGATCGCCGACGAGCTTGAAGCGGAAGGTCGGGGCCTTGCGAAGGAGGTCGCTATGCACGTTCTGTCGTGCTTCCTGAGCCGAGACCCTTCCTTTTCTCTGGGGCCAGTCCGTCTAGGGCCCATCGCCGATCGGGAGGAAGCTGCCAGGGCTGAGGTCGAGGACTTGGCTGCCCTCGTGGCCTCCAGGTTTCATCGGGAGTCCGGGGACTCTTAGGCATCTGCCCCTGTGGCCACAAGGCCCTGTACTTCCTTTTTTATTTTTGTTGAGTCTGTAGCCCAGCTCGTGGAGCCTTTGTATGAACAGACTCCTGTTTCTTTCTGTGTCTGCATGTCTTAGTCTTCTTCCTGGCTTTTTCCTGGCCGAGTCCTTAGCTCCGCAAGGTACTCGGAGGCCTTTACCAATCTCGAAGCTCTGCATAGACACCTTCTCCGGGTCCTCACTGTATACTAAGGGCCCCGGAGGTCTCCAGGACCCGCCTCACGAGATCGGAGGGGGTCCGGGCCTGTTGGCCATGTGGCGGGCCCGGAGCTCCCCTCTGAGGGGAGGTCCGGGCTTGTGGGGCACGTGGAGTCCTTGGACCTCTCCCCGCGGAGGGGGGAGGTCCAGCTTCTGTAGACCAAGCGGCGGGCCCGGAGCTCCCCCTCAAGGAGGTGGAAGGTCTGGCCCCACTGGACACGTGGGACCTTCGGGCCTCGCCCTTGTGAGGTCTAGTTCTTTGATCTTACGCGATCCCGTAGCGGCCCCCTGGTAGGTGCGTTCCATTGGATGGATGTGCCTACCATACTCCTGCGGGGAGCTGAGGCCGAGAGGTCCTGCACACAAGTAAGGGAAACGTAATTCTCCTTGGGGGCTCCCCCCCCTCTCTATCTCATAGTCTTATTTGGCTTACGGTCCCCGTCCACCTATACGGTGCTTGGGAACTACCGTGCGCGAAGTGCCGGGGGCTCGGGGCCCCCCTGGCTATCGGCCGGTACCTCCGACGCAACCGCCTTTGGTAGGGCAGCAAATGCCGACTAAAGATGAAAATGAGAAGAGGGAGCTGAACGCATGGTGAGCACACGCTAGCAGTGCAATCATAAAAATTTAATAAGTAAATTAAATGAGCACGAAAGAAGAGCAACGTAGGACAGGTTTCTTTTCATATAAATTTCCATAGGAGGAAGGCAGGCTGAGTATGGAGGCCACGACCCGCCTCAAGGGAAGCAAGACTGGCGAAGCTGAACGTAGTCTTGGACCGTCCCCTGAGGCTTAGCTGCACCGAGCACTGTTCCTGGACTTTATGGAATTTATTATAAAAAGAAGAGTCTGTCCTATTGTTGCTCTAGGGGTAGAACTTACAGAGGTGTTCTATGTTCTGAAGGTTCGGGAGCGGGTCCCCATCCTCGGTTCTGGGAATGGTCCCAGGCCCAGGATGTCCAGCCCCCGTATGGCAAATGGCCATGTGGGCTGGATCATCTGTACCATCCAAGCCGGTGTATGGATCTGCTTGGCGTGGAACAGGCACGCCTTGCAGCTCTCGACCAGCTTGACGGCATCCTGGAGTGCTGCCGGCTAGTAGAAGCCATGCCGAAAGGCTTTACCGACAATCATGCGTGAGGAAGAGTGACTCCCACATTCGCCTCCATGGATCTCAGCGAACAAGTCGCAGCATTCCCCCTGGGTTATGCACCGCAATAGGATGTGGTTGGCGCCGCGTCGGTAGAGATCCCCCTCTACCGCCATGTGTCTCTTAGCCATACGCACGATCCGTTCAGCAGATACACGTTCATCAGGGAGGATATTTTCTTTCATGTAGTCCCGGACCTCCGTGATCCATGCATCGGGTCTGACTTGAGCATCTGGATCTTGAGCGCTGGGTTGCACGGAGTCCCCAGTGACGCTTATGATCCTTGGCGGCGTCCATGGCCGCCGGGACCGCCAGCTTCGAGGTGCTGGTCTAGCCCCCTTCACCCGGCTCGGCGGGCCGGGCTGTGGGCCGCGGCAACGTCCTCTCGAAGCCCCCTTCGGGCACAGGGGCTCCGGTGGGGGTCTTCGTTTAGAGGTCGTCAGCTGCGGCCTTGCTAGCGCGCGGTACGTGGTGCAGGTCCAAGGCGAGGAAGTCTGTCTCCACCATCTTGTTTGATAACCAGCTGGGAGTCGCCCTGAGCCAACGACTGGTGAGCGCCTAGAGACAGGGCTGTCTTTAGGCCAAGGATGAGTGCTTCATACTCTGCCATGTTGTTGGTTGCCTTGGAATTGAGACGCACCACATACCCAGACTGCCCCCTCCCCCCCGATAGCGTGAGGAACAGTACGCTAGCACCGGCCCCCTGCTTTCGCAAGGAGCCGTCGAAGAACAGCATCCATTAAGGCCCGGTGAAGGCCAGGGCTCAGGGTCCTGGTTCACCGTCTCCATGGCCCCCTGAGTCAGCCTGCGTTGGCGTCTACTTCAGCCACGAAGTCAGCTAGTGCTTGGCTGTTGCCTGCGTGACGAGGAAGGAAGCCCAGCTTAAACTCCAGTAGCTCTGCCGCCCATTTGGCGGCATTGTCCGTCGCGTGGGGGCTGTGGAGGATAGCTTTCAGCCTGGGGAGACTGCCGGGAGCTGATACTCGGAGGTCCCCCAGGCTGTCTTGGACCTCCGGGAGGTCCCGCTGATTTCCCGGGAGCTCCGGGGGGTCCCGTTGGACGTCCGGGAGGTTCTGTTGGGCCTCCGGGGGGGTCCCGTTGCACCTCCGGGAGGTCCTGCTGGTCCTCCGGGAGGTTGTGTCGGGGATCCGGGGTCTGTTTTGGGCCTCCGGGGTTTCTTGGCACTTGTTTCTTGACAGCGAAGCAGGTTGCGGTGGTATGGGGTCCGACCGCTCTGCGGTGAGGACCATACTCACCTCTGCAGCCATCGCCGCGATGTAGAGAAGCAGGTGCTCTTCGGGCTCGGGGACTGCTATTACGGGTAGCTGGTTCAGTTCCAGGGGAGCTTCCTCCGCTTCGTCGGTCTAAGCGAACGGGCCAGATTTGTGTAGGAGCTTTAGAGAAGTTTCGCTTTGCTAACCTCGGTATAAACCGACTCAGCGCAGCTAGGCATCCCGCGAATTTCTGGTCTTCGAGCCAATGGCTTTGACCCTCTCTGGGTTAGCCTCAGTTCCTTGGTGTAAGGCCAGGAATTCTAAAGGTTTTCCAGAGGGTACACCGAGCTCACATTTCTCGGACGGACGAAGACTAAGGCCAGGTTATCTAGTAGGGACGAACCCTGCCTGATCTTAACAACAATGTTTTTGACACACATCCCAACTGGGTCTCTCATTAGCTCTCCTAAGGTCTTGTGCATTGCACGTACGAAGGTAGGGAGAGCGTTCCTTAGGCCATAAGGCATAGAGGCATAACATTACAGGCCGACTACTGTGGTGAAGGGTGCTCTTCAACTTCTATAGACATAGGGGTCTGGTGGAAACCCGAGCAAGCATCTAGGAAGCATAGTATATCGCAGCCTGACATCGAGCCTACTATTTGATCTATCATAGGGAGAGAAAATAGATCTTTGGCACATGCCTTATTGAGACTGGTGTAGGCGATGCACTTCCGGAGCTTCCCGCCGGCCTTTGGAACAATCAACGTGGTTCGCCAAGCACCGGGGGTGGCGGACTTTCCGTATGGGGCCAGCGCTCAGTAGCTTCTTGGTTTCTTCCCGAATGAAGCTTTTTACTGCTCGGTGGGCAGCTTGAAGGGCTCCTGTCGGACTGGCCAGGCGTTGGGGGAGACCTTTAGATAGTGCCCAATCACCTCCCTAGGGATCTCTGGCATCCGCGACGGCTGTCATGCAGCACATTGGCATTGTGCCGGAGGGAGGTAACGAGTGCGCCCTCCTATCTGCTATCCAGGCCCCCGGCTACCCGGGTGGTCTGGGTGGCATCGGCGCTGATTCGGACGAGCCTCAAGGGGACATCGTCCTCGTCGAGGGGTTGCACATGGGGTGCTGTGGTAGAGGCACGGTGGCGTGCGCTTGGGTGGAGCCTGTTTGGTTCTGTACCGCCCGGGGTTGGTGCTCCAGCTGCTGTAAGCGCCTGGAGCTTTTCCAAGGGTAACACTGCTGCAGCACGGTCTCCACAAACCTTGAGGACGCCTGTCGGTGTAGGCATCTTCAAGACAAGGTAGCCGTAGTGGGATACTGCCATGAATCGGTACAGGGCTGGCCTGCTAATTATGGCGTTGAACGGGAGGTCAATCTCGGCCACGTCGAACAGAATGCACTCTGTCCAATAGCTGTCTGGTGCCCAAAAGGTCACCGGGAGGCTGATGTGGCCGTAGGGAATGACCCTTCCCGGCCCTACCCCTGAGAACGGGCTCGATGGGGTGAGCTTGGCCATCGGTATCTGCAGCTTCTGGAAGGCTGCATGACTGATGAGGTTCAGTCCAGCCCCGCCATCCACCAAAACGTGGTACAACTTCACGTTGGCGATGGTGGGGGCCACCACGAGCGGTAGTTGGCCGGCCCCAGCCATGTTCCTGGGGCAGTCGGTGGCATCAAAGCTGATGGGGGTTCCCATCGACCTTAGGTGCGGTGCTGCACCCGGGAGGGGAGCCACCGATGCTACCGCTCGGCGCAAGGCCTTAGCCGCGCTTCGGGACGGGGGGTCAGCGGACCCACCGAAGATGACATAGAGCATCTTCCGGTGCTCGTCATCACTGGAGCTGGAGCTCTCATGATTGCGCACTGCCTTCACGGCGCGCTGAAGCTCCTGGAACTCCACCTGGCGGTCGACGCCGTCTAGGGCTCTGACCTTCTGCTTGCCCTCCCTTTGACGGTAGGGTGGGGCATCAGTTAGGGGCTGCATCCCTTTCCAGAAGCGCTCCGCGAGCTTCTAGATTTCCCGGCACTCGGCAGCGGTATGATAACTGGTGCCATGCACGGGGCATAACTCATCCTGGCCCCCGTCTAGGGCCAGTGATTGTCATGGCCTCTTGTCGGGGCGCGGCCCCCGAGCTCCACTGGGCGCCGCCGTTGTGGCAACGGGGGCCGCGGCTGACAGCTTTATCTTGCTTCCGCCTCCGTTCTTGATCTTCCTGCCGCTTCCATATGAAGCGTCGCCGGATCCCGGCTGACCCCCTGGCTCGGAGGCCGGCAGGGAGTGCCAGTTCCGTCCTTCAGCTGCTCTGGCACACTTGTCCGCCAGGCTGAAGAGTTCTGAGGCATCGCGGACCTCCCTAGCCGCGAGCTTCTCGAGCATCTTCTTGTCCCGAACGCCTTGCCGGAACGCCACAACCACAGAAGCGTTCTGGATGTGTGGGATGGTGTTCCGCACCTGGGAGAACCGCTGGATGAAGGAGCGCAGCGACTCCCCTGGTTGTTGCTGGATGGCGTGGAGGTCAAGCTCCATGCCAGGCCGGGTGTAGGAACTGCCGAAGTTGGAGACGAACTGCCGGCAGAGCTCTCCCCAGGAGGTTATGGAATCCAGGGGTAGGTTCATGAGCCAAGACCGGGCTGGGCCGGTTAAGGCGACGGGGAAATAGTTGGCCATGACAGCCTCATCCCCTCCTGCGGCGAGTACGGCGGTGGAGTAGATCTGGAGGAACTCCGCCGGGTTGACACTGCCGTCGTACTTTTCGGGCAGGTGCGGCCGAAACTTGCGCGGCCACTTCGCGAAGCGAAGGTGGGGTGCAAGAGCCGCACATCCTGCTCCTGTTGCCGCAGGTATCGGTGCCGCGAACGCTTGATTCGCACTTGGCACTGTGTACCCCGGGGACGCCATTTGCAGGGCATATGGTTGCGGCATATGCTGTGGGGCGTACGCCTGGGGCAGAGCCCGCGTGGCGAAGATCTGTCCTTCAGGCTGGGTTGAGGCCGACGTCATGCTGTCGCCAGTCTCTTGGATGCGACGCCTCTCTCGACGTCGCTCGAGGAACACTCGGGCATCTTGGCCCAAGTGGCATCGCTCCAGCTCTGCCCTCAGGTCCGTCGTCGGAGGCCTGGTGAAGCTGGGGTCCACCGTCTGCCCGTCAACCGTGGGCGTGCGCGTCAGCGACACTGCCGGTTGACTGGAGCGTCGTCCCCGCCGAATTCGAGGGTTTGCAGCGGCGACGACGAGACGGTCTACCTCGCGAATCCACTGCTGGGTCGCTGCCTGAGGCACGTCCCCAGCAGGCAGATTGTGCAGTAGCGCTCTTGCTGCGGCTAGCGCACCCCCACTGGGTACGCCTAGCGCTACTGAAGACCTGACGCTGGTTGGAGCCTGCATTGCGGGGGTCGGCGCTGCCAGAGCCGGTTGCTGGCTCCCAGCTTGTTTCGACACACTCCGTCCTGAGCGTGTCGACACGTACTCCCCCCTGGTCGCGGTTTGCCGCAGACGCGGGGGGGAGAGTTTGCCGCTGAAGGAAGCTTGGTCATCTTCGTCGGCGGAAACTCGTTGCGCAACGGGAAAAGCCCCCTACCTGGCGCGCCAAATGTCGAAGTGTTCGGTCGACACTTCCCCCGGGCCTGCACTGGGCAGCCCGCGGAGGTTCTTTTTTCGGAGGGGCTAGTCCCTTGCGGTGAACTGCCGGCAGAGCTCTCCCCAGGAAGTTATCGAACCCTGGGGGAGGTTCATGAGCCAAGACTGGGCTGGGCCGGTCAAGGCGACGGGGAAGTAGTTGGCCATGACAGCCTCATCCCCTCCTGCGGCAAGTACGGCGGTGGAGTAGATCTGGAGAAACTCCACCGGGTTGACGCTCCCGTTGTACTTTTCGGGCAGGTGCGCCCGAAACTTGCGCGGCCACCTTGCGAAGCGAAGGTGGGGCGCCAGGGCCGCACATCCTGCTCCTGTTGCTGCAGGTGCTGGTGCCGCGAACACTTGGTTCGCCGCTGGCACAGTTGACACGACCCCACTGGTCCTGTCGAGCCAGGATCACGCTGAGGGGTGCTGCGTTGCACAACACCGTATAACACACGTCAAAGGTACAAAGCGGAAGCGGAAGCTTTATTACATAAACAAGTTTATTAACATGTTTACATCAAAATAAGTTTAGTCCACACTCGCGGGCGTAGACTAAGCATCAAGTGCACGTTCAGCCCTCGAACGTGTCCTTGCTAGCACACTCGCACACTAACTCTGCGGCGTGCACGACTCCCACTCGACGGGGTTCCCCTCCTGGGGTTCCGTCTCCTCTTCGGGAGTCCCTTCCTCATAGAACCCTGCAAAAGCTTCAAACACAAGCAGTGAGCACGAAGGCTCAGCAAGTCTGACCCGTCTCACCTAAACATGAAACTTCTACATGAGGGTGATGGGTTGCATGAGGTAAAAATCATTTGCAAGGACTCGCCTAATTAGTAGAACCTTACTTTCAAGTTTTAGCAGCAGGTTGTGGAGAACTTTACGCTAAGGCACATGAGAGAGCCGCAATCAAACAAGAAACGCATTTCTCTCATGTACTTTGCCCAAAGTTGAAAAGAACTTTAGTTAGCACTAAGCTACAACATATCATTAACAATCAATATCCAACTTTCAATCAGCAACATTTTAACATGTAACTAGCCTGTTCTTTCTACGTCACGGTACAGTGAACAAGTGGTACTCACTGACCGCGAGGGACGGCGATTATAATCGATTTACACCTGCAGGGTTACCCGAACAACCCGTCACGTACGCCCGTACTCGATGTTGCCTACAACAACCATCACGGACGCCGTACGCGACTACCTTTCACCCGTTAGCCAAATATTGAACCGGTCCCATCGTCCCGAGCAAGAGGTCCCTGCACGCGCATCTCTGTGCCGCCAGCTGATTTACACCTCGAGCTCTCAACCTACCCTCTGAACGACGGGCAATGCCTCAATACCCAGCTACCCGAGTTACATCAGTTTCCCGGTTCCCATATAGCCGGTAGGTCTTCGGTACTGTTCTAGCTTGTTCAACAGGCCCGCACACGGCTCGGTCCTCAATCGACACAAGCGGAGCTACAGCACACAGGCCCCAAAGTCCTGCTGCCCTTACTCTCCGCTCGGTCTCATTTTCTTGCCATGTGTATCATGTGCTATCTCTACCCGAGCAATGTGCCTCTAGCCTATTCTCGCGAGTAGTTCCAACTACTCGACTTGTACCGAATCCTACTCTATCCTAGCAATGCAGTGGCTAACGGGGTTTGCAATCCTAAACCCCAACCCATGGTTTTCTTGGCTATGCAGTGGGGTTTCCAAACAAGACTCTGATGCACAACATAAAGAAAACAAGTATGTGCTCAAAACAATAAAAATTTATAAAATGGTTAATGCAAACCGGGGCTTGCCTTGCTGCTCTTGGTCGTAGGCTAGCTGTTCCTCCGGAGTAACGAAGTCTAGGACTTCGGGTTCCTCCTCGACCTTAGCGACTACATGATAAGAACAATGTATGTATTAATTAAATGCTTTTGTATTAACTTTGAAGTTGTGAAGTCTATAACCTTTACTAGATAGACCTAATGACTGTGAAACTTTTACTGTGGCTTGGTTACAACCTAAACAGAGACTTGGTCAAGTTTTAGTTGCAGCAAAGCTCATTTGAGCCCTCCACAAATAATTATGTCCTTGACCTTAATTAAAGGCTTTTAGGGTGTTCTAGGTATTTTCATGAAACAAACTATGACTTTCTGAAAACTAGATTTTCAGAGGGTTCTAATGGAATTGGTCTCACTTAATTTGGAAGTCTCTAACTAAAGATATGAGCTAAACAATTTCAGAGAAAATTCTGAAAATGTTTCTGAACATTTTCTATTTTCTCTGGAACAGTTTTACTAATCACACCATTAGGTGGACTAAATGAGCTCAAATGGATCTGAAATTTTTATGGTAGTTCAAGGATATTTTGGTGAACATCTCAGCAAAATTTCAGGATTTTCCTCCAAATGATTCTCCAGTTAAAATTCCTAACAGTTTAAACTTTAAGGAATTAATTCTGGAGAATTAAGGAATCTCATGAAGTGACACTTGATTTTCTGGAAAGTACTCAAAGAGCTGAATCCAGCAAAATTTGGTTCACTCAATTTGGAGCTTTCTAGCCAAAGTTATAAGGATTTGAAGTTTGAAGGAAATCTGAAAATCGGGGAAAAGTTTAAACTCGCGCGTGGGCCCAGGAGACACGCGTCGCACGCCGAAGCGACAGCACACCGCGGCCCACAAGGCTTTTGCGCGCCAGCACACCCGATCCCGGCCGCAGCCGGATCCCGATTCAAAATATCGGCCGCTGACAGCTGGGGTCCACCCCCTTCTTCAACCTCGCGACACCCGCGCTCCGCCGCCGAGGGACCTCGCCGGAGAGCTCGCCGCCGGCTGCTGTACAGCTTCAAACTTCTTGATTCTGGCCGCCCCTGCCTACTTTTACTTGGGGAACATGATCCGAGGGTCAGCTGCTCATGACAACGGCCGGAGCATGGTCGGCGACGAGCCGCCATATCGGAACGACTTCGGCCATGTCGGCTGATGCTCCTAGTGCCTCAGCTACTTGGGAAACCGGTCGGGGAGCATCAGTGGACCTCAGAGAAGGTCGACATGAACTCGGGGCAGCTCGGGGAAGGCCCGAAATAGGTCCTCACCGTGCGCCCGATACCCCCCGTGCGTTCCGCCATTAGTAGACCTTGAATTACGCCGGGCACAGAAGTTCTCCGGCCCAGAGTTGTGAAGGCAACTTGTGCGTCACCGTGTCTAGTTCGTGTGGGAGTGGCCTGAGGCCCTCTAATCCTTTCTAGAGCACGAATTAAACAGAATCGTACCCGAGGGTCGTTCTGCACACAGAAAGGGGAAAAGTGGAAATTCGCCGCCGGTGAGCAACCACTCGAGCTGTGGCTCGGGGATGAGCAGCACCGATCACTTGCGCGTCCAAGGGTGCCTTGGCTCGGGCGTGACAACGCCCAGGTTGGGCTGTCCACGAGAGCCCGAGGTGCGGCGGTTTCCAGTTCCGAGTTTGATCTTTCGGCACAGCCGATATCACTCGGTTTCAATCGATTTCTATCAATGGGAAGGATGGAGGATGGTTGCTAGTACCTTGCTGGGACCTTGGAATGGAAAGAGGGAGCTGCGATCGGCTTGATCAAGCAGGAACTCGAGCGGCGGCGATGGCAGTGGGAAAAGCAGTCGCGCACGTCGGTAGCTCGGGGAAATGGTGACTGAGGCACGCCGGGGAGGGAATAAATAGCTCGGCCGGCTGGCCTCCGGCTTGGGGCACGCAGCAGGAGCTGGCGCCGGCCGGCCCCTTCGGTGGCGCGCGCGCACAACAGCCGGGAACCGACTGAACTGTGGTTCAGTCGGTTTGCTTTGAGGCTGAGGCTGACATGTGGGTCCCACTCCTCTTTTAACCTCTGAAATTTATTCCTAACAGCTGTGGTAAACAGTGAACCCTATTCTACCCTTGGCAACTCAAATTATTCACCCAAGAGCCATTTGAATTGATCAAAGTTCAAATGAGGTTTGGTTTGAATGAATTTCAGCACAAGTGCAGTTTGAAATTCAAATAAAGTTTGAATTTCTCCCCCTTAGCTCATGTCAAGATCAACTCCAAATGGAGTGAAAATTGGTGTGTGAGCTCACAAAAATGTGCTGAGCAAGAATATGCCTTCCACTTTTAAATTCAGTGGGTGAAAACAGTTTGAATTTGAATATGTTTTCAAACTGCCCCTTTCCTATCTACACCCAAGATGACCTCAAAAATGTTTTGAATTTGGGTGAAACTTGGCATGGACATCCTTGGCAAAGTGTAGGAGTTTTCATATGTCCAGCCCATCTATATCACATGTGGGAAGTACCACTTTTGCAATGTGTGAGTTTGTTCCCTAATGAGCATGTTGATAATTGTTACTTGCTCTTTATTTGTGTTCATCATTTTTCCTCAAATGAGGTGTGTGGTGTGGGGATGAACACTGCAAATGGGTGTCAAAAACTGAGGCCCTTACATTCCTCCCCCCTTAAAAGAATCTCGTCCCGAGATTATAAGGTGAAAATGAGAGAGAGGACGGTGGAAAAATTACCGGATATGCGACGTGAGAAAGTCGGGGTAGTTAGTGCGAAGGAATTCTTCGCTCTCCCATGTCGCTTCATCCATGGAGTGATTACTCCACAGAACCTTGTAGAACCACAACGTACGGTTGCGTGTGGTTCGGGCCTTTTCATCAATAATCTGCACCGGTTCCTCCCGATAGGTGAGATCCGGTTGCAGTTCTTCAATGTCTTCCAGCTGAACGGTAGTTGATAGCTTGAGACACTTCCTCAGCTGGGAAATGTGAAAGACGTCGTGCACACCGGAAAGTGCTTCTGGTAATCTTAGCCGGTATGCCACCGATCCACATCTTTCGGTAATCTGGAATGGACCGATGAATCGGGGTGCTAACTTTCCTCTCACCCCAAATCTGTTTACGCCCTTCATTGGAGACACTCGTAGATATACGTGGTCTCCAGCTTCGAATTGTAACGGACGCCTTCTCCGGTCCGCATACTGTTTCTGTCGGGATTGAGCGGCTTTTAGGTTCGCTTGAATTAATCGAACCTTTTCTTCCGCGTTGTTGACAAGATCAATCCCGAAGGTAACCCTCTCGCCAGACTCACACCAATTCAATGGTGTGCGGCATTTTCTCCCGTATAGCGCCTCGTAGGGCGCCATCTTGATGCTGGCTTGGTACCCATTGTTGTACGAGAACTCGGCTAACGGCAAGTGATCATCCCAGTTCTTGCCGTGGTCGATAGCGCAAGCTCGTAGCATGTCTTCTAAGATTTGATTTACCCGCTCCGTTTGCCCATCCGTCTGCGGGTGGTAGGCTGAACTACGGATCAGCTTCGTTCCCAAGGCAGCGTGGAGCTGCTCCCAAAAACGGGACACAAATAAAGTGCCCCGGTCCGATACGATAGTACGGGGTACGCCGTATAAGCATAGGATCCGTGAGATGTACAGTTCAGCGTACTTCTTGGCGTTGTAGTTGGTGTTGACCGGGATGAAATGGGCAACTTTGGTGAGCCGATCGACGATCACCCACACAGAATCATGTTTCTGTAAGGTGGTGGGTAAACCGACGACGAAATCCATGCTCACGTCCTCCCACTTCCAGGCAGGAATGCCCAGTGGTTGCAGCAGTCCCGGTTTCCGCATGTGGTCTGCCTTCACCCGTCGACATGTATCACACTCGGACACGTATTTTGCAGTCTCTCGCTTCATCCGTGTCCACCAAAACTTGCTTCTGAGTTCTTGATACATCTTGTTGCTGCCGGGGTGAATAGAAAACTTTGATAAGTGAGCCTCATCAAAGATTTTCTTCCGTAACTCCGGGTTTCGGGGTACGACGATCCGGTCCTTGAACCATAGGACGCCGTCTCCGTCCTTCCGGAAACATTTCAACTCCCCACTGTCTACACGTCTCCGCAAATGTGATATGCCCTTGTCATTCTTCTGGGCTGCCGCTATCTCTTCACGGATGGTGGGGATCAAAGCTAGGTTGTAGAGAGCTCCATGTGGAATCACATGTAGTGGTGGTTCGCTCTCTTCCAACGGTGTGATGGTCAGATTATTGACGTGTGACTTGCGGCTTAGCGCGTCTGCCACAACGTTTGCCTTGCCCGGATGATAATGGATCTCTATCTCGTAATCCTTTATCAGTTCTAACCATCTTCGTTGCCTCATGTTCAGCTCCTTCTGAGTGAATATGTACTTGAGGCTTTTGTGGTCGGTATATAAATGTACGAGGTTACCGAGTAGGTAGTGCCTCCACATTTTCAGTGCAAGTACCACGGCAGCGAGCTCCAAGTCGTGAGTTGGATAATTTTGCTCATGATTCCTAAGCTGCCGTGACCCATACGCGACCACCCTTTGGTCTTGCATCAACACACATCCGAGCCCAATGCCGGATGCATCGCAGTACACATCGAACGGTTTTGTTGTGTCTGGCTGCGCCAAAACCGGTGCTGATGTCAGGTGCTTGACTAAAGCCTTGAATGCTGCTTCACATGCTGGACTCCAAACATATTTGGTAGCCTTCTTCAGCAGCTCTGTCATTGGCTTGGCAATCTTCGAGAAGTTCGGAATGAACCTCCGATAATATCCCGCGAGTCCGAGGAAACTCCGTACCTCATGAACAGTTCTCGGGGATTTCCAATTCAGCACTTGCGTGATTTTGCTCGGGTCCACAGCGATACCCTCCGCTGAGATGATATGCCCGAGGAAAGGCACTTGCGATATCCAAAACTCGCATTTGCTGAACTTTGCGTATAACTTGTGATCCCGCAGCCGTTGCAAGACTATACGCAGATGTTTCTTGTGATCTTCCTCCGACTTGGAATATACCAGGATGTCGTCGATGAAGACCACGACAAACTTGTCCAGCTCCGGCATGAACACCGAGTTCATTAAGTACATGAAGTGAGCTGGAGCATTGGTGAGGCCAAAGGACATGACCAGGTACTCATAAAGTCCGTACCTTGTCGAAAAAGCTGTCTTTGGAATGTCCTCAGCCCTGATCTTAATCTGATGGTACCCGGATCTTAAATCCATCTTGGAAAAGACCTTTGCTTCGACCAACTGATCAAACAACATGTCGATCCGTGGCAACGGGTACTTGTTCTTGATGGTTACGGCATTTAATGGACGGTAGTCCACGCAAAGCCGCAACGTTTCATCCTTCTTTTTGACAAATAATGCCGAACAGCCCCATGGCGAGGAGCTCGGCCTAATAAAACCCTTCTCCAGAAGGTCCGTGAGCTGAGTCTTCAGTTCAGCCAACTCCTTGGGCGCCATCTTGTACGGCCTTCGGGATATTGGCATGGTTCCCGGTGCAAGTTCAATCTTGAACTCCACCTCTCTATCGGGTGGCATCCCCGGCAAATCATCCGGGAATACATCAGGGAATTCTCGGACCACTGGAATGTCTTCCAATCTGATGGTTGTGGCTTGATAGACACTTGGAAGTTTTATTTCTGGACTGTCCAGAAATAATGAGTGAGAACCGTGCACTCCTGAGTTTAAGTGCACGACTCGGAGGACGGTGTCTAAAACAGCGCCGTGGCGGTTTAACCACGACATCCCTAGGATGACATCGACCTTCTGTCCCTCTAAGATAATGAGAGACGTGGGGTACACTCTACCCGCTAAGCATAATGGTGCTTTGGAGACCATTACGCTTGCTGAAATCTTCCCACCCGGTGAACAAATTAAATATGGACTATCGGTGGGTAGTATTGGCAAGCTGTGTTTAGCAATGAAAGCTTGGCTAATAAAATTATGCGTGGCGCCTGAATCAAATAGTACTATAGCGGGATGCTGGTGGAGTTGGAACATACCCGCAAGGATTGGCTCGCCCTCCGGCACGTCCTCAATGGCAAGCTGGTGGACAGTACCGGGCCTAGGGTTTGCCCGCCGCGCATTAGTAGGGTTCCGGGGTTGATTCCTCCCCGGAAACTGTGGTACCACTCCGCCGCCTTGCCTCTCCGGGCAACTGCTCGCGAAGTGTCCTGGACGACCACACTTGTAACATGTGGCCGCTACTGGTGGAGTACTTGGTGGACGAAAGCCCGGCATGCGTTGCGGAGGTGCAAACGCACGCGGCATCGCCCGCTGCTGCTGTTGTTGTTGCGGTGGTGCTGGCAGTGCCGGCCGGAATGCCGGTGAAGAATACGGCCGACCGCGGAACGGCATCGACCGCTGTGGTGGCTGCCAGCGCGGACCTGATGGTGGGCGATTCACCATCCGAAACTTCTGAGAAGGACCGCCTCCTTCTCCGCTGCTCTGCGGCGCGCTTCGCTTTCGCTCTGCCGCCGCCAACTCCTTGCCGGAGTCTTCCTGAACAATCGCAGCATCAATTATGTCGTTGAGGCTGCCGCGATTGAACATCGCCAGCTTGTCCTTCAGGAGCGGGTTAAGCCCCTGGTAAAAGTGGTCCCGCCGCTTCTCGTCCGTATCTGCGTGATACGACGCGTAGAGTGCGAGATCGTTGAACGCTCTGGAGTACTCCAGCGCGTTCCGGCTCCCTTGTTGCAGGTGTAGGAATTCCTGCGTCTTCCTCTTCATCAAACCGGGCGGTATATGATAGGCCCGGAAGGCCGTCCGGAACTCCGCCCAGGTCATCACTCGGTCGGTGGGTTGTGAAGCACAAAAGTTGGCCCACCACGCGCTCGCGGATCCTTGGAGCTGCTGGACCGCGAACTGAGTCTTGCGCTGCTCGCTGATTTGGAGCAGCCCGAACTTCATCTCTATGGCGCGGAGCCAGTTGTCCGCGTCAAGTGGTTCATCCGCCCTTGAGAATACAGGGGGATGAGTCGCCAGGAAGTCAGAGTAGGAGCTCTGTTGGCGCTCCTCACGATCTTGACGTCTCTCTGGGCGAGACGTATTCGCAATTAACGTTTGCAGCAGCTCTGTATGCTGCTGATGTGAACCCGCCATTGCCGCGACAATGTCGGCCAATGTAACCGTTGGCAGTGGCGGTGGCGGTGTTTGCTGTTGCTGTTGCTGCTGCTGTCCCGAGGAGTCCTCGGGAGGTGGTTGGGAGGTCTCTCCCCCTTGGCTAGTACCTCCAACATCGGGGTTGGCACGAGTACGCGTCATTCTGAAATTCAACACAGCAGCAATTAGCACATGTCTTACTCAAAATTCCATAAACAGGAGTAAGTATTGAAGCGACGCATGATTAACTTGCACAACATTCACATATATTGATAAAGCATAAACTTTATACAAGATACATTATTCTCGGATCTCCGAGAAGTCGTGCTCATGTCGTCACTACCTATACATACGCTACTGTCTACACGACATGTCACCGATTACAAAAGTTGGGTTACGCTACCCTAGCTGCCCTACTTGGCAACCGTAACCCCCTACTCGGAGTAGAACTCGACCTCCTGTGGGTCGTCCTCCTCCGGTACCTCTGCTGGTGGCTCGGGGTCTACCACCTCTTCTCCCATTCCAGGTTCTCCCATGGCTGGAAGACCCAAGACTACCGGTACGCCCAATACCGGGGGCACGAGGTCCTGCAATGCATGCACCTCGTCCATAGCCTGGTTGTAGTCCTCTTCCCAGCCTTGTCCTTCCTCAATAGCGTCGTCCCGCTCTTGAGCAAGGTCCTCATTCTGCTGGGTTAGGGTCTGCACCAGCTCTTGCAACGCCGCAATGTCAACACGGCTCTTCTTCTTTGCCTTCTTCAGACGACGCAACTGATTGTGTTGTTCATTCAGTCGCTTGATCGTCGGAAGGAGCACATTGCGGAGTGCACTGTGAGCACTCTCAAAATGATCTCCACGGCTTGTGCTCTCCTTGAGCTTGGTGGCGAGATGCTCCGTATGAACAGCTTGGCTGTCCATCACAGCGTTTCCCGCCCTCATTTGGAGGCTGAGATTTGCCTCCGCGGGGTTGTACCTTGGGCAACTCGGGTTTGTTGCCTCTAGGTACCTCTCTTCCCACACATGCTGAGCTCGTCCCTCCACCGGAACGAGTGCGTATGGAGTTCCCTCCATAGCCTGTACGTGTAGTTGGCAGAAACGTGACATAGTGTCACGGGCTGCCACTTGCCACATCCCTTCCGGTTGTCTTCCTCTCACCGTGACGGTGAATGGCACCCAACCGGGTGGCGTAGGCCCTGCAGGAACCTCGACATGGATCGTCCACGTCTTGTTCCCCTCTTCGCCTTCTTCCTTGGCGAAGTATTGCGGCATCTGGTTGTACCCGAAATATTGGAGCATTAGCCACAATGCTCCCGGGTAGCCGCTACGGTCAGAGCAGTGGGAAACTACCCACCCGTTCTCCAACCGTTTATCTGCTGCCATCTGTAAAAATATATTTGAGAAATGTCAAATATTTATTTAAACAGTAAACCATTGAGTTATAACATAAGATATGTCATTGAACCCTTAACACTTGGAAACATAGTTCAAATTTTTAAACAAATTTGACTGCTGATCTGCTGTTCCCATGACAGCCCTGACCAGTTTCCATATCAATCTGATTTAGGCCAGGTTAAAAGCAAAACCAGTCCTGGAGCTCAACATCAAAGTTAAAGTTAACTTCAATAGCTTTCCAGAAAGTATTTGGTTGGCCTAATATCTGCTCTGGTTCAAAAGTTATGAGATGTCAAAGTTAACAGAATTTCTGGGAACAATTGGACAGCACCTCCCTGCCTTAGGTACTGATTTGATCCAAGAATTCCAGTTAATTCTGTTCCTAATCTGACAAAACTTTCTGTTACAAAGTTGTAACCCATCTCATAAGCTTCCCAGAACCACCTCATTTTCTATTTTTGGATTTTTATGCAGGAAGTTATGCTTAATTTACAGAGAGTCTACAGAGAGTCTTTGCTCCGTCCTGTTTTCTGGACAGTTTCAACTCTACTGCATTTTTCGAGTGGTTAAGGGATGAAACACCTCTGGAACTCAACAGAAACGTTGTAAAGCTCCTCCAAAGCTTTCCAGAAATGTATCATACGACCCCAACCTCGAAAGAACTCAACCTCTAACCTCTGATTAACTTCAGCCTTGATTTAGCTGAAAACAGAGTGCTCTGTCCTTAACATCCTATAAGTTGAAAATTTATTAACTTTGAATATCCTGTTCAAGGGAAGGAGTTACATCAAGTTTTACTACTTTGGATCAAAACCTTCAAGTTTTTAAATGAAGTTGTTCATTTAGTTGGGTGTGAAGTCGAGGCGTCACCAGATTATGTCGGTACTACGTCCTCACAAAGGAAAAACCTATACCGGATTTAGCCGGCTTCGTTAGTTCAGTGGCACTACTCGTCACTCGCACACGGATGCTACACGTCTACCGTTTCGTGGTAAGGCTACCTGCAGAAACTCAAACAATCATCAGACTCGGCTGCACACCGAGCCCGGAATCCATACAGTTTGTACACCCGGCCGTCATCACTCGCCCGGATGTTCTCAAGCCAAACACGCCTTGAGTTACGTGTTCACGTTTCAGACCACGTGACGGGGTCTCCCATGTTGCACCACGCACGCCAGGGACAGACGTTGCTCGAATACCCCAAACGACATGAAGAGTCGTAGAGGATATCAAAGCGGGTCGGGTTACCTGCCACCCGTGGGGCTCCACCCTTCAGCTTGTGCGCACTGGTGGACAGCGCTTACGTGCACCCCCCAAGACATGAACGTCCCGAGATGCACGATTTTCCGACATAACAAATAAGTTAATAAGCCACTTTCTATATACTAATAACATCCTTATACGGGCTACTAACTCGTTCCTCACTGGATTTTTGAAAAAGAAGACCTTTGTACTGTGTTAAACCTCAAGCGAGCTCTGATACCACGCTGACACGACCCCACTGGTCCTGTCGAGCCAGGATCACGCTGAGGGGTGCTGCGTTGCACAACACCGTATAACACACGTCAAAGGTACAAAGCGGAAGCGGAAGCTTTATTACATAAACAAGTTTATTAACATGTTTACATCAAAATAAGTTTAGTCCACACTCGCGGGCGTAGACTAAGCATCAAGTGCACGTTCAGCCCTCGAACGTGTCCTTGCTAGCACACTCGCACACTAACTCTGCGGCGTGCACGACTCCCACTCGACGGGGTTCCCCTCCTGGGGTTCCGTCTCCTCTTCGGGAGTCCCTTCCTCATAGAACCCTGCAAAAGCTTCAAACACAAGCAGTGAGCACGAAGGCTCAGCAAGTCTGACCCGTCTCACCTAAACATGAAACTTCTACATGAGGGTGATGGGTTGCATGAGGTAAAAATCATTTGCAAGGACTCGCCTAATTAGTAGAACCTTACTTTCAAGTTTTAGCAGCAGGTTGTGGAGAACTTTACGCTAAGGCACATGAGAGAGCCGCAATCAAACAAGAAACGCATTTCTCTCATGTACTTTGCCCAAAGTTGAAAAGAACTTTAGTTAGCACTAAGCTACAACATATCATTAACAATCAATATCCAACTTTCAATCAGCAACATTTTAACATGTAACTAGCCTGTTCTTTCTACGTCACGGTACAGTGAACAAGTGGTACTCACTGACCGCGAGGGACGGCGATTATAATCGATTTACACCTGCAGGGTTACCCGAACAACCCGTCACGTACGCCCGTACTCGATGTTGCCTACAACAACCATCACGGACGCCGTACGCGACTACCTTTCACCCGTTAGCCAAATATTGAACCGGTCCCATCGTCCCGAGCAAGAGGTCCCTGCACGCGCATCTCTGTGCCGCCAGCTGATTTACACCTCGAGCTCTCAACCTACCCTCTGAACGACGGGCAATGCCTCAATACCCAGCTACCCGAGTTACATCAGTTTCCCGGTTCCCATATAGCCGGTAGGTCTTCGGTACTGTTCTAGCTTGTTCAACAGGCCCGCACACGGCTCGGTCCTCAATCGACACAAGCGGAGCTACAGCACACAGGCCCCAAAGTCCTGCTGCCCTTACTCTCCGCTCGGTCTCATTTTCTTGCCATGTGTATCATGTGCTATCTCTACCCGAGCAATGTGCCTCTAGCCTATTCTCGCGAGTAGTTCCAACTACTCGACTTGTACCGAATCCTACTCTATCCTAGCAATGCAGTGGCTAACGGGGTTTGCAATCCTAAACCCCAACCCATGGTTTTCTTGGCTATGCAGTGGGGTTTCCAAACAAGACTCTGATGCACAACATAAAGAAAACAAGTATGTGCTCAAAACAATAAAAATTTATAAAATGGTTAATGCAAACCGGGGCTTGCCTTGCTGCTCTTGGTCGTAGGCTAGCTGTTCCTCCGGAGTAACGAAGTCTAGGACTTCGGGTTCCTCCTCGACCTTAGCGACTACATGATAAGAACAATGTATGTATTAATTAAATGCTTTTGTATTAACTTTGAAGTTGTGAAGTCTATAACCTTTACTAGATAGACCTAATGACTGTGAAACTTTTACTGTGGCTTGGTTACAACCTAAACAGAGACTTGGTCAAGTTTTAGTTGCAGCAAAGCTCATTTGAGCCCTCCACAAATAATTATGTCCTTGACCTTAATTAAAGGCTTTTAGGGTGTTCTAGGTATTTTCATGAAACAAACTATGACTTTCTGAAAACTAGATTTTCAGAGGGTTCTAATGGAATTGGTCTCACTTAATTTGGAAGTCTCTAACTAAAGATATGAGCTAAACAATTTCAGAGAAAATTCTGAAAATGTTTCTGAACATTTTCTATTTTCTCTGGAACAGTTTTACTAATCACACCATTAGGTGGACTAAATGAGCTCAAATGGATCTGAAATTTTTATGGTAGTTCAAGGATATTTTGGTGAACATCTCAGCAAAATTTCAGGATTTTCCTCCAAATGATTCTCCAGTTAAAATTCCTAACAGTTTAAACTTTAAGGAATTAATTCTGGAGAATTAAGGAATCTCATGAAGTGACACTTGATTTTCTGGAAAGTACTCAAAGAGCTGAATCCAGCAAAATTTGGTTCACTCAATTTGGAGCTTTCTAGCCAAAGTTATAAGGATTTGAAGTTTGAAGGAAATCTGAAAATCGGGGAAAAGTTTAAACTCGCGCGTGGGCCCAGGAGACACGCGTCGCACGCCGAAGCGACAGCACACCGCGGCCCACAAGGCTTTTGCGCGCCAGCACACCCGATCCCGGCCGCAGCCGGATCCCGATTCAAAATATCGGCCGCTGACAGCTGGGGTCCACCCCCTTCTTCAACCTCGCGACACCCGCGCTCCGCCGCCGAGGGACCTCGCCGGAGAGCTCGCCGCCGGCTGCTGTACAGCTTCAAACTTCTTGATTCTGGCCGCCCCTGCCTACTTTTACTTGGGGAACATGATCCGAGGGTCAGCTGCTCATGACAACGGCCGGAGCATGGTCGGCGACGAGCCGCCATATCGGAACGACTTCGGCCATGTCGGCTGATGCTCCTAGTGCCTCAGCTACTTGGGAAACCGGTCGGGGAGCATCAGTGGACCTCAGAGAAGGTCGACATGAACTCGGGGCAGCTCGGGGAAGGCCCGAAATAGGTCCTCACCGTGCGCCCGATACCCCCCGTGCGTTCCGCCATTAGTAGACCTTGAATTACGCCGGGCACAGAAGTTCTCCGGCCCAGAGTTGTGAAGGCAACTTGTGCGTCACCGTGTCTAGTTCGTGTGGGAGTGGCCTGAGGCCCTCTAATCCTTTCTAGAGCACGAATTAAACAGAATCGTACCCGAGGGTCGTTCTGCACACAGAAAGGGGAAAAGTGGAAATTCGCCGCCGGTGAGCAACCACTCGAGCTGTGGCTCGGGGATGAGCAGCACCGATCACTTGCGCGTCCAAGGGTGCCTTGGCTCGGGCGTGACAACGCCCAGGTTGGGCTGTCCACGAGAGCCCGAGGTGCGGCGGTTTCCAGTTCCGAGTTTGATCTTTCGGCACAGCCGATATCACTCGGTTTCAATCGATTTCTATCAATGGGAAGGATGGAGGATGGTTGCTAGTACCTTGCTGGGACCTTGGAATGGAAAGAGGGAGCTGCGATCGGCTTGATCAAGCAGGAACTCGAGCGGCGGCGATGGCAGTGGGAAAAGCAGTCGCGCACGTCGGTAGCTCGGGGAAATGGTGACTGAGGCACGCCGGGGAGGGAATAAATAGCTCGGCCGGCTGGCCTCCGGCTTGGGGCACGCAGCAGGAGCTGGCGCCGGCCGGCCCCTTCGGTGGCGCGCGCGCACAACAGCCGGGAACCGACTGAACTGTGGTTCAGTCGGTTTGCTTTGAGGCTGAGGCTGACATGTGGGTCCCACTCCTCTTTTAACCTCTGAAATTTATTCCTAACAGCTGTGGTAAACAGTGAACCCTATTCTACCCTTGGCAACTCAAATTATTCACCCAAGAGCCATTTGAATTGATCAAAGTTCAAATGAGGTTTGGTTTGAATGAATTTCAGCACAAGTGCAGTTTGAAATTCAAATAAAGTTTGAATTTCTCCCCCTTAGCTCATGTCAAGATCAACTCCAAATGGAGTGAAAATTGGTGTGTGAGCTCACAAAAATGTGCTGAGCAAGAATATGCCTTCCACTTTTAAATTCAGTGGGTGAAAACAGTTTGAATTTGAATATGTTTTCAAACTGCCCCTTTCCTATCTACACCCAAGATGACCTCAAAAATGTTTTGAATTTGGGTGAAACTTGGCATGGACATCCTTGGCAAAGTGTAGGAGTTTTCATATGTCCAGCCCATCTATATCACATGTGGGAAGTACCACTTTTGCAATGTGTGAGTTTGTTCCCTAATGAGCATGTTGATAATTGTTACTTGCTCTTTATTTGTGTTCATCATTTTTCCTCAAATGAGGTGTGTGGTGTGGGGATGAACACTGCAAATGGGTGTCAAAAACTGAGGCCCTTACAACAGTGTACCCCGGGGACGCCATTTGCAGGGCATATGGTTGTGGCACATGCTGCGCGGCGTATGCCTGGGGCAGAGCTCGCGTGGCGAAGATCTGCCCTTCAGGCTGGGTCGAGGCCGATGTCATGCTGTCGCCAGCCTCTTGGATGCGACGCCTCTCTCGACGTCGCCCGAGGAACACTCGGGCATCCTGGCCCAAGTGGCATCGCTCCAGCTCTGCCCTCATGTCCGTCGACGGAAACCTGGTGGAGCTGGAGTCCGCCGTCTGCCCGTCAACCGTTGGCGTGCGCGTCAGCGACACAGCCGGTTGACCGGAGTATCGTCCCCGCCGAAGTCGAGGGTTCGCGGCGGCGACGACGAGGCGGTCTACCTCGCGTATCCACTGCTGGGTCGCTGAATGAGGTGCGTCCCCAGTAGGTGGATTGCGCAGTAAGGCTCTTGCTGCAGCTAGCGCTCCCCTGTGGGGTACGCTCAGCGCTGCAGAAAATCTGACGCTGGTTGGAGCCTGCATTGCCAGAGTCGGCGTTGCCGGAGTCGGCTGCTGGCTCCCAGCTCGCGCCGACACACTCCGTCCTGAGTGCGTCGACATGTACTCCCCGCTGGTCACGGTTCGCCGTGAACGCGGAGGAGGAGAGTTTGCCGCTGAAGGAAGCTTGGTCATCTTCGTCGGCGGAAACTCGTCGCGCAAGGGAAAAGCCCCCTACCTGGCGCGCCAAATGTCGAAGTGTGTGGTCGACACTTCCCCCGGACCTGCACTGGGCAGCCCGTGGAGATTCTTTTTCGGAGGGGCTAGTCACTTGCGGAGAGCTTAAGCGTATGGACGAATTAAGGAGAAGCTTGACATGGCGAGTTTTACGTGGTTCAGGCCGCCAGAGCGTAAAACCCTACGTCCACGGCGAGCTAAGGAGCTCGCTGTATTGCTTGTTGCTCAGAACCGGGGTCCTGAGCTTGCGGGTGAGAGGTGTCTAGCGTATGAGTTGCTGGAGTGCGACCCCTTGCTAATGTTGCCTACCCGAGCCTTTTATGGTCGAAGGCTCGTGTGGCTTACAAGGGGGGGCCCGAGACCCGACAGGTGGTCTCGGGGAGATTGCCTGCCGACTATCGTATCCGCAGTTATGTTGGTTGTTGTCTCTGGTGAAGGCTTCCGAGCCTTCGTTCTGCTGCCCTGCCCATGCCGCAAGCTAGTCGTAGTGGTTGATGACGGCGGGGGCGGCAGGGGATGTCTTGTCGCTGTGTTTATTGGCTGGCAGGTTCTGACACGGTGCGCCAGTCTGTGATGCGACTGGATGCAACGGCACCTGACAGAGGCGTGCTCCGCGTCTCCGCGTCTTGGGAAGGCGCGGGCCTTGAATACCTTGTACGGTAAAGGCATGGCGCACCTTTAATCCTGCTTCCTACCGCGCCCGGCGGCAGCACTGCTCTGCTGGCCACGTGTCGGACCCGGAGCTCTCCTCTGAGGAGAGGGGGGCTCCGGCTCCGCTGGACACATGGAGCCTTCGGAGCTCACCCCCGCCGAGGGGCGAGGTCCGGTCTTCTGGGCCACGTGGCAGGCTCGGAGCTATCCTTTGAGGAGAGGAGAGCCCCGGCCCTGCCGGACACGTGGCGCCTTCGGAGCTCGCCCTTGCGGAGGGGGTGAGGTCCGGCCTCCTGGGCCACGTGGCAGGCTCGGAGCTATCCTCCGTGGGGTGGGGAGCTCCGGCCCCGCTGGACACGTGGCGCCTTCAAACTTTGCCCCTGCAGAGGGAGGGAGGTCCTTAGGAAGTTTTACGCTGTGCGCGGGGGTACCCGGTATTGAGGGTACCGACAGATATTTATATGGAAAGAAACCTGTCCTGCTTTGCTCTTACCCTTGTGCTCATTTAAATTACGCATTAATTTTTATGACCGCACTTTCTGTGTATGCTCACCATACGCTCAGCTCTCTTTTCCCATTCTCATCCCTAGTCGGCATTTGCTATCCTACCGAAGACGGTCGCGCTTGAGGTACCTGCTGATGGCCAGGGGGCCTTTCGGGCCTCCCCTAGTCAGGTGCTGCGACGTCAGTTGGTCACTCTCGGTACCCGCGATATGGGGTACCCCCGCGCACAGGGGAAAATGCCTAAGGAACTCGCCCTTCTCCGCAGGGAGAGCTCCAAAGGCGCCACGCGTCCGGCGGGGCCGGACCTCCCTCTCCTCAGAGGAGAGCTCCGGGCCTGCCACGTGGCATACAGAAGCCGGACCTCCCCCTCTGCGGGAGAGAGGTCCGAAGGTGCCACGCATCCAGCGGGGCCGGACCTCCCTCCCCTCAGAGAGGAGCTCCGGGCCCTCCACGTGGCCGACAGAAGCCGAACCTCCCCCTCCGTGGGGAGAGGTCCGAAGGCTCCACGTGTCCTGCGGGGCCAGACCCCCCCTCTTTTTTGAGGAGGGCTCCGGGCCCGCCACGTGGCCAGCATAACGGCGCTGCCTGCCCCCGAGCGATAGGCAGCGGGCGTAAAGACACCTCATACCTTGCCCGTACAAGGTATTCAAGGCCCGCGTCTTCCCAAGACGCGGAGACGCGGAGCACGCCTCTGTCAGGTGCCGTTGCGCCCAGTCGCATCACGGACTGGCGCGCGGTGTCAGAGCCTGCCAGCCAATAAACGCAGCGACAAGACATCCCATGCCGCCCCCGCCGTCATCATCCACTACGACTAGCATGCGGCATGGGCAGGGCTGCAAGACGAAGACTCAGAAGCCTTCGCCAGAGACAACTACCGGCATAATTGCTGATACGGTAGATCACAGTCAATCTCCCCGGGACCACCTGTCGGGTCCCGGGCCCCCCTTGTAAGCCACCCGAGTCTTGGACTATAAAAGACTCGGGTAGGCGACGATAGCAAGGGTTCGCACTCCCGCAACTCATACGCTAGCCATTCACCCCCAAGCTGTAACTCATCCTCAAGCTCAGGACTCCGGTTCTGAGCAGCAAGCAATACAGCGAGCTCCATAGCTCGCCGTGGACGTAGGGTTTTACGCTCCGGCGGCCTGAACCACGTAAAACTCGCCGTGTCAAGCTCTTACTAACTCGTCAATACGCTCAAGCTCTCCGCAAGGGACTAGCCCCACCGAAAAAAGAACCTCCGTGGGCTGCCCAGTGCAGGCCCGGGGGAAGTGTCGACCGAACACTTCGACATTTGGCGCGCCAGGTAGGGGACTTTTCCCTTGCGCGACGAGTTTCCGCCGATGAAGATGACCAAGCTTTCTTCAGCGGCAAACTCTCCTCCTCCGCGTTCACGGCGAACCGTGACCAGCGGGGAGTACATGTCGACACACTCAGGACGGAGTGTGTCGGCACAAGCTGGTAGCCAGCAGCCGACTCCGGCAACGCCAACTCCGGCAATGCAGGCTCCGACCAGTGTGAGATCATCTGCAGCGCTGAGCGTACACCATGGGGGTGCGCTAGCTGCAGCAAGAGCACTACTGCGCAACCCACCTGCTGGGGACGCGTCCCATTCAGCGACCCAACAGTGGGTCCGCGAGGTGGACCGCCTCGTCGTCGCCGCCACGAACCCTCGGTTTCAGCGAGGGCGACGCCCCGGTCAACCGGCTGTGTCGCTGACGCGCACGCCAACGGTTGACGGGCAGACGGCGGATTCCAGCTCCTCCAGGCTCCCGTCGACGGACCTGAGAAGGGAGCTGGAATGGTGCCACTTGGGCCAGGATGCCCGGTTGTACCTCGAGCGGCGTCGAGAAAGGCGTCGCAACCATGAGGCTGGCGACAGCATGACGTCGGCCTCGACACAGCCTGGAGGGCAGATCTTCGCCACACGAGTCCTGCCTCAGGCATACACCGCGCAGCATATGCCACAACCATATGCGCCGCAAGCAGCGCCCCCGGTCTATGCTGCAGCCTTGCCCATGCCGGGGTACACGGTGCCAAGTGCGAACCAAGCGTTCGCAGCGCCAATACCTGCGGCAGCAGGAGCAGGATGTGCGGCGCTTGCACCCCACCTTCGCTTCGCGAGGTGGCCGCGCAAGTTTCGGCCGCACCTGCCCGAGAAGTACGACGGTAGCATCAACCCGGCGGAGTTCCTCCAGATCTACTCCACCGCCGTACTTGGCGCAGGAGGGGATGAGGCTGTCATGGCCAACTACTTCACCGTCGCCTTGACCGGCCCAGCTCGGTCTTGGCTCATGAATCTCCCTCAGGGGTCCATAACCTCCTGGGGAGAGATCTGCCGGCAGTTCGTCGCCAACTTTGGCAGCTCCTACACCCGTCCCGGCACGGAGCTTGACCTCCACGCCGTCAAGCAACAACCTGGGGAGTCGCTGCGCTCTTTCATCCAGTGGTTCTCCCAGGTACGCAACACCATCCCGCATATTCAAAGTGCTTCTGTGGTGGTGGCGTTCCGGCAGGGTGTCCGGGACGAGAAAATGCTTGAGAAGCTCGCGACCAGAGAGGTTCGCGACGTCTCTGAGCTCTTCAGCCTGGCGGACAAATGCGCCAGAGCAGCTGAAGGGTGGAACTGGCACTCTCTGCCGACCTCCGAGTCAGGAGGACAGTCCGGGTCCGGCGCTGCTGCCTATGGGGGTGGCAAGAAGGCCAAGAACCGGGGGAGTGGCAAGATGAAGTCATCGTTCACGGCTCCCGTCGCTGCAGTAGCGACGACTAGTGGAGCTCGGGGGCCACGCCCCGACAAAAGGCAGCGGCAGTCACCGGCCCCAGATAGTGACCAGTGCGGGCTATGCCCCATGCATGGCGCCGGCAACCATACTGCCGCCGAGTGCTGGGATATCCAGAGGCTCGCATAGCGCTTCCGCAAAGGAAGACAGCAGAGAGCTGAAGCACCGCCCTACCCTCAGAGGGATGGCAAGCAGAAGGTTGATGCTCCAGTCAGCGCCGCCCACCAGGTGGGGTTTCAGGAGCCTCAGCGTGTCATAAAGCCAGTGCATAACGGTGAGGACTCCAGCACTGATGGTGACGGGCCGGGGCGGTAGCCGGCTGTGGCTGCCGTCCCAGGTCAGTGGAGGCTGCACTGCTGCGGCGTCACCTTGGAGAAGCCCCAAGTAGTTGCAGCAGCCCAAGCACCGATCACAATGGTACAAGATCGGGCCAGCCTCACCTGAGAGCATGCCTCCATGCCTCGGTCATACCTCCCGGGGGCCGCCCAAGGTCTGTCAACCCCTTGAAGGCCTTGCCAGAAGGGGAAGACGCCTTAGGTCTTCCAAGACGAGCCCGGGTCCATCTACCCCTTGAAGGCCTTAGCCAGAAGGGGAGAACTCCCCGGGGGCGCCCAGGAGAAGCCACGCAGGACCTGATCCAGCATGAAGATGACAGCCTCGTCGACGAGACTCGGCTGCAGGTAACATCCCACAACGCACGGTCTCGGCTGATGCTCTAAGCACTACCGCCAAAGAACCAAACACGTCAGGGACCTGCAGAAGGGCAACCTGGTGTCGCGGCATGCTCTTTTCCGAGAAGGACCTATAAACTCTCCCCCAGCAGGGAAGGTCCCTTCCGAATCACGAAAGCTGCCGCCCCAGGTACACATGCCTTTAAACCGAGTGTGGGATCCGTTCCCAAAACCCTTGGCATGGAGCAACACTGTAAGTCCTACTCCCCGAGCATTAGTAGAACAGGGTCATTCCCTTCTGTAATGAATCCCATAGAATTTAGGAACAGTGCTTGGGGCAGCTAAGTCTCAAGGGACGGTACAGGACTACGTCCAGTTTAGCCTGGTTCCGACCCTAAGCGCGTAGAGTCTTGCTTCCCTTGTAGACGAGGCGGATCATTGCCTCCATGTACAGCCAGAATTCCACCTATGGGCATGAACACAGAAACTTGTTCTACTTAGCTCTCTCTCATGCGCTCATTTAAATTATGCATTAATTTTTATGATCGCACTATCTATGTATGTTCATCGTACATCTAGCTCCATATCTCCCGCGCTCATCCATAGTCAGCATTCGCTATCCTACCGAGGGCGGCCACACTTGAGGCACCTGCCGATGGCCGAGTGAGTCTCTCGGGCCTCCCCCAGTCAGTTGTTGCGGTGCCAGTTTGTCACCTCCAAGAAAGGCCTGCGTTGTGCATGGGGGGTCCAGGGTGCGTATCCCGCTTAGCAGGCTCCGAGCCCAAAGCGTGCGCATCCTGCCCTCCGGAGGTACAGGGGAGTACAACCGCTTGGCCTGGTCATGAACCCAAAGCACGTGCACTCTACTTCCCCAGCGCACGGCCCGGTACTAGGGATCGGACGACCGTACCCGGACCTCGGAGGGAGCCGGAGCTCCGGCGCCTCGAGCACAGAATTGCCCAAGCCCCGTATAATGGATCAGGATCATAAGCCGAATAAGACTAGGAGACGGGAGAGGAGGACCCCCCGAGGAGAATTACGTTTCCTCTGCCTGTGTGCAGGACCTCCAGGTTACGGCAACGGGGACTGCATGAAGCGGGGGGAAAGGATCTACCAACTACTCCGGCCTAGGACTGGAAGGACCGGGTCCCGCCCCTTCAGCAGGGGCGAGGCCCGAAGGCCCCACGTGTCCAGTGGGCCCGGGGCTCCCGCCTCCCCCGAGGGGGGGCTCTGGACTCGCCATGTGGCAGGTGGAAACCGGACCTCCCCCTCGGTGGGAGGGCTCCGAAAGCCCTACGTATCCAGCGGGGCCAGAGCTCCCGCCTCCTAAGGAGGGGCTCCGGACCCGCCACGTGGCAGGCAGATCTAGAGCTCCCCATAGGGCGAGATCCGGAGACCCCCGGGGGCACCTAACACAGTTAGGACCCGGGGAAGGTGTCTGTGCAGAGCTCCGAGATTGGAGAAGGCCTCTGAGTACCTTGCGGAGCTAAGGACTCAGTCAGGCAAAGCCAAGAAGGAGAGAAAAGGCATCACAGACACAAATATCTAAAAGAGTAAAATTATGCGAGGCTCCATAAGCTGGACTACAGACTCGATAAAAAGGTAGAAACAAGTCCTAAGGACCTCCCGGCTCACGCCGGAACTTAGCCGCTACAAGGGCGGCCACATCCTCGACTTCAGCCCTGGCAGCTTCCTCCCGCTCCGCGGCTGGGCCCTCTCTCGCTGGTTCCAGGGAGAAAGAGGGGTCGCGGCTCTTGAAGCATGCCAGCACATGTGAGGCGACCTCTAAGGCTAGGCCACGTCCCTCGGCCTCAAGCTCGCTGGCGACCACTGAGTCTAGCCTGTCTAGCTTGGCGCCGATCGACTGCAGCGCGGGGATCACCTCCGCCACCTTCAACATAGGAGCCGCTGCCCTCACCGGAACGAAGCCAAGAGGGATCAGGGCGGACCCCGCTCGATCAACGAAGCTTGAGACCGCATGAGCCTCGGAGGACCGCAAGGCCGAGAGCTCCTCCACCTCGCGGCGGGCTGCCTGCAGGGCCTCTAGGTTTCTCTCGGAGAATTCCTTCTCCTTGGCCGCCAGGGAGCTCTCCCGAAGGTGGAGAGTCTTGGCGAGCTGCTCTGTCGGTACCTGAGATATGGGGTACCCCCGCGCACAGGGTGAAATGCCTAAGGTGCTCGCCCTTCTCCGCAGGGAGAGCTCCGAAGGCGCCACGCGTCTGGCGGGGCCGGACCTCCCTCTCCTCAGAGGAGAGCTCCGAGCCCGCCACGTGGCATACAGAAGCCGGACCTCCCCCTCCGCGGGAGAGAGGTCCGAAGGCGCCACGTGGCCAGCGGGGCCGGACCTCCCTCTCCTCAGAGGTGAGCTCCGGGCCCGCCACGTGGCATGCAGAAGCCAGACCTCCCCCTCCGCTGGAGAGAGGTCCGAAGGTGCCACGCGTCCAGCAAGGCTGGACCTCCCTCTTCTCAGAGAAGAGCTCCGGACCCGCCACGTGGCTAGAAGAACGGTGCTGCCTGCCCTCGAGCGGTAGGCAGCGGGCGTAAAGGCGCCCCTCACCTTGCCCGTACAAGGTATTCAAGGCCCGCGTCTTCCCAAGACGCGGAAACACGGAGCACGCGCCTGTCAGGTGCCGTTGCGTCCAGTCGCATCACAGACTGGCGCGCGGTGTCAGAACCTGACAGGTAATAAACGCCGCGACAAGACATCCCATGCCGCCTGCGCCGCCATCAACCACTACGACTGGCGCACGGCATGGGCAGGGCGGCAAAAGGAAGACTCAGAAGCCTTCGACCGGAGGCAACCACCGGCGTAACTACAGATACGGTAGATAATAGACAATCTTCCCGGGACCACCCGTCGGGTCCCGGCTTCCCTTGTAAGCCGCCCGAGCCTTGGACTATAAAAGGCTCGGGTAGGCGTCGATAGCAAGGGTTCGCATTCTGCAACTCATACGCTAGCCATACACTCTCAAGCTGTAGCTCACCCCCAAGCTCAGGCCCCCGGCCCTGAGCAGCAAGCAATACAGTGAGCTCCATAGCTCGTCGTGGACGTAGGGTTTTACGCTCCGGCGGCCTGAACCACGTAAAACTCCCTGTGTCAAGCTCTCACTAACTCGTCCATCCGCGCAATCTCTCCGCTAGGAACTAGCCCCTCCGAAAAAAGAACCTCCGCGGGCTGCCCAGTGCAGGCCCGGGGGAAGTGTCGATCGCACACTTCGACATTTGGCGCGCCAGGTAGGGGGCTTTTCCCCTAGCGCGACGAGTTTCCGCCAACGAAGATGACCAAGCTTCCTTCAACGGCAACTTCTCCCCCTCCGCGTTCACGGCGAACCGTGACCACTGGGGAGTACATGTCGATACACTCAGGACGGAGTGTGTCGGCACAAGCGGGCAGCCAGCAGCCGACTCCGGCAACGCCGACTCCGGCTATGCAGGCCCCGACCAGCGTGAGGTCTTCTGCAGCGCTGAGCGTACACCATGGAGGTGCGCTAGCTGCAGCAAGAGCGCTGCTGCGCAACCCGCCTGCGGGGGATGCGCCCCATTCAGCGACCCAGCAATGGGTCCGCGAGGTGGACCGCCTCGTCGTCGCCGCCGCGAACCCTCGGTTTCGGCGAGGACGACGTCCAGGGCAACCGTCTGTGTCGCTGACGCGCACACCCACGGTTGACGGGCTAATGGCGGATTCCAGCTCCTCCAGGCTCCTGTCGACGGACCTGCGAAGGGAACTGGAACGGTGTCACTTGGGGCAGGACGCCCGGGTGTACCTCGAGCGACGCCGAGAAAGGCGTCGCAACCAGGAGACAGGCGACAGCATGTCGTCGGCCTCGACACAACCAGAAGGGCAGGTCTTCGCCGTGCGAGCCCCACCACAGGCATATGCTGCGCAGCATATGCCACAACCATATGCGCCACAAGTAGCGGCCCCGGCCTATGGTGCAGCCTTGCCCATGCCGGGATACGCAGCGCAGGGTGCGAACCAAGTGTTCGCAGCGCCTATACCTGCCACAGCAGGAGCAGGATGTGCGGCCCTTGCACCCCACCTTCGCTTCGCAAGGTGGCCACGCAAGTTCCGCCAGCACCTGCCCGAGAAGTACGACGGCAGCATCAACCCAGCGGAGTTCCTCCAGATCTACTCCACCGCCGTACTTGCCGCAGGAGGGGACGAGGCTGTCATGGCCAACTACTTCCCCGTCGCCTTGACCGGCCCAGCCCGGTCTTGGCTCATGAATCTACCTCAGGGGTCCATAACCTCCTGGGGTGAGCTCTGCCGGCAGTTCGTCGCCAACTTCGGCAGCTCCTACACCCGTCCCGGCATGGAGCTTGACCTCCACGCCGTCAAGCAACAACCTGGGGAGTCACTGCGCTCTTTCATCCAGCGGTTCTCTCAGGTGCGCAACACCATCCCACATATCCAAAGCGCCTCTGTGGTGGTGGCGTTCCGACAGGGTGTCCGGGACGAGAAAATGCTCGAGAAGCTCGCGACCAGAGAGGTCCGCGACGTCTCGGAGCTCTTTAGCCTGGCGGATAAGTGCGCCAGGGCAGCCGAAGGGCGGAACTGGCACGCACTGCCGACCTCCGAGTCAGGAGGGCAGCCCGGGTCCGGTGCTGCTGCCTATGGGGGTGGCAAGAAGACCAAGAACCGGGGGAGTGGAAAGATGAAGCCACCGTTCACGGCCCCCGTCGCCGCAGCTGCGACAACCAGCGGAGCTCGGGGGCCACGCCCCGACAAGAGGCAGCGGCAATCACCGGCCCAAGACAGTGGCCAGAACGGGCTATGCCCCGTGCATGGCACCTGCAACCATACAGCTGCCGAGTGCTGGGAGATCCAGAGGCTCGCAGAGCGCTTCCGTAATGGAAGACAGCAGAGGGCTGAAGCACCGCCCTACCATCAGAGGGATGGCAAACAGAAGGCCGATGCCTCAGTCACCGCTGCCCACCAAGTGGGGTACCAGGAGCCTCAGCGTGTCATAAAGACAGTGCATGACGGTGAGGACTCCAGTTCTGACAGTGACGGGCCAAGGTGTTAGCCAGCTGCGGCACGCCTCCGTGCCTCGAACATACCTCTCGGGGGCCGCCTAGGGTCCGTCAACCCCTTGAAGGCCTTGCCAGAAGGGGGAGACGCCTTAGGTCATCCAAGGCGAGCCCGGGTCCACCTACCCCTTGAAGGCCTTAGCCAGAAGGGGAGAACTCCCCGGGGGCCCCGGAGAGAAGCCACGCAGGACCTGATCCAGCGTGAAGACAACAACTTCGACAAGACTCCGCTTGCAGGGAACACCCCACAACGCACGGTCTCGGCTAATGCTCTAAGCACTACCGCCAAAGAACCATACGTGACGGGGGCCCGCAAGAAGGCAGCCTGGTGAAGCAGCACGCTATATTCCAAGAAGGACCCATAAGCTCTCCCCCAGCAGGGAAGGTCCCTTCTGAATCATGAAAGCTGCCGCCCCAGGTACACATGCCTTTCAACCGAGAGTGGGATCCATTCCCAAAAATCCTTATCATGGAGCAACACTGTAAGTCCTACTTACTGAGCATCGGTAGAACAGGGTTATTCACTTCTGTAATAGACCCCATAGAACTTAGGAACAGAGCTTGGGGTAGCTAAGTCTCAAGGGACGGTACAGGACTACGTCCAGTTTAGCCTGGTTCCGACCCTAAGCGCGTAGAGTCTTGCTTCCCTTGTAGACGAGGCGGAACATTGCCCCCACGAACAGCCAGAATTCCACCTATGGGCGCAAATACAGAGACCTGTTCTACTTAGCTCCTTCTCATGCGCTCATTTAAATTACGCATTAATTTTTATGATCGCACTATCTCTGTATGTTCATCATACGTCTAGCTCCCCCTCTCCTGCGCTCACCCATAGTCGGCATTTGCTATCCTCCCGAAGGCGGCTGCGCTTGAGGCACCTGCCGATGGCCGAGTGAGTCTCTCGGGCCTCCCCCAGTCAGGTGTTGCGGTGCCAGTTGGTCACCTCCAGGAAAGGCCAGCGTTGTGCATGGGGAGTCCAGGGTGCGTATCCAGCTTAGCCGGCCCAGAGCCCAAAGCATGCGCATCCTGCTCCCCGGCGGTCCAGGGGAGTACGTCCGCTTTGCCTGGTCATGAACCCAAAGCGTGTGCACTCTGCTTCCCCAGCGCATGGCCCGGTACTAGGGATCGGACGGCCGTACCCGGACCTCGGAGGGAGCCGGAGCTCCAGCGCCTCGTGCACAGAATTGCCCAAGCCCCGTATAGCGGGCCAGGACCATAAGACGGATAAGACTAGGAGACAGGAGGGGAGGACCCCCCGAGGAGAATTACGTTTCCTCTACCTGTGTGCAGGACCTTCAGGTTACGGCAACAGGGGCTGCAAGAAGCAGGGGGAAAGGAGCTACCAGCTACACCGGCCTGGGACTGGAAGGACCGGGACCTGCCCCCCCAGAGGGGCAGGGCCTGGGGGCCCCGCATGTCCAGCAGGCCCGGAACTCCCTCCTTGAGGGCTCCGGGCTCGCCACGTGGCGGGCAGGAACCGGACCTCCCCCCTCAGCGGGAGGGCTCCGAAAGCCCTACGTGTCCAACATGACCGGAGCTCCCATCTCTTAAGGAGGAGCTCCGGACCCACCACGTGGCCGGCAGATTTGGAGCCCCCCCATAGGGCGAGGTTCGGAGACCTCCGGGGGCCCCTAACACAGTTAGGACATGGGGGGGGTGTCAGAGCGAAGCTCCGAGATTGGAAATGACCTCTGAGTACCTTGCGGAGCTAAGGACTCAGCCAGGCAAAGCCAAGAAGGAGGGAAAAGCATCACAGACACAAGTATCCAAGAGAGTCAATTTAAGCAAGGCTCCTTGAGCTGGACTACAGACTCGATAAAAAAGAGAAAAGCAAGTCCTAAGGACCACCCGGCTCTCGCCGGAACCTTGCTGCTACAAGGGCGGCCACATCCTCGACTTCAGCCCTGGCAGCTTCCTCCCGCTCCGCGGCTGGGCCCTCTCTCGCTGGCTCCAGTGAGAAAGAGGGGTCGCGGCTCTTGAAGCATGCCAGCACATGCGAGGCGACCTCTAAAGCTAAGCCACGGCCCTCGGCTTCAAGCTCGCTGGCGACCACCGAGTCGAGTCTGTCCAGCTTGGCGCCGATCGACTCCAATGCAGGGATCACCTCTGCCACCTGCAATGCGGGGGTTGCGGCCCTCACCGGACTGAAACCAAGAGGGATCAGGGCGGACCCCGCCCGATCCACGAAGCTTGAGACCGCAAGGGCCTCGGAGGACCGTAGGGCTGAGAGTTCCTCCACCTCGCGGCGGGCCGCCTGCAGGGCCTCCAGGTTCCTCTCGGAGAATTCCTTCTCCTGGGCCGCCAGGGAACTCTCCCGAAGGCGGAGGGTCTCGGCTAGCCGCTCCAACTCAGCGGCCCTGAAGCCGGCAGTCAACTCGCGGTCCAAGACCGCCCGGCGATCATGGGAGACCTGTTCATCCCTCAAGTCGAGGTCTGCCTTCAGAATCTCCAGTTCCTCCTTCCGAGCTCGGAGGTCATCCTCGCCCGCAGCCAGCTGCGCGGCGACCCTCTCTGCCTCAGCTGCCACGGAACGCTCCCGCTCCTCAACGGCGAGTTCGCGGCGCTCCAACCGCTGCCGTATTTCCACAGCAGCAGAGAGGCTCTCTTCGGCCCGGGCGTGAGCCTCCAGGGCCTCCCTGTTGATCCGCCGCGACTGGGTATCCATGCGGTCAACAGCCCGCTTCATCCGGTCGACGAGCGTTTCCCGGAAGTCGAGCAACTCCCGCCTGGAGTCGAGCTCACTCTTAACCTTCGTGGTCCTCTCCCGCAAAAGGTTCCCCCAGGTGAGGAGGCGGTCCCGTTCAACCGTATACTCCTCCCGCTCGCGCCCTAGCGCAGCCAAGACCTGCCGGACGCTCGACTCGGCGAGCGCGAAGGCGTCCGCCAGAGGCAATGGAGCAACAGAGGCTGGGGCAGTCCCTCCGACCTCCTCCATTACCTCATCCTCGGGAAGAGCCGACGCGCCTGCCGCCGAGACGAGACGCCGATCAGGAGAAACTGGCCAAGCGGCCCTTGCAGCCGGGCCAGCCGGGCTCTCTTCAGCTTCAGGCTCCTTGACCTGGGAAGAGGGACGAGCCGGGGAAGACGGTGCTGGAGAAGAAGCCAGGCCGCCTAGTGCAGGATCAACCTGTGCTGGCTCGGGGGCCGCGGTGGCTGTCTCGGCAGGGAGAGACGCCGCCGCCGCGGAGTCCGGGCACACCGGAACAGGAGAAGTCCGCGCTGGCCTGGGGGCCGCAGCAGTTGCCCCTGTGACGCGACCCGCTCAGCCGAGACAGGCCACTTGCCCGGGAATCGCATTGGGTGGTGCCGTGTTATGCGGCACCTAACAACACACATATGAGGAACAATGTATTACATAAAACAATAGCGGAAACTTACAAGTTTTGCTTTGTAAATACTTTACATCAAGTAACTACAGCGGAAGTCTTTATCAACTCACGTCGAATAACTAAGAGCACCCGAGATGAAGTCCAGCCCGCGGACTCCTCTCGCTAGCAACACGAAGATAACTAGCAGCGGCTGGGTTCTCCATGTGTTACCTGACTCGGGAGTCCCCGAGTCTCACCAGACAACCTTCTTTTCAGCATCGTTGTTAACCTGCAAAACCACTTATATAGCAAGCGTGAGCACATAGGCTCAGCAAGTCTGACCCGTCTCTCCTAAGCAAGAAACTCTACATGCACGACGGTTGCAATTGGGTTGGCTAGATTTGCATAAAGGACTCGCCTAGAGTCGATCCTTAACTTTCAGATTTTAAGCCTCATTGTGCAAACTTTGAGCCAAAAAGCATCGCAACTCCACAATCAAACAAGAAACGCTTTGTTGCGATGCTCCTTGCGCAAAGTGAAAGTAAACTTTACTGAGCCTATCTCTAATTCAATCATGGTTGCAATACAAGTTATAGCACATCCTCATCAAGTTCAAAAGAATAATTCCAGTTGTTACTACGTCAAGACGCAGTGGGCAAGTATGCTCATATGACCGCGAGCGACGGTGATTCGAATCAGTACACGCCCGGACTACACGACACGTACACCCGTACTCCGAGTTGCCGGCAGCAACCTTGACTGACGTTGTACGCGGCCACCTTTCCCAAGATCTTCCACATTGGACGCAGTCCAACTGCCCCGAGTACGCAAGCTCCCTCAAGGTACATACCCGCTGTGGTATGTTCTTGAGCGAGGTACCTCCTGCTACCCTGACGCTGAAAGCCTAAGGCAGTTGGAAAAGTTCCACTATGGACCTCCCGAGGTACATCGGTTTCCTGGGTCCCATATAGCCAGTATGCGCCCGGTACACAACTCAAACTTGTCCAACAGGGCCAAGCACGGACGGGCCTTAACCGACACAGGCAGGGCTATGCACGCACGGCCTGCAACCTGCTGCATCTAAACCTCCCTGCCCGGTCTCCATTTCTTATGTGTGAACTTTCCTCATCTTTTCTTATTCGGACCCATTCCGAGTAAACCAGCCCTAAACTCGCGAATAGATTCCAACTACTCGTCTTCTACCGGACCTTTCCTACTAACATTAGCGTAGCCAAATTCCCTCGAGGAGTTGCTAATCTACCCTTTCTCTCATAGGTGTTTCTGGACATGCAAGTGGGGTTTTCAATATCATCTAGACGTAATGCAAGCAACGATGCAAAGCTATGATTTCTACAAATGAAAATGCTTTATAAAACGGTTCAAATGCAAACCAGGGCTTGCCTGTTTTGCAGGTGACTACTGTTACAATCAGTTAGTGATGATCACTTGGAGCTTGATCACTTGATTTCCTCCCTCCTTGATCTTCACCTCAGGTTCTTCTCACCTTCTTCACGTATATGCTACACGATATGATCATGCATATGTATTTAATTGAAAAGCTTTTGTTGATAAGATCTAATGACCATTCTAAAACTGGAACTTTGTTTAAGAATTTAAAATGACACTGGTGCTAGTGGTTTGGGTTGGGCTTAAACACTAAGATCACTTATTAAGTGCTTTTCCCACTTAAGTGTTGATCACCTTAAGAGATCACACATGACAGTGGTGATCCAGAGATCTAATGGAGCTGAGAATTTTCATGTGAGTTCCTTGTCACAAGAAAGTCCTCTGGACCAAAATTTAGCCCCTTCCATGGAATGGTTTATTCAGAATAATTCTCTAAGTGTTTAGTCAAAGATGAATTAATTCTGAGGTAACATCCATGTTCATGTCAAACTCAGTGAACCACAATTTTAATTATATTTTATAAAGTCCACATGAATTTTCCTAGGATTTTTGGAGCTAGCAATTTCCCAGAACTGAATTTTACAAATTTTGGAAATTCCCTGAAAATGTTTCTGTATTCATTTTAATACAGAAACTTACAATCTGGATTACCCTGATCAATTCAACTCCAAATGAGCTGAAACTTTCTCAGGAGTCTAATAACACCCTAAAGAATATTCTGGCAAAATTTGAGGATTTTTGGATAAACCAAACTCCCTCTAAAATTCTTTTACTGAAAAGCTTTAATGAATTTTCCAGAATTAAATAAAGACTTTCATATAAATTGGGTTGCATATTTGGATAGAGTTTGTCAATCTGAATCTAACCCAATTTGAATCACTAAATTTGGAGGTTCCTAGCAAAAGTTATGCTCTTCTAAAGTTTGGAGAAAAATCTGGGATTTGAATAAATCCGGGGAAAGTTTAAACCTGACTGTGGGCCACAGGGCACGTGTCACCTACAGAATCAAAGGCACACGGGGCCACACATATTCCTCCGTGCAGTCACACAGGATCCCACAGCCACAGAGGATCAGGGTTTAAAACTCTCTCTCACTGACGACTGGGCCCGCCGACCCCTTCTTCTACCTCGGGTCAGTTCCCGCGCTCCGGGTGCCCGCGCCGCCGCCCTCGCCGGAGATCGCCGGAACTCGATCTTCCGGCCTCTGCTCGAGCCCTTGCTCGCCGCCAGGTCCTAACCTGCCCTGCTGAGCACGATGGTAAGGTTTCCCCGAGCCGGCAAAACCTCTATGGTGGCTAGCGACGCTGCAGCAGCCCGGCACTTCATCGGCGACGTCGGCCGGCCATCCTAGTGCACCAACAGTTCGACAAAATGGTGCTAAAGCACCAGTGAAAGATGGGGAAGTTCGGCCTAGCCTCAAAAACGTTCGAGAATGATGGCAAACATGCCTTCACCGTGCGACTGCGGTCCCCCGGTTCGGTCGCCGGTAGAAATCCATGAAATACTCGGTCTATGTGCAGTTTTAGGCTAGAACCGTGAAGGGCAAAGGATCGCCTACTACTTTGGATCCTTCATGCAAGCTGTGATGAACAAATATTGAGAATTGAAGAGGAATTCGGGATTACCATGCCGGAAGGTCAGAGGGAGTACGCCGGAGCAATTTTTCCAAATTCCCTCCCGGTGATGCATGGCACGTTCTGATCTTTGGAGGGGAGCAGCATGGTGCCTTGGCGCGTCCAGAGGCGCTGGTACTTAGCCGTGACAAGCGCCCGGTTGGGCTGCCCACGGAAGCCTCCTTATCAGGTCCTATTCGGCCTTCGCGCGGCCGCGTTGCTCCCGGGGTTGGACAGCCGATCACCGGTCAGGGACGCGGTGAGGAGGGAGAGGGAGCTGCGCCGGTGCTATCCGATTACTGACTAGCTGCTGTTTGCGCCCGTTTGGGCCGGCTGTCGAGCAAACGACGGCGGCGGCGCTGGTGTTGCTCAGGGCGCGAGGGAAGAAGAAAAGCCTCTGTGCTCGGTCCGTGAGCAGAGGAAGAGCACGTTGTTGATGGATGAGGACGCTTGGGGGGGCTGTATCAGCGCTGGAGTCGGTTGCGGGGGCGGCCGACCAGCTGCGGGCGTGCTGTCCCGAGCAGCAGCTGCTGTCGCTCCCCTGAAGGCAGCAAAACAGAGACCCATCTCTGAGATCTTTTGCAAGTTTTCAGTTCACACAATGACATGTGGGACCCACTGATCAGTCCTCCTTATCCCCTCTCCAAATATCTCCCAAGTTTGAATGTTGAGTGAATTCAATTGTGAGAATTCAAATCTGGTATGCATTTGGATAATTGGGCAAGTTTCATCCAAATTCAAACATGCATTTGAATTCTTTGTCTTTTAAAGTCCATTTTGCAAAATGGGTTGCAAACTATTTCCATAAATCATGAAACTTTGCACACCCTCTAATTTGGACTCAAGGAATTCAAATATGAAATCTGATTTTTATTTTGGCTGCTGCAAATGAGATTTTTAGCACAACAGTTTTGAATTCCATTGTGTTTTTCTCATTTAAATTTTTGTTTGAACAAATTGTTCCAAATCTGATTTTTGTTTTCTCACACATATGGGAACTTCCCATCCTTGTTTTAGACCCCTCTAGGGTTCCAAGTTCTCCAATGAACATCTGACTTGTGTGAAGAAAGCCCTCATGTGTGTTATCACATGTGGGAAAAAGTTTTAACAAGTCCCAAATTTCATACACATGAAACAAAACTTTGCAAACAAGTGTTTCTTTGTATTCATAATTTTGGGACCTTTACATTCCTCCCCCCTTAAAAGGAATCTCGTCCCGAGATTCAAAATAGGAACGAGGTGGGAGGTAATTACAAGGTTTATGACAAAAACTCCGGGTAATTCTTGTGGATGTAATCTTCGGATTCCCACGTCGCCTCTTCCGGGTTATGATTACTCCACAGGACTTTGTAAAATTTCAAAGTCCGGTTCCTGGTGGTCCGGGTCTTTTCGTCGATAATCTGTAAGGTTGCTCGACATAGGTGAGATCCGGTTTTAACTCGTCGATGTCTTCGGTGCGGATGGCAGCTGTAAACTTGAGACACTTCCGCAGCTGGGACACGTGAAATATGTCATGAATACTGGCAAGGCTTGCCGGTAGTTCCAGCCGGTAGGCTACAGTTCCGCACTTCTCCGTGATAGTAAATGGACCGATGAATCGGGGAGCAAGTTTCCCCTTGACACCGAACCGATGAATCCCCTTCATCGGAGACACACGAAGATACACGTGCTCTCCGACTTCGAAATGCAGCGGTCGACGTCTCTGGTCCGCGTAGCTCTTTTGACGAGATTGGGCAGCTTTGAGGTTCTCTTGTATTATCCGAACTCTCTCTTCGGCTTCATTGACAAGATCAACCCCGAATGTTACTCGTTCACCGGATTTGCACCAATTCAATGGTGTACGGCACTTCCGGCCGTATAGAGCTTCATATGGTGCCATTTTGATGCTCGTCTGATATCCGTTGTTGTACGAGAACTCCGCCAGCGGTAAGTGATCATCCCAGCTCTTACCGTGGTGGATGGCACACGCTCTTAGCATATCTTCCAGTATTTGATTCACCCTCTCAGTTTGCCCATCGGTTTGACGGTGATACGCAGAGCTTCTAATTAACTTCGTCCCCAAGGAGGCGTGTAGCTGTTTCCAGAAACGGGCTACGAACAGCGATCCTCTATCTGACACAATGGTGCGGGGAACTCCATGTAAGCACAAGATACGTGCTATGTACAGCTCCGCATATTGCTTTGCGTTGTACCTAGTATGCACAGGGATGAAATGTGCTGATTTGGTTAACCGGTCCACGATTACCCAAATTGCATCATGGTTGTGGGAGGTCATTGGCAACCCGACGATGAAGTCCATACTCAAGTCTTCCCACTTCCATGACGGCACTTGCAATGGCTGCAACAGGCCTGACTTCTTCATGTGGTCGGCCTTGACTCTTCGACACGTATCACACTCTGAAACGTACTTTGCAACTTCACGTTTCATACGTGTCCACCAAAACTTCTTCCGGAGATCTTGGTACATTTTATTACTGCCCGGATGAATGGAAAACTTGGACAAATGAGCCTAATCCAAAATTTTCTTCCGTAGTCCCATATCCCGGGATACTACAATCCGGTCGTTGAACCACAAGGTACCTTCATCGTCCTTCCGGAAGCACTTCATTTCTCCGTTGTCTATCCTCCGCCGTATGTGAGACATACCCTTGTCTTTTCGTTGAGCTTCCATGATCTCCTCTCGGATAGTAGGAATGAGAGCAAGATTATAGAGAGCTCCATACGGGATGACACGGAGGCTTGGTTCTTCATCATCCATTTCAGCAATAGTTAGGTGATGGATATGCGCCTTACGACTGAGCGCATCGGCGACCACATTCGCCTTTCCTGGATGATAATGAATCTCTAGTTCATAATCCTTAATGAGCTCTAGCCATCTTCGTTGCCTCATGTTCAATTCTTTCTGAGTGAAGATGTACTTCAAGCTCTTGTGGTCGGTGTAGAGGTGTACAAGATTTCCGAGCAAGTAATGCCTCCACATCTTCAAAGCAAGGACCACGGCAGCTAACTCAAGATCATGAGTTGGATAATGCTGCTCGTGAGTTCTGAGTTGACGAGATCCATAAGCGACCACTCGTCTTTCTTGCATCAGCACGCAGCCAAGACCGATGCCAGATGCATCGCAATAAACGTCGAATGGCTTCGTTGTATCCGGCTGAGCAAGAACTGGGGCTGTTGTGAGATGCTTCACTAAGGTCTTGAAAGCTTGTTCACACGCAGCACCCCACACAAATCTGGTATTCTTCTTTAATAATCCCGTCATCGGTTTAGCAATCTTGGAAAAACTCGGAATAAACCTCCGGTAGTAACCCGCTAAACCGAGGAAGCTTCGGATTTCATGTACTGACTTTGGTGACTCCCACTTCTGCACTTGGATAATCTTACTCGGATCTACAGCGATGCCCTCCGCTGAAATGACGTGTCCGAGAAAAGGTACTTGATTAATCCAGAATTCACACTTGCTGAATTTTGCATAGAGCTGATGATCTCGCAATCTTTGTAGCACAATATGCAGATGTTCAGCATGTTCTTCCTCTGACCTGGAGTACACCAAGATATCGTCGATGAAGACAACGACGAATTTATCCAACTCCGGCATGAACACTGAATTCATCAGGTACATAAAGTGTGCCGGGGCGTTGGTCAAACCAAAAGACATAACGAGATACTCATACAGCCCGTATCTCATTGAGAATGCCGTCTTCGGAATATCTTCTGCCCGGATTTTAATCTGGTGATATCCGGACCGAAGATCCATCTTTGAAAATACCTTCGCACCCACTAATTGATCGAAGAGCATATCAATGCGAGGTAGTGGATACTTGTTCTTGATGGTAACGGCGTTCAAAGGACGATAATCAACACAAAGCCGTAGTGTTTCGTCCTTCTTCTTGACAAACAACGCTGAACAACCCCAAGGTGATGAACTTGGTCGTATAAAGCCCTTGCTCATTAGGTCATTCAGCTGTGTCTTCAATTCTGCCAGTTCATTGGGTGCCATCTTGTACGGCCTTCGTGATATCGGTGTCGTTCCCGGTATAAGTTCAATCTTGAACTCAACGTCTCGTTTGGGTGGCATGCCCGGTAAATCCTCGGGAAATACATCAGGATACTCACGTACCACTGGAATGTCCTCTATCATGACAGCTTCTGTGTGGTTCACTGCTGCAATCTGCTGCCGTCTGGCGCCCAGAATTAATATATGAAGACCGTGCGGTGGGGAGTTGAGCTCAACGGTTCTGGAGCTGATGTTAAGAACCGCTCTGTGGTAATTCAACCACGACATCCCCAAAATGATGTCGATCTTCATACCTTCAAGAATAATGAGGGTCGTAGGGTATATTCTGCCCCCCAAACAAAGAGGTGCTCGGGAGACAACCTCACTTGCGGTACTACTGCCCCCGGGCGAAGATATGAGGTATTGCCTCTTTGTATAAACTGTTTGGAGCTGATGTTGAGCCACGAAAGATTTGCTAATGAAGTTGTGTGTGGCACCGGAATCAAAGAGAACTAAAACCGGTAGCTGATTCAGAGAAAACATCCCTGCTAAAGCGGCTTCTCCTTCCGGAACATCATCAATCACAGTATAGTGAATGTTGCCCCTTATCTGCCCTCCTATCTGCAGATTGAGGTACGGGTCATATTGTTGTAAATATGATGACCCGTAGCCTCGAATTTCCTCCGGACATTGCCTAGCATAATGGCCCTTACGCCCACAAGTAAGACACGGATGCCTCCCCGGTTCTTCGTTGACTTGTGGTGGACTGCTAGGTACATATGGCTGCAGCGATGGAGCACAAACCACCGTCTGATGCTGCGGCAGTGGAGGTGGTGCAAGTTGTAGAACTTGACCAGCAATCAATCTCGGAGGAGTTGATCGTACAGGTGGCCTCCATCTTTCACCGGGTGGCGTTTGATACACCAAACGGTACTTTTGAGGCACATAACTTGTGCTAGCCTGCTCGATCTCACTCATCTTTCTCTTCTCTGCTTGCCACTCAAGTGTCGGCTTCTCTTGAATGAAAGCCGCATTGACCATGTCGGTGTAACTGCCGTTATTGTGTATGGCCAGCTTTTCCTGTAATATGGCACTCAGGCCATGGAAGAATAGGTCACACCGTGCCTCTTCTTTCGCCACATATTCGGGAGCATATTGGGCCAAAAGACTAAATCTCCTGACATACTCGAGGACACTCATGTCCCCTTGCTTCAAGCCCAAAAATTCCTCCCACTTTGCCTTGACAATACCTAATGGTATGTAACGAATACGAAAGGCTTCACAAAACTCTCTCCATGTCACTCGATGGCCCACCGGAATGGTGGCAATATGATCCACCCACCAGTTTCCGGCGGCTCCATGGAGTTGTTGAGCGGCAAACTTAGTTTTCTGGTATTCATCACACTTGAATACTCCAAATTTGGACTCCATGACACGAAGCCATTGATCTGCTTCCACAGGTTCGGTGGCTTCAGTAAAAATTGGCGGTTGAGTCGCCAAGAAGTCCAGATAAGCGTCCCGAGACGGAACGACTTGTTGCGTGTTCTGGAGTACGCCTTGCTGTACCAAAGCTTGGAGTAAGCGTGTGTGTTCTTGCGTTGCTTCTTGGAGTAGCCTAGCATTCTCTTGATTAGACTCGACAACTCGAGTCATCAGATCCATCCATCCCGTGGATGGTGGTTCCGATGGTGGAATGGAAGCATCACCGCCTCGACAAGAACTTCCGGCCCTACTCCTTGAGCGAGTACGAACCATACTGCAAAATGTAGTTGAGATGAGTTAAACAAGAACTCAGCAGTATGTGAAACTAATGAAAACATGAATATGTCAAAACTTTATAAAAGCAGTAACAAAATTCATGTTTACACAACTCCTAGTAGGCCTAGCTATTCAGCCTATCTGTACAGGACAGACCTTTATGCACTATCTCCAGATTTTGATCTAATTAAGAGCATTTTCATAACTCAAGTTGAATACCAAAGTTAAAGTTAACTTCAGTATCTTTCCAACGAGTACTCATATGCCCCCAGATCATCTCCGGATTAAAAGTTATGATTTTTCAAGTTTGACAGAATTCCTGGATAAAATTTGTCAGCACCTCCTTTGTACGTGGCTGATTTTATCACAGTTGTATATGTAAATACAATAAGAACCTGAACAAACTTTGAACTACAACAATGTTGCACATTTCATAACCTATCCAATGGTGTATCATAGGCTTCTTAAGGGTTTCCCTATAGAAAGTTATGGCTTAAAACAGAAAAGTCTAGAGAGGTTTTGTTGCTGTCCTAGTTCTGGACAGTTTACCTTCCTCTGAACTCTCTACCCATTTAGCATGTGATTTAGCTCTGGAGGTCTACAAATAAGTTGTAGATCACTTGAAAATATATCCAGAACTGTATCATACACCTTAATTGGGTTAAGCTACCCAGAGTTATGCTCTGTTAAAGTCCAGCAAGAATTCCTGCCGAAAACAGAGCACTCTGTTTTTGAAATCTTTGAAGTCTAATCTTCCTCTCATTTGAATCTTAGCTCAAAATAAGAGTTCAGTATCTAATATTTGTTTCAAACTCCCATTTTTATTTTAAAGTTAGTTCATGTGTCATCTCTTCAAAGGAAAGGGGTTATTATGTTTAGTACAGCGTCGCTGCACCGTAGGAAGCATGTCGGTACTACGTAGCCTCACCAAAAGAAAATCCTAACCGGATTATACCGGTACAACGTATCTTAGGTGGCACTAAAATGGTCACTCGCAAACGTATACTATTCGTACTACGGTTTCGTGGTTAATCCTGCATAAGTCACACTCAATCATCAGGTCCGGCTGCACACCGAACCCGGTATCCATACATTTCTTACACCCGTCCGTCATCACTCGCACAGGTGTTCTCAAGCCAAACACGCCTTGAGCTACGTGTTCACGTTACTAACCACGTGACGGGGTTTCCCAAATTGCACCACGCACGCCTGGGACAGACGTTTCTCGAGTACCCCAAACGACATGAAGAGTCGTAGAGGATGCTAAAGCGGATCGGGTTACCTGCCACCCGTGGGGCTCCACCCTTCAGCTTGTGCGCACTGGTGGACAGCGCTTACGTGCACCCCCCAAGACATAAATCGTCCCGAGATGCCCGATTTTCCGACATAACAAATAAGTTAGGTTGCCACCTTTATATTAAGCTAATAGTAATCCTTATGTGGGCCTAGTACCGTATCCTCACCGTAACCTAAATTTTTGTCGTAATACCTTCCTTATTCCGTGTGCTATTACCAATGCGGCTCTGATACCACGCTGACGCGACCCGCTCAGCCGAGACAGGCCACTTGCCCGGGAATCGCATTGGGTGGTGCCGTGTTATGCGGCACCTAACAACACACATATGAGGAACAATGTATTACATAAAACAATAGCGGAAACTTACAAGTTTTTCTTTGTAAATACTTTACATCAAGTAACTACAGCGGAAGTCTTTATCAACTCACGTCGAATAACTAAGAGCACCCGAGATGAAGTCCAGCCCGCGGACTCCTCTCGCTAGCAACACGAAGATAAGTAGCAGCGGCTGGGTTCTCCATGTGTTACCTGACTCGGGAGTCCCCGAGTCTCACCAGACAACCTTCTTTTCAGCATCGTTGTTAACCTGCAAAACCACTTATATAGCAAGCGTGAGCACATAGGCTCAGCAAGTCTGACCCGTCTCTCCTAAGCAAGAAACTCTACATGCACGACGGTTGCAATTGGGTTGGCTAGATTTGCATAAAGGACTCGCCTAGAGTCGATCCTTAACTTTCAGATTTTAAGCCTCATTGTGCAAACCTTGAGCCAAAAAGCATCGCAACTCCACAATCAAACAAGAAACGCTTTGTTGCGATGCTCCTTGCGCAAAGTGAAAGTAAACTTTAATGAGCCTATCTCTAATTCAATCATGGTTGCAATACAAGTTATAGCACATCCTCATCAAGTTCAAAAGAATAATTCCAGTTGTTACTACGTCAAGACGCAGTGGGCAAGTATGCTCATATGACCGCGAGCGACGGTGATTCGAATCAGTACACGCCCGGACTACACGACACGTACACCCGTACTCCGAGTTGCCGGCAGCAACCTCGACTGACGTTGTACGCGGCCACCTTTCCCAAGATCTTCCACATTGGACGCAGTCCAACTGCCCCGAGTACGCAAGCTCCCTCAAGGTACATACCCGCTGTGGTATGTTCTTGAGCGAGGTACCTCCTGCTACCCTGACGCCGAAAGCCTAAGGCAGTTGGAAAAGTTCCACTATGGATCTCCCGAGGTACATCGGTTTCCTGGGTCCCATATAGCCAGTATGCGCCCGGTACACAACTCAAACTTGTCCAACAGGGCCAAGCACGGACGGGCCTTAACCGACACAGGCAGGGCTATGCACGCACGGCCTGCAACCTGCTGCATCTAAACCTCCCTGCCCGGTCTCCATTTCTTATGTGTGAACTTTCCTCATCTTTTCTTATTCGGACCCGTTCCGAGTAAACCAGCCCTAAACTCGCGAATAGATTCCAACTACTCGTCTTCTACCGGACCTTTCCTACTAACATTAGCGTAGCCAAATTCCCTCGAGGAGTTGCTAATCTACCCTTTCTCTCATAGGTGTTTCTGGACATGCAAGTGGGGTTTTCAATATCATCTAGACGTAATGCAAGCAACGATGCAAAGCTATGATTTCTACAAATGAAAATGCTTTATAAAACGGTTCAAATGCAAACCGGGGCTTGCCTGTTTTGCAGGTGACTACTGTTACAATCAGTTAGTGATGATCACTTGGAGCTTGATCACTTGATTTCCTCCCTCCTTGATCTTCACCTCAGGTTCTTCTCACCTTCTTCACATATATGCTACACGATATGATCATGCATATGTATTTAATTGAAAAGATTTTGTTGATAAGATCTAATGACCATTCTAAAACTGGAACTTTGTTTAAGAATTTAAAATGACACTGGTGCTAGTGGTTTGGGTTGGGCTTAAACACTAAGATCACTTATTAAGTGCTTTTCCCACTTAAGTGTTGATCACCTTAAGAGATCACACATGACAGTGGTGATCCAGAGCTCTAATGGAGCTGAGAATTTTCATGTGAGTTCCTTGTCACAAGAAAGTCCTCTGGACCAAAATTTAGCCCCTTCCATGGAATGGTTTATTCAGAATAATTCTCTAAGTGTTTAGTCAAAGATGAATTAATTCTGAGGTAACATCCATGTTCATGTCAAACTCAGTGAACCACAATTTCAATTATAGTTTATAGAGTCCACATGAATTTTCCTAGGATTTTTGGAGCTAGGAATTTCCCAGAACTGAATTTTACAAGTTTTGGAAATTCCCTGAAAATGTTTCTGTATTCATTTGAATACAGAAACTTACAATCTGGATTACCCTGATCAATTCAACTCCAAATGGGCTGAAACTTTCACAGGAGTCTAATAACACCCTAAAGAATATTCTGGCAAAATTTGAGGATTTTTGGATAAACCAAACTCCCTCTAAAATTCTTTAAGTGAAAAGCTTTAATGAATTTTCCAGAATTAAATAAAGACTTTCATATAAATTGGGTTGCATATTTGGATAGAGTTTGTCAATCTGAATCTAACCCAATTTGAATCACTAAATTTGGAGGTTCCTAGCAAAAGTTATGCTCTTCTAAAGTTTGGAGAAAAATCTGGGATTTGAATAAATCCGGGGAAAAGTTTAAACCTGACTGTGGGCCACAGGGCACGTGTCACCTACAGAATCAAAGGCACACGGGGCCACACATATTCCTCCGTGCAGTCACACGGGATCCCACAGCCACAGAGGATCAGGGTTTTAAACTCTCTCTCACTGACGACTGGGCCCGCCGACCCCTTCTTCTACCTCAGGTCAGTTCCCGCGCTCCGGGTGCCCGCGCCGCCGCCCTCGCCGGAGATCGCCGGAACTCGATCTTCCGGCCTCTGCTCGAGCCCTTGCTCGCCGCCAGAGCCTAACCTGCCCTGCTGAGCACGATGGTAAGGTTTCCCCGAGCCGGCAAAACCTCTATGGTGGCTAGCGACGCTGCGGCAGCCCGGCACTTCATCGGCGACGTCGGCCGGCCATTCTAGTGCACCAAAAGTTCGACAAAATGGTGCTAAAGCACCAGTGAAAGATGGGGAAGTTCGGCCTAGCCTCAAAAACGTTCGAGAATGATGGCAAACATGCCTTCACCGTGCGACTGCGGTCCCCCGGTTCGGTCGCCGGTAGAAATCCATGAAATACTCGGTCTATTTGCAGTTTTAGGCTAGAACCGTGAAGGGCAAAGGATCGCCTACTACTTTGGATCCTTCATGCAAGCTGTGATGAACAAATATTGAGAATTGAAGAGGAATTCGGGATTACCATGCCGGAAGGTCAGAGGGAGTACGCTGGAGCAATTTTTCCAAATTCCCTCCCGGTGATGCATGGCACGTTCTGATCTTTGGAGGGGAGCAGCATGGTGCCTTGGCGCGTCCAGAGGTGCTGGTACTTAGCCGTGACAAGCGCCCGGTTGGGCTGCCCACGGAAGCCTCCTTATCAGGTCCTATTCGGCCTTCGCGCGGCCGCGTTGCTCCCGGGGTTGGAGAGCCGATCACCGGTCAGGGACGCGGTGGGGAGGGAGAGGGAGCTGCGCCGGTGCTATCCGATTACTGACTAGCTGCTGTTTGCGCCCGTTTGGGCCGGCTGTCGAGCAAACGACGGCGGCGGCGCTGGTGTTGCTCAGGGCGCGAGGGAAGAAGAAAAGCCACTGTGCTCGGTCCGTGAGCAGAGGGAGAGCACGTTGTGGATGGATGAGGACGCTTGGGGGGGGGGCTGTATCAGCGCTGGAGTCGGTTGCGGGGGCGGCCGACCAGCTGCGGGCGTGCTGTCCCGAGCAGCAGCTGCTGTCGCTCCCCTGAAGGCAGCAAAACAGAGACCCATCTCTGAGATCTTTTGCAAGTTTTCAGTTCACACAATGACATGTGGGACCCACTGATCAGTCCTCCTTATACCCTCTCCAAATATCTCCCAAGTTTGAATGTTGAGTGAATTCAATTGTGAGAATTCAAATCTGGTATGCATTTGGATAATTGGGCAAGTTTCATCCAAATTCAAACATGCATTTGAATTCTTTGTCTTTTAAAGTCCATTTTGCAAAATGGGTTGCAAACTATTTCCATAAATCATGAAACTTTGCACACCCTCTAATTTGGACTCAAGGAATTCAAATATGAAATCTGATTTTTATTTTGGCTGCTGCAAATGAGATTTTTAGCACAACAGTTTTGAATTCCATTGTGTTTTTCTCATTTAAATTTTTGTTTGAACAAATTGTTCCAAATCTGATTTTTGTTTTCTCACACATATGGGAACTTCCCATCCTTGTTTTAGACCCCTCTAGGGTTCCAAGTTCTCCAATGAACATCTGACTTGTGTGAAGAAAGCCCTCATGTGTGTTATCACATGTGGGAAAAAGTTTTAACAAGTCCCAAATTTCATACACATGAAACAAAACTTTGCAAACAAGTGTTTCTTTGTATTCATAATTTTGGGACCTTTACACCCTGGCTCTGAGCGCATCGGCACAGATTCCTCGCAAGACGAGGAAGGCCGGGAAGCACGGACACGGGACACTCCAGCGGGCTCTAAACCCCGACTTCCGAGCCGGGGTAGGGTTTCCAGAGCCCGCTACCGTCTCCGACGACGGTTCCACAGTCGCTTGGACTGGCGGAACAGGGGACGCCTCAGAGGCTTCCCCCAGCACGTCAGCCCGGGGCATCTTCGAGTCGCCACCAGAGGGAATGTCGGGCACCCCAAAATCCCAACTTGGCACCGGTGCCGTTGCTGGAGGAGATCGAGCGCGTTTCTTCTCTGGCAGCGGGTTGGAAGCCATGGCAAGGGAGAGCTCAAAGGCAAAAGAGCAAAAGCGCAAGAGTCCAAGAAGAAACGCAGAGAAGTGCAAAGGGAAGATACAATGTGGGTGAGACCCCCTCTAAAAAGCTTCCCGGTGCAGTTCCAAGCGATTCGGAACTCTTCGAATAACCCCGCACCCGCAACCGCTTCGGTTCCTAGAACGAGAGCCGATGGCGGGTAGGCCCAAGCCGCTTAACTGGAGCGGTGGGGGCAAGGAGACAGTCTCCTAAGAAGATGAGCCGGCAAGGCCCTTCAGCGGTTCCCGAAGAAAGCGCCGCAACGTGCAGAAGTGGCAGCTTTGGGAACCGCCGCAGTAAAAGCAGTCATCAAGTGGGCGCACGCCCTCACGACCCTGCGGCCGTTCGTGCTCCGGCAGTGGTCGAGTCGGGACTTAGAGAAAGTGCGCGGATCGGAAGAGACGGAGGTCCCACCTCGGGCTCGCCATCTCCCCCGAGATGGGCCCGGGGGCCACTGTCGGTACCTGAGATATGGGGTACCCCGCGCACAGGGTGAAATGCCTAAGGTGCTCGCCCTTCTCTGCAGGGAGAGCTCCGAAGGCGCCACGCGTCTGGCGGGGCCGGACCTCCCTCTCCTCAGAGGAGAGCTCCGAGCCCGCCACGTGGCATACAGAAGCCGGACCTCCCCCTCCGCGGGAGAGAGGTCCGAAGGCGCCACGCAGCCAGCGGGGCCGGACCTCCCTCTCCTCAGAGGTGAGCTCCGGGCCCGCCACGTGGCATGCCGAAGCCAGACCTCCCCCTCCGCGGGAGAGAGGTCCGAAGGCGCCACGCGTCCAGCAAGGCCGGACCTCCCTCTTCTCAGAGAAGAGCTCCGGACCCGCCACGTGGCTAGAAGAACGGTGCTGCCTGCCCCCGAGCGGTAGGCAGCGGGCGTAAAGGCGCCCCTCACCTTGCCCATACAAGGTATTCAAGGCCCGCGTCTTCCCAAGACGCGGAAACGCGGAGCACGCGCCTGTCAGGTGCCGTTGCGTCCAGTCGCATCACAGACTGGCGCGCGGTGTCAGAACCTGACAGGTAATAAACGCCGCGACAAGACATCCCATGCCGCCTGCGCCGCCATCAACCACTACGACTGGCGCACGGCATGGGCAGGGCGGCAAAAGGAAGACTCAGAAGCCTTCGACCGGAGGCAACCACCGGCGTAACTACAGATACGGTAGATAATAGACAATCTTCCTGGGACCACCCGTCGGGTCCCGGCTTCCCTTGTAAGCCGCCCGAGCCTTGGACTATAAAAGGCTCGGGTAGGCGTCGATAGCAAGGGTTCGCATTCTGCAACTCATACGCTAGCCATACACTCTCAAGCTGTAGCTCACCCCCAAGCTCAGGCCCCCGGCCCTGAGCAGCAAGCAATACAGTGAGCTCCATAGCTCGCCGTGGACGTAGGGTTTTACACTCCGGCGGCCTGAACCACGTAAAACTCCCTGTGTCAAGCTCTCACTAACTCGTCCATCCGCGCAAGCTCTCCGCTAGGAACTAGCCACTCCGAAAAAAGAACCTCCGCGGGCTGCCCAGTGCAGGCCCGGGGGAAGTGTCGATCGCACACTTCGACACGCTCCAACTCAGAAGCCTTGAAGTCGGCGGCCAACACCCGATCCAAGACCGCCCGGCATTCGCGGGAGACCTGTTCCTCCCTCAAGTCGAGGTCTGCCTTCAGAATCTCTAGCTCCTCGATCCGAGCTCAAAGGTCATCCTCGCCCGCTGCCAGCTGCGCGGCGACCCTCTCCGCCTCGGCTGCCGTGGAACGCTCCCGTTCCTCAACGACGAGTTTACGGCGCTCCAACCGCTGCCGTATCTCCTCAGCGGCAGAGAGGCTCTCCTCAGCCCGGGCGTGTGCCTCCAGGGCCTCCCTGTTGATCCGCCGCGATTCGGCGTCCATGCAGTTGACAGCCCGCTTCAGCCGGTCGAGGAGCACTTCCCTGAAGTCGAGCAACTCCTGCCTGGAGTCGAGCTCGCTCTTGACCTTCGCGGTGCGCTCCTGCAAAAGGTTCCCCCAGGTGAGGAGGCGATCCCGTTAAACTGTATACTCCTCCCGCTCGCGAACTAGTGCAGCCAAGACCTGCCGGACGCTCGCCCCAGCAAGCGCGAAGGAACCCGCCAGGGGCAATGGAGCAACAGAGGCCGGGGCAGTTCCCCCGACCTCCTCCATCACCTCGTCCTCAATAGGAGTCGATGCACCAGCGACCGAGACGAGACGCCGGTCAGGAGAAGCTGGCGCCGGCGCTCTGGCAGCCGGACCTGCCGGACTCTCTTTAGCTTCTGGCTCCTTGGCCTGTGAAGAGGGACGAGCCGGGGAAGGTGGCGCTGGAATAAAGGCCGGGCCGCCTGGTGCAGGGTCGACCTGCGCTGGCCTGAGGGCCGCGACGGCCATCTCGGCAGGAAGAGATGACACCGCCGCGGAGTCCGGGCACACCGGAACAGGAGAAGCTCGCGCTGGCTTGGGGGCCGCGGCAGCTGTCCCGGTTTCCGAGCGCAACGGCACAGACTCCCCGCCAGTCGGGGATGGCTGGGAAGTGCGGACACTCCAAGACTCGGGCGGCTTACAAGGGGAGCCGAGACCCGACAGGTGGTTCCGGGAAGATTGTCTATTATCTACCGTATCTGCAGTTATGCCGGTAGTTGCCTCTGGTCGAACGCTTCTGAGTTTTCATCTTGCCGCCCTGCCCATGCCGCATGCTAGTCGTAGTGGTTGATGACGGCGCAGGCGGCATGGGATGTCTTGTCGCGGCATTTAGTGGCTGGCAGGTTCTGACACCGCGCGCCAGTCTGTGATGCGACTGGGCGCAACGGCACCTGACAGACGCGTGCTCCGCGTTTCCGCGTCTTGGGAAGACGCGGGCCTTGAATACCTTGTACGGGCAAGGTGTGGGGCGCCTTTATGCCCGCTGCCTACCGCTCGGGGGCAGGCAGCACCGTTCTTCTGGCCACGTGGCGGGTCCGGAGCCCTTCTCTGAGGAGAGAAGGGTCCGGCCTGCGGGGCACGTGGTGCCTCCGGACCTCTCCCCACGGAGGGGGAGGTCCAGCTTCTGTATGCCACATGGCGGGCCTGGAGCTCTCCTCTGAGGAGAAGGAGGTCCGGCCCCGCTGGACACGTGGCGTCTTCGGACCTCTCTCCCGGGGAGGGGGAGGTCCGGCTTCTGTATGCCACGTGGCGGGCCCGGAGCTCTCCTCTGAGGAGAGGGAGGTCCGGCCCTGCCAGACGCGTGGCGCCTTCGGAGCTTTCCCTGCGGAGAAGGGCGAGTACCTTAGGCATTTTACCCTGTGCGCGGGGGTACCCCATATCTCAGGTACCGACAGTGGCCCCTGGGCCCATCTCAGGGGAGATAGCGAGCCCGAGGTGGGACCTCCGTCTCTTCCGATCCACGCACTTTCTCTAAGTCCCGAATTGACCGCTGCCGGAGCACGAACAGCCACGGGATCGTGGGAGCATGCGCTCACTTGATGGTTGCTTTTACTGCGGCGGTTCCCAAGACTGCCACTTCTGCACGTTGCGGCGCTTTCTTCGGGAACCGCCGAAGTGCCTTACCGGCTCATCTTCTTAGGATACTGACTCCTTGACCCCACCGCTTCAGTTAGGCGGCTTGGGCCCACCCGTCATCTGCATTCGGTCTAGGAACCGAAGCGGTTGCCAGGGCGGGATATTCGAAGAGTTCCGAATCGCTTGGAATTGCACCGGGAAGCTTTTTAGAGGGGGTCTTACCCACATTGCAGCTTCCCTTCGCACTTCTCAGCGTTTCTTCTCGGACTCTTGTGCTTTTGCTCTCTTGCCTTTGAGTTCTCCCTAGCCATGGCTTCCAACCCGCCGCCAGAGAAGAAACGCGCTCGATCTCCTCCAGCAACGGCGTCGGTGCCAAGTCGGGATTCTGGGGTGCCTGACACTCCCTCCGGTGGCGACTCGAAGAGGCCCCGGGTTGATGCGCTGGGGGAAGCTTCTGGGGCGTCCCCTGTTCCGCCAGTCCAAGCGACTGCGGAGCGGCCGTCAGTAACGATAGCGGGCTCTGGGAGTCCTACCCCGGCTCGGAAGTCGGGGTTCAGAGCCCGCTGGAGTGTCCGCGCTTCCCGGCCTTCCCCGACTTGCGGGGAGTCTGTGCCGCTGCGCTCGGAGCCAGGGGCAACTGCCGCGGCCCCCAGGCCAGCGCGAACTTCTCCTGTTCCGGTGTGCTCGGACTCCGCGGCGGCGTCGTCTCTTCCTGCCGAGACGGCCACCGCGGCCCCCAAGCCAGCGCAGGTCGACCCTGCACTAGGCGGCCCGGCCTTTTCTCCAGCACCGCCTTCCCCGGTTCGCCCCTCTCCTCAGATCAAGGAGCCTGAAGCTGAAGAGAGCCCGGCAGGCCTGGCTGCTAGAGCCTCGGAGCCAGCTTCTCCTGATCGGCGTCTCGTCTCGGTTGCTGGTGCGTCGGCTCTTCCTGAGGACGAGGTAATGGAGGAGGTCGGGGGACTGCCCCGGCCTCTGTTGCTCCATTGCCTCTGGCGGATGCCTTCACGCTTGCCGAGACGAGTGTTCGGCAGGTCTTGGCTGCATCGGGGCGCGAGCGGGAGGAGTATACGGTTGAACAGGATCGCCTCCTCATCTGGGGGAACCTTTTGCGGGAGAGGACCGCGAAGGTTAAGAGTGAGCTCGACTCCAGGCAGGAGTTGCTCGACTTCAGGGAAGCGCTCGTCGACCGGATGAAGCGGGCTGTCGACCGCATGGACACCCAATCGCGGCGGATCAACAGGGAGGCCCTAGAGGCACACGCCCAGGCCGATGAGAGCCTCTCTGCTGCTGTGGAGATACGGCAGCGGTTGGAGCGCCGTGAACTCGCCGTTGAGGAATGGGAGCGTTCCATGGCAGCTGAGGCGGAGAGGGTCGCCGCGCAGCTGGCTGCGGGCGAGGATGACCTTCAAGCTCGGATGGAGGAGCTGGAGATCCTGAAGGCAGACCTCGACTTGAGGGAGGAACAGGTCTCCCGTGATCGCCGGGCGGTCTTGGACCGGGAGCTGACCGCCGACTTCAAGGCCGCTGAGTTGGAGCGGCTCGCCAAGACTCTCCACCTTGAGGAGAGCTCCCTGGCGGCCAAGGAGAAGGAATTCTCCGAGAGGAACCTGGAGGCTCTGCAGGCGGCCCGCCGCGAGGTGGAGGAGCTCTCAGCCTTGCGGTCGTCCGACGCTCTTGCGGTCTCAAGCTTCGTGGATCGAGCGGGGTCCGCCCTGATCCCTCTTGGCTTCAGTCCGATGAGGGCCGCGACTCCTGCATTGAAGGTGGCGGAGGTGATCCCTGCGTTGGAGTCGATCGGCGCCAAGCTGGACAGACTCGACTCGGTGGTCGCCAGCGAGCTTGAGGCCGAGGGCCGCGGCTTAGCTTTAGAGGTCGCCTCGCATGTGCTGGCATGCTTCAAGAGTCGCGATCCCTCTTTTTCGCTAGAGCCAGCGAGAGAGGGCCCAGCCGCGGAGCGGGAGGAAGCTGCCAGGGCTGAAGTCGAGGATGTGGCCGCCCTTGTAGCCGCAAGGTTCCGGCGAGAGCCGGGAGGTCCTTAGGACTTGTTTCTCCCTTTTTATCGAGTCTGTAGTCCAGCTCATGGAGCCTTACTTAATTTGACTCTCTTGGATACTTGTGTCTGTGATGCTTTTTCTCTCCTTCTTGGCTTTGCCTGACTGAGTCCTTAGCTCCGCAAGGTAGTCAGAGGCCATCTCCAATCTCGGAGCCTTGCACAGACACCCTCCCCGGGTCCTAACCGTGTTAGGGGCCCCCGGAGGTCTCCGGATCTCGCCATATGGGGAGCTCCAAATCTGCCTGCCACGTGGCGGGTCCGGAGCTCCTCCTCAAGAGACGGGAGCTCCGGCCATGTTGGACACGTAGGGCTTTCAGAGCCCTCCCACCGAGGGGGGGAGGTCCGGTTTCCGCCTGCCACGTGGCGAGCCCGGAGCCCTCCTCAAGGAGGGAGAGAGTTCCGGGCCTGCTGGACACGTGGGGCCTCCGGGTCCCGCCCCTACTGGAGGGGCAGGTCCCGGACTTTCCAGTCCTAGGCCAGAGTAGTTGGTAGCTCCTTCCCCCCCTGCTTCATACAGCCCCTGTCGCCGTAACCTGGAGGTCCTGCACACAGGCAGAGGAAACATAATTCTCCTCGGGGGGTCCTCCCCTCCCGTCTCCTAGTCTTATCCGTCTTACGATCCTGATCCGCTATACGGGGCTTGGGCAATTCTATGCACGAGGCGCCGGAGCTCCGGCTCCCTCCAAGGTCCGGGTACGGCCATCCGATCCCTAGTACCGGGCCATGCGCTGGGGAAGCAGAGTGCACGTGCTTTGGGTTCAGGACCAGGCAAAGCGGTCGTACTCCCCTGGACCTCCGGAAGGCAGGATGCGCACGCTCTGGGCTCTGGGCCGGCTAAGCTCGATACGCACCCTGGACCCCCCATGCACAACGCAGGCCTTTCCTGGAGGTAACCAACTGGCACCGCAACACCTGACTGGGGGAGGCCCGAGAGACTCACTTGGCCATCGGCAGGTGCCTCAAGCACAGCCGCCTTCGGTAGGATAGCGAATGCTGACTATGGATGAGCGCAGGAGAGGGGGAGCTAGATGTATGCTGAACATACAGAGATAGTGCGATCATAAAAATTAATGCATAATTTAAATGAGCGCATGAGAGAGAGCTAAGTAGAACAGGTCTCTGTATTCGTGCCCATAGGTGGAATTCTGGCTGTACATGGAGGCAATGTTCCGCCTTGTCTACAAGGGAAGCAAGACTCTACGCGCTTAGGGTCGGAACCAAGCTAAACTGGACGTAGTCCTGTACCGTCCCTTGAGACTTAGCTACCCCAAGCTCTGTTCCTAAATTCTATGGGATCTATTACAGAAGAGAATAACCCTGTTCTACCGATGCTCAGGAAGTAGGACTTACAGAGTTGCTTCATGGCAAGGATTTCTTGGGAACGGATCCCACTCTCGGTTGAAAGGCATGTGTACCTGGGGCGGCAGCTTTCATGATTCAGAAGGGACCCTCCCTGCTGGGGGAGAGCTTATGGGTCCTTCTTGGAATAGAGCGTGCCGCTTCACCAGGTTGCCCTCTTCCGGGCCCCCGACGCGTTTGGTTCTTTGGCGGTAGTGCTTAGAGCATTAGCCGAGACCGTGCGTTGTGGGGTGTTCCCTGCAAGCCGAGTCTTGTCGAGGTTGTTATCTTCGCGCCGGATCAGGTCCTGCGCGGCTTCTCTTGGGGGCCCCCAGGGAGTTCTCCCCTTCTGGCTAAGGCCTTCAAGGGGTAGGTAGGCCCGGGCTCATCTTGTATGACCTAAGGCGTCTTCCCCTTCTGGCAAGGCCTTAAAGGGGTTGACAGACCTTAGGCGGCCCCCGAGAGGTATGTTCGAGGCACGGAGGCGCGCCGCTGTTGGCTAACGCCCTGGCCCGTCACCGTCGGAACTGGAGTCCTCACCGTCATGCACTGTCTTTATGACACGCTGAGGCTCCTGGAACCCCACCTGGTGGGCAGCGGTGACTGGGGCATCGGCCTTCTGTTTGCCATCCCTCTGAGGGTAGGGCGGTGCTTCAGCCCTCTGCTGTCTTCCTTTGCGGAAGCGCTCTGCAAGCTTCTGGATCTCCCAGCACTCGGCGGCAGTATGGTTGCCGGTGCCATGCACAGGGCATAGCCCGCCCTGGTCACTGTCAGGGATCGGTGATTGCCGTTGCCTTTTGTCGGGGCGTGGCCCCCGAGCTCCACTGGTCGTCGCAGCTGCGGCGACGGGGGCCGTGAATGGTGACTTCATCTTGCCACTCCCCCGGTTCTTGGTCTTCTTGCTGCCCCCGTAGGCAGCAGCACCGGACCCGGGCTGTCCTCCTGACTCGGAGGTCGGCAGGGCGTGCCAGTTCCGCCCTTCAGCTGCCCTGGCGCACTTGTCCGCCAGGCTGAAGAGCTCCGAGACGTCACGGACCTCTCTGGTCCCGAGCTTCTCAAGCATTTTCTCGTCCCGGACACCCTGTCGGAACGCCACCACCACAGAGGCACTTTGGATATGCGGGATGGTGTTGCGTACCTGAGAGAACCGCTGGATGAAAGAACGCAGCGACTCCCCAGGTTGTTGCTTGACGGCGTGGAGGTCAAGCTCCGTGCCGGGACGGGTGTAGGAGCTGCCGAAGTTGGCGACGAACTGCCGGCAGAGCTCTCCCCAGGAGGTTATGGACCCCTGAGGTAGATTCATGAGCCAAGACCGAGCTGGGCCGGTCAAGGCGACGGGGAAGTAGTTGGCCATGACAGCCTCGTCCCCTCCTGCGGCAAGTACGGCGGTGGAGTAGATCTGGAGGAACTCCGCTGGGTTGACACTGCCGTCGTACTTCTCGGGCAGGTGCGGGCGAAACTTGCCTGGCCACCTTGCGAAGCGAAGGTGGGGTGCAAGGGCCGCACATCCTGCACCTGCTGCTGCAGGTACTGGCGCTGCGAACGCTTAGTTCGCACTTGGCACCCCGTATCCCGGCATGGGCAAGGCTGCACCATAGACCGGGCCGCCGCTTGCGGCGCATACAGCTGTGGCATATGCTGCGCAGCATATGCCTGAGGCAGGGCTCGCGTGGCGAAGGCCTACCCTTCTGGTTGTGTCGAGGCCGACGACATGCTGTCGCCTGCCTCATGGTTGTGATGCCTTTCTCGGCGTCGCTCGAGGTACACCCGGGCATCCTAGCCCAAGTGGCACCGTTCCAGTTCCCTTCGCAGGTCCGTCGACAGGAGCCTGGAGGAGCTGGAATCCGCCGTTAGCCCGTCAACCGTGGGTGTGCGCGTCAGCGACACAGCCGGTTGTCCTGGACGCCGTCCTCACCGAAACCGAGGGCTCGCGGCGGCGACAACGAGGCGGTCCACCTCGCGGACCCATTGCTGGTTCGCTGAATGGGGCGCATCCCCCGCAGGTGGGTTGCGCAGCAGCGCTCTTGCTGCAGCTAGTGCACCTCCATGGTGTACACTCAGCGCTGCAGAAGATCTCACACTGGTCGGAGCCTGCATAGCCGGAGTCGGCGTTGCCGGAGTCGGCTGCTGGCTACCCGCTTGTGCCGACACACTCCGTCCTGAGTGTGTCGACATGTACTCCCCAGTGGTCACGATTCACCGTGAACGTGGAGGGGGAGAGTTTGCCGCTGAAGGAAGCTTGGTCATCTTCGTTGGCGGAAACACGTCGCGCTAGGAGAAAAGCCCCCTACCTGGCACGCCAAATGTCGAAGTGTTCGATCGACACTTCCCCCGGGCCTGCACTGGGCAGCCCGCGGAGGTTCTTTTTTCGGTGGGGCTAGTTCCTAGCGGAGAGCTTGCGCAGATGGAACGAGTTAGTAAGAGCTTGACATGGCGAGTATTACGTGGTTCAGGCCGCCGGAGCGTAAAACCCTACGTCCACGGCGAGTTATGGAGCTCACTGTATTGCTTGCTGCTCAGGACCGGAGGCCTGAGCTCGAGGGTGAGTTACAGCTTGAGAGTGTATGGCTAGCGTATGAGTTGCAAAATGCGAACCCTTGCTATCGACGCCTACCCGAGCCTTTTATAGTCCAAGACTCGGGCGGCTTACAAGGGGAGCCGAGACCCGACAGGTGGTCCCGGGAAGATTGTCTATTATCTACCGTATCTGCAGTTATGCCGATAGTTGCCTCTGGTCGAAGGCTTCTGAGTCTTCATCTTGCCGCCCTGCCCATGCCGCATCCTAGTCGTAGTGGTTGATGACGGCGCAGGCGGCATGGGATGTCTTGTCGCGGCATTTAGTGGCTGGCAGGTTCTGACACCGCGCGCCAGTCTGTGATGCGACTGGGCGCAACGGCACCTGACAGACGCGTGCTCCGCGTTTCCGCATCTTGGGAAGACGCGGGCCTTGAATACCTTGTACGGGCAAGGTGTGGGGCGCCTTTACGCCCGCTGCCTACCGCTCGGGGGCAGGCAGCACCGTTCTTCTGGCCACGTGGCGGGTCCGGAGCCCTTCTCTGAGGAGAGAAGGGTCCGGCCTGCGGGGCACGTGGTGCCTCCGGACCTCTCCCCGCGGAGGGGGAGGTCCAGCTTCTGTATGCCACGTGGCAGGCCCGGAGCTCTCCTCTGAGGAGAGGGAGGTCCGGCCCCGCCGGACGCGTGGCGCCTTCGGAGCTCTCCCTGCGGAGAAGGGCGAGTACCTTAGGCATTTTACCCTGTGCGCGGGGGTACCCCATATCTCAGGTACCGACAAAGGCCCGTGTATTCCCAAGACGCGGAGACGCGGAGCACACCTCTGTCAGGTGCCGTTGCGCCCAGTCACATCACAGACTGGTGCGCGGTGTCAGAGCCTGCCAGCCAATAAACGCAGCGACAAGACATCCCATGCCGCCCCCGCCGTCATCAACCACTACGACTAGCATGCAGCATGGGCAGGGCTGCAAGACGAAGACTCAGAAGCCTTCGCCAGAGACAACTACCGGCATAACTGCAGATACGGTAGATAACAGTCAATCTCCCCGGGACCACCTGTCAGGTCCCGGGCCCCCCTTGTAAGCCACCCGAGTCTTGGACTATAAAAGACTCGGGTAGGCGACGTTAGCAAGGGTTCGCACCTCTGCAACTCATACGCTAGCCATTCACACCCAAGCTGTAACTCACCCCAAGCTCAGGACTCCGGTTCTGAGCAGCAAGCAATACAGTGAGCTCCATAGCTCGCCGTGGACGTAGGGTTTTACGCTCCGGCGGCCTGAACCACGTAAAACTCACCGTGTCAAGCTCTTACTAACTCGTCCATCCGCGCAAGCTCTCCGCAAGGGACTAGCCCCACCGAAAAAAGAACCTCCACGGGCTGCCCAGTGCAGGCCCGGGGGAAGTGTCGACCGAACACTTCGACAGCAGGGAAGTGCGAAGGGAAGCCACAGTGTGGGTAAGGTCCCCTCTAAAAACTTCCCGGGTGCAATTCCAAGCGATTCGAAACTCTTCGAATGCGCCGCATCGGCAACCGCTTCGGCTCCAAGACTGAGCACCGATGACAGGTGGACCCAAGCCGCCCAACTGAAGCAGTGGGTCAAGGAGTCAGTCTCCTAAGAAGAGAAGCCGGCAAGGCACTTGGGCGGTTCCCGAAGAAAGCACCGCAACGTGCAGAAGTGGCAGTCTTGGGAACCGCCGCAGTAAAAGAAACCATCAAGTGGGCGCACGCTCCCACGATCCCGCGACCGTTCGTGCTCCGGCAGCGGTCAATGCGGGACTTAGAGAAAGTGTGCGGATCAGAAGAGACGGAGGTCCCACCTCGGGCTCGCTATCTCCCCCGAGATGGGCCCGGGGGCCACTGTCGGTACCCGCGATATGGGGTATCCCCGCGCACAGGGGAAAATGCCTAAGGAACTCGCCCTTCTCCGCAGGGAGAGCTCCGAAGGCACCACGCGTCCGGCGGGGCCGGACCTCCCTCTCCTCAGAGGAGAGCTCCGGGCCCGCCACGTGGCATACAGAAGCCGGACCTCCCCCTCCGTGGGAGAGAGGTCCGAAGGTGCCACGCATCCGGCGGGGCCGGACCTCCCTTCCCTCAGAGAGGAGCTCCGGGCCCGCCACATGGCTGATAGAAGCCGAACCTCCCCCTCCGCAGGGAGAGGTCCGAAGGCTCCACGTGTCCCGTGGGGCCGGAGCCCCCCTCTCCTCTGAGGAGGGCTCCAGGCCCGCCACGTGGCCAGCATAACGGCGCTGCCTGCCCCCGAGCGATAGGCAGCGGGCGTAAAGACGCCTCATACCTTGCCCGTACAAGGTATTCAAGGCCCGCGTCTTCCCAAGACGCGGAGACACGGAGCACGCCTCTATCAGGTGCCGTTGCGCCCAGTCGCATCACAGACTGGCGCGCGGTGTCAGAGCCTGCCAGCCAATAAACGCAGCGACAAGACATCCCATGCCGCCCCCGCCGTCATCATCCACTACGACTAGCATGCGGCATGGGCAGGGCTGCAAGACGAAGACTCAGAAGCCTTCGCCAGAGACAACTACCGGCATAACTGCTGATACGGTAGATCACAGTCAATCTCCCCGGGAGCACCTGTCGGGTCCCGGGCCCCCCTTGTAAGCCACCCGAGTCTTGGACTATAAAAGACTCGGGTAGGCGATGATAGCAAGGGTTCGGACTCCTGCAACTCATACGCTAGCCATTCACCCCCAAGCTGTAACTCATCCTCAAGCTCAGGACTCCGGTTCTGAACAGCAAGCAATGCAGCGAGCTCCATAGCTCACCGTGGACGTAGGGTTTTACGCTCCGGCGGCCTGAACCACGTAAAACTCGCCGTGTCAAGCTCTTACTAACTCGTCCATACGCTCAAGCTCTCCGCAAGGGACTAGCCCCACCGAAAAAAGAACCTCCGCGGGCTGCCCAGTGCAGGCCCGGGGGAAGTGTCGACCAAACACTTCGATAGTCACCCCTAGGAAAAACCTGCGCTGTGCAAGGGGAGCCCGGGGTGCGTAGTCTGCTTTGCGTGGTTTCGACCCAAAGCATGCGCACCCTGCTCTTCGGAGGTCCAGGGGAGCACAGATTGCTTTGCCTGGTTCCATACCGGAAGCCTGTGCACCCTGCCCTCCTAGCGTTACAGTCCAGTCCAGGGGGCCGGACGGTCGTACCCTGACCTCGGAGGGAGGCGAACCCCCGGCGCCGGGTGCACTGAAGTACCCAGGCACGGTATATCGGACTAGGACCATAAGCCAAATAAGACTATGAGCAAGAGAAGGGAGAGCCCCCAAGGAGAATTACGGTTCCTCTGTTTGTGTGCAGGACCTCCTAGCTTTAGCTCCCCCGCAAGAGTATGGTAGGAGTGCCCAAACCATTGGCCACGCCTACCAGGGGACCACTACGGGGATCGCGCAGGGAGAGACCGGATCTCCCGACAACTCCAACTCAAGACCGGAGGAACCGGACCCCGCCCCCTCCGCTGGGGCGAGCTCCGAAGGCTCCACGTGTCCCGGGGGGCCGGACCACCCTCTCCTCAGAGGAGCTCCGGGCCCTCCACGTGGTCAGCAGATCCAGACCCCCCCCCCCCGTCCTCATGGGGCGAGCTCCGAAGACCCCTTGGGCCCTTAACACAATAAGGACCCAAGGAAGGCATCTGTGCAAGACTTCAAGATTGGTGAAGGCCTCTGAGTTCCTTGTGGAGCTAAGGACTCGGCCAGGTCAAGCCAAGGAGAAGATACGGAGCAGATGCAATAATAAGGAGTCTACCCATTCATTCAAAGCTCCATGAGCTGGACTATAGACTCAACAAAAGCAAAAAAGAAGAGATACAGGGCCTTCTGGTCGCAGGGGCGACTGCCTAAGAGTCCCCAGACTCCCGATGGAACCTAGAGGCCACGAGGGCGGCCATGTCCCTGACTTCGGCCATGGCAGCTTCCTCCCGCTCGACGACGGGGCCTAGTCTCACCGGCTCCAGAGAGAAGGAAGGGTCTTGACTCCGGAAGCACGCCAGCACGTGCGTGGCGACCTCCTTCGCCAGGCCTCGTCCCTCTGCCTCAAGCTCGTCGGCGATCACCGCTTCGAGCCTTCCTAGCTTGGCGCCGATGGACTCAAGCGCCGGGATTGCCTCGAACACCTCCCACGCCGGAGCCTCCGTCCTCACCGGGCTGAAACCGAGGGGAACCAGGGCGAACCCCGCCTCACCGACAAAGCTCCAGACCGCTCGGGCCATGACAGACCATGAATCCTGGAGCTTCTCCACCTCTTGGCGGGCCACCAGCTCACGATCCAGCGCCGCCTGGCGCTACCGGGAGGTCTGCTCCTCCCTCGCGGCAACAGCCGACTCACGGAGCCCCAGGTCCTCAGCCCAAGCCCTCAGCTCGCCCTCGCTGGCCTCCAGCCGTGCGGCGACCTTCTTCTCCTCGGCCGCCACGGCGCGCTCCCGATCCGCTACGGCGCACTCGTGGTGAGCTACCTGCAGCCGCAGCTCCTCCATGGTAGTGGAACGCGCCTCGGCCCTGGCGTGAGCTTCGCGAGTCTCCTGGCGGAGCCGCCGGGTCTCCAAGCCCAGGCGGTCGACGACCCTCTTCTGAGCATCGAGCAGCGCCTCCATGGCATCAAGCCTCGACTGCCTTGAGTCGAGCTACGCCTTAGCCTCCTGGGTCCGCTGCTTCAGGAGATGCCCCCAGCTGAGGAGGTGGTCTCTCTCTCCAGCTAGCACCTCCCGCTCTCGCTCTAGGGCGGCCTGGACCTGCCGAACGCCAGCCTGGGCAAGCCCCAAGGCATCCGCTAGGGGCAGCGGGGTGGCGGAGGCCAAAGCTGCGCCCCTGACCTCCTCCATCACGTCCTCAACCGGTGGAGATGCCGGTGCCTCGGCAACTGAGGTGAGGCGCCGATCTGGGGAAGCCGGAGGGCCTGCAGCTGCACCTCCAGCCTCAGCACAGGAAGGTCAGGCGCCGCCAGCCAACTTCGCCAAGCCCTTGACAGTCGCCGGCTTCCGAGTTGGCGAAGGGGGACGAGCGGGTGATACCGCCGCCACCGCGGGGGATGGTCCCATCGGCTGCCCACCCTTCTTTAATTGAGACACGTGGAAAACCGGATGTACCATCGATCCCACAGGCTATTTCCATCTATAAGCTAAAGTTCCAATCTTTTCTATAATTTCAAATGCCGCAGTCACGCATGATCACCAGAGCCTTTCTTGGCTATGTAAATATAGGGCCGGAATAAGTGCAAGATCCTCAACAAAATGGATTAAGGTGGGCTTCGGATTATTAATAATTTTTTCTATCTTTTCTTTTTTTTTCATCAAGTTCTTGTTTGATCTGCCGCTATTATCGCAATATCCCTCCTTTTAGGGATAAAGCTATCAATGGTGAATCGAGCATTCGCTTTTTCTTGGGTCCGGATTTCCAGTCAAACAAGATTTCTATATCCACCCGGAATACCCAAGTGCGGAGCCCTGTCAGTGCAAACCCCCTTTTGAAGGGGGCCCTGGGGGGCAAAAGGAGTCTTTGAGAAGGTTCAGTGAGTCTGAAGAGAGAGAAGATCAGTAGAGCAGCTCTTGTTCGAAGCAATTGAAGTACATCAACATGAGATTGAAAAGGTGAGAGCGTAGCGAGCGCTAGAGCTATTCCTACGATTCCTAGTATCCGTTCATCGATAGACTGTCCTCGGGCAAGGGAAATATACTCACACTATTACTCAACCCATAATACCCTTTCAGATGAAGCCCCCGCCGACTTGGGGGCCGTCGGAGCCGCCGCAGCTCCCGGACTCTGCGGCACAGAACCTCCGCTAGCCGGAGATGGCCTGGGAACAGACTCGCCCCCGGCAGCTGATGAGTTCCTGTCGACATAAGAAGCTCTCAGGCTAAGAAAGGAGAAAAGAACGCTAGTTCTAAAATCCAGAAAGAGCAACACTCACCGAGGGACGTGAGCGCTCCAATGGGCTTGGAGCCCCGGCTTCCGAGCCGGGACAGAACCACCGGAACCTGCCGCCGGCGCCTGCACCGCAGGCGCCCGGACTGGCGGAGTAGGAGGTAGAGCGGTAGGACCCCCTTCAGTGGCGCCCCTAGCACTGCTCGCCGATCCGACTCCTGAGGCCCGGGGCACCTGCACCTCCGGATGAGTCCCAGCGCTGCTCCTTCCGGCGCCGCTGCTTGCCGAGCCTGCAGCCGGGACGCTCGCTGGCTGTGGCGCCTGAGCCCTCGGCTCACCCCCGGGCATCGCCCCACCGGCGTCCCTCCTTGAAGCTCCTCCACCTGAAGAAGGGGGGCGGGACGCTCGGGGCTCCTCGGACCACCGCTGTCCGAGAGGAGCCCAGCCGGAGCTGGAGACCCGAGGTCTCTTTGGGTCGCCGCCCGACGAACCAGCGCCTCCGGGAGATGGGCGCAAGGGTACCCCGGCCCCCTGACTTGGCGCAAATGACGCCCTCGGAGGGGACCGGGCACATTTCTTCTCCGGCTGCCCGGGGGCCGGCTCCTTTCCCTTCCCCTTTTCGACGGTCCGAGCTCCGTCGACTTTCGGTGCGGGTTGGGCAGCAGCAGACGCCTCGCGCTCCGCCCCAGAGCGCTCGACCCCGGGGATCGAGATCCCCCAGAAGGCATCCCCAACCTGACGAACGGCGATCCCGATGTCGTCAAGGTTTGGCATCTTCTGAAGCAACTCCGCCCTCCACTGCGGCTCCAAGAAGAGGGGAGTGCAAGAGGCCAGGAAAGTGAGGTCGCCGCCGGTGAAGAAGTCGCCGCTAACCCTAGCCACCATCTCGTACAACACCTCCTCAGATGGGTCGGAGCCGAGACCCTTCTCCAGCCTGGTGCAGTCGTGCTCGCCGGTGTAATACCACGTCGGGCGGTTGCGCTGTTGCAAGGGCACAATACGGCGTGACAGGAAGTCTATTAGCACCATCAGGGACGTCAGCCCCTCGTTGGCCAGGAACCGGATCCGCTCCAAGACCGGTGCGTACTCCGACTCCAGCTCCGGGATCTCCTCCCAGAAGCGACGCTCGGTGGTCGGGCCGGCAGTTTGCAGCTGCAGGCGATCATGCTCGTCGGTCTGCACGATCACCCAGTTCTCCCTCCAGTTTTCCCACCTCGCTGCGCCGAAAGGTAGAAGGTACCCAGAGGCCTTCGGATCCTTGCAGCGATGCTGGAAGTAGTACGCCCCCAGCTGATTCTTCGAGCTGTGCCCGGTCGTCCGCAACACGAAGAAGTAGCGGAAGAGCGTCACTGAAGCACGCACCCCCACGAACATCTCGCAGAAGTGCACGAAGACGGCGGCCATCGCGTAGGAGTTGGGGGAGAGGTGATGGAGCTGGAGACCGTACGTCTCCAACAGCGTCACGAAGAAGAAAGAAATCGGCGGGACAAACCCTGCCATGGCGTAGGCAGTGAAGAAGACTATCTCCCCCTTCTCCAGGAGCAGGGGGAGAGATCCCTGCCGGAGCCAGCGTTTCTGCTCCTCTGCGTGCCAGCCCAGAAGCCTGCGCACTGTCCCGAGCTCAGCTGGTCGGGTAGAGCGCGGTGGAGGCAGGTTGGAAGCAATGGCCGAAGGAAGCTCAAGAACAAGGAAGACAAGGGCGCAAGAGCTCGAAGGAACAAGGAAGATTCAAGCACAGGGAAGTGCGAAGGGAAGCCGCGATGCAGGCGAGATCCCCTTTTAAACTTCCCAGGTGCGGTTCAAAGCGATTCAAAACACTTTGAATACGCTGCTTGGGACAACCGCTTCAGCTCCAAGACCAAGCGTTGATGACAAGTGGACCGAAGCCGTCCAGCAGAAGCGGCGGGCCAAGAAGTCTGTCTCTCAAGATGACGAGCCGGCAGGACGCTTCGGCGGTTCCCGAAAAGGCGCTGCGACGTGCAGAAGTGGCAGCCTTGGGAACCGCCGCAGTATAAGCAGCCATCAAGTGGGGCACACGCTCCCATGATCCCGCGACTGTTCGTGCTCCGGCAACGGTCAATGCGGGTCTTCAAGAAGGTGCGCGGAGTGGAAGAGACAGGGGCCCCACCTTGGGCTCGTTATCTCCCCCGTGATGGGCCCAGGGGCCACTGTTGGTACCCTCAACATGGGGTACCCCTGCGCACAGGGGAAACTGCCTAAGGACTTCACCCCTCTCCGTGGGGAGATGTGACACCCTCATCCCGGGTGTCAGCATATGTTCATGTTTTATGAAGAAGAAAAACATTTTAAGAAAAGAAGGAACAGAGACAAGTATCAAAAGGATGGCCAATAAAGCTCTCCGAGAACACCGAAACGCAACTTCCACGGCCAGCAGACCACGTGGCGCGTTCGGAGCTCATCCCCGAGAGATTGGGAGAGGTCCGACGCTAAACTAGGCTACGTGGCAGACTCGGGGGTCACCTCCGCAATTGGAAAGAGGTCCGACCCTGTGGGACACGTGCTGCCGCGGAGCTGGCCTCTGCGGAAGAAGCAAAGGCATTTTTTTTAGGACACGTGTCAATCTCGGAGCTCATCTCAGAGAGAAGTCCGGGTCTATCGAACACGTGTCACCACCGGAGCTTATCACCGGAAGGTCCGTCGCAAAAACACGTGGCGTGCGCGGAGCTCGTCTCCGAAGAAGAGGGAGGTCTCGCTCGTGACACATGGCACAACCGGAGCTCGTCTCTGCGGATGAGGAGATACCAGGCCCGAAGGACACGTGGAGCTTCCGGAGCTCATCACCGCGGAGGTAACGAGTCTGAAGCGGTTCTTACGAGTAAAGATACCGGTGCGCAACGGAAACCGATCTAAAATCCACGATGTTACCGAAGATAAGACGTCAGGATCTAACAAAGATCTGAATAAGACTCTTATTCGGGATCCAATCAGATTAGGACTCTTCTCTTCCCGATTATAAATAGAACCCAAAAACCTCCGGCCGAAACCACAAACTCCTCGTTCAACTCCTGAGCCGACGACTTAGAGCCCTAGCCCTAACTCGCCGAGCAAAACATCGCCGAAAGCACAACAAGGGAGATCATCGGAGGAGAACCAAGCGGTCTGAGGAGGACCCCGAAGACAAGAAGAACGTGAGGTAGGACTTCAATACCACCTTACGACATCATGTTGTTCATCTCTTTGCATCTGTTCTTCGATTCCTTTCGAACAGAAGCGTTTTCGTGGGCAGAACACTCGATGATCAGATTGATCTAAAGACAAGATCATCGCCACGTTCATCTTTGATCTGAACACCTCTGACCATGCAAACCATGCAAGAATACGTACAGATCAATCTAATGAAACTAATCATAGGATAGCATGCATGTGCATCATCGCATCTAGTTTAGGGTTTTGTGCATGATATTGATTGCTGTGAATATTGTATGCATGTGAATCCTACAAAGCAGGACAAACTCAGGAAGCTGTCTACGATGAGCTGCAGCAACAAGGTTTTGAGAATCAAGGACAACCGGAACCGCAAGAACAAGGCAAGTGCTCCTTGACCATGTTGATCCTATGTTTTGGGTAAAACTGTTTTATTTTGCGAAAAGGTGTGTGTGCTGAGTCAAACATGATGGGAAACCCTTTTTATAGGAGTTTACTAGTTTTGATTAAACCATCCTTGTCGCCCGGGAAGTTTATGAGTCGGGTATGGTTTTTGCTTATTGCTTCACTGAGTTTATGGGATTGGGAAGCGAGATAGATGTGTCTAGCTAACTGCACTCGTACTGATAATAAGTAATTGATGAGGTTAATGAACATGGATCGGAGGGAGATCTAGGCAAGCCTGGGTTTGTGAATGAGGTAGTATGAGAAGGGTGGTTTTGCTTGCCGCAGATCTAAGGACCGGTTCATGCATGCATATGCCAGGATAACAGTGCCACCACAAGGCCAAGTATGGGTGCGGCTTAGCTGAGTAATTAGGTAAGTTGCTAGGATGTTATGGACTATGGAAGGCGCGGGGAATGGGAGTCGAGTGAGGACTGCCCTGGGAACTGCATGGCACAAGAGGGGGCCCGTGGGTGGGAGAATTGGAGATTCTAGCCTGCCGGTGAAACCTTAGTGAGTCCATACATCTAGTAACCCCTTTGTAAAGGCTATTTTGTGATATCTTGACCATACACCGACGGTTGTGTACTGGTATAATGGAGGTTCTGCAGTCGCCGACGGGTGACAAAATCACAAACTTGTGGGTAAAGAGGTGCAAACTCTGCAGAGTTATTAAAACTATCATGATAGCCGAGCTTATGGTCACGAGCACCTGGCTAAACTGCCATGATTAGATGGGATGGTTATTGGAATGGTTATTGGGAAGGTTCTTGGTTATGATTATGGGTTTGGTTATGGTTTGGTTTGGAATTGTTAAGCCTGGAGGATGAAACGGTTGCATGACTGGTGGGTCATGAAATGAGATTGGTCTCGGTGCGAGACGAGGTTGTTATATGACATGAGATGGTAGCGAATACGAGGAGGTATTCGTGAATATGAATAAAAGATTGGTTAATGTTCGGATGGAACACGGGGAGTGATGAAGGTATGTTGGTAATTCAATATATGCTGGGATTACATTCATCTAAAGTAAAGTTGCCGTTTTATCATGGTTTTACAAGATTGATTTTCTGCAAATAAGCCCTTTTATACCTACCTTGTTTATAAGCTGCATATCATGTGTTATTCTCGCACTTGCTGAGTACATCATTGTGCTCAAACTTGCATTATTATTTCTTCATCAACAGCAAGAGAAGACTACTATGAAGACCGAGTAGAGCATTATGGCGTGTGATCTGTTCTCAACCTTGCCTGTGGAAGGATTAAAGATGGAGCCACTTCTGCTTAGTTTTGCTTCCGTATTAGTTTTTGCTTCCGTATTTAATAAGATTTCCGCTGCATAGAAATAAGACTTCCGCTGTGAGCATGAGTCCAAGACTCATGAGGAATTGTAATAAACTCTGTTATTCGTGGTAATATATAATCTGAATTCAGTTTGTGGAACGTATGTGTATGTGTGATGAACATCCTGGGCACACATATGCATTAGTTCTCGGTTCCGTGGTTTTCCACAGAATTGAGGGCGTCACAGATTGGTATCAGAGCCACGGGTTGACAGTAGGTTACACGCCTAGATAGAAACCTTGGGTTGACATTAGAATCACGGGTTAACAGCAAGTTATACCCCTAAATAGAAGCTACGCGGACCAAAGGAAGCATCCTAGTATGAATAGCTTAGATTGGCCTTGAAACCACCTTGACATAGGAAACCATCCTTGAATAGGAGTTGAGTGGGCCCTTGTGATGATTATTTGTGAATACGTGCTTAGTGTGAGTTGTGGGGCGTCTCAACAACGTTGCCCATATCCACACGTAAGAAGAAAGAGGAGTGAAATGCTTTGGCACTTGATCACATCCTCATAAGAACTAATATATATAGTCCAAACTCCCCTTGATGCATATAGTTGAAAGGACCTATCTAAACTTCTAACCTTCTATTCTAATTCGTTCTCTCTCACAGATGGTGAGAGGAAACGCCAGCCGAAGGAACGTCCAGGAAGATGACCACGAAGAAGTTCCTGCTAACCCTGGAGCTGGCAAAAACAACCTAGAAAGGTTGATGGCCATGCAAAACCAGCTTATGCAAACCATGATCCAAACTTTGGGTCAGTTGCAGGCCAACCAACACCCCGTTCCGGCACCACCGCCACCACCACCGCCGGCTCATAACAAGTTGGGAGAGTTCATGAGGACTCGACCACCCACCTTTGCTCAAGCAAGCGATCCAATGGAGGCCGATGATTGGTTGAAATCTATGGAGAAGAAGCTTGCCATTGTTCAGTGCAACGACAGAGAGAAGGTTCTCTTTACGTCGCACCAACTGATGGGAGCAGCTGCTGACTGGTGGGATGCCTTGAGCAACGCCCATGCCAACCCGGAGACTATCACTTGGACTGAGTTCAAGGAAAGTTTCCGCTCCCACTACATCCCTGTTGGCGTAATGATGCTCAAGAGGCAGGAGTTTGAAGGTCTCCGCCAAGGGCAGAAGAGTGTGAACGAATACCTCAACAAGTTCATACAACTGTCCCGGTATGCCCCTGAAGATGTCAACTCAGATCAGAGGAAGCAGTACCTGTTCATGAGAGGGTTGAACAATGAGATCCAAGTTCAGCTCCAAAACAATGACTACGTAAGCTTCCAGAAGCTGGTTGATAAGGCTATTGTGGTGGAAAACAAGATCCGAGAGATCGAGCGCGAGTGCAAAAGGAAGATCCCATACCAGCCCAAAGGGAGCAACGTACGACCTAGATACATGCCCCCTGCACCGCAGTATGGATCGACCGCTCCTACGTACCGCCCTGGTCAGCCACCACAGCAACGGCTCGTTGCACCGGCACCTCGTGTGCCCATGCCTCCTGCGCCCCAGCCTAACAATGGCGCTCCTGTTCAAAACCCCCGCCCCAACGTACCTGCTGCCGTAGGCAACAGGGCATGCTTTGCATGCGGGGAAGCAGGCCACTTCGCTAACCAGTGCCCGAAGAGAGGCCCTGGACAGCAAGGTAACGTGCCCAAGCAGAACCAGCGACCAAACGGAGGGGACCACCAAGGGAACCGTGGACCGCAGAACTATGCTCGTGGCCATGTTAACCATGTCACTGCTGAGGAAGCACAACAGGCTGAGGACGTCGCAATTGGTATGTTCCTTGCCAACTCCAACCCAGCCACCATTTTATTTGATTCTGGAGCATCGCATTCCTTCATATCATCCAAATATGTTGCCAAGCATCATCTACCCGTATCCCACTTAGAAGGTGCTATGTTAGTTAATTCTCCCGGAGGAGAAATGAGGACTAGTATAGTATGTCCTAAAGTAAGCCTTAAAATAAGGGGGTAGACTTCCTTGCCAACCTTATTGTTTTGGACTCCCACGGAATTGACATCATACTCGGAATGGACTGGTTAAGCAAGCACAATGGAGTAATCCAATGCGCTGAGAGAAGCGTGCAATTGACAAACGAACACGGTATCCGTGTCGAGTTTGAGTCAGCCCAGCAAGCGACCGAACGGGCGGACCTGAACCATGTTGAAGGAGTAGCATTGGACAAAATTCCAGTGGTTCAGGAATTTTCGGATGTGTTCCCGGAAGAACTTCCAGGTATGCAACCTGACCGGGACATTGAGTTTGCCATAGATTTGGTACCTGGAACTGCACCCATAGCTAAGAGACCATATAGGATGCCCGTCAACGAGTTAGTTGAACTCAAGAAGCAAATTCAAGAACAATTGGAGAAGGGTTTTATCCGTCCAAGTTCGTCACCATGGGGAGCCCCGGTACTCTTCGTAGACAAGAAGGACGGAACCCAAAGAATGTGCGTAGACTACAGGTCTCTCAACGAGGTAACAATCAAGAATAAATACCCTCTGCCCCGTATAGAGGACCTGTTCGATCAAATGAAAGGAGCCCAAGTGTTCTCCAAGATTGATCTTCGGTCGGGATATTTCCAGCTGAAGATTAAGCCCTCCGATATACCTAAGACAGCCTTTCGGACGTGGTATGGTTAATATGAATATACCGTTATGTCTTTTGGATTGACGAATGCACCCGCATACTTCATGTACCTTATGAATAAGGTTTTCATGGAGTACTTGGACAAGTTCGTCGTAGTTTTCATCGATGATATTATGGTGTATTCAAAAAGTAAGGAGGAGCATGAAGAACATCTGAAATTGACCTTGCAGAAGTTGCGCGAGCATCAGTTGTATGCCAAGCTCAACAAGTGTCAATTTTGGCTAAGGGAAATATCCTTCCTAGGCCACATCATCTCCAAGGAAGGGGTATCGGTTGATCCTGGAAAGGTGAGAGATATTTTGAAGTGGGACCAACCAAGGAGCGTGAAGGATATTCGGAGTTTCCTTGGGATGGCAGGATACTATCGGCGCTTCATTAAAGACTTCTATAAGATAGCAAAACCTATGACAGAGTTGCTAATGAAGGGAAAAGTCTTTCAATGGACACAAGCCTGCCAAGAAAGTTTTGAGGAACTCAAGAAAAGGCTAACCACAGCACCAGTTATGGTATTGCCAGACGTAAGCAAGAGCTTCGACATATATTGTGACGCATCTAGGCAAGGGCTCGGGTGTGTACTCATGCAGAAAGGACAAGTGGTAGCCTATGCCTCACGACAATTAAAGAAGCACGAGCTTAACTATCCTACACATGATTTGGAGTTAGCAGCAGTGGTGCATGCATTGAAGATTTGGAGACATTATATCCTTGGTCATCGATGTGAGATCTATACGGATCATAAAAGCCTCAAGTACATATTTACACAAACGGATTTGAATTTGAGGCAACGTTGATGGTTAGAACTCATCAAGGATTATGATGTGGGAATCAATTACCACCCCGTGAAGGCCAATGTGGTCGCTGACGCATTGAGCAGAAAGGGAGCATGCCACCAACTCACGGTTCGGGAGCTACCACCCGAACTACGTAAAGAGTTCGAACAATTACACCTCGGATTTTTGAATAACATGGAAATAATGGAAATCCACTCCTCATTGGAGCAAGAAATAAGAAAGGGACAAGCAACGGACGAGGGGATTAAGGAGATCAAAGAAAGAATCCGACAAGGGATAGAAAAGGATTTCAAGGAGGATAAAAAGGGTACGCTTTGGCTAGGAAAAAGGATTTGTGTGCCAAACATAAAACACCTTCGCGATGTAATATTGAAGGAGGCACATGATTCACCCTATTCCATACACCCAGGGAGCACAAAAATGTACAAGGATTTGAAAACTTGCTATTGGTGGGATGGTATGAAGAGGGATATAGCCGAATACGTTGCCCTATGCGACACATGCCAATGGGTGAAAGCCGAACATCAAAAACCCGCTGGATTGTTGCAACCCTTGAAAATACCTGAATGGAAATGGGAGGACATCAGTATGGACTTTATTGTCGGATTGCCACGAACTCAGTCAGGATACGACTCCATCTGGGTCATTGTGGACCGGTTGACGAAGACCGCCCATTTTCTTCTGGTAAAGACAAGTTACAACGTTACACAGCTGGCAGAATTGTACATGGAGCAGATCGTGTGCCGTCATGGAGTTCCAAAGAGGATAATCTCAGATCGAGGTTCTCAGTTTACCTCTAGATTCTGGAAGAAGTTGCAGAAAGCCATGGGTACACGACTAGATTTTAGCTCTGCCTACCACCCACAAACAGATGGACAAACCGAAAGGACGAACCAAATTTTGGAAGACATGTTGAGAGCTTGCGCCTTGATACGTGGGCGTAGTTGGGATAGGAGTTTACCGTATGCCGAGTTCTCCTATAACAACAGCTATCAAGCTAGCTTGAAGATGTCGCCTTTCGAAGCCTTATATGGTAGACGGTGTAGAACGCCGCTGTTCTGGAACGAGACTGGAGAGAACCAGGTGTTTGGACCCGAAGTACTACAAGAGGCTGAAAAGCAAGTCCAAACGATACGGGAGAACTTAAAGGCTGCTCAGTCACGACAGAAAGGCTATGCGGACAATAGGCGTAGAAAGTTGACCTTTGAAGTTGGAGACTTCGTATACCTTAAGGTATCGCCAATCCGAGGCCAACGACGTTTTAGCGTCAGAGGCAAACTAGCGCCTCGCTACATCGGACCATTTAAGATTTTGGGTAAGCGAGGGGAAGTAGCCTACCAACTAGAGCTCCCAAACCACCTCTCCGACGTACATGACGTGTTTCATGTATCCCAGCTCAAGAAGTGCTTGAGAATACCAGAGGAACAAGTGTCAATGGGAGAACTTAACCTTCAAGAGGACCTGACTTACGCAGAACACCCTGTCCGAATCTTGGACGTAAAGGAAAGGGTCACCCCAAACAAGGTGATTCAATGGTGCAAGGTACAATGGAGCCATCACACTGAAGCTGAAGCCACATGGGAGCGAGAAGAGGATATCAAGGCAGAATTTCCCCATCTATTTTCTACTAACGAATCTCGAGGACGAGATTCAATTTAAGGGGGGTAGATTTGTGACACCCTCATCCCGGGTGTCAGCATATGTTCATGTTTTATGAAGAAGAAAAACATTTTAAGAAAAGAAGGAACAGAGACAAGTATCAAAAGGATGGCCAATAAAGCTCTCCGAGAACACCGAAACGCAACTTCCACGGCCAGCAGACCACGTGGCGCGTTCGGAGCTCATCCCCGAGAGATTGGAAGAGGTCCGACGCTAAACTAGGCTACGTGGCAGACTCGGGGGTCACCTCCGCAATTGGAAAGAGGTCCGACCCTGTGGGACACGTGCTGCCGCGGAGCTGGCCTCTGCGGAAGAAGCAAAGGCATTTTTTTTAGGACAAGTGTCAATCTCGGAGCTCATCTCAGAGAGAAGTCCGGGTCTATCGAACACGTGTCACCACCGGAGCTTATCACCGGAAGGTCCGTCGCAAAAACACGTGGCGTGCGCGGAGCTCGTGTCCGAAGAAGAGGGAGGTCTCGCTCGTGACACATGGCACAACCGGAGCTCGTCTCTGCGGATGAGGAGATACCAGGCCCGAAGGACACGTGGAGCTTCCGGAGCTCATCACCGCGGAGGTAACGAGTCTGAAGCGGTTCTTACGAGTAAAGATACCGGTGCGCAACGGAAACCGATCTAAAATCCACGATGTTACCGAAGATAAGACGTCAGGATCTAACAAAGATCTGAATAAGACTCTTATTCGGGATCCAATCAGATTAGCACTCTTCTCTTCCCGATTATAAATAGAACCCAAAAACCTCCGGTCGAAACCACAAACTCCTCGTTCAACTCCTGAGCCGACGACTTAGAGCCCTAGCCCTAACTCGCCGAGCAAAACATCGCCGAAAGCACAACAAGGGAGATCATCGGAGGAGAACCAAGCGGTCTGAGGAGGACCCCGAAGACAAGAAGAACGTGAGGTAGGACTTCAATACCACCTTACGACATCATGTTGTTCATCTCTTTGCATCTGTTCTTCGATTCCTTTCGAACAGAAGCGTTTTCGTGGGCAGAACACTCGATGATCAGATTGATCTAAAGACAAGATCATCGCCACGTTCATCTTTGATCTGAACACCTCTGACCATGCAAACCATGCAAGAATACGTACAGGTCAATCTAATGAAACTAATCATAGGATAGCATGCATGTGCATCATCGCATCTAGTTTAGGGTTTTGTGCATGATATTGATTGCTGTGAATATTGTATGCACGTGAATCCTACAAAGCAGGACAAACTCAGGAAGCTGTCTACGACGAGCTGCAGCAACAAGGTTTTGAGAATCAAGGACAACCGGAACCGCAAGAACAAGGCAAGTGCTCCTTGACCATGTTGATCCTATGTTTTGGGTAAAACTGTTTTATTTTGCGAAAAGGTGTGTGTGCTGAGTCAGACATGATGGGAAACCCTTTTTATAGGAGTTTACTAGTTTTGATTAAACCATCCTTGTCGCCCGGGAAGTTTGAGTCGGGTATGGTTTTTGCTTATTGCTTCGCTGAGTTTATGGGATTGGGAAGCGAGATAGATGTGTCTAGCTAACTGCACTCGTACTGATAATAAGTAATTGATGAGGTTAATGAACATGGATCGGAAGGAGATCTAGGCAAGCCTGGGTTTGTGAATGAGGTAGTATGAGAAGGGTGGTTTTGCTTGCCGCAGATCTAAGGACCGGTTCATGCATGCATATGCCAGGATAACAGTGCCACCACAAGGCCAAGTATGGGTGCGGCTTAGCTGAGTAATTAGGTAAGTTGCTAGGATGTTATGGACTATGGAAGGCGCGGGGAATGGGAGTCGAGTGAGGACTGCCCTGGGAACTGCATGGCACAAAAGGGGGCCCGTGGGTGGGAGAATTGGAGATTCTAGCCTGCCGGTGAAACCTTAGTGAGTCCATACATCTAGTAACCCCTTTGTAAAGGCTATTTTGTGATCTCTTGACCATACACCGACGGTTGTGTACTGGTATAATGGAGGTTCTGCAGTCGCCGACGGGTGACGAAATCACAAACTTGTGGGTAAAGAGGTGCAAACTCTGCAGAGTTATTAAAACTATCATGATAGCCGAGCTTACGGTCACGAGCACCTGGCTAAACTGCCATGATTAGATGGGATGGTTATTGGAATGGTTATTGGGAAGGTTCTTGGTTATGATTATGGGTTTGGTTATGGTTTGGTTTGGAATTCTTAAGCCTGGAGGATGAAAGGGTTGCATGACTGGTGGGTCATGAAATGAGATTGGTCTCGGTGCGAGACGAGGTTGTTATATGAGATGAGATGGTAGCGAATACGAGGAGGCATTCGTGAGTATGAATAAAAGATTGGTTAATGTTCGGATGGAACACGGGGAGTGATGAAGGTATGTTGGTAATTCAATATATGCTGGGATTACATTCATCTAAAGTAAAGTTGCCGTTTTATCATGGTTTTACAAGATTGCTTTTCTGCAAATAAGCCCTTTTATACCTACCTTGTTTATAAGCTGCATATCATGTGTTATTCCCGCACTTGCTGAGTACATCATTGTGCTCAAACTTGCATTATTATTTCTTCGTCAACAGCAAGAGAAGACTACTATGAAGACCGAGTAGAGCATTATGGCGTGTGATCTGTTCTCAACCTTGCCTGTGGAAGGATTAAAGATGGAGCCACTTCTGCTTAGTTTTGCTTCCGTATTAGTTTTTGCTTCCGCATTTAATAAGATTTCCGCTGCATAGAAATAAGACTTCCGCTGCGAGCATGAGTCCAAGACTCATGAGGAATTGTAATAAACTCTGTTATTCGTGGTAATATATAATCTGAATTCAGTTTGTGGAATGTATGTGTATGTGTGATGAACATCCTGGGCACACATATGCATTAGTTCTCGGTTCCGTGGTTTTCCACAGAATTGAGGGCGTCACAGGAGAGCTCCGAGGGTGCCACGTGTCCAGCGGGACCGGACCTCCCTCTCCTCAGAGGAGAGCTCCGGGCCCGCCATGTGGCCAACAGAGCCGGACCTCCCCCCTCCGCGGGGAGAGCTCCGAAGGCTCCACGTGTCCAGCGGGGCCGGACCCCCCTCTCCTAAGAGGAGGGCTCCGGGCCTGCCACGTGGTCAGCAGAGCCGGACCTCCCCCCTCCATGGGGAGAGCTCCAAAGGCTCCACGTGTCCAGCAGGGCCGGACCACCCTCTCCTCAGAGGAGGGGTCCGGGCCCGCCACGTGGTCAGCAGAGCCGGACCTCCCCCCTCCGCGGGGAGATCTCCGAAGGCTCCACGTGTCCAGCGGGGCCGGACCTCCCTCTCCTAAGAGGAGAGCTCCGGGCCCGCCATGTGGCCAGCAGAGCAGCGCTGCCTGCCCCCGCGCAGTAGGCAGCAAAAGTAAAGACGTGCCATACCTTGCCCGTACAAGGTTGTGACACCCTCATTTTTGGTTTCTGCATGTATTCATGAAGAGAAAACATTTTAAAGGAAGTGGGAACAGAAAAAGAATTAAAAGGATAGTCAAAAAGAACAAGAATCCAGTTCACAGAGAGCGCCGAAGACAACTCCCGCGGCCGCTGGCCACGTGGCGTGTTCGGAGCTCATCCCTGCGAAGTGGGGAGAGGTCCGCCGCTAAACTGGCTACGTGGCAGGCTCGGGGCTCATCTCCGCAAAGGGGGAGAGGTCCGACCCTGTGGGACACGTGTTGTCCCCGGAGCTAGCCTCTGCGGAAGAAGCAAAGGCAGTTCCACCGGACACATGTCACCTTCGGAGCTAGTCATCGCGGAAATCAGAGAACCTATCGCGCGGGATACGTGTCGATCTCGGAGATCACCCCCGAGAAGTCTGGTTCTATTGGACACGTGTCGCCACCGGAGCTTATCTCCGGGAGGTCTGACACTGTTGGACACGTGTCTACCTTTGGAGCTCGTCTCTGAGGAAAAAGGGAAGTCCGGCGCTACTTGACGTGTGGCATTCATGGAGCTCACCTCCGAAGAAAGGGAGGTCCGGAATGGATACGTGGCACACCCGGAGCTACCTCCAGAGAAAGAAAAGGTCCGGCACTAACACGTGGCGTGCGCGGAGCCACCTCTGAATAGAGAGGAGGTCCCGACCGCCAGGATACGTGGCGCACGCGGAGCTCACCTCCGAAGGAGAAGGGAGGTCTCGCTCGCTTGACACGCAGCACAACGGGAGCTCATCTCTGCGGAAAGGGAGAGACCAGGCCCCAGTGGACACATGGAGCTTCCAGAGCTCATCACCGTGAAGGTAACGAGTTCTGGAACGGTTTTTAGATTCTGTACGCATAGAAATATCGGTACGGAGAAGAAACCGACCTGAATTGCACAATGTTACCGCACCGAATCGACTAAAGATAAGTTTTTAAGATTCAACGACAATCTGAATAGAACTCTTATTCAAAGTCCAATCAGATTAGGACTCCTCTTCTCCCGATTATAAATGGAACCCAGAACCTCTAGCCGAAACCATGAACTTCTTCAATTCCTGAGCCAACGACTTAGAGCCCTAGCCCCAACTCGCCGAGTAAGCCATCGCCAGGAGTTCAGCAAGGAAGATCGCCGGAAGAGAGCCCCAATGATCTTAGAAGGACCCCGAGACCGAGAAGAACATAAGGTAGGTCTCCAATACCACCTTACGACATCGTTTGTGTTTTCTTTGCATCTGTTCTTCGATTCCTTTCCAACAGAAGCTTTCTCGTGGACAGAATCACTTGATGATCGGGTTGATCTAAAGACAAGATCATCGCCAGGTCCACATTTGATCTGAACACCTCTGTTCATCATAAAATCCATGCAAGCCATGCAAGAACACATACAAACTGATCTAATAAAACTGATTATAGGATAGCATGCATATGCATCATCGCATCTAGTTTAAAGTTTGTGCATGATATTGATTGCTATGAATCTTTTACGTGCGTGATCCTGTATAGAAGGACAATGTGGCGGACCGGAATCCGCTCATCCAGGATCGCAGAGGGTGGTGCCGCGCGATGCGACACCCGACAGCACACGTCATAAGAACACAATATATTACATGGGAAAAACAAACTGAACTGTACAAAAAGGTACAACTTCAGTTACAAACTAGTATTTATGTTACACAGCGGAAGTCTACTCTGTACAACTCACGCCTGCCTATCTAGCAAAAAGTCGGTTGCCCAGCCCTAGGGCAACCCACACTAGCTGCACTACTTAGCTCAGCACGGCGTTTACGGCTCCCACTCAGCCGTGGTCCCCGACGGAGGGTAACCCTCGCCGGTGGACTCGTGCTCCAAGTCCGTGGGTGGCTCCTCACCTGAAAACACTTAAGCAGCAACCGTGAGCACAAAGGCTCAGCAAGGCTTAACCGACTCACCTAAGCATGAAACTCTACATGAGGTGTACAATGACATAGGATAGCAATGTTGCAGCAATTGGACACGCCTACAAGTTCATCCTTAGTTCATCTTTTAGCAACAAGTTAACAGTTCATGAAGCTGAAATTTAGTAAGCAATATTTGGTGGCACACAGGTAACAATACAATTATATCATAACAGCAATATTGAATCATAACATTTCATTCATTAGTCTACGTTACGACGCAGTGAACAAGCGGTACTCGTCACCGCGAGGGACGGTGAATCGACTCGATATACACCTGCAGGGAAACCCAAAGAGCACGTCACGTACGCCCACCCGTGGAGCTGCACAGCACGCTCACTCGATGTCGTACGGGACAACCTTTCACCCAACAGCCCAAACTTCGAACCGGTCGCACCGAAACGAGCAGGAGGTTCCCCACATGGAGCATCTCTCTATGCCCGTTGGCAGATTTCCACCTTGCTTCCCTCAACCTACACCTATAAATCGGTGTGCTATGCCTCGACGCCCGGAGGTTTAGGCTACATCGGTTTATTGGGGCCCATATATCCGATATGCCTTCGGTACGTTCAATACTTGTTCAGCAGGGCCGCACACGGCTCGGTCCTCAATTGACACGGACAGGGCTGCGCACACAAGACTTCCTCTTGCTGCGCCCTAGTCCCTGCCTAGTCCCATTTTCATTACTAAAGTGATCTCACATCACTCAACCGAACCCGTGTGTCCCAATGCCTATCTCGCGAGTAGATTCCAACTACTCGACTTGTACCGAAGTCCTATGAATCATTAAGCATAGCCTGTCTACTCGGGGTCTTAGACACTACCCTCACTCTTAGGGAAAAGTTCTGGTTATGCAAGTGGGGTTCCATCCATCCTATACCTAATGCACAATCATACATCATATGACACATGTAAACAAAGTAAAACTTATAAAAAGGTTAATGCAAACCGGGGCTTGCCTTGTTGCTGCTGGTCAGGGGTTAGTTCCTCTTCCGGAAGTAGGAAGTCGAGTACTTCCGGAGCCTCCTCGCCTTCAGCGACTACATGTTAATAAAATACTACATGTTAATGAATATGCATATGAGTTTAGGGTAATACTTCTGCTATTAGTTCTAATAACCAGTCTCTAACAACTGGAACTCTGTTTAAGAATTTAAAGATGAACTGGGTGTTGGTGGCTTGGGTTTAGATCTAAGCACATGGTTAAGTGCTAAGTGGCCGATCTAAGCTCGGAAACTCCAATCTAACTCGCTGGTCTTGATCCACCGCCTCCGGGGAACCTTGCAGGTGCAGAAAACCCGGTGACTTGCGGTGTAAACACAGCGCCGACGAGCTTCGCCGTGGTTTTACCTCGGACCTCGCCGCCGATCACTTTCCAGGACCTCCGAGCTCAAGAAAACCCCCGAGGTGAGATCCCCGACCTCCCCTCTACCGATCTATGCCATAAGATCACAATTCTAGGCAGAATTCTCGAGGATCCGAAAGTTTCCGGCGAGATCGCCGCTTCCCGCCGCCGTGCGCCGCCGGCAGCGCCGCCCGCGCTCGATCAGAGCGACGTGGCCGCTTGTGCGCCGTTTATTTTAAATCGCACGGTAGGGTTTAAACCCCCGCGTACCGGTTCGATGTTATAATCTCGGCCGTCAGTTTAAAATCGGACGGTCCACGTCAGCCCCGCGTTATAAAGACTGGAATTCTTACGTGCTACCCCCTGGGGTTCTCGGGAAATAAGAGCTAGCCCCGGAAACTTCTGATCTAGCCCCTGGAACTCCAGAAAATCATGTAAATTCATTTAAAAATCAGTTTTAGCCCCTGGACTTAATAAAATTAGGAAAAACACCTCTGATAAGTGTAGCTAGACCCCTGGAAATTCTGAAAATAATATTATAGACCCTGTAATGGGGTGAGTTCATCATTTTAGCCCTGTTTAGTATTTAATTTAGAAAATTGAATATGTAACTAGTGTCTAAAATTAAAAAGTGGGACAAACATATTGTCAAAATTAAGTTAAAGACTTTCTCAGTGTTTAGGAAATTTAGGAGTGAGATAAAAACATATTTTGGACTGAATTGAATCTGTTTAATTTATTATTCACAATTAGGGACACATTTTTAAGTAATAAATAGTTTTAGAAAATAGGGAAAATAATTATGAAATAGTTTACATCAGAGGCAAAGGTCAAAATATGTTATTAAATTATTTAGGACCAGAACCTATTCTGTTTAGATGATGTGTATTACTAATTTCATAATAAAATACACAATTATGCATAGGAATATAAATCTGAAAATATAGCAACTAGTAAATGATAAATGGAGTTTTTAAAATCCAAAGAGTTCAGTTTAGGGTTGGTAGAAATTATGAAGGCACATATGGGGAAGAAAATTACTTTTCATACACACTTGGTAGTAAAAAGGTGTAGTAGTTGAATATAAGAAATTTATTGGAATCTCATATATATAGTATGTAAGTATAAATGTGGACACAAAAGTAGGAATCGTATACACATGGTTAAAAGTGCATGCAAGCCACAACTCAACACACATAAAGTAACCACAACACATATAAGGGTGAATGACTTTCATAAATATGAATGTGTGGTTTGTATGAAGTGGAAGTGTGAACTATGTCTTATGGATTGTTGTTTTTCTTTTGCTATGTGTGATGGTATGATGTAGAACCTGCTCAAGAGCAAGTTATTCCTTTCCAAGACCAGGACTACCCATTTCAAGAGCAGCAAGAAGGAGGCAAGTGTCCTTGACCACTTTGATCCTATGCTAGGATGTGTAGCTAGAATTAATTGCATTGTCAATTTAAATATGAAACCCATGTTAGGAAGTTTCCCTAGAATTGCATTACCTTATTTCCTTGTAGCTTGGGTTGGGATTTATTTTATCATGTCATTTAATATTATGCATATGCTTAGCCATGCTTAGAATGGGATAATTGGGATATGAGATCATCAGTTTATTTTACCATACTCTTGAATGAGATATTGTGAGTTATGTAGAGGTAGGGATCAAGGCAAGTTGGATGTTTTGGTTGTGTGCTGGGTGCACGAGACTTGGTTTTGTGTTTAGTACTTGCCTGGATCCTAAGGACCGGTTCATGGAGCATGTAACCTGGCTTTACAGTGCCAACCACATGCTGAGATGGGGCAGCTTGGCCAATTAATTAGGTGTATCCCCGGCGTAGTATGGGTGTGTTGGATGGTGCGGGGAGTAGGTGTCAGCTGGACTACCATATGAACCGCAAGGCTCAAGAGGGGGCCACTGCAGCGGGGTTGGAGCCTCTTGTATGCTGTTAGGGGTGAAACCTCAGTGGGCCCACGCTCGTCGGGAATCCCTTTGTAAAGGCTTCGTCTTGATCTCCTGGCTACACACCTGGGAAGTGTGAATGTGGTTCGTAGCCACTGGCATAATGGAGGTTCTTTTAGTCCACCCGGCAACGGGGGATGAAATCACTACATGTGGGTACAGTGGTACAAACTCTGCAGAGTCAAAACTGTCATGACAGTCGTGCTCACGGTCAAGAGCGGCTTGGACTTATTCATGATTAGAGGATTGATGGTTTTGGAAGTTAAGCGGGGAGCTTAACATTGGAAATGATGTTATGGTTATTGGATTATGATGATGGGATGGGAGATTGGGACCATTTCACCTGTGTAGTAATGTAGGTGCTTAACAAGCTAAGGTGATAGGTATTAATTGCATAGTGCTTTAACCATGAGTTCAACCTCTCCTTATTCTAGCCATGCATGACATAATTTTCCCACACTTGCTGAGTACCATTGGTTCTCAACCTTGCATATTTGTTGGTTTATATTGCTGCTCAGGTCAAGATAATGAGGTGGTGTATAATGACCAAGACTTTGGACCCGAAGAAGGTTTCTAGGTTCATGGAGACCCCCGGGCAACGCCTGTGATGGAGCCCTCAAGAATAATATTCCGCTGCTAGTTTATTTACTTGTGATGAACTTATTATTGTCCATCGAGACATTTACTATGTAAGACTTACTTATATTCCACACCTGGCTTGTAATAAATGATGCTTCACTATTTGTCATCACATGTATGAGAAAATGATCCTGGCATACATGTGATATTCACTTGGTTGTTTCTTCGGAAAAACCGGGTGTGACAGAAGTGGTATCAGAGCCAAGGTTGCCCGTAGGAACGTGGACCTAGGTAGAAATGGACGTATTTAAGGACCCTATTTTCTTAAAAACTATTTTACAAAGGTGTGGATTGAAAAGTGTTATTTAATGGAGTCACTTTCTTCATCTTACCCCAACTTTCATTCAGAATAGGATTTTTGTTTGAGAGTTTATCTAACCTAATTTTAAATTCTTTTTTGTTTTAGATGGTTCGCATGATTCGCACCGCTCGCAAGTCCACAGGAGGGAGAGTTCCCGTAGTTGCCCTTGCCGAAAGAGAGGAGAGCCGTCCGGTGACATACCTTTCTTATGGATTGGCAGTGGGAGGCTTGTTGCGCCGTCTTCGGCGTATGCTCGAAGCCGCCGGCAATACGGGCAAGCTAATCATCCACTATAACTCCACCAGGACCATCCGTGAGAAGAGGGAAGAATGGAGTTCAGAGATGAGGATAATACACGAAAATCAGCTGCTTAAGATCCACCACTCTCCAGCTTGTAGAGCAACACAGGTCGATGCGGAGAAAGATGTCACCTGGGAGGCCATCACCTGCCAGAGTCACATCTATCGTCGCCACCTGGACAAGACTGAGTACATGTATGTCCTCCAACGTGAGAGTGGTACCACGGAGTACAAGCACCCGCCGGTACAGCAAGGGACTTCCCATAAGCACATGGACTTGTGTTTGGAGGATGCTGCTATGCTCAGCACTCGACTGCAGGAGTGTCAGCAAGAGCTTCAGGATGTCCGGGACACCCTGAAGGAAACGGAGGCGTTGCTGCGAGCCTGCTTAAAGGCGAGAGAAAGAGGAGATGGGAATGAACTGTGTGTCACCGTGAATGATACATGGACTCCTGACTCCCCGGATCGCTGAGCGATCAGGCGTCGTCGCACTTCTCCACCAGCAGCCTCCCCACCCAAAGCAGAGTCAGAAGGTAGCCGAAATGAGGAGGAAGATCCCGAGGAGCCAGCTCAAGACAACGAGTAGTGTAGAGTCTTCCCCTTAGCTAGCAAGAGGTCGAGTAGTCGAGTCGTTACGTAGTTAATGGTGTGATAATGCTTGGTGTGTGACGTGAGTTGTGGAAGCCATGAGCAATTGTCCACAGCCTCGTCTTCAGATTGTTTTGCTTTGGTGTGTGAACCCACATGAAATAATAGTGCATTTATTTGGTGTGAGATATGAACCCTCGTAAAAGTATAACCAAGCCTCAACACTTCAAAGTACAAACAAAATGAAAGTAGTAAGATGATACTAAATGCTTTCAAATTAACATTGGTTGATTCTGCCAGATGGCCGGAAGAGGAAAAGGGCGTGCTGCCAACCCCGCCAACAACAACGATGAGGCATGCAACCCTCATCTTTCTGGAGGCCAGGACCGGGGTGGTCGCCGTGAAGAAGTTGATCCTCTCCACCAAATGCTGGAGAATCAAAATCAGCTCATCCAGAACTTGACTCAAGTGGTGGCCAACTTGCATCAAGTTCCACCTCCACAAGCTGCACCACGCCAACCAAGGTTGAGTGAGTTTCTAGGAACTCAACCTCCAAAGTTTGCAAGTGCTGCTGAACCTCTGGAGGCAGATGATTGGCTGAAGACCATTGAAAGTAAGATGAGGATCATACAGTGCCAAGGGTATGAGAGGGTGCTGTTTGCCTCTCATCAATTGCATGGACCTGCTGCTGATTGGTGGACCGCCTATGTGGCCACCCATCATGACCCTGAGAACATCACTTGGGAAGAGTTCAAGCGTAGCTTCCGCAACCATTACATCCCAAGAGGTGAACTCAAAAACAAGAGGAAGGAGTTTTTGGGACTGCAGCAGGGAAACATGACGGTGAGGGAATACCTCACTAAATTTACTCAACTATCCCGCTATGCCCCACGGGACATAGAGACTGATGAGCAGAAACAAGATTGTTTTGTGGAAGGACTTACTGCAGAGATGCAGTGTGCAATGTCCTCAAATGAGTATGAAAGTTTCCAAAAGATGGTGGACAGAGCATTTGTGGTAGAAAGGAAGCTAAAGGCCTTGGAAAATGAGAACAAGAGGAAGGCTGGGTGGTCACATCAAGCCTCAGGGAGCAACACCCGCCCACGTCTGATGCAGCAACCAGCAGGGCAGACGAACCGTGCTGCGGTACCCTACTCAGCACCAAGAGGGTACCACCCGAACTACAGGCCTCCGGCAGCACCAATACAGCCACAACGTCAGTTCGTACAGCAGCCTCGCCCTGCATATCCACCTCGACCAGCAGCACAAGGACCCCCAAACCAACCCCAAGACAGCAAAGGCCAGGCACCTAAGGTTGGGGTGCAATGTTTTAGTTGCGGAGAAGTGGGGCACTACGCCCATAAGTGTCCAAAGAAGAAGCCCACGCAGCCACAGCAGCAGAATGTAATGAGAGGACGGGTGAACCACGTCACTATGGAGGAAGCACAAGAGGCACCCGACGTGGTAGTTGGTAAGTTTCCTGCCAATTTACACATTGCAACCCTGTTGTTTGATTCTGGTGCTACCCACTCGTTCATTGCTCAAGGGTTTGTTAAGAAGCATGACCTAGCAACAACACAAATGAACCATATGCTAGCCGTAAACTCTCCAGGTGGAGAAATAAGGACGAGACAAGTGTGTCCCAAAGTGAATCTAGACATTAATGGGGTAGTATTTACTGCTAACCTCATAGTGATAGATTCACAAGGGATAGATATTATTTTGGGTATGGATTGGTTGACCAAACATAAAGGAATCATTGATTGTTCGACCAGAACGGTGGAACTAACTCACCCTAGTGGCACAAGAGTAAAGTTCATAACAATACACGAGCCTAGGAGGGACATTAAATTAAATCAAGTTGAGGTGAAAGTTGAGGAAATCAGGACTATCAGGGAATATCCAGATGTTTTTCCGGAGGAGTTGCCAGGTATGCCTCCCGATCGTGAAGTGGAATTCACAATTGAGCTAGTACCAGGAACAGCCCCGATATACAAGAGACCTTATCGGATGGACTCCAAGCAGCTAGAAGAACTCAAGGATCATTTGAGAGAATTGACGGAGAAGGGGTATATTCGCCCTAGTTCCTCACCATGGGGAGCTCCGGTGATATTTGTGCCCAAGAAAGACGGAACCCAATGGTTATGCGTGGATTATCGTGCTTTGAATGAGGTAACCATCAAAAACAAGTACCCATTACCCCGCATTGAAGACTTGTTTGATCAGTTGAGGGGAGCTTGTGTGTTCTCGAAAATTGATCTCAGGTCGGGATACCACCAACTAAAGATAAGGCAATCTGATATTCCCAAGACAGCTTTCGTATCTCGGTACGAGCTGTATGAATACACCGTCATGCCTTTCGGGCTAACTAATGCCCCGGCATACTTCATGTATCTCATGAACAAGGTATTCATGGAATATCTGGATAAATTTGTGGTGGTTTTCATAGATGACATTCTCGTCTTCTCCAAAGATGAAGAAGAACATGAGAAACAAATAAGGTTGGTGTTGCAGAGGCTAAGAGAACACCAACTATATGCCAAGTTGAGCAAGTGTGAGTTTTGGCTGAAGAGAGTTCCCTTCTTAGGACATATAATCTCGGAGGGAGGAATCTCCGTGGATCCTGCCAAAATCGAGGATATACAGAAGTGGAAGACCACTGAAAATGTCGGGGAAGTTCGAAGCTTCTTGGGATTGGCTGGATACTATCGACGGTTTATTGAGGGATTCTCTAAGATCTCGAGACCTCTCACCAAACTATTGGAGAAGGGAATCACCTTCACATGGACGCCACAGTGCGAGAAGAGTTTTCAGGAGTTAAAGGAAAGATTGATAACAGCCCCAGTGCTGGTTATGCCAGATATGCAAAAGAGCTTCACGGTGTACTGCGATGCCTCTGGAAACGGGTTGGGATGTGTTCTTATGCAAGAAGGGCATGTCGTGGCATATGCATCCCGGCAGCTTCGAAAGCACGAGAAGAACTATCCTACACATGACCTAGAACTAGCCGCAGTGGTACACGCGTTGAAAATTTGGCGGCACTATTTGATGGGGAAGAGGACCGAGATATATACGGATCATAAGAGTTTGAAGTATATTTTCACACAGCCAGATCTCAACCTCAGACAAAGGAGATGGTTAGAGCTAATCAATGATTTTGATGTGGGCATCAACTATCATCCCGGGAAAGCAAACGTCGTGGCCGATGCTTTAAGTCAGAAAGTGCAGGTCAATAAGTTGAGCTTGAAGGACATGTCTGCAGAATTGAAGGACGAGGTTATAGGGCTCAATCTATGCCTTGTGAATAGTGGTGAAGCCATCGCCACGGAAGTGGACTCCACATTAGAGCAAGACATACGCGATGGTCAAAAGAATGATGAGAAGATACAAGAGATCAGACAACTTATCAAGGAAAATAAAGCTCCGGGTTTTAGAGAGGATGAACAAGGAACGGTGTGGCACGGGAAAAGAATCTGTGTGCCAGAAGTAAAGGAGATCCGTGAAATGATTTTGAAGGAGGCTCATGATTCCGACTATTCCATTCATCCTGGGAGTACGAAGATGTACCAGGACCTCAAGAGCAGGTATTGGTGGTATTGCATGAAGCGAGATGTCGCGGAACATGTTGCCCTATGTGACACATGTCAGTTGATGAAAGCAGAACATCAACGACCCGCGGGATTATTGCAACCACTCAAAGTGCCTGAATGGAAATGGGAAGAAATCAGCATGGATTTCATCGTGGGATTGCCTAGGACCCAATCAGGATATGATTCGATATGGGTCATCATTGACAGGCTAACCAAGGTAGCTCATTTCATCCCCGTGAAAGAAAGCTACAGCGGATCCAAATTGGCGGAATTGTACATGTCAAGGATCGTGTGTTACCATGGAGTGCCAAAGAAGATTGTGTTGGATCGAGGGACACAATTCACCTCAAGGTTCTGGCAGAAGCTGCATGAAACCATGGGAACCCATCTGAACTTTAGTTCGGCCTATCATCCCCAAACTGACGGGCAGACGGAAAGAACCAATCAGATCCTTGAAGATATGTTAAGGGCATGTGCACTCCAAAACAACGGGAGTTGGGACAAGAACTTACCGTATGCAGAGTTTTCCTATAACAACAGCTATCAAGCTAGTACGAAAATGTCACCGTTTGAAGCTTTGTATGGAAGGAGGTGCAGAACTCCCCTATTTTGGAACCAAACAGGAGAAAGTAAAGTGTTTGGTCCAGAAGTGCTACAAGAAGCCGAGGCGAAGGTGAGGGAGATTCGCAACAACTTGAGGATAGCACAGACACACCAAAAGAGCTATGCCGATGTACGAAGAAGAGAGCTCATTTTCAACGTGGGAGACTATGTTTATCTCAAGGTGTCCCCTATCAGAGGACTTCGTAGGTTCAAGGTGAAGGGGAAGTTGTCACCTCGATACATCGGACCCTTTCAAGTTTTGGAAAGGAAAGGCGAAGTGGCGTATCAACTAGAGTTACCGGTTCATCTATCGGATGTGCACGATGTATTCCATGTGTCACAACTCAAGAAATGTCTGAGGACGCCTGAAGAGGTGTTACCCATGAATGAAGTGGATGTAGTTGAGGATTTGTCTTATGCTGAGCAACCATACAAGATTTTGGAGACAATGGAACGCCTCACCAGAAATAAAAGAATCCAGATGTGCAAGGTGCAGTGGAAGCATCACTCAGAAGAGGAAACCACCTGGGAGCGGGAAGATGAGCTCAAGGCACAATTTCCGGAATTGTTTTCTTAGAGACACCAATCTCGAGGACGAGATTTCTTTTAAGGGGGGTAGAGCTGTAACACCCCAAAATTTTGATTCAAAACACTAAATCATGTTAAGAGGGGGATTTAAAAATTTTTGGACGTGTTGCATGTTTTGCAAAAATTCAAATTCAAACTGGAATTCAAATTAAACTCAAATCAGAAAAGAAATGGAAAAAGAAAAAGAGAAAACAGAAAAAAACTGGCCAGTGGGCCGAAACCCACCAGCCAGCCCAACTTACCCCGCGCCAGCCCGCAGCCACGCGCCCGCGCTTTCTCACGCTGACAGGCGGGACCCACAGATCTTCGTCTACCTCGCGCCGCGCCGAACTCCCCCGCGCCAGAATCGAAACCGATCGGGATTTCGACGTAAACCCCGCTGAATTCTGTTCGTAGCCGACGCGGACATGATCTAAACCACCCCGCCGCCCTCCCCTGTCTATAAAAACCACGGCCTCGTTCTGTTTTTCCCACGCGATCGACGATTTCTACTCCGGTGAGAACCGAGACTTCTCCGGTGAATTCTGGCCGATCTAAGCTCGGAAACTCCAATCTAACTCGCTGGTCTTGATCCACCGCCTCCGGGGAACCTTGCAGGTGCAGAAAACCCGGTGACTTGCGGTGTAAACACAGCGCCGACGAGCTTCGCCGTGGTTTTACCTCGGACCTCGCTGCCGATCACTTTCCAGGACCTCCGAGCTCAAGAAAACCCCCGAGGTGAGATCCCCGACCTCCCCTCTACCGATCTATGCCATAAGATCACAGTTCTAGGCAGAATTCTCGAGGATCCGAAAGTTTCCGGCGAGATCGCCGCTTCCCGCCGCCGTGCGCCGCCGGCAGCGCCGCCCGCGCTCGATCAGAGCGACGTGGCCGCTTGTGCGCCGTTTATTTTAAATCGCACGGTAGGGTTTAAACCCCCGCGTACCGGTTCGATGTTATAATCTCGGCCGTCAGTTTAAAATCGGACGGTCCACGTCAGTCCCGCGTTATAAAGACTGGAATTCTTACGTGCTACCCCCTGGGGTTCTCGGGAAATAAGAGCTAGCCCCGGAAACTTCTGATCTAGCCCCTGGAACTCCAGAAAATCATGTAAATTCATTTAAAAATCAGTTTTAGCCCCTGGACTTAATAAAAATTAGGAAAAACACCTCTGATAAGTGTAGCTAGACCCCTGGAAATTCTGAAAATAATATTATAGACCCTGTAATGGGGTGAGTTCATCATTTTAGCCCTGTTTAGTATTTAATTTAGAAAATTGAATATGTAACTAGTGTCTAAAAATTAAAAAGTGGGACAAACATATTGTCAAAATTAAGTTAAAGACTTTCTCAGTGTTTAGGAAATTTAGGAGTGAGATAAAAACATATTTTGGACTGAATTGAATCTGTTTAATTTATTATTCACAATTAGGGACACATTTTTAAGTAATAAATAGTTTTAGAAAATAGGGAAAATAATTATGAAATAGTTTACATCAGAGGCAAAGGTCAAAATATGTTATTAAATTATTTAGGACCAGAACCTATTCTGTTTAGATGATGTGTATTACTAATTTCATAATAAAATACACAATTATGCATAGGAATATAAATCTGAAAATATAGCAACTAGTAAATGATAAATGGAGTTTTTAAAATCCAAAGAGTTCAGTTTAGGGTTGGTAGAAATTATGAAGGCACATATGGGGAAGAAAAATACTTTTCATACACACTTGGTAGTAAAAAGGTGTAGTAGTTGAATATAAGAAATTTATTGGAAACTCATATATATAGTATGTAAGTATAAATGTGGACACAAAAGTAGGAATCATATACACATGGTTAAAAGTGCATGCAAGCCACAACTCAACACACATAAAGTAACCACAACACATATAAGGGTGAATGACTTTCATAAATATGAATGTGTGGTTTGTATGAAGTGGAAGTGTGAACTATGTCTTATAGATTATTGTTTTTCTTTTGCTATGTGTGATGCTATGATGTAGAACCTGCTCAAGAGCAAGTTATTCCTTTCCAAGACCAGGACTACCCATTTCAAGAGCAGCAAGAAGGAGGCAAGTGTCCTTGACCACTTTGATCCTATGCTAGGATGTGTAGCTAGAATTAATTGCATTGTCAATTTAAATATGAAACCCATGTTAGGAAGTTTCCCTAGAATTGCATTACCTTATTTCCTTGTAGCTTGGGTTGGGATTTATTTTATCATGTCATTTAATATTATGCATATGCTTAGCCATGCTTAGAATGGGATAATTGGGATATGAGATCATCAGTTTATTTTACCATACTCTTGAATGAGATATTGTGAGTTATGTAGAGGTAGGGATCAAGGCAAGTTGGATGTTTTGATTGTGTGCTGGGTGCACGAGACTTGGGTTTGTGTTTAGTACTTGCCTGGATCCTAAGGACCGGTTCATGGAGCATGTAACCTGGCTTTACAGTGCCAACCACATGCTGAGATGGGGCAGCTTGGCCAATTAATTAGGTGTATCCCCGGCGTAGTATGGGTGTGTTGGATGGTGCGGGGAGTAGGTGTCAGCTGGACTACCATATGAACCGCAAGGCTCAAGAGGGGGCCACTGCAGTGGGGTTGGAGCCTCTTGTATGCTGTTAGGGGTGAAACCTCAGTGGGCCCACGCTCGTCGGGAATCCCTTTGTAAAGGCTTCGTAGTGATCTCCTGGCTACACACCTGGGAAGTGTGAATGTGGTTCGTAGCCACTGGCATAATGGAGATTCTTTTAGTCCACCCGGCAACGGGGAATGAAATCACTACATGTGGGTACAGTGGTACAAACTCTGCAGAGTCAAAACTGTCATGACAGCCGTGCTCACGGTCAAGAGCGGCTTGGACTTATTCATGATTACAGAATTGATGGTTTTGGAAGTTAAGCGGGGAGCTTAACATTGGAAATGATGTTATGGTTATTGGATTATGATGATGGGATGGGAGATTGGGACCATTTCACCTGTGTAGTAATGTAGGTGCTTAACAAGCTAAGGTGATAGGTATTAATTGCATAGTGCTTTAACCATGAGTTCAACCTCTCCTTTTCTAGCCATGCATGACATAATTTTCCCACACTTGCTGAGTACCATTGGTACTCAACCTTGCATATTTGTTGGTTTATATTGCTGCTCAGGTCAAGATAATGAGGTGGTGTATAGTGACCAAGACTTTGGACCCGAAGAAGGTTTCTAGGTTCATGGAGACCCCCGGGCAACGCCTGTGATGGAGCCCTCAAGAATAATATTCCGCTGCTAGTTTATTTACTTGTGATGAACTTATTATTGTCCATCGAGACATTTACTATGTAAGACTTACTTATATTCGACACCTGGCTTGTAATAAATGATGCTTCACTATTTGTCATCACATGTATGAGAAAATTATCCTGACATACATGTGATATTCACTTGGTTGTTTCTTCGGAAAAACCGGGTGTGACAGCTGAGAATTTTTGTGTGAGTTCCTTGTCACAAGAAAACTCTCTGGACCAAACACTAGCACTTTTCATGGAGTGGTTTGCTCAGAATAATTCTCTTAGCAAATAAGCAAAGAAGAATTAATTCTGAGGTAATACCCCTGTTCATGCCCAACTTAGTGAACTAAAATTACAATTATATCTCATAGAGTTTGCATGAATTTTCCTAGTATTTTTGGAGCTAGGATTTGCCCAGAACTGAATTTCCAAGATTTGGAAATTCTCTGAAAATGTTTCTGTATTCAAATGAACACAGCACCTTTAAATTTGAATTGCTCTGACCAAATCAACTCCAAATGGTCTGAAACTTTTACAGGGGTTCACTAATGTCCTAAAGAACATTCTGGCAAAATTTGGGGATTTTTGGATGCACCAAACTCCCTCTAAAATTCTTTTGCTGAAAAGTTTTAAAGAATTTTCCAGAATTAAATAATAGGTTTCATACAAATTAGGTTTCAGATTTGGATTGTACTCAATTATAGGAATCCAAAAAAATTCGTTTCATAATTTTTGGATTCTCCTACCCCAAGTTGTGGTCCTCCAAAGTTTGAACTACAAACTGGACATTTCAAAATGTTTAAATGTCTGCCAGTGGGTCCCACCCGGCAGTCTTCTCCTTCCTCGCGCCAAACAGGGGTCCGTGGCGGCGCACTCCGGTGAGTGTCGCCGGAACTGCTTTCCCGGCCGTCTCCCGATCTCAGACTCGCCACCCCCCCCCCCGTAATTCGGGCGCTGAACTCGTCAGTGGTGTCGCCGGCGGCCGTAGCTCACCGGAACAGGGCTCCCGACGGTGACAGCGGCGGTTAGGGTTCCGGCGTGGTCGGGAATGCGTTAAAACGCATCAAAATGATTAGCAAAGGGTCGGAGAGCACCGCGGGAGCTCGAGGGTGATGGAAATGGCCGCCAAACCCCATGAAATGGTCAGCAACCTAGAGCTCCACGGTGAACCGAGCTATTATTCTATGGCGGCCCAAAAAACAACCCAGACCTGGCCATTTCTGGGTCATTTCCCTTGATTCTTGGTCAAGTAGGGCCGCTAGGGAGTGAGGAAGGTGTGTGTAGGCTCACCCGAGCTGGTTTGGCCGGTGCAGCTAGAATTTCGGGGTAGACCGCGCTCTACCCGAACACACTACGTTTCGGAAGAACTGGAAATACTCTTCATCCGGTGGATCAACCGCTATTCGGCTTGCACCTACACGATCTAGAGAGCACGGCGCACCTTTTTCATGTAGGAGTCCGGCGGTGAAACTGGCTGTGGCGTGCTGTCCACGGGGAGCAGTCCTCGGCTTTCCGCCGGTGGCCTGAGTTCTCAGTGGCGATCGTCGATTTGTGGTCGAGTGCGGTGCTAACACCGCGAGGTGGTGGGATGGTTATCTAGAGCACACACAGATGCTTCCTTTTTGTGTGGGGAGCTCGGGCAAAGGCCGAGCAGACGTCGGCGTACGGTGGAGAGTCGAGGAGCGGCGCCGATGTGCGAGCAGAGCCCGGTGCGCTTGCTGATCGGGAGAAGAAGGCAATACGCTCAGCCCAGCTGCGTGGAGAGGGGGTCACGTAGAGGAGGGGTGAGCTGCTGCCCGGTCGCCAGCGCGAGAGAGGGAATCAGGAGGTGGCCTCCCGGGAGATGGCGCGCACGGCAGCTGGCTGTTCGACTGAATGTCTTCGGTTGACTGAGAAACAGAGGGAAGACTTGGGGGCTAAGTCTATTTCACCCAATGACATGTGGGCCCCACTGGTCAGTGCTCTACCACCTCTCAAAAGATCTCCAAAACTTGACAAATGATGAATTCAAATGTTGGAAATCTCAAACTGAGCTACATTCGTATGGTTTGGCAAATTTCCCTTAAATTCAAATGTATATTCGAATTCTTTGCATATTTGGATCCTTTTTGGAAAATGGGTAGCAAACCTTTTCAAAAATTATTGAAACTCTGCCTCCCCACTAATTTGGACCTGAGGAATCCAATTATGCACTTTGATCCCTTTTTTAGCTGCTGCAATCATGAATTTGAATGCAACAGTTTGGAATCACCCTCTCATGTGTGGTCATATGTGTAGAATTCCCACTTTGTGAAAATGTAGGTTTCCCCTCTAACCACTCTTTTGATGGAGGTTACTTGCTCTTCCCACTTTTTCACAATCTATCCACAACAAAAAAAACTGTGGTGTTGTGGGTTGAAGAAAAGTTTTTGCAAGTCCCTTTTCTTGGGATTTTACATCCCTCCCCCCTTAAAAGAATCTCGTCCTGAGATTATAAAAGAAGAGATAGCGATGTAATAGGGACTTACCCGTACTGAGATGCCATGAACTCCGGGTAATTTGAGCGAAGGAATTCCTCGCTCTCCCACGTCGCTTCTTCGGCGGTGTGGTTGCTCCAGAGTATTTTGTAGAACCACAACGTTCTGCTACGCGTGGTTCGGGCTTTCTCATCAAGAATTTCCACCGTATACTCATCATATGTTAAATCCGGTTTCAGCTCGCAGATGTCTTCGGTAGGAATAGCAGCCGTATGCTTTAAACATTTTCACAGTTGCGAAACATGGAAAACATCATGGACACCAGACAGAGATGCCGGTAGCTCCAATCGATACGCCGCTGGTCCGCACTTCTCGGTGATAGCATAGGGTCCAATGAAACGGGGAGCGAGCTTCCCCTTCACACCAAACCGGTGCACGCCCTTCATCGGAGACACGCAGAGGTACACGTGTTTCCCAACGTCAAAGTGCAACGGTCTACGCCTCTTATCAGCGTAGCTCTTCTGCCGGGATTGAGCGGCCTTCAAATTGGCTTGAATCGTCCGAACGCGCTCTTCGGCGTCGTTCACCACATCAACCCCGAATGTGACCCTTTCACCAGACTCGCACCAATTTAATGGGGTGCGGCATTTGCGACCGTAGAGAGCTTCGTAGGGTGCCATCTTGATACTCGCCTGATAGCCATTGTTGTACGAGAATTCCGCCAATGGTAGGTGATCATCCCAGTTCCTACCATGGTGGATGGCACATGCTCTCAACATGTCTTCCAGAACTTGATTCACCCTCTCTGTCTGGCCATCTGTTCGAGGGTGATAAGCGGAGCTCCTGATCAACTTAGTACCCAATGCAGCATGTAGCTTCTCCCAAAAGAGAGATACAAATAATGCACCTCGATCTGAGATGATGGTCTTGGGTACCCCGTATAGGCATAGAATCTTCGCTATGTACAGCTCCGCATATTTGCCGGCATTGTAACGTGTATTCACCGGAATGAAGTGAGCCGTCTTGGTTAACCGATCAACGATTACCCAGATGGAATCATGTTTGTTGGAAGTCAGGGGTAATCCCACAATGAAATCCATGCTCACATCTTCCCATTTCCATGCCGGGATCTTCAGGGGTTGCAACAGCCCTGATTTCTTCATGTGATCAGCTTTCACTCGTCGGCACGTATAGCACTCGGATACGTACTTAGCTACCTCCCACTTCATCCGTGTCCACCAAAATTTCTTCTTCAAATCTTGGTACATTTTGTTGCTGCCCGGATGAATGGAGTATTTAGACAAGTGAGCTTCATCGAGGATTTTCTTCCTTAGTTCCATGTCCCGGGGTACGACTATGCTGTCGTTGAACCATAGCGTCCCCTCATCATCCTTCCGGAAACATTTAATCTCTCCATTGTCTATCCGTCTCCGGAGATGTGCCATGCCTTTATCATCTTTCTGAGCTACAATGATGTCCTCCCTAATCGTAGGGATGAGGGCAAGGTTGTACAGGGATCCATACAGAACCAAGTATAAACTTGGCTCTTCCTCCTCCACCGGGGTAATGGTGAGGTGATGGACATGTGATTTCTGACTCAGCGCGTCGGCAACCACATTCGCCTTGCCGGGGTGGTAATGAATCTCAATTTCATAATCTTTGATCAATTCTAACCACCTCCTTTGCCTCATGTTCAGCTCCTTCTGGGTGAAAATATATTTTAAGCTCTTGTGGTCGGTGTAGAAATGCACCAGATTCCCCAGGAGATAGTGCCTCCACATTTTTAGCGCCAACACCACGGCAGCAAGCTCAAGATCATGAGTCGGATAATGCTGCTCATGGTTCCGAAGTTGGCGTGAGCCATAAACGACCACACGTCCTTCCTGCATTAACACGCAGCCAAGCCCAATACCGGACGCGTCACAATACACGTCGAAGGGCTTTGTTGTATCCGGCTGAGCTAAGACCGGGGCTGTGGTGAGATGCTTCACCAATGTTTGGAATGCTCCTTCACACGCCGTGTTCCAAACATATTTCATCCCTTTCTTCAGCAATTCTGTCATCGGCTTAGCTAGCTTGGAGAAGCTTGGAATGAATCTCCGATAGTATCCCGCTAACCAGAGGAAGCTTCTGACTCATGGACTGAAGTGGGAGCTTTCCATTTCAGCACTTGCTCTATTTTGCTTGGGTCAACCGCAATGCCTTCAGCTGAGATGATATGTCCCAAGAATGGCACTTGGCTGATCCAAAACTCGCATTTACTGAACTTGGCGTAGAGCTTGTGGTCTCGTAATCGTTGAAGAACGATCCGCAAGTGTTCGGCTTCTGTCTTGGAGTAAACCAAGATATCATCGATGAACACTACCACGAACTTGTCCAGCTCCGGCATGAACACTGAGTTCATGAGATACATGAAATGGGCTGGAGCATTTGTGAGACCAAAGGACATTACGAGATATTCATATAGTCCATATCTCGTCGAGAAGGCTGTCTTCGGAATATCCTCCGCCCGGATTTTAATCTGGTGATATCCGGAGCGAAGGTCCATCTTGGAGAATACACTTGCACCCACAATTTGATCAAACAATATGTCGATGCAGGGCAGTGGGTACTTATTCTTGATGGTGACGGCGTTGAGCGGCCGGTAATCCACACACAGCCTCAGGGTTTCGTCCTTCTTCTTTACGAACAGCGCCGAGCATCCCCAAGGCGAGGAACTCGGCCTAATGAAACCCTTGCTCAACAGATCATTGAGCTGTTCTTTCAGTTCAGCCAGCTCATTTGGAGCCATTTTGTATGGTCTCCGTGATATGGGCGTAGTCCCGGGTGCAAGTTCAATCTTGAACTCGACATCCCGCTCAGGTGGCATGGCCGGAAGATCATCCCGGAACACGTCGGGATACTCCCGGACTACGGGGATGTATTCTAACTTGAGAGCTTCAGCATTATTAATTGCTAACACCTCCCGGACTGGCGTGTCTAACACCATGGAATGCGGACGGTGGAAGGGAGAGTTTAAATGAATCGTCCGTGTCCGAGTCTCTAGGACAGCGCCATGGTATTGTAGCCATGACATCCCTAAGATTGCATCAATCTTTTGTCCCATAAGTATTATCAAAGTGGTGGGATATAGTTTCCCACCTAAGCACAAAGGTGCCTTTGGAATCATCATACTAGCTGAAATCTTCCCTCCCGGTGAGCAGATCATATAAGTGCAGTCGGTTGGGAAGACTTGCATTTGATGCTTAGCCACATAGGATGCACTTATAAAGCTGTGGGTTGCACCAGAATCAAACAATATGACGATGGCTTGATGGTTGAGAGTAAACGTATGCGCCAGCACGTTGTCTCCCTCCGGGGCGTCCTCATTGTCGAGGTTGCGGACGCCTCCAGTCCGCTGACCAACCTTTTTCACCGGAGGTCGGCCTCGAGCACCGCCCTGGAACTGGGCTTGCCCGCTGCTCTGCTGCCCCTGGGGACAGTCCTTCGCGAAGTGGCCCGCCTGGCCACACGTGAAGCAGGTGAAACGAGGCGGCCCCCCGCTGATCGGTGGACGGAATCCCGGGGCGCGTTGTGGCGGTGGAAACGCCCGGGGTGCCGTCTGCTGCTGCTGCTGCTGTCTTGGTGGTGGCATCGGCGGTCGGAACGGGGGTGACTGAAAAGGACGTCCCCCGAACCGTTGAGGTCGCGCCAGTGGATGCCACTGCTGCCCGGATGGTGTCCGATACACCATACGGTACTTTTGAGGCGCGCCACCACCGCTGCTCGGTAGAGCGCTGCGCTTCCTCTGCTCAGCTGTCAACTCCCGCTGAGCATCCTCTTGCATAATCGCGGCATTGACTAAGTCATTGAATGTGCCGCGATTCCACTGCACGAGATGTGTCTTCATCTCGGGGTGTAACCCCCGATAGAAGTGCTCCCGCTTTTTCTCCTCCGTGGAGATATAGTCTGACGCGTATTGCGCCAGATGGTTGAAGGCACGGGAGTAATCATGGGCACTCCTCCCGCGCTGCTTCAGCTCCAAGAATTCTTGGAACTTCCTCTTCATTATTCCGGGAGGGATGTGGTAGGCGCGGAACGCCTCTCGGAATTCTTGCCATTCCACGGCATGGCCAGCCGGACGTAAGGTGACATAATTCGCCCACCACGCACCAGCTGCACTGTGGAGTTGCTGCGCTGCGAACAAGGTTTTCTGCCGCTCCATACATTGGAGAAGCCCGAACTTGGACTCGATAGTCCGCAGCCAGTTGTCCGCCTCCAGTGGTTCTTCGGCTTCGGTGAACACCGGAGGGTGCGTACTCATGAAATCCGAGTACGACACTTCACGGGGCTCACGAGGCCCTCTGTCTTGACGCCCCCCCGCCTGGGACGTATTTTGCACGATCGTGCGGACCAGGTCGGTCTGCTCCTCACGACCTCCCACCAGTGCCGCTATCACATCCGCTAGAGTAAGCGGAGGCGGCGGTGGTGGCTGCTGCTGCGGGGTGCTGTCGTAGGCCGGTGGCTGGGAGTCATCGCCTCCCTGTTGGCTAGAGCCACCAACCTCGTGTGTGGTCCTAGTGCGAACCATCTGCAACCATACGACAATAACATCAGTCCCGCAACATATTGCGTGCAGTCTAATAAAAATATGCGTAAAACATAATGACAATAAAACATGTGATACATCTCGTAAGTAGATAATGTAATAACTTTGCACAAGCTACACCATTACCAGACCAAACACAAGCTAGTTTAATCCAACTTGATGAACCTCCACTTTGGAAGCTCACCATAACTAGGTTTGGTCACTACGAGACATTACGATCGCGTTGTCATCACGTATACCACCCTTAGGGTACCACACCCTCTCTAATGAGTTCAATTGTCATTCTTCTGTCAGAATGACCAGTTTCTACCTATTCCAAGTTTTGATCTGGTTCTGGGCATTTTCATGACTTAAGCTGAACACCAAAGTTAAAGTTAACTTCAGTATCTTTCCAACGAGTACTCATTTGCCCTCATATCAGCTCTGGTTAAAAAGTTGTGCTAATTCAAAGTCAGCAGAATTTCTGGAAGAATTTTAACAGCATCTCCCTTGAGAAGTTGCTGTTTTCAACTCTGGTTTCCACTGAATTCTGTGCTGAAATTTCAGAAACTTTGAGTTGCAATGGTGTCACACATCTTCTACTCTTTCTAAGGATGTATCATATGAAAATTTTTGATTTTTGCTACTAAAAGTTATGTTTGAAAAACAGAACAGTCCAGAGAATGTTTTAACACTGTCCTGGTTCTGGACAGTTTACATGCCTCTGGGATTTAAGCCATCTTAAGGTGAGTTTCAGCTCTGGAAGTCTACAACAAATTTGTAGAGTACTTAAATACGTTTCCAGAACTATATAGAACACCTCTCTGGGCTAAAAGACCTGTGAGTTATGCCCTGTTGAAGATCAGCAAACCTTCTGTCCAAAACAGAGCACTCTGTTTTTCAGTCTTTTGGAACTACACTCATCCCTTTTCAATTTGTCTACCCAACCAGGGTCCTAATTGTTGAACCTAATGATTTTATTTCCTTTTTATCATTATTTTCATGCATATGCCTACATATCTCGGTACTACGTTCCTCACCAAAGAAAATCCTAACCGGATTATACCGGCATATACATCTCAAATGTGGCACTAAACGGTCTCTCGCACACGTTTACTACACGGATACATACGTGGTTAGTACCTGCAGAAGACCCCACAATAATGGTGCACTCAATGGTTGGTTTCATTTCAGGCAGAACCATATTTAAACGTAAATACAAACGCCCGTATCATTTCCATACGGCCGTCCTTGAGTTAGGTCACGTCTCAAGGTACATGATCGTGTTTCAACACCACACGACGGGGAACCCGAGTATGTCATGAACGGGTCGTCACGGTTGGGAATGTTATCAACCCAACAGATACCACATACTGCCCTGCAGGGCACGCTGATGGCAAGCGCTGCGTATGTCCTCCTGGGCTATTTCCAGGCGAGCACACTCTCGCGTTACTGACCACGCGATGGGGTCTCCACTTACTTGCCTAATGCACGCTAGGGATCAGCGTTTCATATGAACTCAGGAACATGAAGAGTTCAAGAGTTTCATATTGACGTCTCACACCAAGCTGTGAGACTTATCCCTGAACCATGTTCCTCGTCAGGGGAGCTAACCGAAATTGAACCGCTTTCGGTGGCGTTCCTTACCATGCTTACCAAGCGCAGGTGCGTCGTTACAATAATTGAAATTCAGAATTATAACACATAAGTTAGTCTTTGCCACTTTAAGTAACTAGACTAATATAGTCCTTACTTGGGCAACTACCGAATCCTCACCGTAACCTAAGTTTTCCCATAATGTAATCCTTAAGTACTGTGCTATCCCCAATGCAGCTCTGATACCAGGCTGTGGCGGACCAGAATCCGCTCATCCAGGATCGCAGAGGGTGGTGCCGCGCGATGCGACACCCGACAGCACACATCATAAGAACACAATATATTACATGGGAAAACAAACTGAACTGTACAAAAAGGTACAACTTCAGTTACAAACTAGTATTTATGTTACACAGCGGAAGTCTACTCTGTACAGCTCACGCCTGCCTATCTAGCAAAAAGTCGGTTGCCCAGCCCTAGGGCAACCCACACTAGCTGCACAACTTAGCTCAGCGCGGCGTGTACGGCTCCCACTCAGCCGTGGTCCCCGACGGAGGGTAACCCTCACCGGTGGACTCGTACTCCGAGTCCGTGGGTGGCTCCTCACCTGAAAACACTTAAGCAGCAACCGTGAGCACAAAGGCTCAGCAAGGCTTAACCGACTCACCTAAGCATGAAACTCTACATGAGGTGTACAATGACATAGGATAGCAATGTTGCAGCAATTGGACACGCCTACAAGTTCATCCTTAGTTCATCTTTTAGCAACAAGTTAACAGTTCATGAAGCTGAAATTTAGTAAGCAATATTTGGTGGCACACAGATAACAATACAATTATATCATAACAGCACTATTGAATCATAACATTTCATTCATTAGTCTACGTTACGACGCAGTGAACAAGCGGTACTCGTCACCGCGAGGGACGGCGAATCGACTCGATATACACCTGCAGGGAAACCCAAAGAGCACGTCACGTACGCCCACCTGTGGAGCTGCACAGCACGCTCACTCGATGTCGTACGGGACAACCTTTCACCCAACAGCCCAAACGTCGAACCGGTCGCACCGAAACGAGCAGGAGGTTCCCCACACGGAGCATCTCTCTATGCCCGTTGGCAGATTTCCACCTTTCTGCCCTCAACCTACACCTATAAATCGGTGTGCTATGCCTCGACGCCCGGAGGTTTAGGCTACATCGGTTTATCGGGGACCATATATCCTATGCCTTCGGTACGTTCAATACTTGTTCAGCAGGGCCACACACAGCTCGGTCCTCAATCGACACGGACAGGGCTGCGCACACAAGACTTCCTCTTGCTGCGCCCTAGTCCCTGCCTAGTCTCATTTTCATTACTAAAGTGATCTCACATCACTCAACCGAACCCGTGTGTCCCAATGCCTATCTCATGAGTAGATTCCAACTACTCGACTTGTACCGAAGTCCTATGAATCATTAAGCATAGCCTGTCTACTTGGGGTCTTAGACACTACCCTCACTCTTAGGGAAAAGTTCTGGTTATGCAAGTGGGGTTCCATCCATCCTATACCTAATGCACAATCATACTTCATATGACACATGTAAACAAAGTAAAACTTATTAAAAAGTTAATGCAAACCGGGGCTTGCCTTGTTGCTGCTGGTCAGGGGTTAGTTCCTCTTCCGGAAGTAGGAAGTCGAGTACTTCCGGAGCCTCCTCGCCTTCAGCGACTACACGTTAATAAAATACTACATGTTAATGAATATGCATATGAGTTTAGGGTAATACTTCTGCTATTAGTTCTAATAACCAGTCTCTAACAACTGGAACTCTGTTTAAGAATTTAAAGATGAACTGGGTGTTGGTGGCTTGGGTTTAGATCTAAGCACATGGTTAAGTGCTAAGTGGTTTTCCCCCTTTTCCATATTAATCGCTCAAGTGGTTAAACATGACAGGGGTGATCCAGAGCTCCAATGGAGCTGAGAATTTTTGTGTGAGTTCCTTGTCACAAGAAAACTCTCTGGACCAAACACTAGCACTTTTCATGGAGTGGTTTGCTCAGAATAATTCTCTTAGCAAATAAGCAAAGAAGAATTAATTCTGAGGTAATACCCCTGTTCATGCCCAACTTAGTGAACTAAAATTACAATTATAGCTCATAGAGTTTGCATGAATTTTCCTAGTATTTTTGGAGCTAGGATTTGCCCAGAACTGAATTTCCAAGTTTTGGAAATTCTCTGAAAATGTTTCTGTATTCAAATGAACACAGCACCTTTAAATTTGAATTGCTCTGACCAAATCAACTCCAAATGGTCTGAAACTTTTACAGGCCTTCACTAATGTCCTAAAGAACATTCTGGCAAAATTTGGGGATTTTTGGATGCACCAAACTCCCTCTAAAATTCTTTTGCTGAAAAGCTTTAAAGAATTTTACAGAATTAAATAATAGGTTTCATACAAATTGGGTTTCAGATTTGGATTGTACTCAATTAGAGGAATCCAACAAATTTGTTTCATAATTTTTGGATTCTCCTACCCCAAGTTGTGGTCCTCCAAAGTTTGAACTACAAACTGGACATTTCAAAATGTTTAAATGTCTGCCAGTGGGTCTCACCCGGCAGTCTTCTCCTTCCTCGCGCCAAACAGGGGTCCGCGGCGGCGCACTCCGGCGAGTGTCGCCGGAACTGCTTTCCCAGCCGTCTCCCGATCTCAGACTCGCCGCCCCCCCACCCCGTAATTCGTGGCGCTGAACTCGTCGGTGGTGTCGCCGGCGGCCGTAGCTCACCGGAACAGGGCTCCCGACGGTGACAGAGGCGGTTAGGGTTCCGGCGTGGTCGGGAATGTGTTACAACGCATCAAAATGATCAGCAAAGGGTCGGAGAGCACCGCAGGAGCTCGAGGGTGATGGAAATGGCCGCCAAACCCCATGAAAAGGTCGGCAACCTAGAGCTCCACGGTGAACCGAGCTATTATTCTATGGTGGCCCGAAAAACAACCCAAACCTGGCCATTTCTGGGTTATTTCCCTTGATTCTTGGTCGAGGAGGGCCGCTAGGGAGTGAGGAAGGTGTGTGTAGGCTCACCCGAGCTGGTTTGGCCGGTGCAGCTAGAATTTTGGGGTAGACTGCGCTCTACCCGAACACACTACGTTTCGGAAGAACTGGAAATACTCTTCATCCGGTGGATCAACCGCTATTCGACTTGCACCTACACGATCTAGAGAGCACGGCGCACCTTTTTCGTGTAGGAGTCCAGCGGTGAAACTGACCGTGGCGTGCTGTCCACAGGGAGCAGTCCTCGGCTTTCCGCCGGTGGCCTGAGTTCTCAGTGGCGATCGTCGATTTGTGGTCGAGTGCGGTGCTAACACCGCGAGGTGGTGGGATGGTTAGCTAGAGCACACACAGACACTTCCTTTTTGTGTGGGGAGCTCAGGCAAAGGCCGAGCAGACATCGGCGTACGGTGGAGAGTCGAGGAGCGGCGCCGATGTGCGAGCAGAGCCCGGTGCGCTTGCTGATCGGGAGAAGAAGGCAATACGCTCGGCCCAGCTGCGTGGAGAGGGGGTCACGTAGAGGAGGGGTGAGCTGCTGCCCGGTCGCCAGCGCGAGAGAGGGAATCAGGAGGTGGCCTCCCGGGCGATGGCGCGCGCGGCAGCTGGCTGTTCGACCGAAGGTCTTCGGTTGACTGAGAAACAGAGGGAAGACTTGGGGGCTAAGTCTATTTCACCCAATGACATGTGGGACCCACTGGTCAGTGCTCTACCACCTCTTAAAAGATCTCCAAAACTTGAAAAATGATGAATTCAAATGTTGGAAATCTCAAACTGAGCTACATTGGTATGGTTTGGCAAATTTCCCTCAAATTCAAATGTATATTTGAATTCTTTGTATATTTGGATCCTTTTTGGAAAAATGGGTAGCAAACCTTTTCAAAAATTATTGAAACTCTGCCTCCCCACTAATTTGGACCTGAGGAATCCAATTATGCACTTTGATCCTTGTTTTAGCTGCTGCAATCATGAATTTGAATGCAACAGTTTGGAATCACCCTCTCATGTGTGGTCATATGTGTAGAATTCCCACTTTGTGAAAATGTAGGTTTCCCCTCTAACCACTCTTTTGATGGAGGTTACTTGCTCTTCCCACTTTTTCACAATCTATCCACAACAAAAAAAAACTGTGGTGTTGTGGGTTGAAGAAAAGTTTTTGCAAGTCCCTTTTCTTGGGCTTTTACAGACAAGCTCTGGGAGCTGTCTACGACGAACTACAACAACAAGGTTTTGAGATCCAAGAGCCACCAGAACCGCAAGAACAAGGCAAGTGCCCCTTGACCATATTGATCCTATGTTTTGGGAAAAACTGTTTTGTTTTGCGAAAAGGTGTGTGTGCTGAGTCAAACATGATGGGAAACCCTTTTATAGGAGTTTACTAGCTTTGGTTAAACCACCCTTGTCGCCAGGGAAGTTTATGAGTCGGGTATGGTTTTTACTTTTATGCTTCGCTGAGTCCATAGGATTGGGAAGCGAGATAGATGTGTCTAGCTAACTGCACTCATAATAATAATGAGAAACTGATGATTGTTAATGAACATGGATCGGAGGGAGATCTATGCAGGACTGGGTTTGTGAATGAGGTAGCATGAGATGGTGGTTTACTTGCCGTAGATCTAAGGACCGGTTCATGCGAGCACATGCCAGAATAATAGTGCCACCACAAGGCCAAGTATGGGTGCGGCTTAGCTGAGTAATTAGGTAAGTTGCTAGATTGTTATGGACCGTGGAAGGCGTGGGGAATGGGAGTCGAGAGGACTGCCCTGGGAACTGCATGGCACAAGAGAGGGCCCGCGGGTGGGAGAATTGGAGATTCTAGCCTGCCGGTGAAACCTTAGTGAGTTCATACATCTAGTAGCCCCTTTGTAAAGGCTATTTTGTGATCTCTTGTCCATACACCGACGGTTGTGTACTGGTATAATGGAGGTTCTGCAGTCACCGACGGGTGACGAAATCACAAACTTGTGGGTAAAGAGGTACAAACTCTGCAGAGTTCTAAAACTGTCATGATAGCCGAGCTTATAGTCACGAGCGGCTGGCCAACTTCCATGATTAGTTGGGATGGTTATTGGATATGGTTATTGGATATTGTTATTGGTTATGGTTTTGGTTTGGTTTTCGGGACTGTTGAGTCCGGGTGATAAGATGGGTTGCATGACTGTTGAGTCATGGCAACAAGGTTGGTCTCGGTGGGAGACAAAGTTGTTTTATGAGATGTAATGGTAGCGAATACGGGATGGTATTCGTGAGATGGTAGCGAATATGAGGAGGTATTCGTGAGCAAGAATGAGGTTGATTGATGACTGGTTGTGACATGGAAGGTAATGAACATAACGGAGGTATGGTTGGTATTTTAATACATGTTGGGATTACATTCACCTAAAGATGAGTTGCTGTTTTATCATGGTTTGATAAATAACTATGCTTTCTGCAATGAGCCTTTTTATACCTACCTTGTTATAAGCTACATATCATATTTTCCCGCACTTGCTGAGTACATCATTGTACTCAAACTTGCATTATTATTTCATCATCAGCAAGAGGAGAAGATTACTATGAAGACCAAATGGAGCATTAGCCGTGTGATCTGTTCTCAACCTTGCCTGTGGGGATGGAGTAGAGGTGGAGCTGCTACTGCTTAGATTGCTTCCGCATTAGTTAGAAGACTTCCGCTGCAGAATAAAGACTTCCGCTGTTAGATTTAGACTTCCGCTGTGAGCATGAGTCCAAGACTCATGAGACATTGTAATAAACTATGTTATTCGTGGTTATATATATTCTGAATTCAGTTTGTGGAACATATGTGTATGTGTGATGAACATCCTGGGCACACATATGCATCAGTTCTCAGTTTCGCGATTTTCCACAGAATTGAGGGCGTCACAGATTGGTATCAGAGCCACGGTTGACAGTAGGTTACACGCCTAAATAGGAAACACAGATTGGTATCAAAAGCCACGGATGAGGGTAGATTACACACCTGGATACAATCACGGATTGGTACCAGAACCACGGGTTGATGGTAAGTTACACACTTAGATAGAGTACAGATTAGTATCCGACACAGATTGGTAGCTAAGCCACACTGACCATAGGATGCAAGCCTAGGATGCATAGATTGGCCTTGAAACTACCTTGACATAGAAAACCAACCTTGAATAGGAGTTCTGTGAGCCCTTGTGATGATTTTTTGTGATTGTGTGATTAGTGTGAGTTGTGGGACGTCTCAAAACGTTGTCCATATCCACACATAAGTAGAAAGAGGTGTGAGATGTCTTGGCACTTGTTCACATCCTCATATGGGCTAATATATATAGTCCAACTCACCTTGATGCATATAGTTGAGGGGATCTACCTAACCTTCTATTCTATTTCATTCTCTCTCACAGATGGTGAGAGGAAACGCCGGCCGAGGGAACGTCCGTGACAACCAAGAGGGTGGCCACGATGAAGTTCCTGTTAACCCCGGAACTGGTGAGAACAACTTGGAACGGTTGATGGCCATGCAAAACCAACTTATGCAAACCATGATCCAAACTTTGGGTCAGTTGCAGGCCAACAACAACAACCCCGTTCCGGCACCACCGCCACCACCACCGCCGGCTCATAACAGACTGGGTGAGTTCATGAGGACTCGACCACCCACCTTTGCTCAAGCTAACGACCCCATGGATGCTGACGACTGGTTGAAATCCATGGAGAAGAAGCTTGCCATAGTGCAGTGCAACGACCGAGAGAAGGTTCTATTTGCGTCGCACCAGCTTATGGGAGCTGCCGCTAACTGGTGGGATGGCCTAAGCAACGCTCATGTCAACCCGGAGACGATCACTTGGACTGAGTTCAAGGAAAGTTTCCGCTCTCATTACATCCCTGCTGGTGTAATGATGCTCAAGAGACAGGAGTTTGAAGGTCTCCGCTGTAAGGGCCTCAGTTTTTGACACATAATTGAAGTGTTCATCACCATACACACACACCTCATCTGAGGAAAGATGATGAACACAAATGAAGAGCAAGTAACCACCATCAACATGCTCATTAGAGAACAAACTCACACATTGCAAAAGTGGTATTTTCCACATGTGATATAGGTGGGCTGTACATATGAAAACTCCTACACATTGCTAAGAATGTCTATGCAAAGTTTCACCCAAATTCAAAACCTTTTTGAGGTCATGTTGGGTATAGTTAGAAAGAGGGCAGTTTGAAACCTTATTCAAATTCAAACTGTTTTTAGCCCATGAATGTAAAAGTGGGAGGCATATTCTTATTCAGCACATTTTTGTGAGCTCACACACCAATTTTCACTCCATTTGGAGTTGATCTTGACATGAGCTAAGGGGGACAAATTCAAACTTTATTTGAATTCAAAACTGAACTTGTGCTGAAATTCATTCAACCAAACCCAATTTGAATTCTACTCAATTCAAATGGCTCATGGGTGAATAATTTGAATACCCAGGGGTATTTTGGAGCTCACTGTTTACAACAGTGATTAGGAGTAAATTTCAGAGGTTAAAACCCCGGGTGGGACCCACATGTCATAGAGAGAAGGAAGCAAAACTTGCACACAAAGTCACAGCCTCGGTGGGAAATTCCACCGAGCAGCTGTCAGCTGTGCCACCGAGCAGCTACCGGCGCCACCAGCTGCTTCCCCTCTCCGCGCGCTGGCGCCCAGGGCGGCTTGCTCGCGCCCCCACGCGACCGGCACCGCCTCAGCCGAGCAGGAGTCGGCCGGCTTTATCTTCTCGCGGGCAAACCCGAGCAGCGGCATTGTTTCTCGCCGCAGCTCTCTGCTCAATCGGGAAAACCAGCAAAACAATATCCTCCTTCGTTCCTAAGCTGCTAGACAGCAACCTGAGGTCGCACTCCACCTCCCCAACGCCAGAAACCTCGAGTTCCGACCTCCTTTGCCCGAAAACGATCGCCACCACGGCGACCTAGCCTCAGCAGAGAGTCAGGCGCCCGTGGACAGCGTTCCACAGGCGTTTTCACGGTCCAGCAAGAGAGGCAACAGGAGCGCGCGACCACCGTGCTGCTCTTCTCCAAGTTTGGAAGCAAACCGTGAAGAATCCACGGAGAATTTCCAGTTTTTGCTCCGGCGACCGTAAACCGAGATTCCGGTACGGATTCTTCAAATTCTCGCTCTATGATCTTTCGGAGGTTATCAAATCCTGCACATAGACACTGGACTAGCCGTCTATCAAATTCTTTTCTGCATCCGTGGCGTGAAACTGTCTAGGAGTGACGAATTTCGAGCTTGATCAAGGGCGGTCATGGCGGGCTCGATCGATCACACGGTGCCGACCGACTTGCCGCCACCCCTGAACCCTTTTTACACCTTGTCGAGCTTCCTAGAGGTACACTGACGCTGTAGGACCGTTTGTTCGAGGTGTTGGCGGGTTAGAACCCACGGTCGACGGCGCCGAACCTCAACCGAGGCCGCGGTACATCGCCGGGCTATTTCCGGTCACCCCCAGCCCGACCTGATACCACCGACGTGTTCCTCGACGTCGAAAACCCCCTGGCGGCGAGTTTCAGACCATGGGAGGTCCGGCAGCGGCGAGCCGGCGAGCTCCGGGTCTGCTCCGGCGAGGCCGGCGGCGCGGGCACGAGAGAGCGGCGGGAGGAAGACGAAGCCGGCTGGCCCACGTGTCAGCGGCTGAAGAATTTAAATCGGGATCGGGTGTGGCCGGGATCGGCTGTGCTGGCGCGCAAATAACCTGCGGCCTCAGTGTGCCGGACACCTCCGCGCTAAACACGTGTCCCCGCGGGCCCCCGAGAGTTTAAACTTTTCCCCGATTTTCAGAATTCTTCCAAACTTCAAATCCTCATAACTTTGGCTAGAAAGCTCCAAATCGAGTGAACCGAATTTTGTTGGATTCAGCTCTCTGAGCACTTTCCAGAAAATCAAGTTTCACTTCATGAAAATCCTTATTTCTCCAGAATTAATTCCTCAAAATTTAAACTGTTTGGAATTTTAACTGGAGAATCCTTTGGAGGAAAATCCTGAAATTTTTCTGGAATGTTTACCAGAAGATCCTGAACTACCATAAAAATTCAGATCCATTTGAGCTCATTTGATCCACCTAATGGTGTGATTAGTGAAACTGTTCCAGAGAAAATAGAAAATGTTCAGAAACATTTTCAGAATTTTCTCTGAAATTGTTTAGCTCATATCTTTAGCTAGGAACCTTCAAATTAAGTGAGACCAACTCCATTAGAACCCTCTGAAAATCTAGTTTTCAGAAAGTCATAGTTTGTTCCATGAAAATCCTTAGAACACCCTAAAAGCCTTCAATTAAGGTCAAGGACATAATTAATTGTGGAGGGCTCAATTGAGCTTCGCTGCAACTAAAACTTGACCAAATCTCTGTTTAGGCTGTAACCAAGCCACAGTAAAAGTTTCACAGTCATTGGGCTTGTCTAGTAAGAGTTATAGACTTCACAAGTTAAAAGTTAATACAACTGCATTTAAATTAATACATGTATTGCTCCTATCATGTAGTCGCTAAGGTCGAGGAGGAACCCGAAGTCCTAGACTTCGTTACTCCGGAGGAACAGCTAGCCTACGACCAAGAGCAGCAAGGCAAGCTCCGGTTTGCATTAACCTTTTACAAGTTTTATTCTTTTGAGCACATACTTGCTTACTTTATTCTTTGCATTAGAGTCTTGTTTGGAAACCCAACTGCATAGCCAAGAAAACCATTGGTTGGGTTTAGGATTGCAAACCCCGTTAGCTACTGCAATGCTAATATAGTGTAGGATTCGGTACAAGTCGAGTAGTTGGAACTACTCGCGAGCATAGGCTAGAGGCACTCGACTCGGGTAGAAATAGCACATGAAACACATGGCAAGAAAATGAGACCAAGCGGAGAGTAAGGGAAGCAGGACTTTGGGGCCTGTGTGCTATAGCTCCGCTTGTGTCGATTGAGGACCGAGCCGTGTGCGGGCCTGTTGAACAAGCTAGAACAGTACCGAAGACCTACCGGCTATATGGGAACCGGGAAACTGATGTAACTCGGGTAGCTGGGTATTGAGGCATTGCCCGTCGTTCAGATGGTAGGTTGAGAGCTTGAGGTGTAAATCGGCTGGCGGCACTGAGATGTGCGTGCAGAGACCTCTTGCTCGGGACGATGGGACCGGTTCAATATTTGGCTGACGGATGAAAGGTGGTTGCGTACGGCGTCCGTGATGGTTGTTGTAGGCAACATCGAGTACGGGCGTACGTGACGGGTTATTCGGGTAACCCTGCAGGTGTAAATCGATTATAATCGTCGTCCCTCGGAGTCAGTGAGTACCACTTGTTCACTGTACCGTGACGTAGAAAGAACAGGCTAGTTACATGTTAAATGTTGCTGATTGAAAGATGGACTTGTTTGCTAATGATTTGCTGTAGGTTAGAGCTAACTAAAGTTCCTTTCAACTTTGGGCAAAGTACATGAGAGAAATGCGTTTCTTGTTTGATTGCGGCTCTCTCATGTGCCTTAGCGTAAGGTTCTCCACAACCTGCTGCTAAAACTTGAAAGTAAGGCTCTACTAATTAGGCGAGTCCTTGCAAATGATTTTTACCTCATGTAACCCATCACCCCTCATGTAGAAGTTCCATGTTTAGGTGAGACGGGTCAGACTTGCTGAGCCTTCGTGCTCACTGCTTGTGTTTGATGCTTTTGCAGGGTTCTATGAGGAAGGGACTCCCGAAGAGGAGACGGAACCCCAGGAGGGGAACCCCGTCGAATGGGAGTCATGCACGCCGCAGAGTTAGTGTGTGTGTGTGTGCTAGCAAGGACACGTTCAAGGGCTGAACGTGGACTTGATGCGTAGTCTACGCCCGCGAGTGTAGACTAGACTTATTTTGATGTAAACATGTTCATAAACTTGTTTATGTAATAAAATTTCGCTTCCGCTTGTACCTTTGACGTGTGTTATATGGTGTTGTGCAACGCAGCACCCCTCAGCGTGATCCTGGCTCGACAAGACCGTTGGTGTCGTGTCAGCGTTGGTATCAGAGCTCGCTTGAGGTTTAACGCACTACAAAGGTCATCTTTTTCAAAAATCCAGTGAGGAACGAATTAGTAGCCCGTATAAGGATGTTATTAGCATATAGAAAGTGGCATACTAACCTATTTGTCTATGTCGGAAAATCGTGCATCTCGGGACGTTTATGTCTTGGGGGGTGCACGTAAGCGCTGTCCACCAGTGCGCACAAGCTGAAGGGTGGAGCCCCACGGGTGGCAGGTAACCCGACCCACTTTGATACCCTCTACGACTCTTCATGTCGTTTGGGGTATTCGAGCAACGTCTGTCCCTGGCGTGCGTGATGCAACTTGGGAGACCCCGTCACGTGGTCTGAAACGTGAACATGTAACTCAAGACGTGTTTGGCTTGAGAACATCCGGGCGAGTGATGACGGCCGGGTGTACGAACTGTATGGATTCCGGGCTCGGTGTGCAGCCGAGTCTGACGATTGTTTGAGTTTCTGCAGGTAGCCTGACCACGAAATGGTAGACGTGTAGTATCCGTGTGTGAGTGACGTTTAGTGCCACTGAAATAACGAAGCCGGCTAAGTCCGGTATAGGTTTTTCTTTGTGAGGACGTAGTACCGACATAATCTGGTGACGCATCGACGTCACACCCCATTAAAATGAACAACTTCATTTAAAATTTGAAGGTTTTGATCCAAAGTAGTAAAACTTGATGTGACTCCTTCCTTTGAACAGGATATTCAAAGTTAACAAGTTTTCAACTTATAGGTTGTGAAGGACAGAGCACTCTGTTTTCAGCTGAATCAAGGCTGAAGTTAATCAGAGGTTATAGGTTGCGTTCTTTCGAGGTTGGGGTCATATGATACATTTCTGGAAAGATTTGGAAAATCTTTACAAATTTTCTGTTGAGGTCCAGAGGTGTTTCATCCCTTAACCAATCGAAAAATGCAGTAGAGTTGAAACTGTCCAGAAAACAGGACAGAGCAAAGACTCTCTGTAAACTCTCTGTAAATTGAGCATAACTTCCTTCATGAAAATCCAAAAATAGAAAATGAGGTAGTTCTGGAAAGCCTATGAGATGGGTTACAACGTTGTAACAGAAATTTTTGTCATAATAGGAACAGAATTAACTGGAATTCTTGGATCAAATCAGTACCTATAGCAGGGAGGTGCTGTCCAATTGTTTCCAGAAATTCTGCTAACTTTGACGTCTCATAACTTTTGAACCAGGACAGATCTTAGGCCAAAAAAATACTTTCTGGAAAGCTATTGAAGTTAACTTTAACTTTGATGTTGAGCTCCAGAATTGATTTTGCCTTTGACATGGCCTAAATCAGGTTGAAATGGAAGCTGGTCAGGGCTGTCATGGGAACAGCAGATCAGCAGTCAAATTTGTTTAAAATTTGAACTATGTTTCCAAGTTTTATGAGTTCAATGACATGTCTTATGTCATAACTCAATGGTTTACTGTTTAAATAAATATTTGACATTTCTCAAATATATTTTTACAGATGACAGCAGATAAACAGTTGGAGAACGGGTGGGTGGTTTCCCACTGTTCTCACCGTAGCGGCTACCCGAAAGCATTGTGGCAAATGCTCCAATATTTCAGGTACAACCAGATGCCGCAGTACTTCGCCAAGGAAGAAGGCGAATAGGGGAACAAGACGTGGACAATCCATGTTGAGGTCCCTACAGGACCTACGCCACCCGGTTGGGTGCCGTTCACCGTCACGGTGAGAGGAAAACAACCGGAAGGGATGTGGCAAGTGGCAGCCCGTGACACCATGTCACGTTTCTGCCAACTACACGTGCAGGCTATGGAGGGCACTCCATACGCGCTCGTTCCGGTGGAGGGACGGTCTCAGCATGTGTGGGAAGAGAGGTACCTGAGGCAACGGACCCGAGTTGCCCAAGATACAACCCCGCAGAGGCAAATCTTAGCCTCCAGATGAGGGCGGGAAACGCCGTGATGGACAGCCAAGCTGTTCATACGGAGCATCTCGCCACAAAGCTCATGGAGTGCATGAGCCGTGGAGACCAATTTGAGAGTGCTCACAGCGCACTCCGCAATGTGCTCCTTCCGACGATCAAGCGACTGAATGAACAACACAATCAGTTGCATCGTCTGAAGAAGGCGAAGAGGAAAAGCCGTGTCGACATCGCGGCGTTGCAAGAACTGGTACAAAATCTGACCCAGCAGAACGAGGACCTTGCTCAAGAGCGGGACGATGCTATTGAGGAAGGGCAAGGCTGGGAAGAAGATTACAACCAGGCTATGGACGAGGTGCATGCTTTGCAGGACCTCGTACCTCCGGTATTGGGTATACCGGTGGTCTTGGGTCTTCCAGCAACGGGAGAACCCGGGATGGGAGAAGAGGTGGTAGATCCAGAGCCACCAGCAAACCGGAGGAGGACGACCCAAAGGAGGTCGAGTTCTACTCCAAGTAGGGGGTTACAGTTGCCATGTAGGGCAGCCAGGGTAGTGTAGCCCCAATCTTGTAAACAGTGACATGTCGTGTAGACAGTAGCGTATGTATAGGTAGTGACGACATGAGCACGACTTCTCGGAGACCTGAGAATAATGTATCTTGTATAAATTTTAGGCTTTATCAATATATGTGAATGTTGTGCAAATTAATCATGTATCACTTCAATACCTACTGTCGCATATGGAATTTTAAGACATGTGCTAATCGCTGCTGTTTTGAATTTCAGAATGACGCGTAGTCGTGCCAACCCTGATGTTGGGGGTACTAGCCAAGGGGGAGAGACCTCCCAACCACCTCCTGAGGACTCCTCGGGACAGCAGCTGCAACAGCAACAGCAAACACAGCCACCGCCACTGCCAACGGTTACATTGGCTGACATCGTCGCGGCAATGGCGGGTTCACATCAGCAGCACACGGAGTTGCTGCAGACTCTCATCGCCAATACGTCTCGCCCAGAAAGATGTCAAGACCGTGAGGAGTGTCAACAGAGCTCCTACTCCGACTTCCTGGCGACTCATCCCCCTGTATTCTCAAGGGCAGATGAACCTCTTGACGCGGACAACTGGCTCCGCGCAATAGAGATGAAGTTCAGGCTGCTCCAGATAAGTGAGCAGCGCAAGACTCAGTTCGCGGTCCAGCAGCTCCAAGGATCCGCGAGCGCGTGGTGGCCCAACTTCTGTGCTTCACAGCCCACCGACCGAGTGATGACCTGGATGGAGTTCCGGACGGCCTTCAGGGCCTATCACATACCGCCAGGTCTAATGAAGAGGAAGACGCAGGAATTCTTACACCTGCAACAAGGGAGCCGGAACGTGCTGGAATACTCCAGGGCGTTCAACGATCTCGCACTCTATGCGTCGTATCACGCAGATACTGACGAGAAGCGGCAGGACCATTTTTACCAGGGGCTTAACCCGCTCCTGAAGGACAAGTTGGCGATGTGCAATCGCGGCAGCCTCAACGACATCATTGATGCTGCGATTGTTCAGGAGGACTCCGGCAAGGAGTTAGCGGCGGCGGAGAGAAAGCGAAGCGCGCCGCAAAGCAGCAGAGAAGGAGGCGATCCTTCTCAGAAGTTTCGGATGGTGAATCGCCCACCATCAGGTCCACGCTGGCAGCCACCACAGCGGTCGATGCCGTTCCGCAGTCGGCCATACTCTTCACCGGCATTCAGGCCGGCACTGCCAGTACCACCTCCGCAACAACAGCAGCAGCGGGTGATGCCGCGTGCGTATGCACCTCAGCAGCGCATGCCGGGCTTTCGTCCCCCGAGCACTACACCAGCAGTGGCCACATGTTACGTCGTCCAGGACACTTCGCGAGCAGTTGCCCAGAGAGGCAAGGCGGCGGAGTGGCACCACAGTTTCCGGGGAGGAATCAACCCCGGAACCCTACTAATGCGTGGCGGGCAAACCCTAGGCCCGGCACCGTCCACCAGCTTGCCATAGAGGACGTGCCGGAGGGCGAGCCAATCCTTGCGGGTATGTTCCAACTCCACCAGCATTCCGCTATAGTACTGTTTGATTCAGGCGCCACGCATAATTTTATTAGCCAAGCTTTCATTGCTAAACACAGCTTGCCAATACTACCCACCGGTAGTCCATATTTAATTTGTTCACCGGGTGGGAAGATTTCAGCAAGCGTAATGGTTTCCAAAGCACCATTATGCTTAGCGGGTAGAGTGTACCCCACGTCTCTCATTATCTTAGAGGGACAGAAGGTCGATGTCATCCTAGGGATGTCGTGGTTAACCCGCCATGGCGCTGTTTTAGACACCGTGCTTCGAGTCGTGCACTTAAACTCAGAAGTGCAGGGGTCTCACTCATTATTTCTGGATAGTCCAGAAATAAAACTTCCAAGTGTCTTTCAAGCCACAACCATCAGATTGGAAGATATTCCAGTGGTCCGGGAGTTCCCTGACGTATTCCCGGATGATTTGCCGGGGATGCTGCCTGATAGAGAGGTGGAGTTCAAGATTGAACTTGCACCGGGAACCATGCCGATATCCCGAAGGCCGTACAAGATGGCGCCCAAGGAATTGGCTGAACTGAAGACTCAGCTCACGGACCTTCTGGAGAAGGGTTTTATTAGGCCGAGCTCCTCGCCATGGGGCTGTTCGGCATTATTTGTAAAGAAGAAGGATGAGACGTTGCGGCTTTGCATGGACTATCGTCCATTGAATGCCGTAACCATCAAGAACAAGTACCCGTTGCCACGGATCGACGTGTTGTTTGATCAGTTGGTCGAAGCAAAGATCCTTTCCATGATGGATTTAAGATCCGGGTACCATCAGATTAAGATAAGGGCTGAGGACATTCCAAAGACAGCTTTCTCGACAAGGTACGGACTTTATGAGTACCTGGTCATGTCCTTTGGCCTCACCAATGCTCCAGCTCACTTCATGTACTTAATGAACTCAGTATTCATGCCGGAGCTGGACAAGTTTTTCGTGGTCTTCATCGACGACATCCTGGTATGTTACAAGTCAGAAGAAGATCACAAGAAGCATCTGCGTATAGTCTTGCAACGGCTGCGGGATCACAAGCTATACGCGAAATTCAGCAAATGCGAGTTCTGGATATCGCAAGTGCCTTTCCTCGGGCATATCATCTCAGCGGAGGGTATCGCTGTAGACCCGAGCAAGATCACTCAAGTGCTGAATTGGAAATCCCCGAGAACTGTTCACGAGGTACGGAGTTTCCTCGGACTCGCGGGATATTATCGGAGGTTAATTCCGAACTTCTCAAAGATTGCCAAGCCAACGACAGAGCTGCTGAAGAAGGCTACCAAATATGTTTGGAGTCCAGCATGTGAAGCAGTGTTCAAGGGTTTAGTCAAGCACCTGACATCAGCACCGGTTTTGGCGCAGCCAGACACAACAAAACTGTTTGACGTGTACTGCGATGCATCCGGCATTGGGCTCGGATGTGTGCTGATGCAAGACCGAAGGGTGGTCGCGTATGGATCACGGCAGCTTAGAAACCATGAGCAGAATTATCCAACCCACGACTTGGAGCTCGCTGCCGTGGTACTTGCACTGAAAATGTGGAGGCACTACCTACTCGGTAACCTCGTACATTTATATACCGACCACAAAAGCCTCAAGTACATATTCACTCAAAAGGAGATGAACATGAGGCAACGAAGATGGTTAGAACTGATAAAGGATTACAAAATAGAGATCCATTATCATCCGGGCAAGGCAAACGTAGTGGCAGATGCGCTGAGCCGCAAGTCACACGTCAACAACCTGACCATCACACCGTTGGAAGAGAGGGAACCACCACTACATGTAATTCCACATGGAGCTCTCTACAACCTAGCTTTGATCCCCACCATCCGTGAAGAGATAACGGCAGCCCAGAAGAATGACAAGGGCATGTCGCATTTGCGGAGACGTGTAGACAGTGGGGAGTTGAAATGTTTCCGGAAGGACGGAGACGGCATCCTATGGTTCAAGGACCGGATAGTCGTACCCCGTAATCCGGAATTACGGAAGAAAATCTTTGATGAGGCTCACTTGTCAAAGTTTTCTATTCACCCCGGCAGCAACAAGATGTACCAAGAACTCAGAAGCAAGTTTTGGTGGACACGGATGAAGCGATAGACTGCAAAATATGTGTCCGAGTGTGATACATGTCGAAGGGTGAAGGCAGACCACATGCGGAAACCGGGACTGCTGCAACCACTGGGCATTCCTGCCTGGAAGTGGGAGGACGTGAGCATGGATTTCATCGTCGGTTTACCCACCACTTTTCAGAAGCATGATTCTGTGTGGGTGATCGTCGATAGGTTCACCAAAGTTGCCCATTTCATCCCGGTTAACACAAACTACAACGCAAAGAAGTACGCTGAACTGTACATCTCACGGATCCTATGCTTGTACGGCGTACCCTGTACCATCATATCGGATCGGGGCACTTTATTTGTGTCCCGTTTTTTGGAGCAGCTGCACGCTGTCTTGGGGACGAAACTGATCCGTAGTTCAGCATACCACCCGCAGACGGATGGGCAAACGGTGCGGGTAAATCAGATCTTAGAAGACATGCTACGAGCTTGCGCTATCAACCACGGCAAGAATTGGGATGATCACTTGCCGTTAGCCGAGTTCTCGTACAACAATGGGTACCAAGCCAGCATCAAGATGGCGCCCAACGAGGCGCTATACGGTAGAAAATGCCGCACACCATTGAATTGGTGTGAGTCTGGCGAAAGGGTTACCTTCGGGATTGACCTCGTCAACAACGCGGAAGAAAAGGTTCGACTGATTCAAGCGAACCTAGAACCCGCTCAATCCCGTCAGAAACAGTATGCGGACCGGAGAAGGCGCCCATTACAATTCGAAGTCGGGGATCACGTATACCTACGTGTATCTCCAATGAAGGGCGTAAACAGATTTGGGGTGAGAGGAAAGTTAGCACCCCAATTCATCGGTCCATTCCAGATTACCGAAAGATGTGGATCAGTGGCATACCGGCTGAAATTACCAGAAGCACTTTCCGGTGTGCACGACGTCTTTCACATTTCCCTGCTGAGGAAGTGTCTTAAGCTATCAACTACTGTTCAGCTGGAAGATATTGAAGAACTGCAACCGGATCTCACCTATCGGGAGGAACCGGTGCAGATTATTGACGAAAAGGCCCGAACCACACGCCACCGTACGTTGTGGTTCTACAAGGTTCTATGGAGTAATCACTCCATGGACAAAGCGACATGGGAGAGCGAAGAATTTCTTCGCGCTAACTACCCCGACTTTTTCACGTCGCATATCCGGTAATTTTCCACCGTCCTCTCTCTCATTTTCACCTTATAATCTCGGGACGAGATTCTTTTAAGGGGGGAGGAATGTAAGGGCCTCAGTTTTTGACACATAATTGAAGTGTTTATCACCATACACACACACCTCATTTGAGGAAAGATGATGAACACAAATGAAGAGCAAGTAACCACCATCAACATGCTCATTAGAGAACAAACTCACACATTGCAAAAGTGGTATGTTCCACATGTGATATTGGTGGGCTGGACTTATGAAAACTCCTACACATTGCTAAGAATGTCCATGCCAAGTTTCACCCAAATTCAAAACCTTTTTGAGGTCATGTTGGGTATAGTTAGAAAGAGGGCAGTTTGAAACCATATTCAAATTCAAACTGTTTTTAGCCCATGAATGTAAAAGTGGGAGGCATATTCTTATTCAGCACATTTTTGTGAGCTCACACACCAATTTTCACTCCATTTGGAGTTGATCTTGACATGAGCTAAGGGGGACAAATTCAAACTTTATTTGAATTCAAAACTTAACTTGTGCTGAAATTCATTCAACCAAACCCAATTTGAATTCTACTCAATTCAAATGGCTCATAGGTGAATAATTTGAATACCCAGGGGTATTTTGGGGCTCACTGTTTACAACAGTGATTAGGAGTAAATTTCAGAGGTTAAAACTCCGGGTGGGATCCACATGTCATAGAGAGAAGGAAGCAAAACTTGCACACAAAGTCACAGCCTCGGTGGGAAATTCCACCGAGCAGCTGTCGGCTGTGCCACCGAGCAGCTACCGGCGCCACCAGCTGCTTCCCCTCTCCGCGCGCTGGCGCCCAGGGCGGCTTGCTCGCGCCCCCACGCGACCGCACCGCCTCAGCCGAGCAGGAGTCGGCCGGCTTTATCTTCTCGCGGGCAAACCCGAGCAGCGGCATTGTTTCTCGCCGCAGCTCTCTGCTCAATCGGGAAAACCAGCAAAACAATATCCTCCTTCGTTCCTAAGCTGCTAGACAGCAACCTGAGGTCGCACTCCACCTCCCCAACGCCAGAAACCCCGAGTTCCGACCTCCTTTGCCAGAAAACGATCGCCACCGCGGCGACCTAGCCTCAGCCGAGAGTCAGGCGCCCGTGGACAGCGTTCCACAGGCATTTTCACGGTCCAGCAAGAGAGGCAACAGGAGCACGTGACCACCATGCTGCTCTTCTCCATGTTTGGAAGCAAACCGTGAAGAATCCACAGAGAATTTCCAGTTTTTGCTCCGGCGACCGTAAACCGAGCTTCCGGTACGGATTCTTCAAATTCTCGCTCTATGATCTTTCGGAGGTTATCGAATCCTGCACATAGACGCTTGACTAGCCGGCGATCAAATTCTTTTCTGCATCCGTGGCGTGAAACTGTCTAGGAGTGACGAATTTCAAGCTCGATCAAGTGCGGTCATGGCGGGCTCGATCGGTCACACGGTGCCGACCGACTTGCCGCCACCCCTGAACCCTTTTTACACCTTGTCGAGCTTCCTAGAGGTACACTGATGCTGTAGGACCGTTTGTTCGAGGTGTTGGAGGGTTAGAACCCACGGTCGACGGCGCCGAACCTCAACCGAGGCTGCGGTACATTGCCGGGCTATTTCCGGTCACCCCCAGCCCGACCTGACACCACCGACGTGTTCCTCGACGTCGAAAACCCCCTGGCGGCGAGTTTCAGACCATGGGAGGTCCGGCAGCGGCAAGCCGGCGAGCTCCGGGTCTGCTCCGGCGAGGTCGGCGGCGCGGGCGCGAGAGAGCGGCGGGAGGAAGACGAAGCCGGCTGGCCCACGTGTCAGCAGCTGAAGAATTTAAATCGGGATCGGGTGTGGCCGGGATCGGCTGTGCTGGCGTGCAAATAACCTGTGGGCCTCAGTGTGCCGGACACCTCCGCGCTCAACACGTGTCCCCGCGGGCCCCCGAGAGTTTAAACTTTTCCCCGATTTTCAGAATTCTTCCAAACTTCAAATCCTCATAACTTTGGCTAGAAAGCTCCAAATCGAGTGAACTGAATTTTGTTGGATTCACCTCTCTGAGCACTTTCCAGAAAATCAAGTTTCACTTCATGAAAATCCTTATTTCTCCAGAATTAATTCCTCAAAGTTTAAACTGTTTGGAATTTTAACTGGAGAATCCTTTGGAGGAAAATCCTGAAATTTTGCCGGAATGTTCACCAAAAGATCACTGAACTACCATAAAAATTTCAGATCCATTTGAGCTAATTTGATCCACCTAATTGTGTGATTAGTGAAACTGTTCCAGAGAAAATAGAAAATGTTCAGAAACATTTTCAGAATTTTCTCTGAAATTGTTTAGCTCATATCTTTAGCTAGGAACCTTCAAATTAAGTGAGACCAACTCCATTAGAACCCTCTGAAAATCTAGTTTTCAGAAAGTCATAGTTTGTTCCATGAAAATCCTTAGAACACCCTAAAAGCCTTCAATTAAGGTCAAGGACATAATTAATTGTGGAGGGCTCAATTGAGCTTTGCTGCAACTAAAACTTGACCAAATCTCTGTTTAGGTTGTAACCAAGCCACAGTAAAAGTTTCACAGTCATTGGGCTTGTCTAGTAAGAGTTATAGACTTCACAAGTTAAAAGTTAATACAACTGCATTTAAATTAATACATGTATTGATTCTATCATGTAGTCGCTAAGGTCAAGGAGGAACCTGAAGTCCTAGACTTTGTTACTCCGGAGGAACAGCTAGCCTACGACCAAGAGCAGCAAGGCAAGCTCCGGTTTGCATTAACCTTTTACAAGTTTTATTCTTTTGAGCACATACTTGCTTACTTTATTCTTTGCATTATAGTCTTGTTTGGAAACCCAACTGCATAGCCAAGAAAACCATGGGTTGGGTTTAGGATTGCAAACCCCGTTAGCTACTGCAATGCTAAGATAGTGTAGGATTCGGTACAAGTCGAGTAGTTGGAACTACTCGCGAGCATAGGCTAGAGGCACTCGACTCGGGTAGAAATAGCACATGAAACACATGGCAAGAAAATGAGACCAAGCGGAGAGTAAGGGCAGCAGGACTTTGGGGCCTGTGTGCTATAGCTCCGCTTGTGTCGATTAAGGACCGAGCCGTGTGCGGGCCTGTTGAACAAGCTAGAACAGTACCGAAGACCTACCGGCTATATGGGAACCGGGAAACTGATGTAACTCGGGTAGCTGGGTATTGAGGCATTGCCCGTCGTTCAGAGGGTAGGTTGAGAGCTTGAGGTGTAAATCGGCTGGCGGCACTGAGATGCGCATGCAGAGACCTCTTGCTCGGGACGATGGGACCGGTTCAATATTTGGCTGACGGGTGAAAGGTGGTTGCGTACGGCGTCCGTGATGGTTGTTGTAGGCAACATCGAGTACGGGCATACGTGACGGGTTATTCGGGTAACCCTGCAGGTGTAAATCGATTATAATCGCCGTCCCTCGCGGTCAGTGAGTACCACTTGTTCACTGTACCGTGACGTAGAAAGAACAGGCTAGTTACATGTTAAAATGTTGCTGATTGAAAGATGGACTTGTTTGTTAATGATTTGCTGTAGGTTAGAGCTAACTAAAGTTCCTTTCGACTTTGGGCAAAGTACATGAGAGAAATGCGTTTCTTGTTTGATTGCGGCTCTCTCATGTGCCTTAGCGTAAGGTTCTCCACAACCTGCTGCTAAAACTTGAAAGTAAGGCTCTACTAATTAGGCGAGTCCTTGCAAATGATTTTTACCTCATGTAACCCATCACCCCTCATGTAGAAGTTCTATGTTTAGGTGAGACGGGTCAGACTTGCTGAGCCTTCGTGCTCACTGCTTGTGTTTGAAGCTTTTGCAGGGTTCTATGAGGAAGGGACTCCCGAAGAGGAGACGGAACCCCAGGAGGGGAACCCCGTCGAATGGGAGTCGTGCACGCCGCAGAGTTAGTGTGTGTGTGTGCTAGCAAGGACACGTTCAAGGGCTGAACGTGGACTTGATGCGTAGTCTACACCCGTGAGTGTAGACTGGACTTATTTTAATGTAAACATATTCATAAACTTGTTTATGTAATAAAATTTCGCTTCCGCTTGTACCTTTGACGTGTGTTATACAGTGCTGTGCAACGCAGCACCCCTCAGCGTGATCCTGGCTCGACAAGACCGTTGGGGTCGTGTCATCCGCCAAGGACAGAGAAGCGTGAATGAGTATCTCAACAAGTTCACACAACTGTCCCGGTATGCCTCCGACGATGTCAACTCAGACCAGAGGAAGCATATATGTTCATGAGAGGGTTAAACAATGAGATTCAGGTTCAGCTCCTCAACAATGACTACGCAAGCTTTCAGAAGCTGGTTGACAAGGCTATAGTGGTCGAAAGCAAGATCCGAGAGATCGAGCGAGAGTGCAAGAGGAAGATGCCATACCAGCCTCAAGGGAGCAACGTACGACCTCGGTACATGCCCCCAGCTGCACCGCAGTATGGGTCGACCGCCCCTGCATACCGCCCTAGTCAGCCACCACAGCAACGACCCGTTGAACCAGCACCTCGTGTGCCCATGCCTCCTGTGCCCCGACCTAACGTGGGAGCTCCTGTTCAAAACCCCCGCCCCAACGTACCTGCTGCCGTAGGCAACAGGGCATGTTTTGCATGCGGGGAAACAGGACACTTCGCGAACCAGTGCCCAAGGAGAGGCCCTGGACAGCAAGGCAATGTACCCAAACAGAACCCGCGACCGAACGGAGGGGACAATCAAGGAAACCGGGGACAGCAGAACTATGCTCGCGGCAACGTGAACCATGTCTCTGCTGAAAAAGCACAACAGGCTGAGGATGTTGTAATTGGTATGTTCCTTGCCAACTCCAACCCAGCCACCATCTTATTTGATTCTGGAGCATCACATTCCTTCATATCATCCAAGTATGTTGCCAAGCATAACCTACCCATATCACACTTAAAATATGCTATGTTAGTTAATTCTCCCGGTGGAGAGATGAGGACTAATATAGTATGTCCGAAAGTAAGTCTTAAAATAAGGGGGGTAGACTTCCTTGCCAACCTTATTGTCTTGGATTCCCAAGGGATTGACATAATACTCGGGATGGATTGGTTAAGCAAGCACAATGGGGTAATCCAATGTGCTGAAAGAAGCGTGCAGTTGACAAATGAGCACGGTATTCGTGTCGAGTTTGAGTCAGCCCACCAAACGACCGAAAAGGCAATCTTGAACCACGTTGAAGGAGCAACAATGGACAGCATTCCAGTGGTTCAAGAATTCTCGGACGTGTTTCCAGAGGAGCTTCCAGGTATGCCCCCTGATCGGGACATTGAGTTTGCCATTGATTTGGTACCCGGAACTGCACCCATAGCGAAGAGACCCTATAGGATGCCTGTCAATGAACTAGTAGAGCTCAAGAAGCAAATTCAGGAGCAGTTGGAGAAGGGTTTTATACGTCCCAGCTCTTCACCATGGGGAGCTCCTGTGCTCTTCGTAGACAAGAAGGATGGAACCCAAAGGATGTGCGTGGACTATAGGTCTCTCAATGAAGTGACAATCAAGAACAAATACCCTCTGCCCCATATAGAGGACCTATTCGACCAAATGAAAGGAGCCCGAGTGTTCTCCAAGATTTATCTTCGGTCGGGATACTTCCAGCTGAAGATTAAGCCCTCCAATATACCCAAGACTGCCTTTCGAACACGGTATGGTTTGTATGAATATACCGTCATGTCTTTTGGGTTAACAAATGCACCCGCATACTTCATGTACCTTATGAACAAGGTCTTCATGGAGTACTTGGATAAGTTCGTCGTGGTTTTCATCGACGACATTATGGTGTATTCAAAAAGTGAGGAGGAACATGAAGAACATTTGAAATTTACCTTGAAGAAAATGCGTGAGCATCAATTGTATGCCAAGCTTAACAAGTGTCAATTTTGGCTAAAGGAAATTTCGTTCCTAGGCCACATTATCTCCGAAGAAGGGGTATCAGTTGATCCCAGGAAAGTGAGAGATGTTCTGAAGTGGGACCAACCGCAAAACGTGAGGGATATTCGGAGTTTTCTTGGGATGGATGGATACTACCCACGCTTCATTAAGGACTTCTCTAAGATAGCAAAGCCTATGACAGAGTTGCTAACGAAGGGGAAAGCCTTTCGATGGACACCAGCATGCCAAGAAAGTTTTGAGGAACTCAAGAAGAGGCTAACCACAGCGCTGGTTTTGGTATTGCCGGACATAAGCAAGAGCTTTGACATATATTGTGACGCATCTAGACAGGGGCTCGGATGTGTGCTCATGCAAGGACAAGTGGTAGCCTATGCCTCACGACAATTAAAGAAGCATGAACTTAATTATTCTACACATGACTTGGAGCTAGCAGCAGTAGTTCATGCATTGAAGATTTGGAGACATTATATCCTTGGTCATCGATGCGAGATCTATACGGATCATAAAAGCCTCAAGTACATATTTACACAAACAGACTTGAATTTGAGGCAACGTCGATGGTTGGAAGTCATCAAGGATTACGATTTTGGAATAAACTACCATCCTAGAAGGTCCAATGTAGTAGCTGATGCATTGAGCCGGAAGGGAGCATGTCACCAACTCACGGTTCGGGAGCTACCACCCGAACTATGTAAGGAGTTCAAACGGTTACACCTCGGATTCTTGAACAACATGGAAATGATGGAGATCCACTCTTCATTGGAGCAAGAGATAATAGATGGCCAAGCAACGGATCAGGAGATCAAGGAGATCAAGGAAAGGATCCGACAAGGAATAGAGAAGAATTTCAAAGAAGATGAGAAGGGTACGCTTTGGCTAGGAAAAAGGATTTATGTGCCTAACGTGAAGCACCTCCGCGACATGATATTAAAAGAGGCACATGATTCACCCTATTCCATACATCCCGGAAGTACCAAAATGTACAAGGACTTGAAGACTTGTTATTGGTGGGATGGTATGAAAAGGGATATAGCCGAATATGTTGCCCTATGCGACACATGCCAACGGGTGAAGGCCGAACATCAAAGACCCGCTAGGTTGTTGCAACCTTTGAAGGTACCAGAGTGGAAGTGGGAGGACATCAGTATGGATTTCATCGTCGGATTTCCACGGACTCAGTCAGGTTACGACTCCATCTGGGTTATCGTGGACCGATTGATGAAAACAGCCCATTTTCTCCCTATAAGAGCCAAGTACAACGTTGCACAATTAGCCGAGTTGTACATGGAGCAGATCGTGTGCCGTCATGGAGTCCCGAGGAGGATGGTCTCAGATTGAGATCCTCAGTTTACCTCTAGATTCTAGAGGAAGCTGCAGAAAGCTATGGGTACACGACTGGATTTTAGCTCCGCCTATCACCCACAAACCGATGGGAACTGAAAGGACAAACCAAATTTTGGAGGACATGTTGAGAGCTTGCGCCTTGAAACGTGGGCGTAGTTGGGATAGGAGTTTACCGTACACCGAATTCTCCTATAACAACAGCTATCAAGCTAGCTTGAAGATGTCGCCTTTCGAAGCATTGTACGGTAGACGGTGTAGAACACCGCTGTTTTGGAACGAGACCGGAGAGAACCAGGTGTTTGGACCCAAAGTGCTACAGGAAGCTGAAAAAAAGTCCAAACAATACGGGAGTGTAGGATCGAAGAGCACGTGAAAAGCTACCAGAGGGGGGTGAATGGTAGATTAAAACTTTTCGCAGCGGAAACAACAAAAACCCCTCAGCAAAAAATCAATTGGTTAAAGAAACCATGTGTGCAAGTGTTTTCAAACGTGTTCAACCGTGAAAAATCAAGTAGAGAGGTATAGAATAAAGTCACGGATCTAATGCAACAAGAATCACTTGAAAACACGAAGTAAAACTTGAGATACGATCAAAACATTAAACGAAGATCAATCTGTTCTACCCGATATAAAACAGATCTGCAATGCTGCAAAGAAACTAGTGTATCTCAAAAACTACAGATCCGAAGCTCGTGAAAATTTCACAGATGATAGATTATTGAGTTGTAAAGACAACCCAAAAAGAATCACGTCAATCGGATCTGTAAAACTCGAGTTATGAACGAAACACCTAAGCAACGTCGGTCTGTCCAGAAACTCGGCGAGAAAGACTTGACGAACAACAAGTCGGACGAACAAGGCACAAAAGCTCCTCGAAACTATGAACTTTATTCAATAGAAACACAAGAGGAACAGCCCAAAGTTCTCTACCCACGAGAGCTCTGTCCTCCCTTGCTTTTATAGCCAGCCCTCAGGCTAATCAATCCAATCTAGGACTCCTACTCCTAATTGGACTTGTATCCTAACTTACCATAACTGCTCAGGACTCTCCTATTCGCAGATAGAAGCAATCGTGAGACTTCCAAACACCTTAGTAACGTCCTAAACATTCCTAAAACAACTCAACTTCGTGCCTAGCACGAAATCCTATCATAACCAACTCAAATCTTCCATATTTGAGCCATATCCGACTCAGCCTCAGCCTGAGTACGCAATCCAGCCGGTTGGACCTTTCCGACCAATTCTTTACGTCCACTTCTCTTCATCACTCCTTGGAACAATGTTGCCACGTCCATGCACTCCTTGCACACGTGCAAACACCTTCCAATGACGTACACGCAACCTTCATATGCACTGCCCTTGATCCAAACATGTTGCGCGACCTCCCGATCAACTCAACCACAGCTCCTCCCGAACTTGGTTGTTGGAACCTCATCTCCTCCCTGAGACTAGTCCAAGGATCCCGTCACCAGCCATGTCTTGAACTCAAGTAACACCTGCACATGAATAAACAACCAATTCTTCCGAGCACAAGTCCTCGACTTGACTCACGTTAGTTCGAAAACCACAACACCCTACATGAGCACGTCACATAAGCAAGTTGCAAACCATATCAAATGATAACAGCCATAACCACCAAAACACACCAAAAACTTAGCAAATTAATACTAAGCAAACCTTCCCATAAAGCAAGTTTGAAACATTGCGAGTTAAAAGCAAAAACAAGACGCTGCAGTTCTACGAGTTGAACTTCACGGGAGCTCCCTAAAAACAAGCTCCGGACCTCACAGAAGCTCTCCGGACCTTGCAGGAGCTCTCCGGGCCTTGCGTCGGACCTTGCCAACACTTGGCGGACCTAACAAAGAACTTGTCGGACCTTGCCACAGAAGAATGTTTTGGCAATATTCAAAACTTTGAATGTTAATGCTAACTTTTATCCTAATTGCCAATGTATTCAGCACACATAGGTCTCACAGGGAGAACTTAAAGGCTGCTCAGTCACGACAGAAAGGCTATGCTGACAATAGGCGAAGGAAGTTGACCTTCGAAGTAGGAGACCTCGTATACCTTAAGGTATCGCCTATCCGTGGCCAACGACGTTTCAACATCAAAGGCAAGCTAGCACCTTGCTACATCGGACCATTTAAGATTTTGGACAAGCGAGGAGAAGTAGCCTATCACTAGAGCTCCCAACATATCTCTCCGACGTACATGACGTATTTCATGTATCCCAGCTCAAGAAGTGCTTGAGAGTACTGAAGGAGCAAGTACAAATGGAAGAGCTTGAACTTCAAGAGGACCTGACTTATACGGAGCACCCTGTCCGAATTTTGGACGTAAAAGAAAGGGTCACCAGGAACAAAGTGATCCGATGGTGCAAGGTACAATGGAGCCATCACACCGAAGCTGAAGCCACATGGGAGCGTGAAGAAGACATCAAGGCAGAATTTCCTCATCTATTCTCTACCAATGAATCTCGAGGGCGAGATTCAATTTATGGGGGGTAGATTTGTGACACCCTCATTTTTGGTTTCTGCATGTATTCATGAAGAGAAAACATTTTAAAGGAAGTGGGAACAGAAAAAGAATTAAAAGGATAGTCAAAAAGAACAAGAATCCAGTTCACAGAGAGCGCCGAAGACAACTCCCGCGGCCGCTGGCCACGTGGCGTGTTCGGAGCTCATCCCTGTGAAGTGGGGAGAGGTCCGCCACTAAACTGGCTACGTGGCAGGCTCGGGACTCATCTCCTCAAAGGGGTAGAGGTCTGACCCTATGGGACACGTGTTGTCCCCGGAGCTAGCCTCTGCGGAAGAAGCAAAGGCAGTTCCGCAGGACACATGTCACCTTCGGAGCTAGTCACCGTGGAAATCAGAGAACCTGTCGCGCGGGATACGTGTCGATCATGAAGATCACCCCCGAGAAGTCCGGTTCTATTGGACACGTGTCGCCACTGGAGCTTATCTCCAGGAGCTCTCCGGACCTTGCAGGAGCTCTCCGGACCTTGACAACACTTGGCGGACCTAACAAAGAACTTGTCGGACCTTGCCATAGAAGAATGTTTTGGCAATATTCAAAACTTTGAATGTTAATGCTAACTTTTATCCTAATTGCCAATGTATTCAGCACACATAGGTATCACAATCTCCCCCTTGATGAATGCATTGGCAACACCAATTAAAATCCGAACATTGGCTTATGAAAAGTTTTGAAAAGCTTTGAAAACTCATTTCTCCCCCTTTATTAATTTCTCCCCATTTGTTAAAATCAGAGAAGAAAGTGTATAACATATGCAAAGTGTAAAAAAATCTCTCCTTATACATATTTCTCCCCCTTTGGCAATGTATTCAGCAAGGTTCAAAAGAGAAATTTTTAAATGTTATGAGCATATTATAACATATACATACAAAACAAAGCTCATCCAAGTCATACTATCAGGTTACTTACACTATCACATCAATGAGATACATAAAGTAGTGTAAGCCATGCTAGAGATCAAATGTATTTTTCAGTTTAAGCAAGTCATGATCTCCCTTACTCAACTATTTCAAAACCTGAAAACATGACACTTGTTGCTGCATTTTTATTATTCATAATCATTTAAGGCACAAAGTTGATCATATGATAATTTGCAAGAGATTATATGCCACATCAGCCTTATTCTAACCAACCAAGCCAAGCCTATGTCATTTGACAATCAGAAGCTTAAGGACATGGTTTTAGTCATACACAATTCCTTCCAAGTTCATATCTTAGTGCAATGATAAGCAATCTCAAAAGAAGAAGTGCGATGCATGCATATTCTCTTGATCTTTTCTCAATTTTTTATTTGAAAACTCAACATGTGAGCTGATCACTTGATTAATTTTTTTATGATTAAAAGCACTTGTGAGCACGCAACAAGTTCAAAACAGCAAGAAAGTTTGATCATGACCAGATTTAGTGTAAGTAATTATTCCAATTACTAGTCATGGCAAAAACTACAAAATGTATAACATGAGTAATGTAGTAAGAACTTTCAGCCTGTAAAAGGAATCACAAAGTCATATATGTATGAAATACTATGCACATATTATTTTAGTTTCAGATTCACACAAAGACTTTCAAAGTTTCAAAAACTCCCCCTCAATTTAAGCCATGAGGATGCATAACCCCTATTTCACTACGAATGAAACAAAAACGAGTGAAATCCAAAGGTTTTGTAAAAATATCAGCCAATTGTTGTTCGGTATCGACATGGTGAAGCACAATGTTTCCTTTTTCAACATTATCACGAAGAAAGTGATACCTAATGTCAATGTGCTTAGTTCTAGAGTGTTTCACGGGGTTTTTAGCAATACAAATTGCACTAGTGTTATCACAAAATAGTGGAACACTATCTAAATCAACCCCATAGTCCTTAAGTGTTTGAACAATCCAAAGAATTTGTGAGCAAGCGCTAGCCGCAGCTACATATTCAGATTCGGCCGTGGATTGTGCAACTGAACTTTGTTTTCTAGAGGACCAAGCAACAAGTGAATTACCAAGAAAATGACAAGCACCCGAAGTACTTTTCCTATCAATCCTACAACCCCCAAAATCAGCATCCGAAAAAGCTTTCAAAGAAACGGTTGAGGAAGAAGGAAGAAAAATGTCAAATTCTTGAGTTCCATGTAGGTACCTGAGAATCCTTTTGATGGCTTGGCGATGTGAAGCACGTGGAGAAGCTTGAAAATGTGCACAAAGACATACGCTGAATTGTATGTCCGGTCTTGACGCCGTGAGATACAAAAGTGATCCAATCATACTTCTGTATTCTTTTATATCGACGGGGTCACCATCTTCGTCAAATTCAAGTGTTGTTGCTGTTCCCATTGGTGTTCGAAGAGGCTTGCATTTGTCCATGTTGAAGCGCTTAAGAAGGTCCTTTGTATACTTAGTTTGATGCACAAAAGTTCCTTCTTTTGTTTGCTTGATTTGCAGCCCCAAAAAGTATGTGAGTTCTCCCATCATACGCATCTCAAATTCTGAACTCATCATAGCTGAAAACTTGGACACGAGATCATGAGAAGCACAACCAAAGATAATATCATCCACATACACTTGAACGAATAATGAGTCATTGCCATGCTTAAGTACAAAAAGAGTTTTATCAACCTTGCCCATGGTAAACCCCTTTTCAAGTAAGAATGTTTTTAACCTATCATACCATGCTCTAGGGGCTTGTTTTAGACCGTACAAGGCTTTGGACAGTTTGTAAACATGATTAGGAAAATTTGGATTTTTAAAACCCGGTGGCTGCTTAACATAAACCTCCTCCTCTATGTAGCCATTAAGAAAAGCACTTTTAACATCCATTTGATATAACTTGAAACCTTTAGATGCAGCAAATGCTAATAAAATTCTTATAGCTTCTAATCTAGCAACAGGAGCAAATGTTTCATCAAAATCTAGACCTTCAATTTGAGTGAAACCTTGAGCAACCAACCTAGCTTTATTCCTAACCACAACCCCATCCTCACTTTGCTTATTTTTAAATACCCATTTAGTTCCAATTAATGTGTGACCTTGAGGTGGAGGTACAAGTTTCCAAACATTATTTCTTTCAAAATTTTCTAACTCTTCTTGCATGGCATTAATCCAAGATTCATTAGTGAGTGCGTGTGATATATCCTTGGGTTCAAAAGAAGCAACAAAAGCAGAATGAGCATGAGAGTTTGGATCGCAAAACCTGGACCGAGTGACTCGTTCATGCAAGCTTCCAATGATTTGTTGTGGAGGATGACTTTTGAGTACTCGGAGGGGAGTAGACACTTCACAAGCACCTTCTTCTTCATGTTCGGACCTTTGATTAGGAGAGCTTGTTGATTGAGGAAGGTCCGAACCAGCAGTAGTGACTGTTGGTGCTGGTTGTGGTGCAAAATCAGCAGCTTGATCGTTATTTACTTCCGAGTTTTCGGGCAGCAGCACCACTTCTTCATCTTCTTCAATAAAAATACTCTCCCCCTGCGGATATGGATCCGGGCCTGCAATATCGGAGCTAGTACTTGGGCTAGCTTCATCAAAAGAAACCTCGCAAGTCTCCACAATTTTGTTAGTGTCAATTAAAAGCACACGGTAGCCTCTAGTATGAGATGGATAACCAAGAAACATGCCATCAACAGATATAGCTTCAAATTTATCAAGATTACCATGTTTCTTAACAAAGCATTTGCAACCAAAAACCCTAAAGTGTGTAACACTAGGCCTATGTCCAAACCGGAGCTCATATGGGGTTTTTCCAAGCTTAGCACGCAAGAAAACACGATTTGAGACATAACAAGCGGTTGCAATTGCATCAGCCCAAAATTTCCTAGGAGTTTGATATTCATCAAGCATAGTCCTAGCCATCTCAACTAAGGTCCTGTTCTTTCTTTCTACGACACCATTTTGTTGTGGTACATAGGGTGAAGAGTATTGATGATCTATTCCATTTTCAGCATAAAAGTGATCAAAGGATTGGTTTTTAAATTCAGTTCCGTTATCACTTCTAATTGCTTTTAATGATCCTGGGTGATCAATAGATAATCTAAGAAATAAAGTTCTAAAATGACTAAAAGCTTCATTCTTAGATGCCATAAAATAAACCCAAGAATATCTGGAATAATCATCAACAATCACAAGCACATACCATTTACCTCCGAAGGATTGAACACGTGCCGGACCTACTGTGTCAAGATGTAAAAGTTGTCCCGGTTCAGCTGTCATGGTCATTGTGAGAGCAGCCCACATATGCGATCGAGAGCACTAACACGAGTGAGATGATCAAAGCCTATGTGACCAAGTCTACGATGCCAAAAATATAGATCCTTTGTATCATTAGCAACTAGACACCGATGCTTAGAAGTTGACAAATCAAAATCAGCTTTAAAAACTCTTCCAAACCTGGACATATTAAACAAAAGCTCACCTTTTGAATCTACAACCTTGCAGCAATTTTTAGCAAGGCTAACCTCTAGATTTTTATCTAGCAATTGTGAAACCGAAAGCAAGTTGTATTTCAAATTTTTAACAAGTGCCACATCTTTCAAAGTGTAGAGATTGTTTACTCTAACCGAACCTTTAGAAATTATGGGAGTAGAAGAGTTATCGGCGAAAGTAACATTTTCTACACGTGACACAAAAGAGAGAGAGGAGAACCATTCTTTGTTACCGGTCATGTGGCGTGAGCAACCTGAATCAACAATCCAAATGTTCTCCTTCCTCAAACGTGAAACCTACACAGCAGCACAATACGTCGATGACTCAATACTGGGGTTAGTTAAAAGACTTTTAGGAATCCAGTACTGAGTCACACGACATCCAGCAGGAATAACACGCGAAAGCTGAGAAGGTACAGCAGGTTTATGAGCCAAACATCAAAAAATTTTGTTCCCAACTACTGACTTAGAAGATGTGTTATATGTAGCACAAAAAACAGTAGGTCCGGGAGCAAGTTTTTGACTCATTACAGCAGGTTGCAAGCTCCGAACATTCGGTCTAGCAGATTTTGCTTGGTTGTTATGTGATCTAGCAAGTATTCTTTGTTTCTTATTGTGTTTAGCTAGTCTATAACAAACATCCATGACATGACCATCTCTACCACAGTAGGTACAATGAAAAATAACCTTATTATCATGTCTAGATGAACAAGCAACACGTTTATTAGAACCCGAATGGGACAGTACTCCTGCAGATTTGAAAATCACCTCTTTTTGTCTAGGAGCTGTTTGAATCAAACCGCTTCCTAATGACTTTACAACTTTAGGTGGGTGTGCCTTAGCATGAGCATGAGAATTAAAACCTAAACCAGTTTTATCATTACAAGACTTGGAAGAATTCAGCAGCAAGTTTAGGTTCTTATTTGCATTAGAAAACCGATCTAGTGTCCTATACATGTCATCAAGTTTATTGGACAGATCAAAGCAGTTTTCACATGAAGTTTTTCCTTTTAGTTTGCAATTTGAACAATATTTAACTTCATGCACACGTAAAGCATTGTTCAAAATAGAAATCTCATTCATAGCATCATTTAGTTTCTTATTCAGATCATCACATGAAGAACAATGCAAATCAATTGTAGAACAACAAGCATCTTTCAAATTTTTATCATTAAGTGCAGCAAGCTCTTTGTTATTTTCAATTTCAAGTTCAAGTTTATCAAGTGTAGATGCGTGTGCACTTCTTAAAGAGGATAATTGTTCATAAATTAAATCACATGAGGAACAAGAATCATCACTAGGAATCAAAGTTTTTAAACGATTAATTTCAGATTCTAGTGATTCAATTTTAACAGCATTGTTCCTAAGTTTTTTATCCTTTTTCTTTAATATAACAGTGGCACGAGAAATAGCATCACACATTTCTTCTCAAGTGGGACATACCTCTTCATCGTCGCTGTTGTGTTCTGCCTCCTCGGAGCTTGAACTTGACTTGCTCGCCATGCAGCACATATTTGCCATATCTTCTTCATCTTCATCACTACCGGTGTCCACATCACTTGAGCCGAAATCTTGAAGTGCAGAGATCATACTATGCACTATGTTGCGCATTGATAAATCTTTCTTCTTCTTATTCTTTGCAAACGATTTCTTCGGCCGTGTTTGCTTTTCTTCACGTGAAGTCGGACCTGAAAGGTTAGGGCACTACGTACGAAAATGTCATGTCTTACCACATTCAAAACATCGTTGAGGTCCGGAGCTTCCTCTCCTTCTAGTTCTCACATTTTGCAATGCTTTTGAGAACCGAGTAGAGATGAGTGCAAGCTCCTCCTCTGGAAACTCTTCAAGCTGTTCAAGGGTTAGAGAGGACAGCAAAGAGAGTGCACCACTAGATGATGATTGACTAGAACTAGACATGTCACGTTGCGAAACAAATGCAATAGACTTGTTGGGGTTTTTATGTGAGATGATGTCAATTTCATGAGTTTTCAATTTAGAATAAAGCACGTCTAAAGTAAGAGAACTCATGACAGTAGATTCACGAATAGATGTAACTTTCATCTCCCAAATTGACATATCTAATGCTCCTAACAATTGTCGCATTTTCAGCATCTGAAAAGTTAACATTGACACTACGCAAGTTGCTGAGAATTTTATTAAAGCGAGCAAAAAGGTCGTCAATTGACTCACCGGGTTGCATCTCAAAACGCATGTATTCTTTCTTGAACATATCTTGTCTTATCTCCTTGATCGTATTGGATCCTTCATGGTAGTCACAAAGAGCTTTCCAAACATCATATGCAGATCGGAGGTGTGCAACACGGTCGAAGTCGCTTTGAGTCAATCCTTGGATGATCAAGTTGCGAGCCTTGTTGTTGTTGTCAACATCTCTCATGTTCGCAGCCGTAACTTGATCGTTGGGTGGTACATCAAAGTTCCGGTAGACCTTTTCCCATATGGCGAAGCCTTGCGCCTGTATGTAGGCCTCCATCCGTGCCTTCCAAACCGGAAAATCGATGCCATTGAACACACAAGGTTTTGCGCAGTACTTCTCCATGATGGTTAGTCAAAACATGTGCAAATCACAAAGATTAGAGAACCTTGGCTCTGATACCAATTGTAGGATCGAAGAGCATGTGAAAAGCTACCAGAGGGGGGTGAATGGTAGATTAAAACTTTTCGCAGCGGAAACAACAAAAACCCCTCAGCAAAAAATCAATCGGTTAAAGAAACCGTGTGTGCAAGTGTTTTCAAACGTGTTCAACCGTGACAAATCAAATAGAGAGGTATAGAATCAAGTCACGGATCTAATGCAACAAGAATTACTTGAAAACACGAAGTAAAACTTGAGATACGATCAAAACATTAAACGAAGATCAATCTGTTCTACCCGATATAAAACAGATCTGCAACGCTGCAAAGAAACTCGTGTATCTCAAAAACTAAAGATCCGAAGCTCGTGAAAATTTCACAGATGATAGATAATTAAGTTATAAAGACAACCCAAAAAGAATCACATCAATCGGATCTGTAAAACTCGAGTTATGAACGAAACACCGAAGCAACATCGGTCTGTCCAGAAACTCGGCGAGAAAGACTTGACGAACAACAAGTCGGACGAACAAGGCACAAAAGCTCCTCGAAACTATGAACTTTATTCAATAGAAACACAAGAGGAACAGCCCAAAGTTCTCTACCCACGAGAGCTCTGTCCTCCCTTGCTTTTATAGCCAGCCCTCAGGCTAATCAATCCAATCTAGGACTCCTACTCCTAATTGGACTCGTATCCTAACTTACCATAACTGCTCAGGACTCTCCTATTCGCAGATAGAAGCAATCGTGAGACTTCCAAACACCTTAGAAACGTCCTAAACATTCCTAAAACAACTCAACTTCGTGCCTAGCACGAAATCCTATCATAACCAACTCAAATCTTCCATATTTGAGCCATATCCGACTCAGCCTCAGCCTGAGTACGCAATCCAGCCGGTTGGACCTTTCCGACCAATTCTTTACGTCCACTTCTCTTCATCACGCCTTGGAACAATGTTGCCACGTCCATGCACTCCTTGCACACGTGCAAACACCTTCCAACGACGTACACGCAACCTTCATATGCACTGCCCTTGATCCAAACATGCTGCGCGACCTCCCGATCAACTCAACCACAGCTCCTCCCGAACTTGGTTGTTGGAACCTCATCTCCTCCCTGAGACTACTCCAAGGATCCCGTCACCAGCCATGTCTTGAACTCAAGCAACACCTGCACATGAATAAACAACCAATTCTTCCGAGCACAAGTCCTCGACTTGACTCACGTTAGTTCGAAAACCACAACACCTTACATGAGCACGTCACATAAGCATGTTGCAAACCATATCAAATGATAACAGCCATAACCACCAAAACGCACCAAAAACTTAGCAAATTAATACTAAGCAAACCTTCCCATAAAGCAAGTTTGAAACATTGCGAGTTAAAAGCAAAAACAAGACGCTGCAGTTCTACGAGTTGAACTTCACGGGAGCTCCCTAAAAACAAGCTCCGGACCTCACAGAAGCTCTCCGGACCTTGCAGGAGCTCTCCAGGCCTTGCGTCGGACCTTGCCAACACTTGGCGTACCTAACAAAGAACTTGTCGAACCTTGCCACAGAAGAATGTTTTGGCAATATTCAAAAATTTGAATGTTAATGCTAACTTTTATCCTAATTGCCAATGTATTCAGCACACATAGGTCTCACAGGGAGAACTTAAAGGCTGCTCAGTCACGACAGAAAGGCTATGCGGGTAATAGGCGAAGGAAGTTGACCTTCGAAGTAGGATACCTCGTATACCTTAAGGTATCGCTATCCATGACCAACGACGTTTCAACGTCAAAGGCAAGCTAGCACCTTGCTACATCGGACCATTTAAGATTTTGGACAAGCAAGGAGAAGTAGTCCCTATCAACTAGAGCTCCCAACATATCTCTCCGACGTACATGACGTATTTCATGTATCCCAGCTCAAGAAGTGCTTGAGAGTACCGGAGGAGCAAGTACAAATGGAAGAGCTTGAGCTTCAAGAGGACCTGACTTATACGGAGCACCCTGTCCGAATTTCGGACGTAAAAGAAAGGGTCACCAGGAACAAAGTGATCCGATGGTGCAAGGTACAATAGAGCCATCACACCAAAGCTGAGGCCACATGGGAGTGTGAAGAAGACATCAAGGCAGAATTTCCTCATCTATTCTCTACCAACGAATCTCGAGGGCGAGATTCAATTTAAGGAGGGTAGATTTGTGACACCCTCATTTTTGTTTCTGCGTGTATTCATGAAGAGAAAACATTTTAAAGGAAGTGGGAACAGAAAAAGAATTAAAAGGATAGTCAAAAAGAACAAGAATCCAGTTCACAGAGAGCGCCGAAGACAACTCCCGCGGCCGCTGGCCATGTAACGTGTTCGGAGCTCATCCCTGTGAAGTGGGGAGAGGTCCGCCACTAAACTGGCTACGTGGCAGGCTCGGGACTCATCTCCTCAAAGGGGGAGAGGTCCGACCCTATGGGACACGTGTTGTCCCCGGAGCTAGCCTCTGCGGAAGAAGCAAAGGCAGTTCCGCAGGACACATGTCACCTTCGGAGCTAGTCACCGCGGAAATCAGAGAACCTGTCGCGCGGGATACGTGTCGATCACGAAGATCACCCCCGAGAAGTCCGGTTCTATTGGACACGTGTCGCCACCGAAGCTTATCTCCAGGAGGTCTGACACTGTTGGACACGTGTCTACCTTCGGAGCTCGTCTCTGAGGAAAAAGGGAAGTCCGGTGCTACTTGACGCGTGGCATTCACGGAGCTCACCTCCGAAGAAAGGGAGGTCCGAAATGGATACATGGCACACCCGGAGCTACCTCCAGAGAGAGGAAAGGTCCGGCACTAACACGTGGCGTGCGCGGAGCCACCTCCAAATAGAGAGGAGGTCCCGACCGTCAGGATACGTGGCGCACGCGGAGCTCACCTCCAAAGGAGAAGGGAGGTCTCGCTCGCTTGACGCGCGGCACAACGGGAGCTCATCTCTACGGAAAGGGAGAGACCAGGCCCCGGTGGACACATGGAGCTTCCGGAGCTCATCACCATGAAGGTAACGAGTTCTGGAACAGTTTTTAGATTCTGTACGCATAGAAATATCGGTACGGAAAAGAAACCGACCTGAATTCCACAATGTTACCGCACCGAATCGACTAAAGATAAGTTGTTAAGATTCAACGACAATCTGAATAGAACTCTTATTCGAAGTCCAATCAGATTAGGACTCCTCTTCTCCCAATTATAAATGGAACCCAGAACCTCTAGACGAAACCACGAACTTCTTTTTCAATTCCTGAGCCGACGACTTAGAGCCCTAGCCCCAACTCGCCGAGTAAGCCATCGCCAGGAGTTCAGCAAGGAAGATCGCCGGAAGAGAGCCTCAACGATCTGAGAAGGACCCCGAGACCGAGAAGAACGTAAGGTAGGTCTCCAATACCACCTTACAACATCGTTTGTGTTTTCTTTACATCTGTTCTTCGATTCCTTTCGAACAGAAGCTTTCTCATGGACAGAATCACTTGATGATCGGGTTGATCTAAAGACAAGATCATCACCACGTCCACATTTGATCCGAACACCTCTTTTCATCATAAAATCCATGCAAGCCATGCAAGAACACGTACAAACCGATCTAATAAAACTGATTATAGGACATCATGCATATGCATCATCGCATCTAGTTTAAAGTTTGTGCATGATATTGATTGCTATGAATCTTGTATGTGCGTGATCCTGTATAGAAGGACAAGCTCAGGGAGCTGTCTACGACGAACTACAACAACAAGGTTTCGAGATCCAAGAGCCACCAGAACCGCAAGAACAAGGCAAGTGCCCCTTGACCATATTGATCCTATGTTTTGGGAAAAACTGTTTTGTTTTGCGAAAAGATGTGTGTGCTGAGTCAAACATGATGGGAAACCCTTTTATAGGAGTTTACTTGTTTTGGTTAAAACCACCCTTGTCGCTAGGGAAGTTTATGAGTCGGGTATGGTTTTTACTTTTATGCTTCGCTGAGTCCATGGGATTGGGAAGCGAGATAGATGTGTCTAGCTAACTGCACTCATAATAATAATGAGAAACTGATGATTGTTAATGAACATGGATCGGAGGGAGATCTAGGCAAGACTGGGTTTGTGAATGAGGTAGCATGAGATGGTGGTTTACTTTCCATAGATCTAAGGACCGGTTCATGCGAGCACATGCCAGGATAACAGTGCCACCACAAGGCCAAGTATGGGTGCGGCTTAGCTGAGTAATTAGGTAAGTTGCTAGATTGTTATGGACCGTGGAAGGCGCGGGGAATGGGAGTCGATTGAGGACTTCCCTGGGAACTGCATGGCACAAGAGGGGGCCCGTGGGTGGGGAAATTGGAGATTCTAGCCTGCCGGTGAAACCTTGGTGAGTCCATACATCTAGTAGCCCCTTTGTAAAGGCTATTTTGTGATCTCTTGGCCATAGACCGACGGTTGTGTACTGGTATAATGGAGGTTCTGCAGTCGCCGACGGGTGACGAAATCACAAACTTGTGGGTAAAGAGATACAAACTCTGTAGAGTTCTAAAACTATCATGATAGCCGAGCTTACGGTCACGAGCGCCTGGCCAACTTCCATGATTAGTTTGGATGGTTATTGGATATGGTTATTGGTTATGGTTTTGGTTTTGTTTTCGGGACTGTTGAGTCCGGGTGATAAGATGGGTTGCATGACTGTTGAGTCATGGCAACAAGGTTGGTCTCGGTGGGAGACAAAGTTGTTTTATGAGATGTAATGGTAGTAAATACGGGATGGTATTCGTGAGATGGTAGCGAATATAAGGAGGTATTCGTGAGCAAGAATGAGGTTGATTGATGACTGGTTGTGACATGGAAGGTAATGAACATAACGGAGGTATGGTTGGTATTTTAATACATGTTGGGATTACATTCACCTAAAGATGAGTTGCTGTTTTATCATGGTTTGATAAATAACAATGCTTTCTGCAATGAGCCTTTTTATACCTACCTTGTTATAAGCTACATATCATATTTTTCCGCACTTGCTGAGTACATCATTGTACTCAAACTTGCATTATTATTTCATCATCAGCAACAGGAGAAGATTACTATGAAGACCAAGTAGAGCATTAGGCGTGTGATCTGTTCTCAACCTTGCCTGTGGGGATGGAGTAGAGGTGGAGCCGCTACTGCTTAGATTGCTTCCGCGTTAGTTAGAAGACTTCCGCTGCAGAATAAAGACTTCCGCTGTTAGATTTAGACTTCCGCTGTGAGCATGAGTCCAAGACTCATGAGACATTGTAATAAACTCTGTTATTTGTGGTTATATATATTCTGAATTCAGTTTGTGGAACATATGTGTATGTGTGATGAACATCCTGGGCACACATATGCATCAGTTCTCGGTTCCGTGATTTTCTAAAGAATTGAGGGTGTCACAAAGGTATTCAAGACCCGCGCCTTCCCAAGGCACGGAGACGCGGAGCACGCCTCTGTCAGATGCCGTTGCACCCAATCACATCGCAGTGAAGACTGGCGCGCCGGGTCAGAGGCTGTATGCCAATAAACACAGCGACAAGACATCCCCTGCCGCCCCTGCCATCATCAACCACTACGACTAGCTTGCGGCATGGGCAGGGCGGCAGAACGAAGACTCAGAAAGCCCTCACCAGAGACAATTACCGGCGTAACTGCAGATACGGTAGATGGCAGGCAATCTCCCCGGGACCACCTGTTGGGTCCTGGGCCCACCTTGTAAGCCGCCCGAGCCTTGGACTATAAAAGGCTTGGGTAGGGGACGTTAGCAAGGGTTCGGCTTTTACACACTCGCACCTGAGTCATTCGCACCCCAGCACTTAGGTCATCCCCAAGCTCAGAACTCCGGTTCTGAGCACCGAGCAATACAATGAGCATCTCTGCTCACCGTGGGCGTAGCGTTTTATGCTCCGGCGGCCTGAACCACGTAAAACTCCGTGTGTCAAGCTTCTTCTTCCATCGTCCCTAACACATAAGCTCTCCGTGAGTGACTAGCCCCTCCGAAAAAGAACCTCCGCGGGCTGCCCAGAGCAGGCCCGGGGAAAGTGTCGACAACACACTTCGACAGGTGCCGATCTGGAGAAGCCGGAGGGCCTGCATCTGCTCCTGAAGCTGCTCCTCCTGCCTCAGCACCGGAGGGTCGGACGCTGCCAACCGGCTCCGCCGAGCCCTCAACAACCGCCGGCTGCTGAGCTGGTGAAAGGGGACGAACAGGTGCAGCCGCGGCCGCCGCAGGGGTCGATCCCGCCGGCACCGAAGAAGCCTGCACCGACTTGGGGGCCAGCGATGCCGCCGCAGCTTCCGGACACTGCGGCACAGATCCTCCGCCAGCCGGAGATGGCCGGGGAACAGACTCACCTCCAGCAGCCGATGAGTCCCTGCCAACATGGGAAGCTCTCAGGCTAAGAAAAGGAGAAAAGAACGCTAGTTCTAAAATCCGGAAAGAATAACACTTACCGAGGGACGCGAGCGCTCCAACGGGCATAGAGCCCCGGCTTCCGAGCCGGGACAGAACCACCGGAGCCTGCCGCCTCCGCCTGCGCCTGCGCCGCAGGTACCCGGACCGACGGAGTAGGAGGCACACCCGGAGCCCCCCTAGGAGGCGGAGCAGTAGGGCCCCCGTCGGCGGCGCCTCTAGCGCTACTCGCCGATCCAGCTCCTGAGGCCCGGGGCACCTGCGCCCCCGGATGAGTCCCAGCGCTGCTCCTTCCGGTACCACCGCCTGCCGAACCTGCAGCCGGGACGCTCGCTGGCTGGGGCGCCTGAGCCCACGGCTCACCCCTGGACATCGCCCCACTGGCGTCCCTCCTTGAAGCTCCTCCTCCTGAGGAAGGAAGGCGGGACGCCTGGAGCTCCTCGGACCACCGCTGTCCGAGAGGAGCCCCGTCGGAGCGGAAGACCCGAGGTGTGACACCCTCATCTCTGGTGTCAGCATATGTTCATGCTTTATAAAGAGGAAACATTTTAAGAAAAGAAGGAACAGAGAAAAATATCAAAAGGATAGACAATAAGAGCCGAATCTAGCTCTCAGAAAACGCTGAAGATAACTCACCACGGCCGACGGCCACGAGGCGTGTTCAGAGCTCATCCCCGCGAGGTGGGGAGGGGTCCACCGCTAAAATAGCTACGTGGCAGGTTCGGGACTCATCTCCACAAAAGGGGAGAGGTCGGACCCTGGGGACACGTGTTGCTCTCGGAGCTTTCCTCTACGGAAGAAGCAAAGGCGTTTCTGCAGGACACATGTCACCTGCGGAGCTAGTCATCACGGAAATCAGAGGACCGGTCGCACGGGATACGTGTTGATCTCGGAGCCCACCTCCGAGAGGTCCGGTTCCCTCGGACACGTGTCACCACCGGAGCTCATCTCCGGGAGGTCTGTCGCTGCTGGACACGTGTCGACCTTGGGGCATGTCCCTGAAGAAAGAAGAGAGGAAAGACCGGCGCCAACACGTGGCGTGCGCGGAGCTCACCTCCAAAGGAGGGGGAGGTCTTGCTCGTTGACACGCGGCACAACCGGAGCTTGTCTCTGCAGAGAAGGAGATACCAGGCCCCGGAAGGACACGTGGAGCCTCCGGAGCTCATCGCCGCGAAGGTAACGAGATCTGGAGCGGCTGTTACGTGTAAGAATACCGGTACAAAAAGGAAACCGATCTGATTTCCACAACGTTACCGCACCAAGTCAACTAAAGATAAGATGATAGGATCCAACGACGATCTGAATAAGACTCTTACTTGGGATACAATCAGATTAGGACTCTTCTCTTCCCGATTATAAATAGAACCCAGAACCTCTGGCCGAAACCACAAACTTCTTTTCCAACTCCTAAGCCGACGACTTAGAGCCCTAGCCCTAACTCGCCGAGTAAACCATCACCGGAGTACAGCAGGGAAGATCGCCGGAGGAAGCCCAATGATCTGAGGAGGACCTCGAAGACCGAGAAGAACGTAAGGTAGGTCTCCAATACCACTTTACGACATCGTTGTGCTTTCTTTGCATCTGTTATTTGATTCCTTTCGAACAGAAGCCTTCTCGTGGATAGATCACTTGATGATCAGGTTGATCCAAAGACAAGATCATCGCCACATCCACCTTTGATCCGAACACCTCTGTCCATGCAAGCCATGCAAGAACACGTACAAACCAATCTAATAAAACTAATCATAGGATAGCATGCATGTGCATCATCGCATCTAGTTTAAGGTTTGTGCATGATATTGATTGTTGTGAATCTTGTATGCACGTAATCCTACATAGCAGGACAAGCTCAGGGAGCTGTCTACGACGAACTGCAGCAACAAGGTTTTGAGATTCAAGAACAACCGGAACCGCAAGAACAAGGCAAGTGCTCCTTGACCATATTGATCCTATGTTTTGGGTAAAACTGTTTTGTTTTGCGAAAAGGTGTGCGTACTGAGTCAAACATGATGGGAAAACCCTTTTTATAGGAGTTTACTAGTTTTGGTTGAACCACCCTTGTCGCCTGGGAAGTTTATGAGTCGGGTATGGTTTTTGCTTTATGCTTCGCTGAGTCTATGGGATTGGGGAGCGAGATAGATGTGTCTATCTAACTGCACTCGTAATGATATAAGAATACTGATGAGGATAATGAACATGGATCGGAGGGTGATCTAGGCAAGCCCGGGTTTGTGAATGAGGTAGCTTGAGATGGTGGGTTACTTGCCATAGATCTAAGGACTGGTTCATGCATGCACATGCCAGGATAACAGTGCCACCACAAGGCCAAGTATGGGTGCGGCTTAGCTGAGTAATTAGGTAAGTTGCTAGAGTGTTATGGACTGTGGAAGGCGTGGGGAATGAGAGTCGAGTGAGGACTGCCCTGGGAACTGTATGGCACATGAGGGGGCCCGTGGGTGGGAGAATTGGAGATTCTAGCCTGCCGGTGAAACCTTAGTGAGTCCATACATCTAGTAACCCCTTTATAAAGGCTATTTTGTGATCTCTTGACCATACACCGACGGATGTGTACTGGTATAATGGAGGTTCTGCAGTCACCGACGGGTGACGAAATCACAAACTTGTGGGTAAAGAGGTGCAAACTCTGCAGAGTCTAAAACTATCATGATAGCCGAGCTTACGGTCACGAGCACCTGGCTAAACTGCCATGATTAGTTGGGATAGTTATTGGGAAGGTTCTTGGTTATGGTTAATGAGTTTGTTATGGTTTGGTTGTTGGGACTGTTGAGTCCGGGTGATAAGATGGTTGCATGATTGTTGAGTCGTGGCAGCGAAACTGGTCTCGGTGTGAGACAAAGTTGTTTTAAGAGATAAGATGGTAGCGAATACGTGAAGGTATTCGTGAGATGGTAGCGAATACGAGGAGGTATTTGTGAGTAAGAATGAGGTTGGTTAATGTTCGGGTGGAACATGGAAAGCGATGAAGGTATGTTGGTAATTTAATACATGCTGGGATTACATTCATCTAAAGTTAAGTTGCTGTTTTATCATGGTTTTATAAATCTGCTTTTCTGCAAATAAGCCTTTTTATACCTACCTTGTTATGAGCTGCATATGATGTGTTTTCCTGCACTTGCTGAGTACATCATTGTACTCAAACTTGCATTATTATTTCATCATCAACAGCAGGAGAAGCCTACTATGAAGACCAAGTGGAGCATTACGGCGTGTGATCTGTTCTCAACCTTGCCTGTGGAGGGAGTAGAGATGGAGCCACTTCTGCTTAGGTTTGCTTCCACATTAAAATAAAGACTTCCGCTGCATAGAAATAAGGCTTCTGCTGTGAGCATGAGTCCAAGACTCATGAGTTATTGTAATAAACTCTGTTATTCGTGGTAATATATAATCTGAATTCAGTTTGTGGAACGTATGTGTATGTGTGATGAACATCCTGGGCACACATATGCATTAGTTCTCGGTTCCGTGGTTTTCCCACAGAATTGAGGGTGTCACAGATTGATATCAGAGCCACGGGTTGACAGTAGGTTACACGCCTAGATAGAAACCCTAGATTGATATTAGAGCCACGGGTTAAAAGCAAGTTACACCCCTAAATAGGAGTCATGGATTGGTATTAGACCCAAACTGGTAGCTAAGCCACGCTGACCAAAGGAAGCATCCTAGGGTGAATAGCTTAGATTGGCTTTAAACCCACCTTGACATAGGAAACCATCCTTGAATAGGAGTTGTATGAGCCCTTGCAATGATTGTTTGTAATTGTGTGCTTAGTGTAAGTGGTGGGACGTCTCAAAACATTGTCCATATCCACACGTAAGTAGAAAGAGGTGTGAGATGTCTTGGCACTTGCTCACATCCTCATATGGGCTAATATATACATAGTCCAACTCACCTTGATGCATATAGTTGAGGGAATCTACCTAACCTTCTAACACTCTATTCTATTTCGGTCTCTCTCACAGATGGTGAGAGGAAACGCCGGCCGAAGGAACGTCCAGGAGGATGACCATGATGAAGTGCCTGCTAACCCAGGAGCTGGCGAAAACCATCTGGAAAGGTTGATGGTCATGCAAAACCAGCTTATGCAAACCATGATCCAAACTTTGGGTCAGTTGCAGGCCAACCAAAACCCCGTTTTGGCACCACCGCCACCACCACCGCCGGCTCATAACAGACTGGGAGAGTTTATGAGGACTCTACCACCCACCTTTGCTCAAGCTAGTGATCCCATGGAGGCCAATGATTGGTTAAAATCCATGGAGAAAAATATTGCCATTGTTCACTGCAATGACCGAGAGAAGGTTCTCTTTGCATCGCACCAACTTATGGGAGTCGCTGCTGACTGGTGGGATGCCCTGGGCAATGCTCATGCCAACCCGGAGACAATCACTTGGACTGAGTTCAAGGAAAGTTTCCGCTCTCATTACATCCCTGCTGGTGTAATGATGCTCAAAAGGCAGGAGGTCGAAGGTCTCCGCCAAGGACAGAAAAGTGTGAACGAGTACCTCAACAAGTTCATACAACTGTCCCGGTATGCCCTCGAAGATGTTAACTCAGACCAGAGGAAGCAATACCTGTTCATGAGAGGGTTGAACAATGAAATCCAGGTTCAGCTCCTCAACAATGACTACGTAAGCTTCCAGAAGCTGGTTGACAAGGCCATAGTGGTTGAAAACAAGATCCGAGAGATCGAGCGAGAGTGCAAGAGTAAGATGCCATAACAGCCCCAAGGGAGCAACGTACGACCTAGGTACATGCCCCCTGTACCGCAGTATGGATCGACCACTCCTGCATACCGCCCTGGTCAGCCACCACAGCAACAATTCGTTGCACCGGCACCTCGTGTGCCCATGCCTCATGCGCCCCGACCTAGCAATGGCGCCCCTGTTCAAAACCCCCGCCCCAACGCACCTGCTGCCGTAGGCAACAGGGCATGCTTTGCATGCGGGGAAGTAGGACACTTCACGAACCAGTGCCCGAGGAGAGGCCCTGGACAGCAAGGCAACGTTCCCAAGCAGAACCCGCGACCGAACGGAGGAGACAATCAAGGGAACCGTGGACAGCAGAACTATGCTCGTGGCCACGTAAACCATGTCACTGCCGAGGAAGCACAACAGGCTGAGGACGTCGTAATTGGTATGTTCCTTGCCAACTCCAACCCAGCCACCATCTTATTTGATTCTGGAGCATCTTCATATCATCCAAATATGTTGCCAAACATCATCTACCCGTATCCCACTTAGAATGTGCTATGTTAGTTAATTCTCCCAGAGGAGAAATGAGGACTAATATAGTATGTCCTAAAGTAAGCCTTAAAATAAGGGGGTAGACTTCCTTGCCAACCTTATTGTCTTGGATTCCCAAGGGATTGACATCATACTAGGAATGGATTGGCTAAGCAAGCACAACGGAGTAATCCAATGTGCTGAAAGGAGCGTGCAGTTGACAAACGAGCACGGTATTCGTGTCGAGTTTGAGTCAGCCCAGCAAACAACCGAACGGGCAAATTTGAACCACATCGAAGGAACAACAGTGGACAGCATTCCAGTGGTTCAGGAATTTTCGGACGTATTCCCGGAAGAGCTTCCAGGTATGCCACCTGACCGGGACATTGAGTTTGCCATCGATTTGGTACCCGGAACTGCACCCATAGCCAAGAGACCCTATAGGATGCCCGTCAATGAACTAGTTGAACTCAAGAAGCAAATTCAAGAACAGTTGGAAAGGGGTTTTATCCATCCAAGCTCGTCACCATGGGGAGCTCCGGTGCTCTTCGTAGACAAGAAGGATGGAACCCAAAGGATGTGCGTGGACTATAGGTCCCTCAACGAGGTAACAATCAAGAACAAATACCCTCTGCCCCGTATAGAGGACCTGTTCGACCAAATGAAAGGAGCCCGAGTGTTCTCCAAGATTGATCTTCGTTCGGGATACTTCCAGCTGAAGATTAAGCCCTCCGATATTTCTAAGACAGCCTTTCGGACACGGTATGGTTCGTATGAATATACCATTATGTCGTTTGGGTTGACAAATGCACCCACATACTTCATGTACCTTATGAACAAGGTCTTCATGGAGTACTTGGACAAGTTCGTCGTGGTTTTCATCGATGACATTATGGTGTATTCAAAAAGTGAGGAGGAGCATGAAGAACATCTGAGATTGACCATGCAGAAGTTGTGTGAGCATCAATTGTATGTCAAGCTGTAACACCCCAAAATCTTGTTAAGACCCTAAATCCTGTTAAGAGGGGAATTTAAAAATTTTTGGATGTGTTGCATGTTTTGCAACAATTTAAATTCAAACTGGAATTCAATTTAAACTCAAAACAGAAAAGAAATAGAAAAAGAAAAAAGAAAACAGAAAAAAACCGGCCAATGGGCCGAAACCCACCAGCCGGCCCACCCAGCACCCGCGCCAGCCCGAGGCCGCGCGCGCCCCCTTCCTCCCACTGACAGGCGGAGCCCGCCAGCCTTCTTCTTCCTCACGCCCGCGCCGCGATCGGCCGGGACTCTCTCACCCGAATCAAAACTGGTCGGGAATTCTCGCGTATCCCAGCCGATTTCCGGACCCCGAAGACTCCAGCTCGATCTAAACCAACCCGCCGCCCTCCCCCGTCTATAAAAACCCCGGCCTCGTTCTGTTTTTCCCACGCGATCCGCCGTTTTTACTCCGGTGAGAACCCGAGCCTTCTCCGGCGAATTCTGGCCGATCTACGCTCGGAAATTCCGATCTAACTCACTGGTCTTGATCCACCGCCTCCGGGGAACCTTGCAGGTGCAGAAAACTCGGTGACTTGCGGTTCAAACACAGCGCCGACGAGCTTCGCCGTGGTTTCACTTCGGACCTCGTCGCCGGTCGCTTTCCAGGACCTCCGAGCTCAAGAAAACCCCCGAGGTGAGATCCCCGACCTCCCCTCCACCGATCTATGCCAGAAAATCACAGTTCTAGGAAGAATTCTTGAAGATCTGAAAATCTCCGGCGAGATCGCCGCCTCCCGCCACCGTGCGCCGCCGGCAGCGCCGCCCGCGCTCGATCAGAGCGACGTGGCCGCTTGTGCGCCGTTTATTTTAAATCGCACGGTAGAGTTTAAATCCCCGCGTACCGGTTCGACGTTATAATCTCAGCCGTCTGTTTTAAATCGGACGGTCCACATCAGTCCCGCGTTATAAAGACTGGAAATCTTACGTGCTACCCCCTGGGGTTCTCGGGAAATAAGAGCTGGCCCCGGAAACTTCTGATCTAGCCCCTGGAACTTCAGAAAATCATGTAAATTCATTTAAAAATCAGTTTTAGCCCTGGACTTAATAAAAATTAGGAAAAACTCCTCTGTTATGAGTAGGTAGACCCCTGAAAATTGTTAAAATAATATTATAGACCCTGTAGTGGGGTGAGTTTACCTTTTTAACCCTGTTTGATATTTAATTTAGGAAATTGAATAGGTGGCTAGTATTTAAAATTTAAAAAGTGGGACAAACCTATTGTCAAAATTTAATTAAAAACTTTCTCAGTACTTAGAAAACTTTGGAGTGAGATAAAAATATATTTTGGGCTGAAATGAATCTGTTTAACTTATTATTCACATTTATTAGTTATAGGGACACATTTTTAAGTAAATAATAGTTCTGAAAATAGGGAAAATAAATGTAAAATAGTTTAAATCAGAGGAAAAGGTCAAAAATATATTATTAAGTATTTTAGATCAGAACCTATTCTGTTTAGATGATGTGTCTTGTTATTTTCATAATAAAGTTCACATTTAGGCATAGGAAATAAATCTAAAAATATAGCAACTAGTAAATGATAAATGAAGTTTCTAAAATCCAAAGAATTCAGTTTAGGGTTGGTAGAAATTCTGAAGACACATATGGTGTAGGAAAATACCTTTCATGCATACTTGGTAGCTAAAAGGTGTAGTAATTAAACTATAAGGAATTTAGTTAATTGGAAACTCATATATAAAGTATGCAAGCATAAATGTGAATACAAAAGTAGGAATCATATACACATGATTAAAAGTGCATGTAAGCCAAAGGTCAACACACATAGAGTAAACACAACACATAGAAGTTGTGAATGGCTTTGTTACATGTGAATGTGTGGTTTGTATGAAGTGGAAGTGTGAACTATGTCTTATGGATTGTTGTTTTTCCTTTGCTATGTGTGATGGTATGATGTAGACCCTGCTCAAGAGCAAGTTATTCCTTTCCAAGATCAGGACTACCCATTTCAAGAGCAGCAGGAAGGAGGCAAGTGTCCTTGACCACTTTGATCCTATACTAGGATGTGTAGATAGAATTAATTGCATTGTCAATTGAAATATGAAACCCATGCTAGGAAGTTTCCCTAGAATTTCATTACCTTGTTTCCTTGTAGCTTGGGTTGAGATTTATTTTATCATGTCATTTATTATTATGCATATGCTTAGCCATGCTTAGAATGGGATATTTGGGATATGAGATCATCAGTTTATTTTACCATACTCTTGAATGAGATATTGTGAGTTATGTAGAGGTAGGGATCAAGGCAAGTTGGATGTTTTGGTTGTGTGCTGGGTGCACGAGACTCGGGTTTGTGTTTAGTACTTGCCTGGATCCTAAGGACCGGTTCATGGAGCATGTAACCTGGCTTTACCGTGCCAACCACATGCTGAGATGGGGCAGCTTGGCCAATTAATTAGGTGTATCCCCGGCGTAGTATGGGTGTGTTGGATGGTGCGGGGAATAGGTGTCAGCTGGACTACCATATGAACGCATGGCTCAAGAGGGGGCCACTGCAGCGGCGTTGGAGCCTCTTGTATGCTGTTAGGGGTGAAACCTCAGTGGGCCCATGCTCGTCGGGAATCCCTTTGTAAAGGCTTCGTAGTGATCTCCTGGCTACACACCTGGGAAGTGTGAATGTGGTTCGTAGCCACTGGCATAATGGAGGTTCTTTTAGTCCACCCGGCAACGGGGGATGAAATCACTACTTGTGGGTACAGTGGTACAAACTCTGCAGAGTCAAAACTGTCATGATAGTCATGCTCACGGTCAAGAGCGGCTTGGACTTATTCATGATTAGAGGATTGATCGTTTTGGGAGTTGTGGATGTTAAGCGGGGAGCTTAACATTGGAAATGATGTTATGGTTATTTGATTATGATGATGGGATGGGAGATTGGGACCATTTCACCTGTGTAGTAATGTAGGTGCTTAATAAGCTAAGGTGATAGGTATTAATTGCGTAGTGCTTTAACCATGAGTTCAACCTCCCCTTGTTCTAGCCATGCATGACATAACTTTCCCACACTTGCTGAGTACCATTGGTACTCAACCTTGCATATTTGTTGGTTTATATTGCTGCTCTGGTCAAGATAATGAGGTGGTGTATAATGACCAAGGCTTTGGACCCGAAGAAGGTTTCTAGGTTCATGGAGACCCGGGGCAACGCCTGTGACGGAGCCCACAAGAATAATTATTCTGCTGCTAGTTTATTTACATGTGATAAACTTATTATTGTCCATCGAGACATATGCTATGTAAGACTTATTTATATTCGACACCTGGCTTGTAATAAATGATGCTTCACTATTTGTCATCACATGTATGAGAAAATAATCCTGGCATACATGTGATATTCACTCGGTTGTTCTTCGGAGAAACCGGGTGTGACAGAAGTGGTATCAGAGCCAAGGTTGCCCGTAGGAACGTGGACCTAGGTAGAAATGGACGTATTATGGGCCCTATTTTCTTAAAAACTATTTTACAAGGTGTGGGTTGAAAAGTGTTATTTAAGGAGTCACTTTCTTCATCATACCCCAATTTTCATTCAAAATAGGATTTTTATTTAAAAAGTTTATCTAACCTAAGTTTAAATGCTTTTTGTTTTAAATGGTTCGCATGATTCGCACCGCTCGCAAGTTCACAGGAGGGAGAGTTCCCGTAGTTGCCCTTGCCGAAAGAGAGGAGAGCCGTCCGGTGACGTACCTTTCCTACGGATTGGCAGTAGGAGGCTTGTTGCGCCGTCTTCGACGTATGCTCGAAGCCGCCGGCAATACGGCCAAGCTAATCATCCACTATAACTCCACCAGGACCATCCGTGAGAAAAGGGAAGAATGGAGTTCAGAGATGAGGATTATACACGAAAATCAGCTGCTTATGATCCACCGCTCTCCAGCTTGTAGAGCAACACAGGTCGATGCGGAAAAGGATGTCACCTGGGAGGCCATCACCTGCCAGAGTCACATCTATCGTCGACACCTGGACAGGACTGAGTACATGTATGTCCTCCAGCGTGAGAGTGGTACCACGGAGTACAAGTACCCACCAGTGCAGCAAGGGACTTCCTATGAGCACATGGACCTGTGCTTGGAGGATGCTGCTATGCTCAGCACTCGACTGCAGGAGTGTCAGCAAGAGCTTCAAGATGTTCGGGACACCCTGAAGGAAACGGAGGCGTTGCTGCAAGCCTGCTTGAGGGCGAGAGAAAGAGGAGATGGGAATGAACTGTGTGTCACCGTGAATGATACATGGACTCCTGACTCCCCAGATCACCGAGCGATCAGGCGTCATCGCACTTCTCCACCAGCAGCCTCCCCACCCAAAGCAGAGTCAGAAGGCAGCCGAAATGATGAGGAAGATCCCGAGGAGCCAGCTCAAGAAAATGAGTAGCGTAGAGCCTTTCCCTTAAATTAGAAGGATGTCGAGTAGTCGAGTCGTTACGTTAGTTAATGGTGTGTTAGTGCTTGGTGTGTGACGTGAGTTGTGGAAGCCATGAGCAATTGTCCACAGCCTCGTCTTCAGATTGTTTTGCTTTGGTGTGTGAACCCACATGAAATAATATTGCAGTTATTTTTGTGTGAGATATGAACCCTCAGAAAAGTATAACGAAGCTTTAACACTTCAAAGTACAAACAAGTGAAAGTAGTAAGATAATACGTAATACTTTAAATTAACATTTGGTTGATCATGCTAGATGGCTGGAAGAGGAAAAGGTCGTGCTGCCAACCCCGCCAACAACAACGATGAGGCCTGCAACCCTCATCTTTCTGGAGGCCAAGACAGGGGTGGACGCCATGAAGGAGTTGATCCCCTCCACCAAATGCTGGAGAATCAAAATCAGCTCATCCAGAACTTGACTCAAGTGGTGGCCAACTTGCATCAAGTTCCACCTCCACAAGCTGCACCACGCCAACCAAGGTTGAGTGAGTTTCTAGGAACTCAACCTCCAAAGTTTGCAAGTGCTGCTGAACCTCTGGAGGCAGATGATTGGCTTAAGACAATTGAGAGCAAGATGAGGATCATACAGTGCCAAGGGTATGAGAGGGTGCTGTTTGCCTCTCATCAATTGCATGGACCCGCTGCTGATTGGTGGACCGCCTATGTGGCCGCCGATCATGACCCTGAGAACATCACTTGGGAAGAGTTCAAGCGTAGCTTCCGCAACCATTACATCCCCAGAGGTGAACTCAAAAACAAGAGGAAGGAGTTCTTGGGACTGCAGCAGGGAAACATGACAGTGAGGGAATATCTCACTAAATTTACTCAACTATCCTGTTATGCCCCACGAGACATAGAGACTGATGAGCAGAAACAAGATTGTTTCGTGGAAGGGCTTACCGCATAAATGCAGTGCGCAATGTCCTCAAATGAGTATGAAAGCTTCCAAAAGATGGTGGACAGAGCGTTTGTGGTAGAAAGGAAGCTAAAGGCCTTGGAAAATGAGAATAAGAGGAAGGCCAGGTGGTCACATCAAGCCTCAGGGAGCAACACCCGCCCACGTCTGCTGCAGCAACCTGCAAGGCAGACGAACCGTGCTGCGGTACCCTACTCAGCACCAAGAGGGTACAACCCGAACTACAGGCCTCCCGCAGCACCAGCACAGCCACAACGTCAGTTTGTACAGCAGCCTCGCCCCGCATATCCACCTCGACCAGCAGTGCAAGGACCTCCAAACCAACCCCAAGACAATAAAGGCCAAGCACCTAAGGTTGGGGTGCAATGTTTTAGCTGTGGTGAAGTGGGGCACTATGCCCATAAGTGCCCAAAGAAGAAGCCCACGCAGCCACAACAGCAGAATGTAATGAGAGGACGGGTGAACCACGTCACTATGGAGGAAGCACAAGAGGCACCCGACGTGGTAGTTGGTAAGTTTCCTGCCAATTTACACATTGCAACCCTGCTGTTTGATTCAGGTGCTACCCACTCGTTCCTTGCCCAAGGGTTTGTTAAGAAGCATGACCTAGCAACAACACAAATGAACCATATGCTAGCCGTAAAATCTCCGGGTGGAGAAATAAGGACAAGACAAGTGTGTCCCAAGGTGAACCTAGACATTAATGGGGTAGTATTTACTGCTAACCTCATAGTGATAGATTCACAAGGGATAGATATTATTTTGGGTATGGACTGGTTGACCAAACATAAGAGAATCATCCATTGTTCAACCAGAACGGTGGAACTAATGCACACTAGTGGCACAAAAGTAAAGTTTATAACAATACAAGAGCCTAGGAGGGACGTTCAATTAAATCAAGTTGAGGTGAAAGTTGAGGAGATCAGGACCATCAGGGAATATCCAGATGTTTTTCCGGAGGATTTGCCAGGTATGCCTCCCGATCGTGATATGGAATTCGCAATTGAGCTAGTGCCTGGAACAGCCCCGATATACAAGAGACCTTATCGGATGGACTCCAAGCAGCTGGGAGAACTCAAGGATCATTTGAGAGAATTGACGGAGAAGGGGTATATTCGTCCTAGTTCCTCACCATGGGGAGCTCCGGTGATATTTGTGCCCAAGAAGGATGGAACCCAAAGGTTACGCGTGGATTACCGTGCCTTGAATGAGGTAACCATCAAGAACAAGTACCCATTACCCCGCATTGAAGACTTGTTTGATCAATTGAGGGGCGCTTGTGTGTTCTCGAAAATTGATCTCAGGTCGGGATACCACCAACTCAAGATAAGGCAATCTGATATTCCCAAGACAGCTTTCGTATCTCGGTACGGATTGTATGAATACACTTTCATGCCTTTCGGGCTAACTAATGCCCCGGCATACTTCATGTATCTCATGAACAAGGTATTCATGGAATATCTGGACAAATTTGTGGTGGTTTTCATAGATGACATTCTCGTCTTCTCCAAAGATGAAGAAGAACATGAGAAACATCTAAGGTTAGTGTTGCAGAGGCTGAGAGAACACCAACTATATGCCAAGTTGAGCAAGTGTGAGTTTTGGCTGAAGAGAGTTCCCTTCTTAGGACATATAATCTCGAAGGGAGGAATCTCCGTGGATCCTGCCAAAATCGAGGATATATAGAAGTGGAAGACCCCTGAAAATGTTGGGGAAGTTCGAAGCTTCTTAGGATTGGCTGGATACTATCGACGGTTTATTGAGGGATTCTCTAAGATCTCGAGACCCATTACCAAACTGTTGGAGAAGGGAATCACATTCACATGGACGCCACAGTGCGAAACGAGTTTTCAGGAGTTAAAGAAAAGATTGACAACAGCCCCAGTGCTAGTTATGCCAGATATGCAGAAGAACTTTACGGTGTACTGCGATGCCTCTGGAAACGGGTTGGGATGTGTTCTCATGCAAGAAGGGCATGTCGTGGCTTATGCATCCCGACAACTCCGGAAGCACGAGAAAAATTATCCTACACATGACCTAGAACTAGCCGCAGTGGTACACGCGTTGAAAATTTGGCGACACTATTTGATGGGGAAGAGGACAGAGATATATACGGATCATAAGAGTTTGAAGTACATTTTCACACAGCCAGATCTCAACCTCAGACAAAGGAGATGGTTAGAGCTAATCAATGACTTTGATGTGGGCATCAACTATCATCCCGGGAAAGCAAACGTCGTGGCCGATGCTTTAAGTCAGAAAGTGCAGGTCAATAAGTTGAGCTTGAAGGACATGTACCAGAACCTCAAGAGCAGGTACGAAGATGTACCAGAACCTCAAGAGCAGGTATTGGTGGTATGGCATGAAGCGAGATGTCACGGAACATGTTGCTCTATGTGACACATGTCAGTTGGTGAAAGCAGAACATCAACAACCCGGGGGATTATTGCAACCACTCAAAGTGCCTGAATGGAAATGGGAAGAAATCGGCATGGATTACATAGTGGGATTGACTAGGACCCAATCAGGATATGATTCAATATGGGTCATCATCGACAGGCTAACCAAAGTAGCTCATTTCATCCCCGTGAAAGAAAGCTACAGCGGATCCAAATTGGCAGAGTTGTACATGTCAAGGATCGTGTGTTACCATGGAGTGCCAAAGAAGATTGTGTCGGATCGAGGGACACAGTTCACCTCAAGGTTCTGGCAGAAGTTGCACGAAACCATGGGAACCCATCTGAACTTTAGTTCTGCCTATCATCCCCAAACGGATGGGCAGACGGAAAGAACCAATCAGATTCTCGAAGATATGCTGAGGGCATGTGCACTCAAAAACAATCGGAGTTGGGATAAGAACTTACCGTATGCGGAGTTCTCCTATAACAACAGCTATCAAGCTAGTATGAAGATATCACCGTTTGAAGCTTTGTACGGGAGGAAGTGCAGAACTCCCCTATTTTGGAACCAAACGGGGGAAAGTAAAGTGTTTGGTCCAGAAGTACTACAAGAAGCCGAGGCGAAGGTGAGGGAAATTCGCAATAACTTGAGGATAGCACAGACACGCCAAAAGAGCTATGCCAATGTGCGAAGAAGAGAGCTCGTTTTCAACGTGGGGGACTATGTCTATCTCAAGGTGTCCCCTATCAGAGGACTTCGTCGGTTCAAGGTGAAAGGGAAGTTGTCACCTCGATACATTGGACCCTTTCAAGTTTTGGAGAGGAAAGGCGAAGTGGCGTATCAACTAGAATTACCGGCTCGTCTATCGGATGTGCACGATGTATTCCATGTGTCACAACTCAAGAAATGCCTGAGGACGCCTCAAGAGGTGTTACCCATGAATAAAGTGGACGTATGTAAGGATCGAAACGCCCAAGAGGGGGGGTGAATTGGGCTTTTTAAAATTTTAGAGCAATTTAAAACTTTAATGGTTGAAGCCCAATTCCCTATGCAAACTAACTACGCAAGCAAGAGAGTTAAGTGCGGAATAGTAAAAGCGTAATAGTAAGGGGTGAGGAGAAGAATGCAAACTCCCGCGGAGACTCGGAGACACGGCGATTTTTCCCGTGGTTCGGCAAGATCACAAAAATCTTCCTACGTCCACGTTGTGGCACCCACCAAAGGGTATAGCCACTCCCAAGTCACCAAGACGAGGGAATCCACTATTCTTTCTCCGTTCGCCTTCACCGGCAAGGTGGAGCTCAAGCCTTGTACAACGGTGATCTTCCAGGCTTCCACAAACACCTTGGTAAGCTCCGGAGTGATCTCTTCTTCCTCGAACGTTTACAAGGTGAGAGAAGTCACCAAGACACTCTCTCTCACTAGCCTAGAGATTCCAATCACCAAGAATGGACGCACACAAGCTTCTCTCTCGCTAGATATAACTTATAGTTGGAGTACAAGAGGTTTTGAAGTGTGGAAGTGGTAGCTCTTGGTCTTGAATGCTTGAGAATGTCTAGAGAGGCTCTGGTGATCAAGACTTGTCGAAATGGCTGGTTGGAGGGGTATTTATAGCCAGCCCACACGAGATAGACGTTGGAAAAGTGGGCAGACTTTTGTCAGTTAACATCGGATCCTCCGATGCACCCCTTTATATGATCATCGGTCGAATTCCAAATTAGCTGATGTCACGTGTCAGATGTGACCGTTGGATATAACCGTTGGATCTTTTAATCGACCGATGTTACTTCAATTTATCATCGGATGATCCGGTGAGTTGATCTTCAGAATTGGGTCAGAAATATTGTCTCTGTTGAATTTGACCAATGTACACTTACTTCATCATCGGATGATCCGGTGTGTATATCTTCAGAATAACTCAGATATCATCCTTCGGGTGAACTCAACCGATGTGCCACTTCCTTCACATCGGATGATCTGGTGTGTACTGGGCTCTGAGGTCTTCTTCTTCTGCCAACTCAAACTCGACCGATGTGGTCACTTTGCAAGACATCGGATGATCCGGTGAATGCAACTTGTTTGCTTTGAGTTGTTTTGAGTTGATCTTTTGGAATCTTCTTGAGTGACCTCTTTGACACTTGTTTGAAATGATATTACGGTAAAGTGTAAGCTTCTTGTGTTGCCAATTTTGATAGAATAGATTTGTTTGTATGAGTTCTTCATATCGAATGACCCCTTAGAATAGATCGTTGAGGGGTCTCCATTTGTATCCAATGAGCAGTAGATGGTGTGAATAGATAGTTTATTAACGGTTGCTGTGATATATGTGAAACCTCGCATCCACAAACTCATTAGTAATGACGAACGGTTGTCATTAATCACCGAAACCATATCTCACGGGGGCCTAGATGCTTTCAATCTCCCCCTTTTTGGTGATTGATGACAACACAACGAGTAGAGCATAGAATTAATTGACTTAAAACGCAATGCTCAAAAAGAAATATAACAGGTACAAATTGCAACACAAGTGGCTCGAAGGCTCAAATAATAAACGATAAAGCGTAAGAGCACAGAGTAGCACCCGGAGTACAATAATAGCAAATAATAATAACGGTCAATCTCAAATAAAGTAGCAAAAGGATAGACATAGACACTCCCCCTAGAACTGAGCTAACCCTCCCCCTGACTCTAACTCTTCTCCCCCTTTGGCATCAAGACACCAAAAAGGGAAGTCGAGTGCCTACGACTCAGGCGCGCTCCTGGCGATGGTGAAGCGGTCGGCGTCGACGGTGCTGTCGCCGGAGCTGCTGGAGGTAGAGGTCGCTGGCGCTGGAGCTGGAGCGGGGGGAGCTGGAGCTGGAGCTGGAGCTGCTGGTGGATCCGCTGAGACTGCTGGCGCCGGTGGAGGAGGTACTGCCGGAAGGGGTGAGGACTGGAACGGCGTCGGCGGCAGTACTGGAGCTGGCGCCAGTGGCGGTGCACCTGGAACCTGACCGAGTCCTGAGTGCTGAGGTGGAAGAGCGACTCCTGTCTGCTGATAGAGGTTGGTGACCAACCCTAGGATGCCCAACAGCATCTGCTGAGTCTGCTGCTGCTGGTCCAGAGTGCGTCGCGTCATCTGATCGACAAGGTTGGTGAACATGTCGGTGTCCTCTCGCCTCTGACGGGCGATCTCCAGCTGCATCTCCTGCTGCTGCCTCTGAAGCTCCTCCTGTCGAGCTGCCTGCTGCTCCTGCTGCTGAGCCATCCGCTGAAGTAAAGCAGTGAGCTCTGACGGCTGAGTCACCTGAGCCTCTGACACTGGAGGAGGTGAAGGTGGTGGAGCAGCTGAGCCTCCTGCCTCTGCGTCGTGCTGCCTCGGTGAGGGAGGAGCAGGAGGGAAGTACTCCTCGACACTGTCGCTGGTGTCGCTGTCCGACCATACGTGCTGTAGGTCTCCTCCCTGAGCCTCTGCCTGTGCCAGCTCTGCGTCCTCCTGAGTCAGCTCTGCCCAGTCCTCCTCGGACAGTCTGGCTCAAACCTCACGCTCGACGGGACGGCCAAGGCGGCGGTCTCCCGGAGTGGGGACTCGGTAGTGGCTGAACCGGGTCACGTGCATCTCCGTCAGCTGAGAGACTCCTGGAGTGTCCTCTGGAACCAGCTGGTGAAGAAGGTGACAGATCCAGTGACCGAAGACCAGCTGTCGTAGCATCCCAACTCCATCGGTGATCACGTCCTCCATCTCGCAGATCAGAATGTCAACTATGTCGAACTCCATCCCGTTCATCACATAGAACAGGATGGTCTGCTGAAGGCTCGTGAATCCCTCCAAGTAGCCGGACCTCGGTAGCAGGGTACGCCTGAGGACGTGGTGAACTGTCCGGGCTGCTGGGGTGAGAAGCGCTGGCACCCTCGGCTGGTTAGGTGTGAACGGCTGTGTGAACAGACCTCTGATTTCCTCGAAGGGCGGTGCCACTCCTCCAGTCAGTGGCCTCCTCGGCGGGTCTGCGTCTCCGTAGACTATCTGGTGCAGGCACGTAGTGGAGAGCTCCACACCAAGCAGTCTGCCCAACAGGTCTCGAGATACGTCGTGGATCCGCCCCCATGAACATGAAGTGAATCGAGCGACGGCCCTCAGAGACGTAGAGTGTCGCGTAGAACACTCTGACCCACTCCTCGACGTAAGCACTCCTCGGGTGTGAGAGCAAGTCCACCAGTCCTCTGTATCTCTCAAAAAGGGGCCTGATCCCGTGTCCTGCTGCCACTGCAAGCTGATCCCAGTCAATGCTGTTATGCTGGAATAGCTTGTGACCCCGACGTCTGTAAGTCTCGTACAGTGACGCCTGTGTCAGGGTCCAGAACCGGGAGTCAACTCGAGCGTCCCTGGGCCGTGGGAACCACTCCTCGATCAATGCTGACCATCTGAGCTTCTTTAGTTGCCCCGCCTTCATCTTCCTGTAGTCAGTGAGTCTGACCTCTTCGGCAACTCGGACTGCAGTGTCCATCAGGTGGATGGCCCTTTCGGCCTCTCTGTCCTCGGCGCGGTCAGCCGCAGAGGGGCGCCGACTCGCCGTAGGAGTCTGTCCACCCCCACGAGTCCTCGGGGTGCGCCGGCGGATCAGGGGCGGCACCTCGGTCTCTTCCTCGTCGGAGCCCTCGGGAGGCACCGGCTGGATCGGAGGCTGCTCCTGCCTCTGCCGGGACTCGCGGATCCGTAAGGAACCGCGATGGCCGCGCTCATGCTCCTCGGCGGCGCGAGCGGCCAACTCCGCACGACGCGCGTCCTTGGACATCTTGCGCCTTTTTGCGGCGGGTTCCTCAATAGCCTTCCCTTTTCCTTTGCGATTGAGACCCATCTCAGCGACGAAGCTTGGCGAGGGAGACGCGGCGGAGGAGGGAACTGTGGCGGCCGGTGGAACGGCGGTGGCGCTTTCGGGAGAGGCGGTGGCGGCGGTGCCCGGGAGGCGTTGGCGACGACTGGAGGTGGCGTGCGTAGGAGAGGCGGCGGTGGCAGCTGCTGGGAGGTGGCGGCGGCGGCTGAGAGGCGGCGGTTTGGAGGCGGCGCGGCGGCGGCGCGCGGTTTGGAGGCGGCGCGACGACTGGGAGGCGGCGCGCGCGGGGAGAGCTGGTGGCGGCGGCGGCGCCTGAGGGCGGCGGCTGAGCCTGGAGACGGCGGCGGCAGCTGGGGCGCGGCCGGAGGGCGCGAGGACGACGAGGGAAGCAGGGCGGCGGCGAGAGAATCGGAAAAAGAAAATACGGCGGCCGAACCGCTATTTAAACCGTGCGGGCAAACCCTAGCTGCGCAAAGAACACCGGATCGACCGATGATCATCGGAGGATGCATCGGTCGAGTTCAACAGAGAGCTATTCCAAAAACTCTCTTTGAACACCGGATGATCCGATGTTGAGATGTCAATCATCGGTCTATTTCTGCAGGGCACCAGAAAACTGAACACCGGATGCTCCGATGTCTTCTGAAATGAACTCATCGGTTGATTTGTGACGTCTGCGCTGAACTGAAGCACCAATTGATCCGATGATCTGCTGGCCCTCGCATCGGATAATCCGATGACTACAGAAAGCCTAAGACTGCCCATATGTGTCCTTGGACTTAAAACACACAAAGATAAGGATGGGTCCTCGGACTTTTTGGGCAACTCCTAACCTCTAATATAAGGCCTTAAATATAGTGCCACATATTGGCTAAGCCCTTAAGCAAAGAGAACACACAAGGTTAGGAGTGAAACCATGAAAATGTAAGGCCCATGCTTTGTGAGCTAGAGTATAGAAAACTTCTATCTCTTTAAAGCATGTACCTTTAGAATTTTGCTCTATCCACATCATATGAGTTGAGATATTGCATTTTGAACAAGTCTCCTTCTCATGATGTGGGTTCCCCTTTGTGACAATCTACCGTATGCAATGCCAACCAAAATGATGCAAGATTTTGAATGAGTGCAAGTCTATATGGCAGGAATTATGCAAGGCGTAATGTAAATCTATCTTGCCAAGTTTAAACCTGCCAAAGGCTTCCTCAGGAAAAGCTATTTCTAGCTTGCCCCTATCCTTTGGGAGTCAGACAAGACCTATTTGATATGCAACCTTACACGAACATGGCAACTTACATGACGTTAGATGCATCTAGCACATTTAATTCACTTCTTAGTCTAGAAAAAGTTTTCTCATCAAGTGGTTTAGTGAAGATATCCACCAATTGTTGTTCAGACCTAACACCTTGCAAAGAGATGTCTCCTTTAGCCTCATGGTCCCGTAAGAAGTGATGGCGAATATCTATGTGCTTAGTGCGGGAGTGTTGAACGGGGTTTCTAGCTATCTTAACCGTACTTTCATTGTCACAAAGGAGAGGCACGCAATCAAACGTAATTCCAAAGTCCAAAAGGGTTTGCTTCATATATAGAATTTGGGCACAACATGCACCGGCCGCTATATATTCTGCCTCCGCGGTGGACAAAGCCACGGAGTTTTGCTTTTTGCTCGACCAAGATACTAGGGAACGCCCAAGTAAGTGGCACCCACCGGAGGTACTCTTGCGATCCACACGGCATCCGGCAAAGTCCGAATCCGAGTAACCCAAGAGATAAAAACTAGCGTTCTTGGGGTACCACAAACCTACACTTGGGGTATGCTTGAGATACCTAAGTATCCTAAAGACCGCCTTACGATGCGATTCTTTAGGTGCCGCTTGAAAGCGAGCACACAAGCACACACTAAACATGATATCGGGCCTAGATGCGGTAAGATATAATAATGAACCAATCATGGAACGGTAATTAGATTGATCAATAGGTTTACCGTCCATGTCCGCGTCGAGATGACAATTTGTTGCCATTGGAGTACTTCTTGAGCTGCAATCTTCCATTTCAAACTTCTTCAAGAGGTCTTTGGTGTACTTTTCTTGGTAGATGAAAGTCCCCTCTTGAAGTTGCTTGATTTGAAATCCTAGGAAGAAATTGAGTTCTCCAATCATTGACATCTCGAACTCCCTAGACATCATGGTGCCAAACTCAAGACTAAGAGATTTGTTAGTTGAGCCAAAAATAATGTCATCAACGTAAATTTGACAAAGAAATAAATCCCCGTTGATGTCCTTGGTGAAAAGTGTGGTGTCCACCCTCCCGATCTTGAATCCTTGCATGACTAGGAAATCCCTAAGACGTTCATACCATGCCCTAGGTGCTTGCTTGAGCCCGTAGAGCGCCTTGTGTAACCTATACACATGGTTAGGATTCCTCGGATCTTCAAACCCGGGAGGTTGCTCAACGAAAACAAGCTCGTTAATATAACCATTGAGGAAGGCACTTTTCACATCCATTTGATAAAGCATAATATTGTGATGTGAAGCAAAAGCAAGGAGTATGCGAATAGCTTCTAACCGTGCGACCGGGGCAAAGGTCTCTCCAAAATCTAGTCCTTCTACTTGTGAAAAACCCTTGGCCACAAGCCTTGCCTTGTTGCGGACCACCACGCCATTCTCGTCTTGCTTGTTGCGGTACACCCACTTTGTTCCGATGACGTTCTTGTTCTTGGGTCGCTCCTCCAATACCCAAACTTCATTTCGGGTGAAGTTGTTGAGTTCTTCTTGCATAGCCATCACCCAATTGGGATCTTGGAGTGCTTCCTCAATATTTGTGGGTTCTACACACGAAACAAAAGAGTAGTGCTCACAAAATGAAGCAACATGGCGAGAACGAGTACTTACTCCCCGTGACGGACTTCCGATGATTTGATCCATCGGATGTGCCTTGGAGATGCGCCCATGCCTCATAAGAGGTTGTGAGGCACTTGGTGGTGGTGAGGCATCTTGCTCGTCTTGTGGTTGGACTTGACCTTGGACTTCTTCTTCTTCTTGGTGTTGTGTGGCATGTGAATATTGCATTGGCAATGGATCATTTTTCTCTTCTTCTTCATCAATTTGAGGCGCCATGGAGGTGTTGATGTTGGAACTTGAGGCTCCCCCTTGATCATGGCTCTCCCCAACTTCGGGCTTGATGTCTCCTATGGTCATGTTCTTCATAGCTTCTCGTAGAGGCTCATCATCTATATCATCATGACCAAAACTCTCCTCTTGGGAGCCATTAGTCTCATCAAACTCAACATCACAACTTTCTTCAACTAACCCGAAGGTTTGGTTGAAAACTCGATATGCTTTTGAGTTTGACGCATAACCTAGAAAGATGCCAACATCACACCTTCTTTCAAACTTACCGAGCCTTTTCTTGCGGTAGATGTAGCACTTGCACCCGAAGACTCGGAAGTAGGAGATGTTGGGCTTTCTCCCGATGAGGAGCTCATATGGGGTCTTTTGAAGTAGTCGATGAAGGTAGACCCTATTTGCGGCATGGCACGCCGTGTTGATTGCTTCGGCCCAAAACTTTTCCGACGTGCCATAGTCATCAAGCATTGCTCTTGCAAGGGTGATGAGAGTCTTGTTCTTCCTTTCAACGACACCATTTTGTTGAGGGGTGTATGTGGCCGAAAACTCGTGCTTCACGCCTTCACGATCACACCACTCCCCAATGTTGTAGTTCTTGAACTCGGTGCCGTTGTCACTCCGGACCTTGATGATAGGAAGTTGAAATTCCCTTTGCGCTCGTTTAGCGAAGGTCTTGAAGATTTCCGGAGTTTCACCCTTGTCACCTAGAAACAGTGTCCAAGCATACCGAGAGTAGTCATCAACAATAACAAGACAATAAAGGTTACCGCCAAGGCTTTGGTATGTGGACGGTCCGAAGAGGTCCATGTGAAGTAGTTCAAGTGGCTTGGAGGTTGACACCATTGTCTTCATCGGATGGTGCGAGGCAACTTGCTTCCCGGCTTGACATGCGCTACAAAGCTTGTTCTTTTCGAATGTGACATCCTTCACGCCGGTTACCATCCCAAGCTTGAATGACTTCTTGAGCTTGCTCATCCCAATGTGAGCAATGCGCCGATGCCATAGCCATCCCAAACTTGTCTTGGTGAAAAGACAAGTGGTCAAGCTAGCCTCCTTGTTGGAGAAGTCCACCAAGTAGAGATGTCCATGCCGAAACCCTTTGAATATTAGTTCTTTGCTTGAATCACTAGTCACCACAACACCATTCTTGTCAAATGTGCATGTTAGTCCAAGATCACATAATTGTGCAATAGAAAGTAAATTAAAACTAAGAGACTTAACGAAAAGCACATTAGAGATAGACAAATCGTGAGAAATAGCAATTTTACCCAAACCAATCACCTTCCCCTTTGAGTTATCACCAAAGGTGACTTGTTCATGATTGCCGGGGTTTTCCATGGAGGTGAACATACCATCATTACCGGTCATATGTTGAGTGCACCCACTATCGAGTACCCAATGCTTTCCTCCGGCTTTGTAGTTCACCTACACACATGAAGTTAGTTTTTGAGTTTAGGAACCCAAGCCAACTTAGGTCCTTGTATGTGTGATACAAGTGTTTTTGGAACCCAAAGTTGCTTGGGGAGCTTCCCCTTCATGCCCTTGATGTCTTTGCCGATGAACCTTGCCTTCACTTTTCCACCTACTTTGCTCAATAGATAGTGATAATCATTGAACGTAGATTTATAGTTTGGAGGCAATTTGGGAGAAGGACGGTTGGGAAGAGGACACTCCCTCGTGTGATGTCCGGTGACCTCACAATGTTGGCAATAGGAACCAACTTCCTTGATGAAGCTTGTCCTAAGCTCCGGTGAGGGCACCTTTCCTTTGTTGGGCACCGGGAAGGATCCAAGTCCCCTCTTGTGGAAGCCTTTAGCTTGTTGGTAGAGGATTTCCTTGTGCTTGTCCTCCCCCTTAGAAAGTCTTGCCACACTAGTGCGAAGACTTTCAATTTCGTCCATTAGCTCCTTCTCCCTAGGGCTTGCTTTCAAAGGCAAAGACTCATCCAAAATATTAGTGGCATGTGAATTAGGTGATATTTTGCCATCAAGGGTTTCTTTCTTTGTGTTTTTCACTTTAAGTTCAATCGCTTCATAAGCAAGGTTAAGCACTTCATGTTCTTGAACCAACTCATTGTGCTTTGCCAAGAGTGCTAAGTTAGCTAAGTCAAGCTCATGATACTTAAGCTTGATTTGAGCATTCTCCTCCTCGATTTGCTTAACATTTGATTTGAGCGTGTCATGCTCTTTAAGTATGGTTACATACTTATCATGCAAATCGAGGTTGGCACTTTCAAGCTTAGCTCGAGCTAGCTCAAGAGCCTTAACCTTAGCCTTTTCCCTTTTTATAATGGCATGATATTCATTAATCATAGATGCTAATTCATCGGGTGAAAGCTCATCATCATCATCGCTAAAATCTTCACATACCTTTGAGTTACCTTTCGCCATTAGGCACATGGGAGGTGGACGAAGAGGTGAGTCATCCTTGTTGACGACGGCGAGGCCCGCCAAGTTTTCTTCATCTTCACTATCTTCGTCGCTTGACTCTTCATCCGTGATCCACTCATTGGCTTCACACATGAAGACCTTTTGAGGCCCTCTTCTCTTCTTTGGAAAGAGCTTGGTTTTCTTGCCTTTGTCAAATTTCTTCTTTCCAAAAGAACGCTTGGGCTTAACCTCCTCTTCATCATCACTTTCTTCTAGCTTGTAATGCTTCCCATTTTCCTTCCTTTTGTCCGGTCTAGGACAATCATATGATATGTGGCCTAGATCACCACAATTGTAGCACGTCTTGTTTTCATCTTTTCTTGGCAAGAAGGCTTTCTTTTTAGGATCAAAAGAGTATCCCTTCTTTGCAATCTTGGAGTTGAGGCGTGAGAATTTCCTCATCATCAAAGCAAGTTCATCATCATCATCTTCGCTTGTTTCTTGCTCTTCTTCACTTGAGCTAGGCTCAACCACTTTCTTCTTCTTGGAAGTTGTCTTCTTGGTTGAAGCCTTGAGAGCAATGGTTTTTGATGATGACTCCTCCATCATTCCAAGTACGCTCATCTCATGAGCATGGATTTCTCCAATGAGCTCCGAAACTTCCATGTTGTCTAGTGACTCCTTTTGGAGCATTGAATTGATAATGTTGTACTTGGGCTTGGGTAGAAGCATGAGGATCTTGCGATTGATAAGTCCCTTGCCAAGAGAAGCAATGTCAAGTGCGTTAATTTCCTCAATGAGCACATTTAAACGAGAAAACATTTGGTTAACGTTCTCATGAGGAAACATCTTAAATTCATCATATTTTGATTTAAGCATGTGATATTTGAGTTCTTTAACCCGAGATGAGCCCTCATGTATTTCAATTAGACATGCCCAAATTTCACACGCTTTTTCTTTACTAGCAATCCTAGCAAAGACATCTTGACTAATGCATTCATATATGGCATTTCTAGCCTTAGCATCCCATTTTAGTTGGTCACCAACATAGTCAAGATTTCCAAACCCCGCATGGGTCGCTTCCCACACTTCGGGAGCAATTGCCTCAAGGTAAGCGCGCATGCGTGCTTTCCAATAAGCAAAATTATTGCCCTCGAAGGTAGGAACCGAACCCCCATTCTTGGCCATTTTCGCTCTCTAGCGGTGAAGCTAGAATGATCCAATGAGCAACCTTGCTCTGATACCAATTGTAAGGATCGAAACGCCCAAGAGGGGGGTGAATTGGGCTTTTTAAAATTTTAGAGCAATTTAAAACTTTAATGGTTGAAGCCCAATTCCCTATGCAAACTAACTACGCAAGCAAGAGAGTTAAGTGCGGAATAGTAAAAGCGTAATAGTAAGGGGTGAGGAGAAGAATGCAAACTCCCGCGGAGACTCGGAGACACGGCGATTTTTCCCGTGGTTCGGCAAGATCACAAAAATCTTCCTACGTCCACGTTGTGGCACCCACCAAAGGGTATAGCCACTCCCAAGTCACCAAGACGAGGGAATCCACTATTCTTTCTCCGTTCGCCTTCACCGGCAAGGTGGAGCTCAAGCCTTGTACAACGGTGATCTTCCGGGCTTCCACAAACACCTTGGTAAGCTCCGGAGTGATCTCTTCTTCCTCCAACGTTTACAAGGTGAGAGAAGTCACCAAGACACTCTCTCTCACTAGCCTAGAGATTCCAATCACCAAGAATGGACGCACACAAGCTTCTCTCTCGCTAGATATAACTTATAGTTGGAGTACAAGAGGTTTTGAAGTGTGGAAGTGGTAGCTCTTGGTCTTGAATGCTTGAGAATGTCTAGAGAGGCTCTGGTGATCAAGACTTGTCGAAATGGTCGGTTGGAGGGGTATTTATAGCCAGCCCACACGAGATAGCCGTTGGAAAAGTGGGCAGACTTTTGTCAGTTAACATCGGATCCTCCGATGCACCCCTTTATATGATCATCGGTCGAATTCCAAATTAGCTGATGTCACGTGTCAGATGTGACCGTTGGATATAACCGTTGGATCTTTTAATCGACCGATGTTACTTCAATTTATCATCGGATGATCCGGTGAGTTGATCTTCAGAATTGGGTCAGAAATATTGTCTCTGTTGAATTTGACCAATGTACACTTACTTCATCATCGGATGATCCGGTGTGTATATCTTCAGAATAACTCAGATATCATCCTTCGGGTGAACTCAACCGATGTGCCACTTCCTTCACATCGGATGATCCGGTGTGTACTGGGCTCTGAGGTCTTCTTCTTCTGCCAACTCAAACTCGACCGATGTGGTCACTTTGCAAGACATCGGATGATCCGGTGAATGCAACTTGTTTGCTTCGAGTTGTTTTGAGTTGATCTTTTGGAATCTTCTTGAGTGACCTCTTTGACACTTGTTTGAAATGATATTACGGTAAAGTGTAAGCTTCTTGTGTTGCCAATTTTGATAGAATAGATTTGTTTGTATGAGTTCTTCATATCGAATGACCCCTTAGAATAGATCGTTGAGGGGTCTCCATTTGTATCCAATGAGCAGTAGATGGTGTGAATAGATAGTTTATTAACGGTTGCTGTGATATATGTGAAACCTCGCATCCACAAACTCATTAGTAATGACGAACGGTTGTCATTAATCACCGAAACCATATCTCACGGGGGCCTAGATGCTTTCAACGTAGCTGAGGATTTATCTTATGCCGAGCAACCATACAAGATTTTGGAGACAATGGAATGCCTCACCAGAAATAAAAGAATCCGGATGTGCAAGGTGCAATGGAAGCATCACTCAGAAGAAGAAGCCACCTGGGAACGGGAAGATGAACTCAAGGCACAATTTCCAGAATTGTTTTCTTAGAACCACTAATCTCGAGGATGAGATTTCTTTTAAGGGGGGTAGAGCTGTAACACCCCAAAATCTTGTTAAGACCCTAAATCCTGTTAAGAGGGGAATTTAAAAAATTTTGGATGTGTTGCATGTTTTGCAACAATTTAAATTCAAACTGGAATTCAATTTAAACTCAAAACAGAAAAGAAATAGAAAAAGAAAAAAAGAAAACAGAAAAAACCGGCCAGTGGGCCGAAACCCACCAGCCGGCCCACCCAGCACCCGCGCCAGCCCGAGGACGCGCGCGCCCCCTTCCTCCCACTGACAGGCGGGGCCCACCAGCCTTCTTCTTCCTCGCGCCCGCGCCGCGATTGGCCGGGACTCTCTCACCCAAATCAAAACTGATCGGGAATTCTCGCGTATCCCAGCCGATTTCCGGACCCCGAAGACTCCAGCTCGATCTAAACCAACCCGCCGCCCTCCCCCGTCTATAAAAACCCCGGCCTCGTTCTGTTTTTCCCACGCGATCCGCCGTTTTTACTCCGGTGAGAACCCGAGCCTTCTCCGACGAATTCTGGCCGATCTACGCTCGGAAATTCCGATCTAACTCGCTGGTCTTGATCCACTGCCTCCGGGGAACCTTGCAGGTGCAGAAAACTCGGTGACTTGCGGTTCAAACACAGCGCCGACGAGCTTCGCCGTGGTTTCACTTTGGACCTCGTCGCCGGTCGCTTTCCAGGACCTCCGAGCTCAAGAAAACCCCCGAGGTGAGATCCCCGACCTCCCCTCCACCGATCTATGCCATAAAATCACAGTTCTAGGAAGAATTCTCGAAGATCCGAAAATCTCTGGCGAGATCGCCGCCTCCCGCCACCGTGCGCCGCCGGCAGCGCCGCCCGCGCTCGATCAGAGCGACGTGGCCGCTTGTGCCCCGTTTATTTTAAATCTGTGACACCCTCATCTCGGGTGTCAGCATATGTTCATGTTTTATAAAGAAGAAAAACATTTTAAGAAAAGAAGGAACAGATACAAGTATCAAGAGGATGGCCAATAAAGCTCTCCGAGAACACTGAAACGCAACTTCCACGGCCAGCAGACCACGTGGCGCGTTCGGAGCTCATCCCCGAGAGATTGGGAGAGGTCCGACGCTAAACTAGGCTACGTGGCAGACTCGGGGGTCACCTCCGCAATTGGAAAGAGGTCTGACCCTGTGGGATACGTGCTGCCGCGGAGATAGCCTCTGCGGAAGGAGCAAAGGCATTTTTCATAAGACACGTGTCGTCCACGGAGCTAGTCCTCGCGGAAATCAGAGGACCATCCGCGCGGGATACGTGTCAATCTCGGAGCTCATCTCGGAGAAGTCCGGATCTATTGAACACGTGTCGCCACCGGAGCTTATCTCCGGAGGTCCGTCGCTGCTAAACACGTGTCGACCTCGGGGCATGTCCCTGAGGGAGGGAAAGGCGGAAAGACCGGCACCCACACGTGGCGTGCACGGAGCTCGTCTCCGAAGAAGAGGGAGGTCTCACTCATGACACATGGCACAACCGGAGCTCGTCTCTGCGGGAGAAGAGATACCAGGCTCGGAAGGACACGTGGAGCTTCCGGAGCTCATCACCGCGGAGGTAACAAGTCTGGAGCGGTTTTTACACATGAAGATATCGGTGCGCAACGGAAACCGATCTAAAATCCACGATCCTTACCGAAGATAAGACGTCAGGATCTAACAAAGATCTGAATAAGACTCTTATTCGGGATCCAATCAGATTAGGACTCTTCTCTTCCCGATTATAAATAGAACCCAAAACCTCTGGCCGAAATCACGAACTTCTCTTTCAACTCCTGAGCCGACGACTTAGCGCTCTAGCCCTAACTCACCGAGCAAAACATCGCCGAAGCGCAACAAGGGAGATCATCGGAGAAGAACCGAGTGGTCTGAGGAGGACCTCAAAGTCAAGAAGAGCGTGAGGTAGGACTTCAATACCACCTTACGACATCATGGTGTTCATCTCTTGCATCTGTTCTTCAATTCCTTTCGAACAGAAGCTTTCTCATGGGCAGATCACTTGATGATCAGTTTGATCTAAAAACAAGATCATCGCCACGATCACCTTTGAACCGAACACCTCTTTCCATGCAATCCATGCAAGGGCACACCAATCTAATAAAAATCGTAGGATAGTCTGCATGTGCATCATCGCATCTAGTTTAGGGTTTGTGCATAATATTGATTGCTGTGAATTTGTGTGCACGTGAATCCTACAAAACAGGACAAACTCAGGAAGCTGTCTACGACGAGCTGCAGCAACAAGGTTTTGAGAATCAAGGACAACCGGAACCGCAAGAACAAGGCAAGTGCTCCTTGACCATGTTGATCCTATGTTTTGGGTAAAACTATTTTGTTTTGCGAAAAGGTGTGTGTGCTGAGTCAAACATGATGGGAAACCCTTTTTATAGGAGTTTACTAGTTTTGATTAAACCATCCTTGTCGCCTGGGAAGTTTATTAGTCGGGTATGGTTTTTGCTTTATGCTTCGCTGAGTCCATGGGATTGGGAAGCGAGATAGATGTGTCTAGCTAACTGCACTCGTACTGATAATAAGTAACTGATGAGGTTAATAAACATGGATTGGAGGGAGATCTAGGCAAGCCTGGGTTTGTGAATGAGGTAGCATGAGAGGGTGGTTTTGCTTGCCGCAGATCTAAGGACCGGTTCATGCATGCACATGCCAGGATAACAGTGCCACCACAAGGCCAAGTATGGGTGCGGCTTAGCTGAGTAATTAGGTAAGTTGCTAGGATGTTATGGACTATGGAAGGCGCGGGGAATGGGAGTCGAGTGAGGACTGCCCTGGGAACTGCATGGCACAAGAGGGGGCCCGTGGGTGGGAGAATTGGAGATTCTAGCCTGCCGGTGAAACCTTAGTGAGTCCATACATCTAGTAACCCCTTTGTAAAGGCTATTTTGTGATCTCTTGACCATACACCGACAGCTGTGTACTGGTATAATGGAGGTTCTGCAGTCGCCGACGGGTGACGAAATCACAAACTTGTTGGTAAAGAGGTGCAAACTCTGCAGAGTTACTAAAACTATCATGATAGCCGAGCTTACCGTTACGAGCACCTGGCTAAACTGCCATGATTAGATAGGATGGTTATTGGAATGATTATTGGGGAGGTTCTTGGTTATGATTATGGGTTTGGTTATGGTTTGGTTTGAAATTGTTAAGCCTGGATGATGAAAGGGTTGCATGACTGGTGGGTCATGAAATGAGATTGGTCTTGGTGCGAGACAAGGTTGTTATATGAGATGAGATGGTAGCGAATACGAGGAGGTATTCGTGAGTATGAATAAAAGATTGGTTAATGTTCGGATGGAACACGAGGAGTGATGAAGGTATGATGGTAATTCAATAAATACTGGGATTACATTCATCTAAAGTAAAGTTGCCGTTTTATCATGGTTTTACAAGATTGCTTTTCTGCAAATAAGCCTTTTATACCTACCTTGTTTATAAGCTGCATATCATGTGTTATTCCCGCACTTGCTGAGTACATCATTGTGCTCAAACTTGCATTATTATTTCTTCATCAACAGCAAGAGAAGACTACTATGAAGACCGAGTAGAGCATTATGGCGTGTGATCTGTTCTCAACCTTGCCTGTGGAGGGAGTAGGGATGGAGCCACCTCTGCTAAGCTTGCTTCCGCATTAGTTTTTGCTTCCGCATTGAAATAAGGACTTCCGCTGCATATAAATAAGACTTCCGCTGTGAGCATGAGTCCAAGACTCATGAGGAATTGTAAAAAACTCTGTTATTCGTGGTAATATATAATCTGAATTCAGTTTGTGGAACGTATGTGTATGTGTGATGAACATCCCGGGCACACATATGCATTAGTTCTTGGTTCCGTGGTTTTTCCACAGAATTGAGGGCGTCACAGATTGGTATCAGAGCCACAGGTTGACATTAGGTTACACGACTAGATAGAAACCTTAGATTGATATTAGAATCACGGGTTAACAGCAAGTTATACCCCTAAATAAAAGCTACGCGGACCAAAGTAAGCATCCTAGGATGAATAGCTTAGATTGGCCTTGAAACCACCTTGACATAGGAAACCATCCTTGAATAGGAGTCGAGTGGGCCCTTGTGATGATTATTTGTGAATATGTGCTTAGTGTGAGTTGTAAGGCGTCTCAACAACGTTGCCCATATCCACACGTAAGAAGAAAGAGGAGTGAAATGCTTCGGCACTTGATCACATCCTCATAAGGACTAATATATATATAGTCCAAACTCCACTTGAAGCATATAGTTGAAAGGACCTATCTAATCTTCTAACCTTCTATTCTATTTCGTTCTCTCTCACAGATGGTGAGAGGAAACGCCAGCCGAAGGAACATCCAGGAAGATGACCACGAAGAAGTTCCTGCTAACCCTGGAGCTGGCGAAAACAACATAGAAAGGTTGATGGCCATGCAAAACCAGCTTATGCAAACCATGATCCAAACTTTGGGTCAGTTGCAGGCCAACCAACACCCCGTTCCGACACCACCGCCACCACCACCGCCGGCTCATAACAAGTTGGGAGAGTTCATGAGGACTCGACCACCCACCTTTGCTTAAGCAAGCGAGCCAATGGAGGCCGATGATTGGTTGAAATCCATGGAGAAGAAGCTTGCCATTGTACAGTGCAACGACCGAGAAAAGGTTCTCTTTGCGTCGCACCAACTGATGGGAGCAGCTGCTGACTGGTGGGATGCCTTGAGCAACGCCCATGCCAACCCGGAGACAATCACTTGGACTGAGTTCAAGGAAAGTTTCCGCTCCCACTACATCCCTGTTGGCGTAATGATGCTCAAGAGGCAGGAGTTTGAGGGTCTCCGCCAAGGGCAGAAGAGTGTGAACGAATACCTCAACAAGTTCATACAACTGTCCCGGTATGCCCCCGAAGATGTCAACTCAGATCAGAGGAAGCAGTACCTGTTCATGAGAGGGTTGAACAATGAGATCCAAGTTCAGCTCCTCAACAATGACTACGTAAGCTTCCAGAAGCTGGTTGATAAGGCTATTGTGGTGGAAAACAAGATCCGAGAGATCGAGCGCGAGTGCAAAAGGAAGATGCCATACCAGCCCCAAGGGAGCAACGTACGACCTAGGTACATGCCCCCTGCAACGCAGTATGGATCGACCGCTCCTACGTACCGCCCTGGTCAGCCACCACAGCAACGGCTCGTTGCACCAGCACCTCGTGTGCCCATGCCTTCTGCGCCCCGGCCTAACAATGGCGCTCCTGTTCAAAACCCCCGCCCCAACGTACCTGCTGCCGTAGACAACAGGGCGTGCTTTGCATGCGGGGAAGTAGGCCACTTCGCTAACCAGTGCCCGAAGAGAGGCCCTGGACATGAGGTAACGTGCCCAAGCAGAACCAGCGACCAAACGGAAGGGACCACCAAGGGAACCGTGGACCGCAAAACTATGCTCGTGGCCATGTTAACCATGTCACTGCTGAGGAAGCACAACAGGCTGAGGACGTCGCAATTGGTATGTTCCTTGCCAACTCCAACCCAGCCACCATTTTATTTGATTCCGGAGCATCACATTCCTTCATATCATCCAAATATGTTGCCAAGCATCATCTACCCGTATCTCACTTAGAATGTGCTATGTTAGTTAATTCTCCCAGAGGAGAAATGAGGACTAATATAGTATGTCCTAAAGTTAGCCTTAAAATAAGGGGGGTAGACTTCCTTGCCAACCTTATTGTTTTGAACTCCCACGGAATTGACATCATACTCGGAATGGACTGGTTAAGCAAGCACAATGGGGTAATCCAATGTGCTGAGAGAAGCGTGCAGTTGACGAACGAACACGGTATCCGTGTCGAGTTTGAGTCATCCCAGCAAGCGACCAAACGGGCGGATCTGAACCATGTCAAAAGAGTAACATTGGACAACATTCCAGTGGTTCAGGAATTTTCGGATGTGTTCCCGGAAGAACTTCCAGGTATGCCACCTGACCGGGACATTGAGTTTGCCATAGATTTGGTACCTGGAACTGCACCCATAGCTAAGAGACCATATAGGATGCCCGTCAACGAGTTAGTTGAACTCAAGAAGCAAATTCAAGAACAGTTGGAGAAGGGTTTTATCCGTCCAAGTTCGTCACCATGGGGAGCCCCGGTACTCTTCGTAGACAAGAAGGACGGAACCCAAAGAATGTGCGTGGACTACAGGTCTCTCAACGAGGTAACAATCAAGAATAAATACCCTCTGCCCCGTATAGAGGACCTGTTCGATCAAATGAAAGGAGCCCAAGTGTTCTCCAAGATTGATCTTCGGTCAGGATATTTCCAGCTGAAGATTAAGCCCCCCGATATACCTAAGACAGCCTTTCGGACGCGGTATGGTTCATATGAATATACCGTTATGTCTTTTGGATTGACGAATGCACCCGCATACTTCATGTCCCTTATGAATAAGGTTTTCATGGAGTACTTGGACAAGTTCGTCGTAGTTTTCATCGATGACATTATGGTGTATTAAAAAGTAAGGAGGAGCATGAAGAACATCTGAAATTGACCTTGCAGAAGTTGCGCGAGCATCAGTTGTATGCCAAGCTCAACAAGTGTCAAATTTGGCTAAGGGAAATATCCTTCCTAGGCCACATCATCTCCAAGGAAGGGGTATCGGTTGATCCTGGAAAGGTGAGAGATATTTTGAAGTGGGACCAACCGAGGAGCGTGAGGGATATTCGGAGTTTCCTTGGGATGGCAGGATACTATCGGCGCTTCATTAAAGACTTCTCTAAGATAGCAAAACCTATGACGGAGTTGCTAATGAAGGGAAAAGTCTTTCAATGGACACAAGCCTGCTAAGAAAGTTTTGAGGAACTTAAGAAAAGGCTAACCACAGCACCAGTTCTGGTATTGCCAGACGTAAGCAAGAGCTTCGACATATATTGTGACGCATCCAGACAAGGGCTCGGATGTGTGCTCATGCAGGAAGGGCAAGTGGTAGCCTATGCCTCACGACAATTAAAGAAGCATGAGCTTAACTATCCTACTCATGATTTGGAGTTAGCAGCAGTGGTGCATGCATTGAAGATTTGGAGACATTATATCCTTGGTCATCGATGTGAGATCTATACGGATCATAAAAGCCTCAAGTACATATTTACACAAACAGACTTGAATTTGAGGCAACGTCGATGGTTAGAACTCATCAAGGATTATGATGTGGGAATCAACTACCACCCCGGGAAGGCCAATGTGGTCGCTGACGCATTAAGCAGAAAGGGAGCATGCCACCAACTCACGGTTCGGGAGCTACCACCCAAACTACGTAAAGAGTTCGAACAGTTACACCTCGGATTCTTGAATAACATGGAAATGATGGAAATCCACTCCTCATTGGAGCAAGAAATAAGAAAGGGACAAGCAACGGACGAGGGGATTAAGGAGATCAAAGAAAGAATCCGACAAGGGATAGAAAAGGATTTCAAGGAGGATGAAAAGGGTACTCTTTGGCTAGGAAAAAGGATTTGTGTGCCAAACATAAAACACCTTCGCGACGTAATATTGAAGGAGGCACATGATTCACCCTATTCCATACACCCAGGGAGCACCAAAATGTACAAGGATTTGAAAACCTGCTATTGGTGGGATGGTATGAAGAGGGATATAGCCGAATACGTTGCCCTATGCGACACATGCCAACGGGTAAAAGCCGAACATCAAAAATCCGCTGGATTGTTGCAACCCTCGAAAATAACTGAATGGAAATGGGAGGACATCAGTATGGACTTCATTGTCGGATTGCCACGAACTCAGTCAGGATACGACTCCATCTGGGTCATTGTGGACCGGTTGACGAAGACCGCCCATTTTCTTCCGGTAAAGACAAGTTACAACGTTACACAGCTGGCAGAATTGTACATGGAGCAGATCGTGTGCCGTCATGGAGTTCCAAAGAGGATAATCTCAGATCGAGGTTCTCAGTTTACCTCTAGATTCTGGAGGAAGTTGCAGAAAGCCATGGGTACACGACTGGATTTTAGCTCCGCCTATCACCCACAAACAGATGGGCAAACCGAGAGGACAAACCAAATTTTGGAGGATATGCTGAGAGCTTGCGCCTTGAAACGTGGGCGTAGTTGGGATAGGAGTTTACCGTATGCCGAGTTCTCCTATAACAACAGCCATCAGGCTAGCTTGAAGATGACGCCTTTCGAAGCCTTATATGGTAGACGGTGTAGAACGCCGCTGTTCTGGAACGAGACTGGAGAGAACCAGGTGTTTGGACCCGAAGTACTACAAGAGGCTGAAAAGCAAGTCCAAACGATACAGGAAAACTTAAAGGCTGCTCAGTCACGACAGAAGGGCTATGCGGACAATAGGCGCAGAAAGTTGACCTTTGAAGTTGGAGACTTCGTATACCTTAAGGTATCGCCTATCCGAGGCCAACGACGTTTTAACGTCAGAGGCAAACTAGCGCCTCGCTACATCGGACCATTTAAGATTTTGGGTAAGCGAGGGGAAGTAGCCTACCAACTAGAGCTCCCAAACCACCTCTGCGACGTACATGACGTGTTTCATGTATCCCAGCTCAAGAAGTGCTTGAGAATACCAGAGGAACAAGTGTCAATGGGAGAACTTGAACTTCAAGAGGACCTAACTTACGCAGAACACCCTGTCCGAATTTTGGACGTGACGGAAAGGGTCACCCGAAACAAGGTGATTCGATGGTGCAAGGTACAATGGAGCCATCACACTGAAGCTGAAGCCACATGGGAGCGAGAAGAGGATATCAAGACAGAATTTCCCCATCTATTTTCTACTAACGAATCTCGAGGACGAGATTCAATTTAAGGGGTAGATTTGTGACACCCTCATCTCGGGTGTCAGCATATGTTCATGTTTTATAAAGAAGAAAAACATTTTAAGAAAAGAAGGAACAGAGACAAGTATCAAGAGGATGGCCAATAAAGCTCTCCGAGAACACCGAAACGCAACTTCCACGGCCAGCATACCACTAGGCTACGTGGCAGACTCGGGGGTCACCTCCGCAATTGGAAAGAGGTCCGACCCTGTGGGACACGTGCTGCCGCGGAGATAGCCTCTGCGGAAGGAGCAAAGGCATTTTTCATAAGACACGTGTCGTCCACGGAGCTAGTCCTCGCGGAAATCAGAGGACCATCCACGCGGGATACGTGTCAATCTCGGAGCTCATCTCGGAGAAGTCCGGATCTATTGAACACGTGTCGCCACCGGAGCTTATCTCCGGAGGTCCGTCGCTGCTAAACACGTGTCGACCTCGGGGCATGTCCCTGAGGGAGGGAAAGGCGGAAAGACCGACACCCACACGTGGCGTGCACGGAGCTCGTCTCCGAAGAAGAGGGAGGTCTCGCTCGTGACACATGGCACAACCGGAGCTCGTCTCTGCGGGAGAAGAGATACCAGGCTCGGAAGGACACGTGGAGCTTCCGGAGCTCATCACCGCGGAGGTAACAAGTCTGGAGCGGTTTTTACACATGAAGATATCGGTGATCAACGGAAACCGATCTAAAATCTACGATCCTTACCGAAGATAAGACGTCAGGATCTAACAAAGATCTGAATAAGACTCTTATTCGGGATCCAATCAGATTAGGACTCTTCTCTTCCCGATTATAAATAGAACCCAAAACCTCTGGCCGAAATCACGAACTTCTCTTTCAACTCCTGAGCCGACGACTTAGCGCTCTAGCCCTAACTCGCCGAGCAAAACATCGCCGAAGCGCAACAAGGGAGATCATCGGAGAAGAACCGAGTGGTCTGAGGAGGACCTCAAAGTCAAGAAGAGCGTGAGGTAGGACTTCAATACCACCTTACGACATCATGGTGTTCATCTCTTGCATCTGTTCTTCAATTCCTTTCGGACAGAAGCTTTCTCATGGGCAGATCACTTGATGATCAGTTTGATCTAAAAACAAGATCATCGCCACGACCACCTTTGAACCGAACACCTCTGTCCATGCAAGCCATGCAAGGGCACACCAATCTAATAAAAATCGTAGGATAGTCTGCATGTGCATCATCGCATCTAGTTTAGGGTTTGTGCATAATATTGATTGCTGTGAATTTGTGTGCACGTGAATCCTACAAAGCAGGACAAACTCAGGAAGCTGTCTACGACGAGCTGCAGCAACAAGGTTTTGAGAATCAAGGACAACCGGAACCGCAAGAACAAGGAAAGTGCTCCTTGACCATGTTGATCCTATGTTTTGGGTAAAACTATTTTGTTTTGCGAAAAGGTGTGTGTGCTGAGTCAAACATGATGGGAAACCCTTTTTATAGGAGTTTACTAGTTTTGATTAAACCATCCTTGTCGCCTGGGAAGTTTATGAGTCGGGTATGGTTTTTGCTTTATGCTTCGCTGAGTCCATGGGATTGGAAAGCGAGATAGATGTGTCTAGCTAACTGCACTTGTACTGATAATAAGTAACTGATGAGGTTAATAAACATGGATTGGAGGGAGATCTAGGCAAGCCTGGGTTTGTGAATGAGGTAGCATGAGAGGGTGGTTTTGCTTGCCGCAGATCTAAGGACCGGTTCATGCATGCACATGCCAGGATAACAGTGCCACCACAAGGCCAAGTATGGGTGCGGCTTAGCTGAGTAATTAGGTAAGTTGCTAGGATGTTATGGACTATGGAAGGCGCGGGGAATGGGAGTCGAGTGAGGACTGCCCTGGGAACTGCATGGCACAAGAAGGGGCCCGTGGGTGGGAGAATTGGAGATTCTAGCCTGCCGGTGAAACCTTAGTGAGTCCATACATCTAGTAACCCCTTTGTAAAGGCTATTTTGTGATCTCTTGACCATACACCGACGGCTGTGTACTGGTATAATGGAGGTTCTGCAGTCGCCGACGGGTGACGAAATCACAAACTTGTGGGTAAAGAGGTGCAAACTCTGTAGAGTTACTAAAACTATCATGATAGCCGAGCTTACGGTTACGAGCACCTGGCTAAACTGCCATGATTAGATAGGATGGTTATTGGAATGGTTATTGGGGAGGTTCTTGGTTATGATTATGGGTTTGGTTATGGTTTGGTTTGAAATTGTTAAGCCTGGATGATGAAAGGGTTGCATGACTGGTGGGTCATGAAATGAGATTGGTCTCGGTGCGAGACAAGGTTGTTATATGAGATGAGATGGTAGCAAATACGAGGAGGTATTCGTGAGTATGAATAAAAGATTGGTTAATGTTCGGATGGAACACGAGGAGTGATGAAGGTATGATGGTAATTCAATAAATACTGGGATTACATTCATCTAAAGTAAAGTTGCCGTTTTATCATGGTTTTACAAGATTGCTTTTCTGCAAATAAGCCTTTTATACCTACCTTGTTTATAAGCTGCATATCATGTGTTATTCCCGCACTTGCTGAGTACATCATTGTGCTCAAACTTGCATTATTATTTCTTCATCAACAGCAAGAGAAGACTACTATGAAGACCGAGTAGAGCATTATGGCGTGTGATCTGTTCTCAACCTTGCCTGTGGAGGGAGTAGGGATGGAGCCACCTCTGCTAAGCTTGCTTCCGCATTAGTTTTTGCTTCCGCATTGAAATAAGGACTTCCGCTGCATAGAAATAAGACTTCCGCTGTGAGCATGAGTCCAAGACTCATGAGGAATTGTAATAAACTCTGTTATTCGTGGTAATATATAATCTGAATTCAGTTTGTGGAACGTATGTGTATGTGTGATGAACATCCTGGGCACACATATGCATTAGTTCTCGGTTCCGTGGTTTTTCCACAGAATTGAGGGCGTCACAAAATTGCACGGTAGAGTTTAAATCCCTGTGTACCGGTTCGACGTTATAATCTCAGCCGTCTGTTTTAAATCGGACGGTCCACGTCAGCCCCGCGTTATAAAGACTGGAAAACTTACGTGCTACCCCCTGGGGTTCTCGGGAAATAAGAGCTAGCCCCGGAAACTTCTGATCTAGCCCCTGGAACTTCAGAAAATCATGTAAATTCATTTAAAAATCAGTTTTAGCCCTTGACTTAATAAAAATTAGGAAAAACTCCTCTGTTATGAGTAGCTAGACCCCTGAAAATTGTTAAAATAATATTATAGACCCTGTAGTGGAGTGAGTTTACCTTTTTAACCCTGTTTGATATTTAATTTAGGAAATTGAATAGGTGGCTAGTATTTAAAATTTAAAAAGTGGGACAAACCTATTGTCAAAATTTAATTAAAAACTTTCTCAGTACTTAGAAAATTTGGAGTGAGATAAAAATATATTTTGGGCTGAAATGAATCTGTTTAACTTATTATTCACATTTATTAGTTATAGGGACACATTTTTAAGTAAAGAATAGTTCTGAAAATAGGGAAAATAAATGTAAAATAGTTTACATCAGAGAAAAAGGTCAAAAATATATTATTAAATATTTTAGATCAGAACCTATTCTGTTTAGATGATGTGTCTTGTTATTTTCATAATAAAGTTCACATTTAGGCATAGGAAATAAATCTGAAAATATAGCAACTAGTAAATGATAAATGAAGTTTCTAAAATCCAAAGAATTCAGTTTAGGGTTGGTAAAAATTCTGAATACACATATGGAGTAGGAAAATACCTTTCATGCATACTTGGTAGCTAAAAGGTGTAGTAATTAAATATAAGGAATTTAGTTAATTGGAAACTCATATATAAAGCATGCAAGCATAAATGTGAATACAAAAGTAGGAATCATATACACATGATTAAAAGTGCATGTAAGCCAAAGGTCAACACACATAGAGTAAACACAACACATAGAAGTTGTGAATGGCTTTGTTACATGTGAATGTGTGGTTTGTATGAAGTGGAAGTGTGAACTATGTCTTATGGATTGTTGTTTTTCCTTTGCTATGTGTGATGGTATGATGTAGACCCTGCTCAAGAGCAAGTTATTCCTTTCCAAGATCAGGACTACCCATTTCAAGAGCAGCAGGAAGGAGGCAAGTGTCCTTGACCACTTTGATCCTATACTAGGATGTGTAGATAGAATTAATTGCATTGTCAATTGAAATATGAAACCCATGCTAGGAAGTTTCTCTAGAATTTCATTACCTTGTTTCCTTGTAGCTTGGGTTGGGATTTATTTTATCATGTCATTTATTATTATGCATATGCTTAGCCATGCTTAGAATGGGATATTTGGGATATGAGATCATCAGTTTATTTTACCATACTCTTGAATGAGATATTGTGAGTTATGTAGAGGTAGGGATCAAGGCAAGTTGGATGTTTTGATTGTGTGCTGGGTGCACGAGACTCGGGTTTGTGTTTAGTACTTGATGGATCCTAAGGACCGGTTCATGGAGCATGTAACCTGGCTTTACCGTGCCAACCACATGCTGAGATGGGGCAGCTTGGCCAATTAATTAGGTGTATCCCCGGCGTAGTATGGGTGTGTTGGATGGTGCGGGGAATAGGTGTCAGCTGGACTACCATATGAACCGCAAGGCTCAAGAGGGGGGCCACTGCAGTGGGGTTGGAGCCTCTTGTATGCTGTTAGGGGTGAAACCTCAGTGGGCCCACGCTCGTCGGGAATCCCTTTGTAAAGGCTTCGTAGTGATCTCCTGGCTACACACCTGGGAAGTGTGAATGTGGTTCGTAGCCACTGGCATAATGGAGGTTCTTTTAGTCCACCCGGCAACGGGGGATGAAATCACTACATGTGGGTACAGGGGTACAAACTCTGCAGAGTCAAAACTGTCATGACAGCCGTGCTCACGGTCAAGAGCGGCTTGAACTTATTCATGATTAGAGGATTGATGGTTTTGGAAGTTGTGATGTTAAGCGGGGAGCTTAACATTGGAAATGATGTTATGGTTATGATGATGGGTTGGGAAATTGGGACCATTTCACCTGTGTAGTAATGTAGGTGCTTAATAAGCTAAGGTGATAGGTATTAATTGCGTAGTGCTTTAACCATGAGTTCAACCTCTCCTTGATCTACCATGCATGATGTAATTTTCCCACACTTGCTGAGTACCATTGGTACTCAACCTTGCATATTTGTTGGTTTATATTGCTGCTCAGGTCAAGATAATGAGGTGGTGTATAATGACCAAGACTTTGGACCCCAAGAAGGTTTCTAGGTTCATGAAGACCCCGGGCAACGCCTGTGACGGAGCCCTCAAGAATAATATTCCGCTGCTAGTTTATTTACTTGTGATGAACTTATTATTGTCCATCGAGACATTTGCGATGTAAAACTTATTTATATTCGACACCTGGCTTGTAATAAATGATGCTTCACTATTTGTCATCACATGTATGAGAAAATAATCCTGGCATACATGTGATATTCACTTGGTTGTTCTTCGGAAAAACCGGGTCTGACAGAAGTGGTATCAGAGCCAAGGTTGCCCGTAGGAACGTGGACCTAGGTAGAAATGGACGTATATAAGGGCCTTATTTTATTAAAAAAACTATTTTTACAAGGTGTGTGTTGAAAAGTGTTATTTAATGAGTCACTTTCTTCATCTTACCCCAATTTTCATTCAAAATAGGATTTTTGTTTAAAAAGTTATCTAACCTAAGTTTAAATGTTTTTTTTGTTTTAGATGGTTCGCATGATTCGCACCGCTCGCAAGTCCACAGGAGGGAGAGTTCCCGTAGTTGCCCTTGCGGAAAGAGAGGAGAGCCGTCCAGTGATGTACCTTTCCTACGGATTGGCAGTAGGAGGCTTGTTGCGCCGTCTTCGACGTATGCTCGAAGCCGCCGGCAATACGGGCAAGCTAATCATCCACTATAACTCCACCAGGACCATCCGTGAGAAGGGGGAAGAATGGAGTTCAGAGATGAGAATTATACACGAAAATCAGCTGCTTAAGATCCACCACTCTCCAGCTTGTCGAGCGACACAGGTCGATGCGGAGAAGGATGTCACCTGGGAGGCCATCACCTGCCAGAGTCACATCTATCGTCGCCACCTGGACAGGACTGAGTACATGTATGTCCTCCAGCGTGAGAGTGGTACCACGGAATGTAAGTATCCGCCAGTGCAGCAAGGGACTTCCCATGAGCACATGGACTTGTGCTTGGAGGATGCTGCTATGCTCAGCACTCGACTGCAGGAGTGTCAGCAAGAGCTTCAGGATGTTCGGGACACCCTGAAAGAAACGGAGGCGTTGCTGCAAGCCTGCCGGAGGGCGAGAGAAAGAGGAGATGGGAATGAACTGTGTGTCACCGCGAATGATACATGGACTCCTGACTCCCCAGATCGTCGGGCGATAAGGCGTCGTCGCACTTCTCCACCAGCAGCCTCCCCACCCAAAGCAGAGTCAGAAGGCAGCCGAAATGATGAGGAATATCCCGAGGAGCCAGCTTAAGAAAACGAGTAGTGTAGAGTCCTTCCCTTAGTTAGCAAGATGTCGAATAGTCGAGTCGTTAAGTTAAGTTAATGGTGTGTTAATGCTTGGTGTGTGACGTGAGTTGTGGAAGCCATGAGCAATTGTCCACAGCCTCGTCTTTAGATTGTTTTGCTTTGGTGTGTGAACCCACATGAAATAATATTGCATTCATTTTTGTGTGAGAAATGAACCCGCAGAAAAGTATAACAAAGCCTCAACACTTCAAAGTACAAACAAATGAAAGTAGTAAGATGATACTAAATGCTTTAAAATTAATATTGGTTGATTCTGCCAGATGGCCGGAAGAGGAAAAGGACGTGCTGCCAACCCCGCCAACAACAACGATGAGGCATGCAACCCTCATCTTTCTGGAGGCCAGGACCGGGGTGCACCGTGAAGGAGTTGATCCCCTCCACCAAATGCTGGAGAATCAAAATCAGCTCATCCAGAACTTGACTCAAGTGGTGGCCAACTTGCATCAAGTTCCACCTCCACAAGCTGCACCACGCCAACCAAGGTTGAGTGAGTTTCTAGGAACTCAACCTCCAAAGTTTGCAAGTGCTGCTGAACCTCTGGAGGCAGATGATTGGCTGAAGACCATTGAAAGCAAGATGAGGATCATACAGTGCCAAGGGTATGAGAGGGTGCTGTTTGCCTCTCATCAATTGCATGGACCTGCTGCTGATTGGTGGACCGCCTACGTGGCTGCCCATCATGACCCTAAGAACATCACTTGGGAAGAGTTCAAGCGTAGCTTCCGCAACCATTACATCCCAAGAGGTGAACTCAAAAACAAGAGGAAGGAGTTTTTGGGACTGCAGCAGGGAAACATGACGGTGAGGGAATACCTCACTAAATTTACTCAACTATCCCGTTATGCCCCACGGGACATAGAGACTGATGAGCAGAAACAAGATTGTTTCGTGGAGGGACTTAACGCAGAAATGCAGTGTGCAATGTCCTCAAATGAGTATGAAAGCTTCCAAAAGATGGTGGACAGAGCGTTTGTGGTTGAAAGGAAGCTAAAGGCCTTGGAAAATGAGAATAAGAGGAAGGTCGGGTGGTCACATCAAGCCTCAAGGAGCAACACCCGCCCACGTCTGATGCAGCAACCTGCAGGGCAGACGAACCATGCTGCGGTACCCTACTCAGCACCAAGAGGGTACAACCCGAACTACAGGCCTCCGGCAGCACCAATACAGCCACAACGTCAGTTCGTACAGCAGCCTCGCCCTGCATATCCACCTCGACCAGCAGTACAAGGACCCCCAAACCAACCCCAGGACAGCAAAGGCCAGGCACCTAAGGTTGGGGTGCAATATTTTAGCTGCGGAGAAGTGGAGCATTACGCCTATAAGTGCCCAAAGAAGAAGCCCACGCAGCCACAACAGCAGAATGTAATGAGAGGACGGGTGAACCACGTCACTATGGAGGAAGCACAGGAGGCACCCGACGTGGTAGTTGGTAAGTTTCCTGCCAATTTACACATTGCAACCCTGCTGTTTGATTCTGGTGCTACCCACTCATTCATTGCTCAAGGGTTTGTTAAGAAGCATGACCTAGCAACAACACAAATGAACCATATGCTAGCCGTAAACTCTCCGGGTGGAGAAATAAGGACAAGACAAGTGTGTCCCAAAGTGAACCTAGACATTAATGGGGTAGTATTTACTGCTAACCTCATAGTGATAGATTCACCAGGGATAGATATTATTTTGGGTATGGATTGGTTGACCAAACATAAGGGAATCATTCATTGTTCGACCAGAACGGTGGAACTAACTCACCCTAGTGGCACAAGAGTAAAGTTCATAACAATACACGAGCCTAGGAGGGACATTAAATTAAATCAAGTTGATGTGAAAGTTGAGGAAATCAGGACCATCAGGGAATATCCAGATGTTTTTCCGGAGGAGTTGCCAGGTATGCCTCCCGATCGTGAAGTGGAATTCGCAATTGAGCTAGTACCTGGAACAACACCGGTTTACAAAAGACCTTATCGGATGGACTCCAAGCAGCTAGAAGAACTCAAGGATCATTTGAGAGAATTGACGGAGAAGGGGTATATTCGCCCTAATTCCTCACCATGGGGAGCTCCGGTGATATTTGTGCCCAAGAAGGACGGAACCCAAAGGTTATGCGTGGATTACCGTGCCTTGAATGAGGTAACTATCAAGAACAAGTACCCATTACCCCGCATTGAAGACTTGTTTGATCAGTTGAGGGGCGCTTGTGTGTTCTCGAAAATTGATCTCAGGTCGGGATACCACCAACTCAAGATAAGGCAATCTGATATTCCCAAGACAACTTTCGTATCTCGGTACGGACTGTATGAATACACTGTCATGCCTTTCGGGAACTAATGCCCCGGCATACTTCATGTATCTCATGAACAAGGTATTCATGGAATATCTGGACAAATGTGTGGTGGTTTTCATAGATGACATTCTCGTCTTCTCCAAAGATGAAGGAGAACATGAGAAACATCTAAGGTTGGTGTTGCAGAGGCTGAGAGAACACCAACTATATGCCAAGTTGAGCAAGTGTGAGTTTTGGCTGAAGAGAGTCCCCTTCTTAGGACATATAATCTTGGAGGGAGGAATCTCCGTAGATCCCGCCAAAATCGAGGATATCCAGAAGTGGAAGACCCCTGAAAATGTCGGGGAAGTTCGAAGCTTCTTGGGATTGGCTGGATACTATCAAAGGTTTATTGAAGGATTCTCCAAGATCTCGAGACCTCTCACCAAACTGTTGGAGAAGGGAATCACATTCACATGGACGCCACAGTGCGAAACAAGTTTTCAGGAGCTAAAGAAAAGATTGACAACAGCCCCAGTGCTGGTTATGCCAGATATGCAGAAGAATTTCACAGTGTACTGCGATGCCTCTGGAAACGGGTTGGGATGTGTTCTCATGCAAGAAGGGCATGTCGTGGCATATGCATCCCGGCAGCTTCAGAAGCACGAGAAAAACTATCCTACACATGACTTAGAACTAGCCGCAGTGGTACACGCGTTGAAAATTTGGCGGCACTATTTGATGGGGAAGAGGACCGAGATATATACGGATCATAAGAGTTTGAAGTACATTTTCACACAGCCAGATCTCAACCTCAGACAAAGGAGATGGTTAGAGCTAATCAATGACTTTGATGTGGGCATCAACTATCATCCCGGGAAAGCAAACGTCGTGGCCGATGCTTTGAGTCGGAAAGTACAGGTCAATAAGTTAAGCTTGAAGGACATGCCTGCAGAATTGAAGGACGAGGTTATAAGGCTCAATCTATGTCTAGTAAATAGTGGTGAAGCCATCGCCATGGAAGTGGACTCCACACTAGAGCGAGACATACGCGAAGGTCAAAAGAATGATGAGAAGATACAAGAGATCAGACAACTCATCAAGGAAAATAAAGCTCCGGGTTTTAGAGAGGATGAACAAGGAACGGTGTGGCACGGGAAAAGAATCTGTGTGCCTGAAGTAAAGGAGATTCGTGAATTGATTTTGAAGGAGGCTCACGATTCTGACTATTCCATTCATCCTGGGAGTACGAAGATGTACCAGGACCTCAAAAGCAGGTATTGGTGGTATGGCATGAAGCGAGATGTCGCGGAACATGTTGCCTTATGTGACACATGTCAGTTGGTGAAAGCAGAACATCAACGACCCGCGGGATTATTGCAACCACTCAAAGTGCCTGAATGGAAATGGGAAGAAATCAGCATGGATTTCATTGTGGGATTGCCTAGAACCCAATCAGGATATGATTCAATATGGGTCATCATTGATAGGCTAACCAAGGTAGCTCATTTCATCCCCGTGAAAGAAAGCTACAGCGGATCCAAATTGGCAGAGTTGTACATGTCCAGGATTGTGTGTTACCATGGAGTGCCAAAGAAGATTGTGTCGGATCGAGGGACACAGTTCACCTCCAGGTTTTAGCAGAAGTTGCACGAAACCATGGGAACCCATCTGAACTTTAGTTCTGCCTATCATCCCCAAACCGACGGGCAGATGGAGAGAACCAATCAGATCCTTGAAGATATGCTGAGGGCATGTGCACTCAAAAACAATAGGAGTTGGGACAAGAACTTACCGTATGCGGAGTTTTCCTATAACAACAGCTATCAAGCTAGTATGAAAATGTCACCGTTTGAAGCTTTGTACGGGAGGAAGTGCAGAACTCCCCTATTTTGGAACCAAACAGGGGAAAGTAAAGTGTTTGGTCCCGAAATACTACAAGAAGCCGAGGCGAAGGTGAGGGAAATTCGCAATAACTTGAGGATAGCACAGACACGCCAAAAGAGCTATGCCGATGTGCGAAGAAGAGAGCTCGTTTTCAACGTGGGGGACTATGTCTATCTCAAGGTGTCCCCTATCAGAGGACTTCATCGGTTCAAGGTGAAAGGGAAGTTGTCACCTCGATACATCGGACCCTTTCAAGTTTTGGAGAGGAAAGGCGAAGTGGCGTATCAACTAGAATTACCGGCTCCTCTATCGGATGTGCACGATGTATTCCATGTGTCACAACTCAAGAAATGCCTGAGGACGCCTGAGGAGGTGTTGCCCATGAATGAAGTGGACGTAGCTGAGGATTTGTCTTATGCCGAGCAACCATACAAGATTTTGGAGACAATGGAACGCCTCACCAGAAATAAAAGAATCCGGATGTGCAAGGTGCAGTGGAAGCATCACTCAGAAGAGGAAGCCACCTGGGAGCGGGAAGATGAGCTAAAGGCACAATTTCCGGAATTGTTTTCTTAGAACCACCAATCTCGAGGACAAGATTTCTTTTAAGGGGGGTAGAGCTGTAACACCCCAAAATTTTGTTAAGACCCTAAAATCATGTTAAGAGGGAAATTTAAAAATTTTTGGACGTGTTGCATGTCTTGCAAAAATTCAAATTCAAACTGGAATTCAAATTAAACTCAAATCAGAAAAGAAATAGAAAAAGAAAAAGAAAAAACAGAAAAACACCGGCCAGTGGGCCGCAACCCACCAGCCGGCCCAACCAGTGCCGCGCCAGCCCGCAGCTGCGCGCGCTGCTTCCTCCCACTGACAGGCGGGGCCCGCCAGCCCTTCTTCTACCTCGCGCCCGCGCCGGGATTCTCTCACCCCGGATCAAAACCGACCCGGATTCCTGCGCATCCCCGTCGAATTCCGTTCGTAGGCGACGCGGACTTGATCTAAATCACCCCGCCGCCTTTCCACGTCTATAAAAACCCTGGCCTCGTCCTGTTTTTCCCACGCGATCCGCCGATTTTCCTCCGGTGAGAACCGAGACTTCTCCGGCGAATTCTGGCCGATCTAAGCTCGGAAATTCCGATCTAACTCACTGGTCTTGATCCACTGCCTCCGGGGAACCTTGCAGGTGCAGAAAACTCGGTGACTTGCGGTGTAAACACAGCGCCGACGAGCCTCGACGTGAATTCACCTCGGACCTCGTCGCCGATCACCTTCCAGGACCTCCGAGCTCAAGAAAACCCCCGAGGTGAGATCTCCGACCTCCCCTCCACCGATCTATGTCATAAAATCACAGTTCTAGGAAGAATTCTCGAAGATTCGAAAGTCTCCGGCAAGATCGCCGCTTCCCGCCGCCGTGCACCGCCGGCAGCGCCGCCCGCGTTCGATCAGAGCGACGTGGCCGCTTGTGCGCCGTTTATTTTAAATCGCACGGTAGGGTTTAAATCCCCACGTACCGGTTCGACGTTATAATCTCATCCGTCGGTTTAAAATCGGACGGTCCACGTCAGCCCCGCGTTATAAAGACTGGAAATCTTACGTGCTACCCCCTGGGGTTCTCGGGAAATAAGAGCTAGCCCCGGAAACTTCTGATCTAGCCCCTGGAACTTCAGAAAATCATGTAAATTCATTTAAAAATCAGTTTTAGCCCCTGGACTTAATAAAAATTAAGAAAAACTCCTCTGACAAGTGTAGCTAGACCCCTGGAAATTCTGAAAATAATATTATAGACCCTGTAGTGGGGTGAGTTTACCTTTTTAGCCCTGTTTAGTATTTAATTTAGCAAATTGAATATGTGGCTAGTGTTTAAAAATTAAAAAGTGGGACAAACATATTGTCAAAATTTAATTAAAGACTTTCTCAGTATTTAGGAAACTTTGGAGTGAGATAAAAACATATTTTGGGCTGAATTGAATCTGTTTAATTTATTATTCACATTTAGGGACACATTTTTAAGTAAAGAATAGTTCTAGGAAATAGGGAAAATAATTGTGAAATAGTTTACATCAGAGGCAAAGGTCAAAATATGTTATTAAATTATTTAGGACCAGAACCTATTCTGTTTAGATGATGTGTCTTACTATTTTCATAATAAAATACACATTTATGCATAGGAAAATAAATCTGAAAATATAGCAGCTAGTAAATGATAAATGGAGTTTCTAAAATCCAAAGAATTCAGTTTAGGGTTGATAGAAATTCTGAAGACACATATGGAGAAGAAAAATACCTTTCATGCACACTTGGTAGCTAAAAGGTGTATCAATTGAATATAAGGAATTTATTTAAATTGGAAACTCATATATTATATACAAACATAAATATGAATACAAAAGTAGAAATCATATGCACATATTTAAAAGTGCATGTAAGCCAAAATCAACACACATAGAGTAACCACAACACATAGAAATGAGAATGACTTTCATGAATATGAATGTGTGGTTTGTATGAAGTGGAAGTGTGAACCATGTCTTATGGATTGTTGTTTTTCTTTTGCTATGTGTGATGGTATGATGTAGAACCTGCTCAAGAGCAAGTTATTCCTTTCCAAGACCAGGACTACCCATTTCAAGAGCAGCAGGAAGGAGGCAAGTGTCCTTGACCACTTTGATCCTATACTAGGATGTGTAGCTAGAATTATTTGCATTGTCAATTGAAATATGAAACCCATGCTAGGAAGTTTCCCTAGAATTGTATTACCTTGTTTCCTTGTAGCTTGGGTTGGGATTCATTGTATCATGTCATTTATTATTATGCATATGCTTAGCCATGCTTAGAATGGGATATTTGGGATATGAGATCATCAGCTTATTTTACCATACTCTTGAATGAGATATTGTGAGTTATGTAGAGGTAGGGATCAAGGCAAGTTGGATGTTTTGGTTGTGTGCTGGGTGCACGAGACTCGGGTTTGTATTTAGTACTTGCCTGGATCCTAAGGACCGGTTCATGGAGCATGTATCCTGGCTTTACAGTGCCAACCACATGCTGAGATGGGGCAGCTTGGCCAATTAATTAGGTGTATCCCCGGCGTAGTATGGGTGTGTTGGATGGTGCGGGGAGTAGGTGTCAGCTGGACTACCATATGAACCGCAAGGCTCAAGAGGGGGCCACTGCAGCGGGGTTGGAGCCTCTTGTATGCTGTTAGGGGTGAAACCTCAGTGGGCCCACGCTCGTCGGGAATCCCTTTGTAAAGGCTTCGTAGTGATCTCCTGGCTACACACCTGGGAAGTGTGAATGTGGTTCGTAGCCACTGGCATAATGGAGGTTCTTTTAGTCCACCCGGCAACGGGGGATGAAATCACTACATGTGTGTACAGTGGTACAAACTCTGCAGAGTCAAAACTGTCATGACAGTCGTGCTCACGGTCAAGAGCGGCTTGGACTTATTCATGATTAGAGGATTGATGGTTTTGGAAGTTGGAAATGATGTTATGGTTATGATGATGGGTTGGGAAATTGGGACCATTTCACCTATGTAGTAATGTAGATGCTTAATAAGCCAAGGTGATAGGTATTAATTGCGTAGTGCTTTAACCATGAGTTCAACCTCTCCTTGATCTAGCCATGCATGATGTAATTTTCCCACACTTGCTGAGTACCATTGGTACTCAACCTTGCATATTTGTTGGTTTATATTGCTGCTCAGGTCAAGATAATGAGGTGGTGTATAATGACCAAGACTTTGGACCCGAAGAAGGTTTCTAGGTTCATGAAGACCCCGGGCAACGCCTGTGACAGAGCCCTCAAGAATAATATTCCGCTGCTAGTTTATTTACTTGTGATGAACTTATTATTGTCCATCGAGACATTTGCGATGTAAGACTTATTTATATTCGACACCTGGCTTGTAATAAATGATGCTTCACTATTTGTCATCACATGTATGAGAAAATGATCCTGGCATACATGTGATATTCACTTGGTTGTTCTTCGGAAAAACCGGGTGTGACATGCATGACATAACTTTCCCACACTTGCTGAGTACCATCGGTACTCAACCTTGCATATTTGTTGGTTTATATTGCTGCTCAGGTCAAGATAATGAGGTGGTGTATAATGACCAAGACTTTGGACCCGAAGAAGGTTTCTAGGTTCATGGAGACCCCAGGCAACGCCTGTGACGGAGCCCACAAGAATAATTATTCCGCTGCTAGTTTATTTACTTGTGCTGAACTTATTATTGTCCATCGAGACATATGCTATGTAACACTTATTTATATTCGACACCTGGCTGGTAATAAATGATGCTTCACTATTTGTCATCACATGTATGAGAAAATGATCCTGGCATACATGTGATATTCACTCGGTTGTTCTTCGGAGAAACCGGGTGTGACACAAGCTCAACAAGTATCAATTTTGGCTAAAGGAAATATCTTTCCTAGGCCACATTATCTCCGAGGAAGGGGTATCGGTTGATCCTGGAAAGGTGAGAGATGTTCTGAAGTGGGACCAACCGAAGAGCGTGAGGGATATTCGGAGTTTCCTTGGGATGGCACGATACTATCGGCACTTCATTAAAGACTTCTCTAAGATAGCAAAACCTATGATGGAATTGCTAATGAAGGGAAAGGTCTTTCAATGGACACCAGCCTGCCATGAAAGTTTTAAGGAACTCAAGAAAAGGCTAACCACGGCACCGGTTCTGGCATTGCCAGACGTAAGCAAGAGCTTTGACATATATTGTGACGCATCCATACAGGGGCTCGGATGTGTGCTCATGTAGGAAGGACAAGTGGTAGTCTATGCCTCACGGCAATTAAAGAAGCACAAGCTTAATTATCCTACACATGACTTGGAGCTAGCAGCAGTAGTGCATGCATTGAAGATTTGGAGACATTATATCCTTGGTCATCGATGCGAGATCTATACGGATCACAAAAGCCTCAAGTACATATTTACACAAACGGACTTAAATTTGAGGCAACGTCGATGGTTGGAACTCATCAAGGATTATGATGTTGGAATCAACTACCACCCCGGAAAGGCCAATGTAGTAGCTGATGCATTGAGCCGAAAGGGAGCATGTCACCAACTCACGGTTCGGGAGCTACCACCCGAACTACGTAAGGAATTCGAACGGTTACAACTCGGATTCTTGAATAACATGGAAATAATAGAGATCCACTCCTCATTGAAGCAAGAAATAAGAGAGGGCCAAGCAACGGACGAGGAGATCAAGGAAATCAAGGAAAGAATCCAACAAGGAATAGAGAAGGATTTCAAGGAAGATGAGAAGGGAACGCTCTGGCTAGGAAAAAGGATTTGTGTGCCTAACATAAAACACCTCCACGACATGATATTAAAGGAGGCACATGATTCATCCTATTCTATACATCCCGGAAGCACCAATATGTACAAGGATTTGGAAACTTGTTATTGGTGGGATGGTATGAAGAGGGATGTAGCCGAATACGTTGCCCTTTGCGACACATGCCAACGGGTAAAGGCCGAACATCAAAGACCCACTGGATTGTTGCAACCTTTGAAGGTACCAGAGTGGAAGTGGGAAGACATCAGTATGGATTTCATCGTCGGATTGCCACGTACTCAGTCGGGTTACGACTCCATCTGGGTTATCGTGGACCGCTTGACGAAAACCGCCCGTTTTCTCCCTGTAAGGGCCAATTACAACGTGGCACAATTATCTGAGTTGTACATGGAACAGATCGTGTGCCGACATGGAGTCCGGAAGAGGATAGTCTCAGATCGAGGTTCTCAGTTTACCTCTAGGTTCTGGAGGAAGCTGCAGAGATCCATGGGTACACGACTGGATTTCAGCTCCGCCTATCACCCACAAACGGATGGGCAAACTAAAAGGACGAACCAAATTCTGGAGGACATGTTGAGAGCTTGCGCCTTGAAACGTGGGCGTAGTTGGGATAGGAGTTTACTGTATGCCGAGTTCTCCTATAACAACAGCTATCAAGCTAGCTTGAAGATGTTGCCTTTCGAAGCATTATATGGTAGACGGTGTAGAACGCCACTGTTCTGGAACGAGACCGGAGAGAACTAGGTGTTTAGACCCGAAGTACTACAAGAAGCTGAAAAACAAGTCCAGACGGTACGGGAGAAGTTAAAGGCTGCTCAGTCATGACAGAAAGGCTATGCGGACAATAGGTGAAGGAAGTTGACTTTCGAAGTAGGAGACTTCGTATACCTTAAGGTATCGCCTATCCGAGGCCAACGACATTTCAACGTCAAAGGCAAGCTAGCACCTCGCTACATCAGACCATTTAAGATTCTGGACAAGCGAGGAGAAGTAGCCTATCAACTAGACCTCCCAACCCACCTCTCCGACGTACATGACGTGTTTCATGTATCTCAGCTCAAGAAGTGCTTGAGAGTACCAGAGGAACAAGTATCAATGGGAGAGCTTGAACTTCAAAAGGACCTGACTTATGCGGAACACCCTGTCCGAATCTTGGACGTAAAGGAAAGGGTCACCCGGAACAAGGTAATTCGATGGTGCAAGGTACAATGGAGCCATCACACCGAAGCTGAAGCCACATGGGAGCGTGAAGAGGATATCAAGGCAGAATTTCCCCATCTATTTTCTACTAACGAATCTCGAGGGCGAGATTCAATTTAAGGGGGTAGATTTGTGACACCATCATCTCGGCTGTCAGCATATGTTCATGCTTTATGAAGAGGAAACATTTTAAGAAAAGAAGGAACAGAGAAAAATATCAAAAGGATAGACAATAAGAGCCGAATCTAGCTCTCAGAAAACGCCGAAGACAACTCACCGCGGCCGACGGCCACGAGGCGTGTTCGGAGCTCGTCCCCGCGAGGTGGGGAGAGGTCCGCCGCTAAAATAGCTATGTGGCAGGTTCGGGACTCATCTCCGCAAAAGGGGAGAGGTCCGACCCTGGGGGACATGTGTTGCTCTCGGAGCTTTCCTCTGCGGAAGAAGCAAAGGCGTTTCCGCAGGACACATGTCACCTGCGGAGCTAGTCATCACGGAAACCAGAGGACCGGTCGCACGGGATACGTGTCGATCTCGGAGCCCACCTCCGAGAGGTCCGGTTCCCTCGGACACGTGTCACCACCGGAGCTCATCTCCGGGAGGTCTGTCGCTGCTGGACACGTGTCGACCTCGGGGCATGTCCCTGAAGAAAGAAGAGAGGAAAGACCGGCGCCAACACGTGGCGTGCGTGGAGCTCACCTCCAAAGGAGGGGGGGTCTCGCTCGTTGACACGCGGCACAACCGGAGCTCGTCTCTGTAGAGAAGGACATACCAGGCCCCGGAAGGACACGTGGAGCCTCCGGAGCTCATCGCCGTGAAGGTAACGAGTTCTGGAGCGGCTGTTACGTGTAAGAATACCGGTACAAAAAGGAAACCGATCTGAATTCCACAATGTTACCGCACCAAGTCAACTAAAGATAAGATGATAGGATCCAAAGACGATCTGAATAAGACTCTTACTCGGGATACAATCAGATTAGGACTCTTCTCTTCCCGATTATAAATAGAACCCAGAACCTCTGGCCGAAACCACAAACTTCTTTTCCAACTCCTGAGCCAACGACTTAGAGCCCTAGCCCTAACTCGCCGAGTAAACCATTGCCGGAGTACAGCAGGGAAGATCGCCGGAGGAAGCCCAACGATCTGAGGAGGACCTCAAAGACCGAGAAGAACGTAAGGTAGGTCTCCAATACCACTTTACGACATCATTGTGCTTTCTTTGCATCTGTTCTTTGATTCCTTTTGATCAGAAGCCTTCTCGTGGATAGATCACTTGATGATCAGGTTGATCCAAAGACAAGATCATCGCCACATCCACCTTTTATCCGAACACCTCTGTCCATGCAAGCCATGCAAGAACACGTACAAACCAATCTAATAAAACTAATCATAGGATAGCATGCATGTGCATCATCGCATCTAGTTTAAGGTTTGTGCATGATATTGATTGCTGTGAATCTTGTATGCACGTAATCCTACATAGCAGGACAAGCTCAGAGAGCTGTCTACGATGAACTGCAGCAACAAGGTTTTGAGATTCAAGAACAACCGGAACCGCAAGAACAAGGCAAGTGCTCCTTAACCATATTGATCCTATGTTTTGGGTAAAACTGTTTTGTTTGTCGAAAAGGTGTGCGTACTGAGTCAAACATGATGGGAAAACCCTTTTTATAGGAGTTTACTAGTTTTGGTTAAACTACCCTTGTCGCCTGGGAAGTTTATGAGTCGGGTATGGTTTTTGCTTTATGCTTCGCTGAGTCTATGGGATTGGGGAGCGAGATAGATGTGTCTAGCTAACTGCACTCGTAATGATATAAGAATACTGATGAGGATAATGAACATGGATCGGAGGGTGATCTAGGAAAGCCCGGGTTTGTGAATGAGGTAGCTTGAGATGGTGGGTTATTTGCCATAGATCTAAGGACCAGTTCATGCATGCACATGCCAGGATAACAGTGCCACCACAAGGCCAAGTATGGGTGCGGCTTAGCTAAGTAATTAGGTAAGTTGCTAGACTGTTATGGACGTTGGAAGGCGCGGGGAATGGGAGTCGAGTGAGGACTGCCCTGGGAACTGCATGGCACAAGAGGGGGCCTGTGGGTGGGAGAATTGGAGATTCTAGCCTGCCGGTGAAACCTTAGTGAGTCCATACATCTAGTAACCCCTTTGTAAAGGCTATTTTGTGATCTCTTGACCATACACCAACGGATGTGTACTGGTATAATGGTGGTTCTGCAGTCACCGACGGGTGACGAAATCACAAACTTGTGGGTAAAGAGGTGCAAACTCTGCAGAGTCTAAAACTATCATGATAGCTGAGCTTACGGTCACGAGCACCTGGCTAAACTGCCATGATTAGTTGGGATGGTTATTGGGAAGGTTCTTGGTTATGGTTAATGAGTTTGTTATGGTTTGGTTGTTGGGACTGTTGAGTCCGGGTGATAAGATGGTTGCATGACTGTTGAGTCGTGGCAGCGAAACTGGTCTCGGTGTGAGACAAAGTTGTTTTATGAGATAAGATGGTAGCGAATATGTGAAGGTATTCGTGAGATGGTAGCGAATACGAGGAGGTATTCGTGAGTAAGAATGAGGTTGGTTAATGTTTGGGTGGAACATGGAAAGCGATGAAGGTATGTTGGTAATTTAATACATGCTGGAATTACATTCATCTAAAGTTAAGTTGCTGTTTTATCATGGTTTTATAAATCTGCTTTTCTGAAAATAAGCCTTTCTATACCTACCTTGTTATGAGCTGCATATCATGTGTTTTCCCGCACTTGCTGAGTACATCATTGTACTCAAACTTGCATTATTATTTCATCATCAGCAGCAGGAGAAGCCTACTATGAAGACCAAGTGGAGCATTACGGCGTGTGATCTGTTCTCAACCTTTCCTGTGGAGGGAGTAGAGATGGAGCCACTTCTGCTTAGATTTGCTTCCGCATTAGCTAAATTGCTTCCGCTTTAGAATAAAGACTTCCGCTGTGAGCATGAGTCCAAGACTCATGAGGAATTGTAATAAACTCTGTTATTCATGGTAATATATAATCTGAATTCAGTTTGTGGAACGTATGTGTCTGTGTGATGAACATCCTGGGCACACATATGCATTAGTTCTCGGTTCCGTGGTTTTCCCACAGAATTGAGGGCGTCACACGAGGCCTCTTGGGGTCGCCGCCCGACGAACCAGCGCCTCCTTAATATGGGCGCAAGGGTACCCCGGTCCCCTGGCTCGGCGCAAACGGTGCCCTCGGAGGGGACCGGGCACGGTTCTTCTCCGACTGCCCGGAGGCCGGCTCCTTCCCTTTCCCCTTGTCGACGGTCCGAGCTACGTCGACCCTCGGTGCGGGTTGGGCAGCAGCCGACGCCTCGTGCTCCACTCCGGAGCGCTCGACCCAGGGGATCGAGATCCCCCGGAAGGCATCCCCAACCTGACACGCAGCGATCCCGATGTCGTCCAGGTTCAGCATCTTCCGCAGCAACTCCACCCTCCACTGCGGCTCTGTGAGACCTATGTGTGCTGAATACATTGGCTTTGACGATAAAAGTTTTGAATACTACCAAAACACCTTTTTAACAAGGTCTGACTCTAGGTCCGAGCTCCTGCAAGGTCCGACTTGTTTTGGGTAGCTCCAGCAAGGTCCGACATAAGGTCCGACTTGCTTTGTCTAGGTCTGACTTATTTTGGCTAGGTCCGACTTGTTTTTGCTAGCTCCGGTGCTAGGTCCGACTAGCTTTGGTAAGTTCCATGCTAGGTCCGACTAAGATTTAGTAAGCTCCGGTGCTGGGTCCGACTAGCTTTGGTAAGCTCCGGTTCAAGGTCCGGTTAGCTTTGGTAAGGTTCGGAACTTGATTGCAATGGTTCTGCTTTTAACTTGCAATGTTTCGAACTTGCTTTACTCTTATGGAAAGCTTGCTTAGTATTATTTTACTAAGTTTGTGGTGTGTTTTGGTGGTTATGGCTGATATCATTTTGCTATGGTTTACAACATGCTTATGTGAGGTGCTCACGTATGATGTTGTAGTTTCGGAACTAACGAGAGTCAAGTCGAGGACTTGTGCTCGGAAGTATTGGTTGTTTATTCATGTGCAGGTGTTGCTTGAGTTCAAGACATGGCTGGTGACGGGATCCATTGAACTAGTCTTAGGGAGAAGATGAGGTTCAACAACCAAGTTCGGGAGGAATTATGGTTGAGTTGATTGGGAGGTTGCGCAGTATGTTTGAATCAAGAACAATGCATATGAAGGTATCTTGGACGTCGTTGGAAGATGTTTGCACGTGTGCAAGGAGTGCATGGACGTGGCTGTATGGTTCCAAGGCGTGATGAAGAGATGTGGACGTAAAGAATTGGTCGGAAAGGTCCAACCGACTAGGTTATGGACTCAGGCTGCGGCTGAGTCGTGTTTGACTCAAATATGGAAAGTTTTGATTTGGTTATGATAGGATTTCGTGTGGGTCACGAATTTGAGTTATTTTGGGAATGTGGGATACGTTTCTAAGGTGTTTGGATGTCTTAAGATTGCTTCTATCTGCGTATAGAAAAGTCCTAAGCAGTATTGGAAAGTTACAGTTTGAATCCAAGTAGGAGTAGGAGTCCTAGTTTGAGTTGAGTTGGCCTTCGGGCTGGTTATATAAGCAAGGGAGGCCAGAGATCGTGGTGCACGACTTTGGGGCTGTTCCTCTTGTGTTTTGATAAATAAAATTCGTATTCTAAAGGAACTTTTGTGCCTTGTTCGTCCGACTTGTTTCAGACAAGTTTTTCTCGTCGAGTTTCTGTTCAGCACTACCTTGCCTCGGTGGTTTTATCATAACTCGAGTTTTACAGATCCAATTGATGTGATTCTTTTTGGGTTGTCTTCACAACTTGATTATCTATCATCTGTGAAGATTTCACGGTCATTGAATTTGTGGTTTCTGATCTACACGAGTTTCTTTGCAGTATTCCGGAACTGTTTCTCTCGCGTAGGACAGATTGACCTTTGTTCGATCTTTCGATCGTAACTTGAGTTCCTCTCAATGGATTTTCATGATTCTTGTTATGACGTCTTCTTGACTTGATTCTCTACAATCTATACTAGTTTTGTCACAGTTGAACACGTTTAGATTAGTCACACACACGGTTTCTTTAACAGATCGGTTTTCTGCTGAGGGGTGTTTTGTTGCTTCCGCTGAAAAGTTTTTATCTACCATTCACCCCCCCTCTGGTAGCTTTACACGTGTACTTCGATCCTACAGGCTCCAAGAAGAGGGGAGTGCAGGAGGCCGGGAAAGTGAGGTCGCTGCCGTTGATGAAGTCGCCGCTCACCCTTGCCACCATCTCGTACAACATCTCCTCAGATGGGTCGGAGCCGAGACCCGTCTCCAACCTGGTGCAGTCGTGCTCACCGGTGTAGTACCACGTCAGGCGGCTGCGCTGTTGCAAGGGCGCAATGCGGCGTGACAGGAAGTCTATCAGCACCATCAGGGACGTCAGCCCCTCGTTGGCCAGAAACCGGATCCGCTCCAAGACCGGCGCGTACTCCGGCTCTAGCTCTTGGATCTCCTCCCAGAAGCGACGCTCGGTGGTCGGGCCGGCAGTTGGCAGCTGAAGGCGATCATGCTCGTCAGTCTGCATGATCACCCAGTTCTCCCTCCAGCTTTCCCACCTCGCCGCGCCGAAAGGTAGAAGGTACCCAGAGACCTTCGGATCCTTGCAGCGATGCTGGAAGTAGTACGCCCCCAGCTGATTCTTCGAGCCACGCCCAGTCGTCCGCAGCACGAAGAAGTAGCGGAAGAGCGTCACCGAAGCACGCACTCCCACGAACATCTCGCAAAAGTGCACCAAGACGGCGGCCATCGCGAAGGAGTTGGGGGAGAGGTGATGAAGCTGGAGACCGTACGTCTCCAGCAGTGTCACGAAGAAGGAAGAAATTGGCGGGACGAACCCCGCCAAGGCATCGGCGGTGAAGAAAACAATCTCCCCCATATCCAGACACAAGGGTAGAGGTCCCCGCCGGAGCCAGCGCTTCTGCTCCTCCGCGTGCCAACCCAGCAGCTTGCGTACTACCACAAGCTCGGCCGGCAGGGTGGGACGCGGCGGAGGCAGGTTGAAAGCCATGGAAGACGAAGGCACAAGAGCTCATAGAAACAAGGAGGGCTCAGGCGAAGGGAAGTGCGAAGGGAAGCCTGCGATGCAGATAAGATCCCCTTTTAAACTTCCCATACTCGATTCAAAGCGATTCAAAACTCTTCGAATACGCTGCTTGGGATAACCGCTTCAGCTCCCAGCCCAGGAGTCCATGACAAGCGGGCCTAGGTCGTCCTACAGAAGCGGTGGACCGGGTTGTCAGCCCCTAGGCGGAGAACCGTTGTGGTTCCTGACAAGACGCTGCGACGAGCGCTGCGACGTGCAGTAATGGCAGCCTTGGGAAGCGCCGCGGTAAAAGGATCCATCAAGCAGGGCTCACGCCCCCACGATCCCACGACTATTCGTGCTCCGGCGACGGTCAAAGCGGGTCTTTGAGAAGGTGCGCAAAGTAGAAGAGACGGGGGCCCCACCTCGGGCTCGCTATCTCCCCCGAGATGGGCCCGGGGGCCACTGTCGGTACCCTCAATATGGGGTACCCCCGCACACAGGGGAAATCGCCTAAGGACTTTGCCCCTTCTACAAGGGCAGGCTCCGAAAGCCCCACGTGTCCTGCGGGGCTTGACCTCCCTCTCCTCAGAAGAGAGATCCGGGCCCACCACGTGGCCGGCAGAGCCAAACCTCCCTTCTCCGCAGGGAGAGCTTCGAAGGCTCCACGTGTCCAAGCGGGGCCGGACCTCCCTCTCCTTAGAGGAAAGCTCTGGGCCTGCCACGTGGCCAGCAGAGCCGGATCTCCCTTCTCCGCAGGGAGAGCTCCGAAGGCTCCACGTGTCCAAGCGGGGCCGGACCTCCCTCTCCTCAGAGGAAAGCTCCGGGCCCGCCACGTGGCCAGCAGAGCCGGACCTCCCTTCTCCGCAGGGAGAGCTCCGAAGGCTCCACATGTCCAGCAGGGCCGGACCTCCCTCTCCTCAGAGGAGAGCTCCGGGCCCGCCATGTGGCCAGCAGAGCCGGGCCTCCCCCTCCGTGGGGAGAGCTCCGAAGGCTCCACGTGTCCGGCGGGGCCGGGCCTCCCTCTCCTCAGAGGAGAGCTTCAGGCCCGCCACATGGCCAGCAGAACAGCGCTACCTGCCCCCGCGCGGTAGGCAGCAAGAGTAAAGACACGCCATACCTTGTCCGTACAGACCCGCGCCTTCCCAAGGCGCGGAGACGCGGAGCACGCTGCTGTCACGGGTCGTTGTGCCCAGTCGCATCGCAGTGAAGACTGGCACGCCGGGTCAGAGGCTCTACACCAATAAACACAGCGACAAGACATCCCCTGCCGCCCCTGCCGTCATCAACCACTACGCCTAGCTTGCGGCGTGGGCAGGGCGGCAAGACGAAGACTCAGAAGCCCTCGCCAGAGACAACTACCGGCGTAACTGCAGGATACGGTAGATGGCAGGCAATATCCTTGGGACCACCTGTCGGGTCCTGGGCCCACTTTGTAAGCCGCCCGAGCCTTGGACTATAAAAGGCTCGGGTAGGCAACGTTGCAAAGGGTTCGCACTCTAGTGTGGTTCACACTCTAGTGTGGTTCGCACCCTAGTGGTCCGAACTCCGTTCGGCTTCTTGCACACTCACACGCTCAACACTCAGCCAATACAACGAGCACCTCTGCTCACCGTGGACGTAGGGTTTTACGCTCCGACGGCCTGAACCACGTAAAAAATCTCTGTGTCAACCTTCTCCTTCCATCGTCCCTAACGCATAAGCTCTCCGTGAGTGACTAGCCCCTCCGAAAAAAACCTCCGCGGGCTGCCCAGAGCAGGCCCGGGGGAAGTGTCGACAGCTACACTTCGACACATTCAATACCATCATAAAAAAACTTATTTACGACGGTTTTCATGTGTTCCAATGCGAGAGAGAGGAAAGAAATAGAGAATGAGAGGGAAATGTTACGAGATAGCTAGTGAACGTCGCGTGTACACCGTCGTGTTCCAACGAACGTTTCACGTCCGCACTGGTACTGTTCGCTTCCAAGCCTGCCTCAACAGTTGTACTACTAATAATTATCGTACTACATGCTCTTATGACGGTGTATATAGCTAGCTGTCGTAAAATAAATAATTAACACTTAATTTTCAAATAATTTTCAACTAAATAATAAAATAAAACAAATAATTAACAATTAAACTAACAACATAATACATTACTTGATATAGCATCTAATTAAAGCATATAATGGTACTCCTTAACAATAAAACTAACTAATACATCTAATTATACAACTAATTAAACAAAAAACTAAATTCAATTCAATTTAGAACTAAAATAATACTAATAAAAAACTAATTGTTGCATTATCACATGCTTCCTTTATTTTCGAATTGTTATCGTTAACTAAATAATGAACTAATTAAGCAAATGTACCAAGCTTTTGTATAACCTAGGAAATTAAAAAACTAACCAAACACCTAAACTAATTATATAGTTAAATATCAAACTAAATACTAAAATAAACCAATTAATCAACAATTTTCATCTAACCTAAATTTCATCTAACGCAATTTTTATCTAACCAAATGTTATCTAACACATCTTTCATCTATTTTAATAATCAACTAATCAAAAACTAAAATAAATTACTTGCTTTTGTCTCAAGGCGGCAACGGCGGCGTCGGAGGCGGGCTGCCAAAAGGCCGAGGGCAGGTCCGAGGGTGGCGGTGGCCGAGGGCCAGGGCATCAGGGCCCGGGCGCGGCGGCGGGCGGCGGCGGCTAGTATCCGGGTCGGCGCGGGCAAGACCGACCTCGAGCCCAGTATAAGAAGCTTATTTACGACGGTCCGTTCTTGGCCGCCAGAACTTGGCCATTATAAATAAGGACTTATTTACGACGGCCAACCCTACAACTATTGTAATTAAGGTTTACCGTCGTAAATGTTGCGCTTTGCTGTAGTGAAGGGCTACAATACAAATTAATAAAGGTTGATTAACGGCTCAGGCGTTGAGTATAGTGGGGACACAAGAGCTAAAATCGAGGTCTATTGTGCTAGCGAAATAAATCTATCCATAGCACTATTTCGAGATTGAGGTAAATCCATTATTCTTTGTTTATTTTTACGTTTTTACGAGTTGGAATCATATTTTCTAGATGGTTTTATAGAAGACATGATTTCTATCTTGAAACACTAGATGTATGATGAAAAAACAAAATTAACAATTCAACTATCAAAGGATACATGTAATCTAGAAAATTAACAGTTATAGTTCATAGTCATATGCTCAGTCAAGTAGAATTAATGTTGAGTAATAAAAAATTACTTCTCGGTGCATGCGGCCCGGTGGTCCTCCATTGTCACTCAATCATTCTGCACTTCTACAACGTGCTAGCAAATCGGCGGCTCGGCCTAGGTACCGGTGACATACGGGCTACGATCTTGCTTTTATAGTATGACACAACGTGATTAGGATGTACACTACAGGAATACGACTTATTTTCGCTGGCTAAAAACCCACGAAAATATACAAAAACCCACGAAAATAATTATTTTTGTGGGTTTAGACCTTATTTTTATAGGCCCACAAAAATAAATCGCCGAAAATAAAATTATTTTCGTGGGCAGACAATGAAATAAATTTATTTTCATCGGCTCTTTCTGGCTCATGAAAACAAGTATTTTCATGGGCCAGAATCTGGCTCACGAAAATAATATCTTGGTATTTTCGTGTGCTAGTTCTCACCAACGAAAATAGTACAAAGTATTTTTGTGGGCCAGAAAGTAACCCACGAAAATAATTTGGTATTATTTTTGTGGGCCAGAATGAAACCCACGAAAATAATTTGGTATTATTTTCTTGGGTTACTTTTCTAGCCCACCAAAATACTTTGCATTATAGTTTAAAATACAATTTGATTGTTTCCTTTTTGGCACATATATAAATAGGATAGCTTAGTCAAAACATACACACCACATTGGCGGTGCAACGGCGGCCTCGGCCGGGCGGCGCAGTGCAGCCGCGGTGTGGCGGCCTCGGCCGGGAGGCGTGGTGCAGCAGCGGAACACCGGATCGAATGAAGTCGGGTGCGTGAGCTATTGGCTAAGTCGCCTTTATTTTCATGAGCCAGTGACCTAACCCGCGAAATTAAGGCTTTTATTTTTGTGAGCCAGTGACCTGACCCGCAAAATTAAGGCCTTTATTTTCGGGAGTCAGTGACCTAACCCACGAAATTAGTGCATTGTCTGAGTTTTGGGAACCCATGAAATTAAATGCTTTGTTGTGAGCTGTCGGAACCCATGAAATTAAATGCATTTTTGTGAGGCGATACAGAGGCACACAAAATTATATGTATTGTCGTTAGCCTATGTCCGAACCCACGAAATTAAATGCCATTTTTGTGAGCCGCGCTTTAGGCACACGAAATTACATATACTGTCGTGAGACATTTTTTGTGAGCCACACTTCAGGCACATGAAATTACAGCTACTGTCATGAGCCAGGACCGAGACACACGAAATTGAATATCATTTTCGTGAGCAAGACCTAGTCCCACGAAATTAAAGGTTATTTTCGTGGGCTAACCTACTGCTTATGTGTGACACCCTCATCTCGGATGTCAGCATATGTTCATGTTTTATGAAGAGGAAACATTTTAAGAAAAGAAGGAACAAAGAGAAATATCAAAGGGATAGCCAATAAGAGCCGAATCTAGCTCTCAGAAAGCGCCAAGACAACTCACCGCGGCCGCTGGCCACGAGGCGTGTTCGAAGCTCATCCCTGCGAAGTGGGGAGAGGCCGCCGCCAAGCTAGCTACGTGGCAGGCTCGGGGCTCGTCTCCGCAAAGGAGAGAGGTCCGATCCTGTGGGACACGTGTTGCCACAGAGCTAGCCTCTGCGGAAGAAGCAAAGGCATTTCCGCAGGACACGTGTCATCCTCGGAGCTAGTCCTCGCGGAAATCAAAGGACCAGTCGCGCGGGATACGTGTCGATCTCGGAGCTCACCTCCGAGAGGTCCGGTTCTATCGGACACGTGTCGCTACCGGAGCTTATCTCCAGGAGGTCTGTCGCTGCTGGACACGTGTCGACCTCGGGGCATGTCCCTGAAGAAAGAAGAGAAGAAAGACCGGCGCCAACACGTGGCGTGCACGGAGCTCACCTCCAAAGGAGGGGGAGGTCTCGGTCGAATGACACGCGGCACAACCGGAGCTCGTCTTTGCGGAGAACGAGATACCAGGCCCCGGAAGGACACGTGGAGCCTCCGGAGCTCATCGCCGCTAAGGTAACGAGTTCTAGAGCGGTTGTTACGCGTAAGAATACCGGTACGTAAAGGAAACCGGCCTGAATTCCACAACGTTACCGCACCAAATCAACTAAACATAAGATGATAGGATCCAACGACGATCTGAATAAGACTCTTATTCGGGATACAATCAGATTAGGACTCTTCTCTTCCCGATTATAAAAAGAACCAAAAAAAACTCTGGCCGAAACCACGAACTTCTTTTCCAACTCCTGAGCCGACGACTTAGAGCCCTAGCCCCAACTCGCCGAGAAAGCCATCGCCGGAGCGCGGCAAGGAAGATCGCCGGAGGAAAGCCCAGCAGTCTGAGGAGGACCTCGAAGACCGAGAGGAACGTAAGGTAGGCCCCAATACCACCTTACGATATCGTTGTATTTTCTTTGCATCTGTTCTTTGACTCCTTTCGAACAGAAGCCTTCTCGTGGACAGATCACTTGATGATCAGGTTGATCTAAAGACAAGATCATTGCCACGTCCACCTTTGATCCGAACACCTCTGTCCATGTACACACCAATCTAATAAAAATCATAGGATAGCATGCATATACATCATCACATCTAGTTTAAGGTTTGTGCGTGATATTGATTGTTGTGAGTCTTGTATGCACGTGATCCTACCTAGCAGAACAAGCTCGGGGAGCTGTCTACGATGAACTGCAGCAACCAGGTTTTGAGATTCAAGAACAACCGGAACCGCAAGAACAAGGCAAGTGCTCCTTGACCATGTTGATCCTATGTTTTGGGTAAAACTATTTTGTTTGCGAAAAGGTGTGTGTGCTGAGTCAAACATGGTGGGAAACCCTTTTATAGGAGTTTACTAGTTTTGATTAAACCACCCTTGTCGCCTGGGAAGTTTATGAGTCGGGTATGGTTTTTGCTTTATGCTTCGCTGAGTCCATGGGATTGAGAAGCGAGATAGATGTGTCTAGCTAACTGCACTCGTAATGATAATGAGAAACTGATGTTAATAATGAACATGGATCAGAGGGAGATCTAGGCAAGACTGGGTTTGTGAATGAGGTAGCATGAGACGGTGGTTTACTTGCCATAGATCTAAGGACCGGTTCATGCATGCACATGCCAGGATAACAGTGCCACCACAAGGCCAAGTATGGGTGTGACTTAGCTGAGTAATTAGGTGAGTTGCTAGAGTGTTATGGACTGTAGAAGGCGCGGGGAATGGGAGTCGAGTGAGAACTGTCCTGGGAACTGCATGGCACAAGAGGGGGCCCGTGGGTGGGAGAATTGGAGATTCTAGCCTGCCGGTGAAACCTTAGTGAGTCCATACATCTAGTAACCCCTTTGTAAAGGCTATTTTGTGATCTCTTGATCATACACCGACGGATGTGTACTGGTATAATAGAGGTTCTGCAGTCGCCGACGGGTGACGAAATCACAAACTTGTGGGTAAAGATGTGCAAACTCTGCAGAGTTATTAAAACTATCATGATAGCCGAGCTTACGGTCACGAGCACCTGGCTAAACTGCCATGATTAGTTGGGATGGTTAATGGGAAGGTTTTTGGTTATGGTTTGGTTATGGTTTGGTTGTTGGGACTGTTGAGTCCGGGTAATAAGATGGTTGCATGACTGTTGAGTCATGGCAGCGAGTTTGGTCTCGGTGAGAGATGAAGTTGTTTTAAGATGGTAGCGAATACGGGGAGGTATTCGTGAGATGGTAGCGAATACGAGGAGGTATTCGTGAGTAAGAATGAGGTTGGTTAATGTTCAGATGGAACACGGGAAGTGATGGAGGTATGTTGGTGATTTAATACATGCTGGGATTACATTCATTTAAAGTTAAGTTGCTGTTTTATCATGAATTTATAAATTTGCTTTTCTGCAAATGAGCCTTTTTATACCTACCTTGTTATGAGCTGCATATCATGTGTTTTCTCGCACTTGCTGAGTACATCATTGTACTCAAACTTGCATTATTATTTCATCATCGGCAGCAGGAGAAGCCTACTATGAAGACCAAGTGGAGCATTACGGCGTGTGATCTGTTCTCAACCTTGCCTGTGGAGGGAGTAGAGATGGAGGAGCCACTTCTGCTTAGATTTGCTTCCGCATTAGCTGAATTGCTTCCGCATTAGAATAAAGACTTCCGCTGCATAGAAATAAGACTTTCGCTGTGAGCATGAGTCCAAGACTCATGAGGTATTGTAATAAACTCTGTTATTCGTGGTAAATATATGATCTGAATTCAGTTTGTGGAACGTATGTGTATATGTGATGAACGTTCTGGGCACACATATGCATTAGTTCTCGGTTCCGTGGTTTTCCACAGAATTGAGGGCGTCACATTATGACAATAAGTTTAATTTCATGAGGGCCGACAAAATTAAATTTGGCACATAAAAATAAATCATTTTTATGTTATGTTAGGATGATTACTTGGCGACTCGACCTGCGGTTAGGAGATGAGGAGATCATGAATCAAAGGGTGGGGAGTTCCAGGGGCCTAGACGTTTTGCCTTTGTTGATCAAGCTAATTACCCAAATGATTTTGTTTTAATTGAATTGACCAATTGGGTCTTGATCCGGCTAAAGTGCTAAGGAACAAAAACTACACTGTCTGAAGTGCACCCGGGTCCTGTTCTATCAGAAGGGCAGCACATGCCCTGGCCCGGGCCCGCTATAGCTGCATTTATGCACACTACTCCTATAGATTAAGTCCTCACGGATCGTAATATCGATCATTGCAACCAGGAAGAGATGGATGTAAAACGAGCTGCTACACTCATCAAATGTATTGCAACCTTCCCACTACGTAAAAGTACCTCATCGGTGACACGTCTTAAGCCTAACAGGGTACACACTGGCTGCATGCTGTCATTGATGGCATGCACACAAAGTCGACGTGCTACAGTATCACGCATCGCATTTTATAGGTAGCTGGCGACGCGATAGAGTAATACACTCCGCCTATATTACTTATTCGAAAAACAAAAAAAATCAGGTTGTTATCGAGCAATATTGATCCTAATCTTACAACGCCGCCTAGCACTTAATTACATTATGTCAAGAACTATTACTCCTAGTATGTACAAGCACTTGGAATAATAGAATTACTGAATTAGTAATCTGTTTCAGAGATAAAAAGTAGTTCATTTCAGGACAGAATAAAAATAGAATTACTGGACCATGTCTCTTTTATACAGTCTGTAGGCATTGTGAGCCCAAATGGCTCCAGAAGGACTTGAGAAATGCCACTACCAAACAAATATGTGTATTATAAGAACAAAGAGACAGCAAAACAGGGCAGATGACAGATATCTAGATAATAAAATGCAGTCAAGAGAGCCAACAGATCACTTTGAAACTGCGATTGTCAAACACAAACATCCAGCCATAAACATCCAGTCAATCGACCAGGAACATGATTGCCTTTGATCTAAAAATTGGAATACAGGGACCAAATAAATATAAGCTAGCTTCAAAACTTGTAGTTTTAGAGATGTGAACTTATACTAACTTGTTGCTTGCAAATGCAACTTTTCTAGGCACGCCTAGGAGGTTGCTGCAGATTGGCTAGGCCCAGTACAGCACAATGCACAACCTTGTCCCTTTGCAGCATGAAGTTTCCCGTGTCCCACTCTTGCACTGATTCAAGAGTGCAGGGCTAAATAATGCAGGATTAGCAGACCAACAGTAAATAATGCAGGATAGTAGGCCAGCAGTAAATAATACAGGATTAGCAGGTCAGCAGTAAATAATGCAGGGTTAGCAGGTCAGCAATTTTACTACTGGCTAGCAAATTTGTTGAATCATACATCTACAGCAGAGAGCCACTAGCTTAGAGCACAAGTAATTGATCTATAAATGGTTTTACTGAATCATCATATATGATCAAGTATTAGGTCATCTCCAATGGAACAACAGCAATAACAACCAAGCTTTTATCCCAAGCACGTTGAGCTAGACTAGATATGAAACTCAATCATTTTATTTTATTTTATGTTTAAAAAAGTAAAAAATAAAGAGAGATAAGAGTAACAAAATTCAAGTAAACTAAGATCATGAATTGCTAACTTCCATGCAGTCTTAAATGACGTAACTATTTTTATCTAAACTGACCTAAGAAAACAAAGCAGCATATGATGCCCTTGAAATTGAATTTGTAGCTGTATTGTGTTAGACAGTAGCAATAGTATGGTCCAGCTATGCTTTTAAATAAGTGCCATGGTGAAACAAGTAGATGAGTTTGTGTAATCCTAGAGTTATGTGTTAAGTATTCACCCTAAAATGGAGCTTAAGATCTAGAGAATCATTAACAAAATAATCATAAAAGTTGACAGAGAAACAAAATACGGAATACGGTGATCCAACCTTTTTACAGAAATGAATCAATAACCTCACCTGCTATCTTCAATGCTTTCGCCCCGGTGCATGGAATCAAACGATTTCGCGGTGATAGTCTCACGGATGGTAATTCAATGGCTGCCCAATCAGAGACAAAAACTGGTTAGTTTCGTCCACAACCACGAGATGACAAGACGGCATCGAATCCAACAGGAACGACGAATGCTCCGCGATCATGAGAGCAATGCGAGGCTAAATCGCGTTCGGTGAGATTGGAGCAATACGATTTAGAGCCGCCAAACCCGGCGGCCGGATCACTTGGGCGCATGTCAGCAGATGCATCAAATCCAACCTTGTCTTGGTTTCTCCTGCTCCCATGTGCGTCGATCTCTCGACATCAGCTGGCCACACTGTGTAACATGGACAGAAACATTGGGCGGCTTCGGAGCTCACCTCTGAAAAGAGGGGAGATGTACGGCTTCGGAGCCCACCCCTACTAAGGGGGTGATGTCCGGCATCGGATCCCACCTCTGAGGAGAGGGGAGATGTCCGGTTTCGGAGCTCGCCTCTAAGGAGAGGGGAGAGGTCTGGCATCGGAGCTCGCCTGTGAGGAGAGGGAAGAGGTCCGGCTTCGGAGCTCGCCTTTGAGGAGAGAGGAGAGGTTCGGCATCGGAGCTCACCTCTGAGGAGAGGGGAGATGTCCGGCATCGTTGGTCACCTCTGAGGAGAGGGGAAAGCTCCGGCTTCGGAGCTCGCCTCTGAGGAGAGGAGAGAGGTCCGGCTTCGAAGCTCGCCTCTAAGAAGAGGGGAGATGTCCGGCTTCGGAGCCCACCCCTGCTGAGGGGGTGATGTCCGGCATCGGAGCTCACATCTGAGGAGAGGGGAGATGTCCAGTTTCAGAGCTCGCCTGTGAGGAGAGGGAAGAGGTCCGGCATCGGAGCTCGCCTCTGAGGAGAGGGGAGAGGTCCGGCTTTGGAGCTCGTCTCTGAGAAGAGGGGCAATGTACGGCTTCGGAGCTCGCCTCTGAGGAGAGGGGAGAGGTTCGGCATCGGAGCTCGCCTCTGAGGAGAGAGGAGAGGTCCAACATCGGAGCTCACCCCTGAGGAGAGGGGAGAGGTCCGGCTTCGGAGCTTACCTCTGAGGAGAGGAGAGAGGTCCGACTTCGGAGCTCACCTTTGAGGAGAGGGGAGATGTCCGGCATCGGAGCTCACCCCTGAGGTGAGGGGAGAGGTCCGGCTTCGGAGCTCACCTCTGAGGAGAGGGGAGATGTCCGGCATCGGAGCTCACCTCTAAGGGGAGGGGAGATGTCCGGCATCGGAGCTCACCCCTGAGGAGAGGGGAGAGGTCCGGCTTCGGAGCTCACCTATAAGAGGGGAGATGTCCGGCATCGGAGCTCACCCCTGAGGAGAGGGGAGAGGTACGGCATCGAAGCTCACCTCTGAGGGGAGGGGAGATGTCCGGCATCGGATCTCACCCCTGAGGAGATGGGAGAGGTTCGGCTTCGGAGCTCACCTCTGAGAGGGGAGATGTCCGACATCGGAGCTCACCCCTGAGGAGAGGGGAGAGGTCCGACACTGCGCCTTCGGGGCTCACCCCTGAAGAGGGGGCGAGGCCCGGCTCTACGCCTTCGGAGCTCACCCCTGCGGAGGGGGTGAGGTTCGGCACTGCTCACGAGTAGGAAACGGTAATCCTGCTCGGAGGTCCTCCCTTCCCTGTCTCTTAGTTATATTTGGCTTACAGTCCTAGGCAAGTATACGGGGCTTGGGCAATGCAGTGCACTTGGTACCGGAGGTCTGGCCCCTCCTTCGTCAGGGTGTAACTGTCCGGCCCCCAGTACTTGGACCGTAGCGCTAGGAAGGTAGAGTGCGCACGCTTTGGGTGCAGGACCAGGCAAAGCAGGCTCCTAGACCTCCCGCTCTGGCGTAGGTCTTTTCCTGGAGGAGACCAACTGGCGTCACAGTACCCTAACAGGGGGAGGTCCGAGAGGCCCCCGGGCCTTTGGCAGTGTCGAAGTGTTTGGTCGACACTTCCCCCGGGCCTGCACTGGGCAGCCTGCGTAGGTTCTTTTTTCGGTGGGGCTAGTTCCTAGCGGAGAGCTTGCGCAGATGGAACGAGTTAGTAAGAGCTTGACACGGCAAGTTTTACGTGGTTCAGGCCGCCGGAGCGTAAAACCCTACGTCCACGGCGAGCTATGGAGCTCGCTGTATTGCTTGCTGCTCAGGGCCGGAGGCCTGAGCTTGGGGGTGAGTTACAGCTTGAGAGTGTATGGCTAGCGTATGAGTTGCAAAGTGCGAACCCAGGGGTGCGGATGGCTAGAGTCCGACCCCATGCTAACGTCGCCTACCCGAGCCTTTTATAGTCCAAGACTCGAGTGGCTTACAAGGGGGCCCGGGACCCGACAGGTGGCCCCGGGGTGATTTCCTACCAGCTATTATGTCTTGGCGTTGGCGTCGAAGTCCTCGTCCTGCCGCCCTACTCATGCCGCAGGCTAAGTGTAGCGTGTAGTCGTTGGCGATGGCTGGGGTGGCAGGGCGTGTCTTGTCCGGTCTTGTCGCTGACTTCAATGGCCTGCAGCTTCAGACACTGTACGCCTGTCCTGGCTGTGACTGGTCACATCGCCTCTTGACAGGCGTGCGCTGCACTTATTGGCTGGAAGGTTCTGACACCGTGCGCCAGTCTGTGATGCGACTGGGCGCAACGGTACCTGACAGAGGCGTGCTCCGCGTCTCCGCGTCTTGGGAATACACGGGCCTTGAATACCTTGTACGGGCAAGGTATGGGGCGTCTTTACGCCCGCCGCCTACCGCTCGGGAGCAGGCAGCGTTCTTCTGCTAGCCACATGGCGGGCCCGGAGCCCTCCTCAGAGGAGAGGGGGGTCTGGCCCCGCAGGACACGTGGAGCCTTCGGACCTCTCCCCGTGGAGGGGGAGGTCCGGCTTCCGTTGGCCACGTGGCAAGCCTGGAGCTCTCCTCTGAGGAGAGGGAGGTCCGACCCTGCTGGACACGCGGCACCCTCAGACCTCTCTCCCGCGGAGGGGGGAGGTCCGGCTAATGTATGCCACGTGGCGGGCCTGGAGCTTTCCTCTGAGAAGAGGGAGGTCCGGCCCCGCCAGATGCGTGGCGCCTTCGGAGCTCTCCCTGCGGAGAAGGGTGAGATCCTTATGCATTTTTCCATGTGCGCGGGGGTACCCCATATCGCGGGTACCGACAGTGGCCCCCGGGCTCTCCTCGGGGGAGGTAACGAGCCCGAGGTGAGGCCTTCTCCTACCCGCGCACTTTCTTGTCTTGAGTACTCCCTGTGCTGGTAGGGTCTTGACGGCTTCGGAGTTCAGCCTCTTAGGAGAGGGTGAAGCCTGGCATCGGAGCTCGGTCCGGCTGTGGGGGCGGAGGTCCGGAAGTCATCGGAGCTCAGGTCCACGAAGGGCGTGAGGTCCGGCATCAGGGCTCGCCTCTGAAAGGAGGGCGAGGGCTGGCATCGGAGCTCGGCCCAGCTGTGGGGGCGGAGGTCCGGAAGTCATCGGAACTCAAGCCAGTGAAGGGCGTGAGGTCCGGCATCAGCGCTCGCCTCTGAAAGGAGGGCGAGGGTTGGCCTCGGAGCTCGGCCTAGCTGTGGAGGAGGAGTCCGGAAGTCATCGGAGCTCAGGCCAGCGAAGGGCGTGAGGTCCGACATCAGCGCTCGCCTCTGAAAGAAGGACGAGAGCTGGCCTCGGAGCTCGGCCTAGCTGTGGAGGCGGAGTCCGGAAGTCATCGGAGCTCAGGCCAGCGAAGGGCGTGAGGTCCGGCATCAGCGCTCGCCTCTGAAAGGAGGGCGAGGGCTGGCCTCGGAGCTCGGCCCAGCTGTGGGGGCGGATGTCCGGAACTGCTCAGTGGTCCCCCCCTTTCCTATCCCTTAGTCTCATTTGGCTTACTGTCCCAGGCCGGAATACGGGGCTTGGGTAATCCAGTGCACTTGGTCCCGGAGGTCTGGCCCCAGCCCCAGTCAGGGTGTAACCGCCTGGCCCCCTGGTACTCAGACCGTAGCGCCGGGAGGCAGAGTGCGCATGCTTTTGGTGCAAGACCGGGCAAAGCAAGGCTCCTGACCCCCCGTTCTAGCGTAGGTCTTTTCTCGGAGGAGACCAACTGGCGGTGCAGTACCCTTATAGAGGGAGATCCAAAAGGCCACCGGGCCTCTGGCAGGTACCCCAAGCACTACCGCCTTCGGCAGGACGGCAAATATCGACTATGCATCAGAGCACGAAAGAGGAACCGAGTGTACAATGGACGCACACTGTCTAGAGCGTGGGAGGTGTTCATATAAATTAATGCGTAATTTAAATAAACACCTAAGTAAGCATGGTGAACTTACTGGGGTGGCGTCGGAGCGCCTGTCTTCACGCAGAGCAGGTCATGCGTGGCTTCGTCGTACGCCAGACACGGGGGGACCCCCATGGCTATATCAGGGGGAAGCATGGCTTCGGCCCTGCATACCATGTGGAAGGGTAGTTCCCGTGACCCGGCCCTGGGAAGTCCGGCTGGCCCTCGACATGGAGGAGCCGGTATCCCCCGACGGCTCTGAGTGCGCGTCTGCACCGGTTGTGTGGGTCTGCTTGGCGTGGACTTGGCACGCATTGCATCCCTAACCGGTTTGACGCGTCAAGGTGGCTCTCGGTCAGTAGGAGCCATGCCGGGTGGCTTATCTGACCAACGCGCGGGACGATGAGCGTTCCCAGCACTCGCCTCCTTGGACTACTGCGAGATAGTCGCAGCCTTCCTCCTGGGTTATGCACCGCAATAGGATGTCGAGGCGCCACACCAGTAAAGATACCAGCGCGTAGCACTTAGCCATCCGCACCACCCGTTCAGCGGATACACGTTCATCAGGAAGGATGTCCTTCAAGGAGTCCCGGACCTCCGTGGTCCATGCATCGGGACTACTTGAGCTTCTGGATCTTGAGCGCTGGGTTGCACGGAGTCCCCAGTGACTCTTACGATCCTTTGGCGGCATCCAGGGCCGCCGGGACTGCCTAGCTTCGTGGCACTGGTTCAGCCCCCTTCGCCCGGCTCGGCGGGCCGGGCTGTGGACCGCAGCAACGTCCTCTCGAAGACTCCTTCGTGCACGGGGGCTCCGATGGAGGTCTTCGTTGAGAAGTTGTCAGCTGCGGCCGTGCCAGCGCACGGTTCATGGCGCAGGTCCAAGGCGAGGAATTCTTTCTCCAATATCCGCACGTGAAGCAGATAAGCAGCTAGCTGTGGGTCATTGCAAGGGCATTCACCCTTAACTTGCTTGATAACTAGCTGGGAGTCGCCCTGTGCCAACAACTGGTGAGCGCCCAAAGACAGGACTGTCTTTTAGGCCAAAGATGAGTGCTTCATACTCTGCCAAGTTGTTGGTTGCCTTGGAATTGAAACGCACCATGTACCCAGACTGCTCCCCCGATGGCATGAGAAGCAGTACGCCGGCACCGGCCCCCTGCTTTCACGAGGAGCTGTCGAAGAAGAGCGTCCAGTGAGGCCCAGTGAAGACCGGAGCTCGGTACTTTTGTTCACCGTCTTCGCGGCCCCCTAGGTCAGCCTTCGTTGGCGTCCACTCAGCCACGAAGTCAGCCAGTGCTTGGCTCTTGGCTGTCTGACATGGTCGGGAGCTCAGCTTGAACTCCACCGTCTTCGGGCTGTCTTCCGGCTTCGGAAGCTGGCAGTGAGTGCTAGCTCCGCCCACCGGCTGCTCTGGCGCACTTGTCCGCCAGGCTGAAGTGCTCAGAGGCATCGCAGACCTCTTTGGTCGCAAGCTTCTCAAGCATCTTCTCGTCTCGGACACTGTCGAAGTGCCACCACCATAGAAGCACTTTGAATATGCGGGACAGTGTTGCGTACCTAGGAGAACCGCTGGATGAAGGAGCGCAGCGACTCCCCAGGTTGTTACTTGATGGCTTGGAGGTCAAGCTCCGTGCCGGGACGGTTGTAGGAGCTGCCGAAGTTGGCGATGAACTGCCGGCAGAGCTCTCCCCAGGAAGTCATGGAACCCCGAGGGAGGTTCATGAGCCAAGACCGGGTCGGGCCGGTCAAGGCGACGGGGAAGTAGTTGGCCATGACGGCCTCATCCCCTCCTGCGGCAAGTACGGCGGTGGAGTAGATCTGAAGGAACTCTGCCGGGTTGACGCTGCTGTCGAACTTTTCGGGCAGGTGCGGCCAAAACCGGAGCCTGGTGTAGCTGGAATCTGCCGTGTGTTCACCAACCATTGGCATGCGCATCAGCGACATGGCTGGTTGGCTGGAGCGTTGTCCCCGCCGAAGTCGAGGGTTTGCGGCGGCGACGACGAAACGGTCTACCTCGCGAATCCGCTGCTGGGTCGCTGCCTGAGGCGCGTCCCCAGCAGGCGGATTGAGTAGCAGCGCTCTTGCTGCGGCTAGCGCACCCCCGCCAGGTACGCCCAGCGCTACTGAAGACCTGACGCTGGTCGGAGCCTGCATTGCCGGGGTCGGCGCTGCCAGAGCCGGTTGCTGGCTCCCAGTGCAGCTATTGGTGCCGCGAACGCTTGGTTCGCCGCTGGCACAGTGTGCCTCGGTATGGGCAAGGCTGCTCCATAGACCGGGGACGCCGTTTGCGGGGCATATGGTTGTGGCATATGCTGCACGGCGTATGCCTGGGGCAGAGCTCGCGTGGCGAAGATCTGCCCTTCAGGCTGGGTCGAGGCCGACGTCATACTGTCGCCAGCCTCTTAGTTGCGACGCCTTTCTCGACGTCGCTCGAAGAACACTCGGGCATCTTGGCCCAAGTGGCATCGCTCCGGCTCTGCCCCCAGGTCCGTCGACGGAAGCCTGGTGGAGCCGGAGTCCGCCGTCTGCTCGCCAACCATTGGTGTGCGCGTCAGCGGCACGGCCGGTTGGCCAGAGCGTCGTCCCCGCCGAAGTCGAGGGTTTGCGGCGGCGACGACGAGGCGGTCTATCTCTCGAATCCACTGCTGGGTCGCTGCCTGAGGCGTGTCCCCAGCAGGCAGATTGCGCAGTAGCGCTCTTGCTGCGGCTGGCGCACCCCCGCCGGGTACGCCCAGCGCTACTGAAGACCTGCCGCTGGTTGGAGCCTGCATTGCCGGGGTCGGCGCTGCCAGAGCCGGTTGCTGGCTCCCAGTGCAGGTACTGGTGTCGCGAACGCTTGGTTGCGCCTGACACAGTGTACCCCGGTATGGGCAAGGTTGCGCCATAGGCCGGGGACGCCGCTTGCAGAGCACATGGTTGTGGCTTATGCTGTGCGGCGTACGCCTAGGGCAGAGCTCACTTAGCGAAGGTCTGCCCTCCAGGCTGGGTCGAGGCCGACGTCATGTTGTCGCCAGCCTCTTGAGTGCGACGCCTTTCTCGATGTCGCTCGAGGAACACTCGGGCATCTTGGCCCAAGTGGCACCGTTCCATCTCTGTCCTCAGGTCCGTCGACGGAAGCTTGGTGGAGCTGGAACCCGCCGTCTGCCCGTCAACCGTTGGCGTGCGCGTCAGCGACACAGCCGGTTGGTCGGAGCGTCGTCCCCGCCGAAGTCAATGGTTTGCAGCGGCGACGACAAGACGGTCTACCTCGCGAATCCACTGCTGGGTCGCTGCCTGAGGCGCGTCCCCAGCAGGCGGATTGTGCAGTAGCGCCCTTGCTGCGGCTAGCGCACCCCCACTGGGTACGCCCGGCGCTACTGAAGGCCTGACGCTGGATGGAGCCTGCATTGCCGGGGTCGGCGCTGCCAGAGCCGGTTGCTGGCTCCCAGCTTGCCCTGACACACTCCGTCCAGAGTGTGTCATCATGTACTCTCCCCTGGTCACGGTTTGCCGCGGGCGCAGGGGGGAGAGTTTGTCGCTCAAGGAAGCTTGGTCATCTTCGTCGACGGAAACTCATCGCGCTAGGAGAAAAGCCCCCTACCTGGCGCGCCAAATGTCGAAGTGTTCGGTCGACACTTCCCCCGGGCCTGCACTGGGCAGCCCGCGGAGGTTCTTTTTTCGGTGGGGCTAGTTCCTAGCGGAGAGCTTGCGCAGATGGAACGAGTTAGTAAGAGCTTGACACGGCGAGTTTTACGTGGTTCAGGCCGCCGGAGCGTAAAACCCTACGTCCACGGCGAGCTATGGAGCTCGCTGTATTGCTTGCTGCTCAGGGCCGGAGGCCTGAGCTTGGGGGTGAGTTACAGCTTGAGAGTGTATGGCTAGCGTATGAGTTGCAAAGTGCGAACCCAGGGGTGCGGATGGCTAGAGTCCGACCCCCTGCTAACGTCGCCTACCCGAGCCTTTTATAGTCCAAGACTCGAGTGGCTTACAAGGGGGCCCGGGACCCGACAGGTGGCCCCGGGGTGATTTCCTACCAGCTATTATGTCTTGGCGCTGGCGTCGAAGTCCTCGTCCTGCCGCCCTACCCATGCCGCAGGCTAAGTGTAGCGTGTAGTCGTTGGCGATGGCTGGGGCGGCAGGGCGTGTCTTGTCCGGTCTTGTCGCTGCCTTCAATGGCCTGCAGCTTCAGACACTGTACGCCTGTCCTGGCTATGACTGGTCACAGCGCCTCCTGACAGGCGTGCGCTGCGCTTATTGGCTGGTAGGTTCTGACACCGTGCGCCAGTCTGTGATGCGACTGGGCGCAACGGTACCTGACAGAGGCGTGCTCCGTGTCTCCGCGTCTTGGGAATACACGGGCCTTGAATACCTTGTACGGGCAAGGTATGGGGCGTCTTTACGCCCGCCGCCTACCGCTCGGGAGCAGGCAGCGTTCTTCTGCTAGCCACGTGGTGGGCCCGGAGCCCTCCTCAGAGGAGAGGGGGGTCTGGCCCCGCAGGACACATGGAGCCTTCGGACCTCTCCCCGCGGAGGGGGAGGTCCGGCTTCCGTTGGCCACGTGGCAAGCCCGGAGCTCTCCTCTGAGGAGAGGGAGGTCCGGCCCTGCTGGACACGCGGCACCCTCGGACCTCTCTCCCGCGGAGGGGGGAGGTCCGGCTAATGTATGCCACGTGGCGAGCCCGGAGCTTTCCTCTGAGGAGAGGGAGGTCCGGCCCCGCCAGATGCGTGGCGCCTTCGGAGCTCTCCCTGCGGAGAAGGGCGAGATCCTTATGCATTTTCCCCTATGCGCGGGGGTGCCCCATATCGCGGGTACCGACAGGCAGGTACCTCAAGCACAACTGCCTTCGGCAGGATGGCAAATGCCGACTAGGAAGGAGAGACGAGTATACGATGAAAGTACACTGTCTTAAGCATGGGAAGGTGATCATAAAAATTAATGCGTAATTTAAATGAACACATAAGTAAGTGTGGTAGGACAGGTTTCTTTTCATTCATGTAAGTCCATAGGAGGAAAACAGGCCGTACATGGAGGCAACGACCCGCCCCATTGTAAAGGGGGGCAGGGCCTACGCACTTAGGGTACAGGATCAGGCTAAGCCGGGCGTAGTCCTGGACCACCCCATGGGACTTAGTTGCTCCGAGCGCTGCTCCTGGGCTCTATGGGTCTGTTACAGAAAGAGTAAACCTGTCCTACCACTGTTCTAAGGGTAGAACTTACGGAGGTAGCGCTGGAGCGCCAGCCTTGAGCTCCCATGCACGGACCTCTGGTGGTAGCGCCGGGGCGCCTGTTGGTACCGTACGCTTCGGAGGGTTGCTTGCCATCTTGCCTCGTCGACGAGGCCGATGTCCTCACGCAGGAGCGGGTCCTGTGTGGCTTCGTCGTACGCTCGGACACGGGGGGACCCTCATGGTGATCTCCGGGGGAAGCATGGCTTCAGCCCTGCATACCATGAAGAAGGGTGTTTCCCACGACCCGACTCTGGGATGTCCGGCTAGCCCCCGACATAGAGGAACCAGAATCCCCCAACGACTCTAGGGAAGGACCCCAGGATGTACAGCGTCTGCACTGGTGTGTGGATCTGCTTGGCATGGTGCTGGCACGCCTTCCATCTCTTAACCGGCTTGACGGCATCCAGGAGGCTGTCGGCCAGTAGAAGCCATGCCGAAAGGCTCACCGACCAGCGTGCGGGAAGATGAGCGTTTCCCGCACTCGCCTCCGTGGATTACTGCGAGCAGGTCGCAACCTTTCCCCTGGGTTATGCACCGCAATAGGATGTCGTTGGCGCCACACCTGTAGAGATACCAACGTGTAGCTCTTAACCATCCGCACAATCCATTCAGCAGATGCACGTTCATCAGGAAGGATGTTCTCTTTCAATTAGTCCTGGACCTTCGTGGTCCATGCATCGGGGCTACTTGAGCTTCTGGATCTTGGGCGCTGGGTAGCACGGAGTCCCCATGGCGCATACGATCCTTGGTGGGCACCATGGCTGAGGGGCCGCCGGGACCGCCAGCTTTGAGGTGCTGGTCCCGCCCCCTTCGCCCGGTTCGGTAGGCTGGGCTGTGGGTCGCGGCAATGCCCTTTCGAAGGCTCCTTCGAGCACCGGGGCTCCGGTGGAGGCCTTCGTTGACAGGTCGTTGGCGACGGTGTTGTCGGCGCGTGGTACATGGCACAGGTCCAAGGCCATGTTTTTGGTTGCCTTGAAGTTGAGGCGCACCATGTACCCGAACTACTCCCCCATTGGCATGAGGAGCAGTACGCAGGCTCCAACCCCCTGCTTCTGCGAGGAGCCGTCGAAGTAGAACGTCTAGTGAAGCTCGGTGAAGACCGGTTCCCATTTCTCCAGTTCCCCACCTTCAGGGCCCCCTGGGTTGCTTGGTGATGAGGGCGCGAAGAGCCAGTCGGTGAAGGAAGCTTGGTCATATTCATTGGCGCAGACCCGTCTCGAGAGAGAAAAGCCCCCTACCTGGCACGCCAAATGTCGAAGTGTTCCGTCGACACTCCCCCCGGGCCTGCTTCAGGAGCAGCCCGCGGAGGTTCTTTTTCGGAGGGGCTAGTTCTCTCGAGAGGTCGCGTTGGTTGTGAGAGGATTGACACAAGGATTTTTACATGGTTCGGGCCACCAGAGAGTAATACCCTACGTCCATAGGAGCTGTATTGCTCAGAGCTTAGAACCGGAGTTCTAAGCTTTGGGATCTGGATGAACTGAGTTGCCCTAGGCGCTAGAGGGAGCCAAACCGACGGGTGTTCGAACCCCTTGCTACGTTGCCAACCCGAGTCTTTTTACTTCAAGGCTCGGGCAGCTTACAATGTGGGCCCCGGGGCCCGACAAGTGGCCCTGGGGAGATTTCCTGCCATCTACCATATCTTGTAGTTGTCTTCTAGCAATGGCTTCGTAGCTGTCGTCCTGCCGTTCTACCCGTGCTGCAAGCTAGGCGTAGTGGTTGATGATGGCAGGGACGACAGGGAGTGTCTTGTCGCTGTATTTATTGGTCAGCAGCTTCTGAAATGGTGCACCTGTCTTGACTGTGATGCGTCTAGTCACAGTGCCACCTGACAGGGGCGTGCGCCGCGTCTCCGCGTCTTGGGAAGGCGCGGGTCTTGAATGTCTTGATCAGACAGGGCATGGCGCGCCTTTACTCGTGCTGCCTACCGAGCCGGGGTGGGCAGCATGGCACGTGGCGCCTTCGGAGCTCACCCCTGCGGAGGGGGCGAGGTCCAGTGCTGCTGGCCACGTGGCAGGCCCGGGGCTCGCCTCTGAGGAGAGGGGAAGCCCGGCCCCGCTGGACACGTGGCGCCTTCGGAGCTCACCCCTACAGAGGGGGTGAGGTCCGGCTCTGCTGGCCACGTGGCAGGCCCGGGGCTCACCTCTGAGGAGAGGGGAGGCCCGGCCCCGCTGGACACGTGGCGCCTTCGGAGCTCACCCCTGCGGAGGGGGAGGTCCGGCTCTGCCGGCCACGTGGCAGGCCCGGGGCTCTCCTCTGAGGAGAAGGGAGGCCCGGCCCTGCTGGACACGTGGCGCCTTCGGAGCTCACCCCTGCGGAGGGGGTGAGGTCCGGCTCTGCTGGCCACATGGCAGGCCCGGGGCTCTCCTGTGAGGAGAGGGGAGGCCCGACCCTGCTGGACACGTGGCGCCTTCGGAGCTCACCCCTGCGGAGGGGGCGAGGTCCGGCGCTGCTGGCACGTGGCAGGCCCGGGGCTCGCCTCTGAGGAGAGGGGAGGCTCGGCTCCGCTGGACATGTGGCGGCTTCGGAGCTCACCCCTGCGGAGGGGGTGAGGTCCGGCTTGCCAACCACGTGGCAGGCCCGGGTCTCGCCTCTGAGGAGAGGGGCGGCCCGACCCTGCTAGACACGTGGCGCCTTCAGAGCTCTCCCCTACGGAGGGGGCGAGGTCCTTAGGCGGTTTTCACCTATGCGCAGGGGTACCCAGTATTGAGAGTACCGACAATAGGTATTAGAGAGCACCAACCATACTTCGGTATCGCATAGTATCTTCGGTGGAGAGAGGATCACCATCATGCAGGGATAATTTCTCAGTAGGCAACATGGGAGTTGTAACTCCTTTAGAATTCTCCATATTTGTGCACACTAACAGATCATAGATGTATTTTTGTTGGGTCAAAGTGAGACCCGTAGATGTATGATGAACTTCAATGCCAAGAAAATAGCCAAGCTTGTCAAGGTCTTTTACCACAAACTCATTTTGGAGTTGGTGAAGAAGTAGATCTGTAGCTGATGAAGAGGAACTGATAATAATAATATCGTCCACATATATGAGTATATACATTTGAATACCATCTTGATGAAATATGAAATGAGAGACATCTACTTTGGAGGCTTGAAAATCCAACTGTATTAGTGTACCACTCAACCGAGAAAACCAAGCACGTGGGGCTTGTTTAAGTCCATAATTTATCAAGCTTGCACAAATAATGAGGGTGATTCGAGTCCTCGAAACCGGGTGGTTGTCTCATGTAGATATTCTCATTGAGAACCCCATGTAAAAAGGCATTTTGAATATCAATTTGTCGAAGGCACCAACCTCTAGGGACAGCCAGAGATAACAGTAGGCGGATAGTGGTAGCCTTGACAACAGGACTAAAAGTATCATCATAGTCCACACCATACTATTGCTTGAACCCTTTGGCAACTAAATGAGTCTTGTAGCGATCGATGGTACCATCTAGCTTATATTTGAGTTTAAAAACCTATTTAGAGTCAATCACATTTAAACCGGCACGTGGAGGAATAAGATGCCACGTCAGTCTCAAATTCTTCATGCATGGCACGACGGCATAATGGATGCTCCAAAGCTGCAACATATGATGACGGTTCCGCATTAGAAACCCAAGCAGCCGAATAAGTAACGGTGCCGAATGTCATGCTTGAGTCGTGTCGGTGTGTTGGCGCCTGTTCAATTACTTGGTCAGTAGCGGCACTAGAATCGGCAGCCAAATCACCGGATGGAGGAGGCAAATCAGCTGCATGCATGTTGCTGCCTGCCTGCATGTTGGTGTCGCAGGCTGCAGTCATTGGCAGGGACCCACACGGGGCCAGCTCCAATATTCTTTGCATGAGCGGTCTCCTGGCACCAAATCAGAGTCGGAGGACCGGAAAATTTGCACCGAGTCAGATGGGGCTGGCGGAGACTCCAAAGTGCCAGTGGAGCAATTTGCGCGGCCGCAGGGACAGAATCATTGTCTAATGATTGCGTGGTTGGCTCAGGTTCCGGAGAATATATCTGCATGTCACTTGCAGGATTTTCTGCACCAGAGTGTACTACAGCAACAGAGTTAGTAGGAAACAAATCATACAATGGGTTAGTGTTCAAATTAATACTGGTATCGCCATGAGGTTGTGCAGCAATGGTAGATGAAGGATTAGAAAATGGGGAAATTGCTTCATCAAAGATGACATCTCAAGAGATGTAGACACGACCAGTATCAACATCTAGACATTTGTACCCCTTGTGAAGAGAGCTATAGTCAATGAAAACACAAGGCTTGGAGCGAAAGGAGAGTTTGTGTTTGTTGTATGGACGAAGATTAGACCAACATGCACAACCAAAAATTTTAAGCATAGAATATTTGTGTGGGGTTTTGAAAAGGCGTTCTAAAGGAGACAAATTATCGATGACACGGGTTGGGATCCTATTGATGAGATAGGCAGCTGTTGTGAAGGCTTCATCCCAAAATTTGAATGGCATAGAAGCATGAGCTAGGGCGCAAGACCCGTTTCTACAATGTGGCGATGCTTTCATTCGGCCGAATCGTTTTGTTGGTGGATGTGGGGACAAGAAACACGGTGTGCAATCCCAAGCAAAGTAAAAAATCTGTTGTATAATTTTTGATATTCCCCACCCCAATCAGATTGAACACATTTAATTTTTTGTCAAGGAGGTGCTCGACATGAGCTTGAAACTGCACAAAGATACGACGAACATCAGTGCGATCAGTCGTAAGATAAATCCATGTAAACTTGTTAAGATCATCAATAAAACTTATATAATATTTGTAACCACCAACAGAAATAGGAGAAGGGCCCCAAACATCAGAATAAATAAGTTCAAGTGGTGAAGCAGACTGATGAACTGAATGAGTATACGGTAACTGATGACTTTTTGCCAACTGACAAGCACTGCAAACTGATGACATACTAGACTCCTTAAGACACAGAAGATTATGAAGACGCAAAAGGGACCTAACAACTTGAGTAGATGGGTGGCCAAAACGAGCATGCCATTGTTCAGGATGTGCCAAGTAACTCATAAAAGCTTGTTTGATGAACTTAACATCAGATTGTTTGATGGGATAGAGGCCGAATTCACACTTTCCTTCCAGGAGTAGACACCGTGTTGCTCGGTCCTTGATAAGGAAATACGATAGATGAAATTCAAAGAAAATGTCATTATCACGGGATAGTTTATGAACAAAAAATAGGTGCTTAGAAATTTCAGGAACATGTAGAACATTGTTTAGAGCAAGAGAGTGAGTATCAGTATTAATTGGACATTAACCGAGATGCATGATTCACAAACCTGCTCCATTGCCGACTTGTACCGTGTCACCGCCATGGTACCGTTCGCGCAGAACCAAGCGATCTAGATCACTTGTGATGTGATCTGTCGCGCCGGTGTCACTGTACCAGTTCGGGTTCACCTGATAAGAGGAGGTAGCTGCCATGTTTGTCGATGGTGGGTTTTGGTGTAGGACTCGTCCATCCGGTACCAGCACCGGATCGCCGTTGTCCTTCCTTGCCACAGATCTGGCAAGTGGGGCGTCGGGAGGGACCAGAAGTACTGTGGCTAGGACCTTGGCTGCCGCCACCAAGAGAACGGCCACGGTCGCGCCCAGAAGAGCCACCACGCCCAACGAAATTTGCAGAAGCCTCAACGTTGAGGCGCAATTCAGATTGGTGTTGAAGTTGTCGGGCCTCATAGGACAACAGATGTGCATAAACATCATCAAGAGTAAGCGCCTCACTTTTGGTGGTCATGGAGGTGACAAACGGATCATAATCCGGGCCAAGACTAGCCAAAAGGTAGGCGATTACCTCGAGGTCTCGAAGAGGATTATCAGCAGCAGCAAGTTCAGAGGCAAAACCTTTAATCTTACTGAAGTAAGCAGCGGCAGAGAGGTCCCTTTTTTTGGTGGTGGCAAGGTCAACCCGTATCTGCACTACACGGGCGTGGGATGTAGAAGAGAACAATGTCTTCAAAATGTCCCACACCTCTTTAGAGGTGGTCGCGGCCACTACGTCCTGTAGGACTTTCCTCAGACATGGAAGTTAGGAGACCACTAAGGACCTGCTGGTCTTGATCATACCAACGATCGTATGCCGGGTTGGAGATGAGAGGGGCATCTACGCAAGCCGGTACCTCTTTCTCTGGTGCTTTGATGGAGCCATCAACATAACCCATGAGCTTCATACTCCGCAAGTACGGGAGAAGATGGGCACGCCATAGAAGGAAATTGGATTTGTTGAGCTGAATCGTGACGGCTTGGTGGATTGGAATAGCAGCAAAAGTGGAGGGCATGGTGGAGGAGGTGGGAGAAGATGAACTTGACATCTTCAAAAGTTCCTTGGCTCTGATACCATGTTAGATGGCGCAATGCTGCCACTTGGGCTGTGTATTACTCACATATATATGCTGATTACAAAGACAGGAGATTACATGCGTGCATTAGTGGTAACGCTATAATTAACGGGATACAGCCCCAGCCCCATTAAGGACGCATAGTCTCTTTCCATGTATAAAGATTCTACATTTAACACAGGCCACCGCTGTTACCACAGTATTCATGATATGCTTGACGTCGTACAACACTGGGAAGGTCCTGCAGGTAAGCTCCAAGAACTCTTCCAAGGTGCCCGGCAAGCTCCGCCGGGTGAGCACCCTGAGCAGATAGCCAAAGTCATGCCCGCTGTGGAAAGTGATCTGAATGATCGATGTAGAGCAGTTGCTCAAAGTCGACCTGATTTCAAGGGTCATCGCGTCGACTACATTTATGGCACTGTCAAAGTGCATTCCTCTACTAGTTGCTGTGGTTAGTAATCACGCCATGTTTGTTATCAAGTAAACCTGGAATGGTTGAACTTACAATGGGCAGGCCAGCAGGGCCAACTGTAGTAAATTAGTAACCAGTGTCTTGAAAGGGGCTAGGTGATAGTTGGATGGGGCGGTGGCATTTAGTTCTTCGTCGATCAGGCAGGTGGACGTTATCGCTTAGTTTAGGGTGAGTCGAGTGGCCAACTTTGAAAAGGTGGACACTGTGATAGTAATTGCTTCACTCATGGGGGCTTAGCGGGAACCAGACGCTTTTGAATTTGGAAGATGCAAGCCTGCAATCCTGATCATAATTTGTCTGGTTAGGATTGAACGGAAGTTACCATTTCATGTCCCCTCAAGTTGCGGAAGTCATCATTTGATGTCTTCCATGCTTGCTAGCATCCGTGACCACATATCTGATATGTGATCATGGAACTGATTGCGCTCTAGAATCATGTTTTATATGTGTATACATCTCTTCGTGCCAACCGTTCAGTAAGACCACAATTTTCTTGGAAACTGCTTCCCAATGAAGAAAGGTTTTAGGTATGAGCTTTAATAAAATCTTCATAGACGATGCCAGTCTTTATGCGTGAAACAGTGTGCAGTCTGCTTGTTTTTTAATAAGGGATGGCTCACATGGTCACATCAGTTATGAGAGTTAAGAAAGACAAGACCTGAAAATTACATGAAAAAGCAAAAATTACAACGGCCAGAGTTATTTACGACGGTTTCTGGTCGTTGTAAATTGATCGGTTTCCTGTAATGGAAGAATGTTCGTTGGATGGCATTCCCATATTTGCGTGGTCTATTTGCAGAAGGCAGACACAGCTTTCATTTTCTTAAAAAAATGGTGCCTATATATGGGTAATTGCAGCTGACGCATGGAGATTCATTGAGAATATTTTAGTTCAAATCTGGAGTTAAGTTGAAACCATGCCCCCATTACTACATAAAGTGATTATCTTGGGTCTGTCACGTAGTATTATTTTTTCTTTAATGAAGTCCCTTCTTGTGGATTTGTGCATGGAAATTTATATTTTTGTTTTACAATCCTTGATTTAGTTATCAGCACTATTGTCCTTATCAGAGATGATATATACACTAGGAAAAATAACAGATGGATAATGTATCACAAGCTCATGTGACTCTTCCTGGTGCACTTGTATCGCAACGATTGATATTCAGTGGGATTACTACAAAATTTAGCAACGTCTCTCTAGGAACGCCTAACTAGTTGTTCCTGATATACAGATCCATTGTTCTAGCCATTGGGATCAATTTGTTGTATGAGTAAAATCGATCGCACCATGCATATAAAATAAAATGTTCCATACTGAGCACCATGAGATGAGAGGACGCCACACCACATACTGGAATACGAAGGAGTGCAGCAGTAAGAAGCGCGGGAAGGAAAAGAGCACGGGAAGTGGCGAACAAGAGGAAACAACGAAACCACAGCAACGCACCGTGGGGGAGTGGGATGAGCATGGCGACGGCTGGATCTTGGGGAGCGCGAAGGGAAGAAGAGAGATGCGGCGACAAGGAAGCGCAGGTCAGCGGACGCACAAACGGGTTCCCCTCGTTACGCAAGCTGCTCTCCGCGTCCGCGCCACCGTGTCAGCCAGCCAGCCAGCCACCAGACGACGCCGTGGCGTTCGTTCGCCGGCTTCGGCAGCAGACTCTGTGCATCGTGTCATCGTAAGCACACCACGACGACGCGAGCCGCGACAGTGTTTTCCGCAGCACCATCTCCCATCAGTGCCGTTTCAGCGTTCTTGACAGGTAGGAGGAATACCGGTGGCATTACGTACTGTGGAAGACGGGGCTAGCAGTGTGCATTCCCCGATTCAGGAGCGCCATGCAAACGGTGGCCATGGACACAGATCGGTTGCCTGGTGCTACGTGACGCAAACTCTTCAACGGAAGTTGAACCTGAACTTAACGCAACTACTTGACGATTTCTCATCTTCATGTGACTTCGATGGCAAGGTTGCTCTATAGATAGGGATGAAAACAGTAAAAAAACATCCATATTGATTTTGTTTTCATATTTTTTCAACGGCACAAAAATGAAAACGAAAAAACACGATCGGTATACAAAATCGGGACTGTCTGTTATTCAAAAATGATCAAGTCGAAATGAAAATATACCGAAAACGGTCGGAACACGAGAATTCATATCAGGGTGACAATAAGAACAAACAAATTAACTTAAACTTAATTAATCATATATAGCTATACCTGACATTTTCATACGTAGTCACATGATACATCATACATAACCATATATCATAGATAGTCATACATTATCGTAACATAATATTATCATCCAACAAGATATAGAATACATAGTGTTCATAATATCATCTAACAAAATAAAAGTTTGATGAAAGCAGCGTCCACTTTGCATATTTTCTTTTCCTACATAGTAACATAGGTAATACAGATGCTCATGCTATGCTAGTGCCCACAGACGATGCACCGTCACTTCTTTTCCTCTTAGAACCTAACAAATGACAACAACTCATAAGTTTAATAGAGTACTACTGCAGATTAAACATTAAACAGCTATGAAATGAACACACCAAAAAATGAGGATATATATGTACCTAGCAGGCATGGTCACTTTATTCTTCATCTTGCCGCTACCAAGATCGGGTTGTGGAGCTGATGGTGCAAACAACAAGCAAGTAACAGTGCATCTTTCATCTTAGTCCCATATTGAAATGCAGCAGGCGACGGGCGCATGAAAAGAAGGGAGCAACAACGGCTCCGAGGGCTGGGCCCAGGGGCGGCGGCCGCGTCTTCGACGGCTGGGTGCTGGCGGCGTCTTCGAGTGTGGGTGCTCGCGGGCGGTGGCTCTGGCTAGGAGTGGCCGGGGCAGGCGGGCAGGCAGGCGTCGGCGTTGTGCACTTGCGCTGGCCGAGTAGCCGGGCGACAGGCCGATCTGGGGCGGCGGGCGGATCTGGGGCGCCGGGCGCGCGCGTCGGCTGCTCTCGGAAGCCGCGCGGCGGCTGCTCCTGCTCGGGTGGCCGGGTGGGGGTGCGGACTGGGGGCTGGGGCGGCGGGGCGTGGCCGCGTGAGGGGCTTCAGGTTAGGATAGGGATACAAAACGGGATATCCAAATTAAAAACTATAACCGTAAAAACGGTCGAGAAAACAGGTAAATCGTTTTTGATATCATTTCCAATAGAGTCTGATCTGTTTTCGTATCGATTCCAAATGTTTTTTGAAAAAATAAAAAACGGTTAGAAAAAACGATACACGGAACAAAAATTTTTCATTCGGTTTTCATCCCTATTTATAGACTTGTAGCCCGTAGGCTAGCCACTAAAGAGATAGTGATCAACCAGTCGTGAATTTCTGGCGTAATAACCGGGCATTGTAGCCTGCAAAACAAGATACCATGGCAGACGCGTAGCAATCTCGATCCCTCGAATTACCCAACAGGCCAGTTGAAGTCGAAACTGAGCTGAAGTGACCTGAACGGGAATTCCGAAGTCAGATAGCCGAGCTGCAGTGTAACTACTGTTCTACAACTAGCTACTCTCTCTACCAAAAGAATGAGGATGCTTGAAAACACACTAAACGCTAGTGATGCCAAGGCCACCAATCACCAACGGAACTGACGACTGGCCATCATGTGGACGACACGATCATAAAAGCCGGGTTTTTTGGTCTAACACTGTCGGTACCCGCGATATGGGGTACCTCCGCGCACAGGGGAAAATTCCTAAAGATCTCGCCCTTCTCCGCAGGGAGAGCTCCGAAGGCGCCGCGCGTCCAGCGAGGCCGGAACTCCCTCTCCTCAGAGGAGAGCTCCGGGCTCGCCACGTGGCCTGCAGAAGCCGGACCTCCCCCCTCCGCGGGGGAGAGGTCCGAAGGCGCCACGTGTCCAGCGGGGCCGGACCTCCCTCTCCTCAGAGGAGAGCTTCGGGGCCGCCACGTGGCCGACAAAAGCCGGACCTCCCCCTCCGCGGGGAGAGGTCCGAAGGCTCCGCGTGTCCTGCGGGGCCGGACCCCCCTCTCCTCTGAGGAGAGCTCCGGGCCCGCCACGTGTCCAGCAGAAGAACGCTGCCTGCCCCCGAGCGGTAGGCAGCGGGCGTAAAGACGCCCCATACCTTGCCCGTACAAGGTATTCAAGGCCCGCGCCTTCCCAAGACGCGGAGACACGGAGCACGCCTCTGTCAGGTGCCGTTGCGCCCGGTCGCATCACAGACTGGCGTGCGGTGTCAGAACCTGCCAACCAATAAACACAGCGACAAGACATCCCCTGCCGCTTCCGCCGTCATCAACCACTACGACTAGCAGGCGGCATGGGCAGGGCGGCAAGACGAATACTCAGAAGCCTTCGCCAGAGACAACTACCGACGTAACTGCGGATACGATAGTCGGCAGGCAATCTCCCCGGGACCACCTGTCGGGTCCCAGGCCCCCCTTGTAAGCCACACGAGTCTTGGACTATAAAAGGCTCGGGTAGGAAACGTTAGCAAGGGTTCGCACTCCAGCAACTCATACGCTAGGCATAACTCATCCTCAAGCTCAGGACTCCGGTTCTGGGCAACAAGCAATACAGCGAGCTCCTCAGCTCACCGTGGACGTAGGGTTTTACGCTCCGGCGGCCCGAACCACATAAAACTCGCTGTGTCAAGCTCCTCCCTAACTCGTCCCTACGCTCAAGCTCTCCACAAGTGACAAGCCCCTCCGAAAAATAACCTCCGCGGGCTGCCCAGTGCAGGTCCGGGGGAAGTGTCGACCACACACTTTGACATTTGGCGCGCCAGGTAGGGGGCTTTCCCCTTGCGTGACGAGCTTCTGGCGACGAAGATGACCAAGCTTCCTTCAGCGGCAAGCTCTCCTCCACCGCGTTCACGACGGACCGTGACTAGCGGGGAGTACGTGTCGACACACTCTGGACGGAGTGTGTCGGCGCAAGCTGGAAGCCAGCAGCCGACTCCGGCAATGCAGGCCCCAACCAATGTTATATATTCTGCAGCGCTGAGCGTACCCCATGGGGGCGCGCTAGCTGCAGCAAGAGCGCTACTGCACAATCCGCCTGCTGGGGACGCGCCTCAAGCAGCGACCCAGCAGTGGATTCGCGAGGTAGACCGTCTCGTCGTCGCCGCCGCAAACCCTCGACTTTGGCGGGGACGACGCTCCGGCCAACCGGCAGTGTGGCTGACGCGCACGCCAACGGTTGACGGACAGACGGCGGATTCCAGCTCCACGAGGCTTCGGTCAATGGACCTGAGGACAGAGCTGGAATGGTGCCACTTGGGCCAGGATGCCCGGGTGTACCTCAAGTGACGTCGAGAAAGGCGTCGCAACCAAGAGGTTGGCGACAGCATGACATCAGTCTCGACCCATCCTGAGGCGCAGACCTTCGCCACGCGATCTCTGCCCCAGGCGTACGCCGTGCAGCATATGCCACAGCCATATGCCTGCAAACGGCGCCCCCGGTATATGGTGCAGCCTTGCCCATACCGGAGTACACTGTGCCAACGGTGAACCAAGCGTTCGCGGCACCAACGCCTGCAGCAGCAAGGGCAGGGTGTGCGGCCCTGGCGCCCCACCTTCGCTTCGCAAGGTGGCCACGCAAGTTTCGGCCGCACCTGCCCGAGAAGTACGACGGCAGCGTCAACCCGGCGGAGTTTCTCCAGATCTACTCCACCACCGTACTTGCCGCAGGAGGGGATGAGACCGTCATGGCCAACTACTTCCCCGTCGCCTTGACCGGCCCAGCCCGGTCTTGGCTCATGAACCTCCCCTAGGGTTCCATAACTTCCTGGGGAGAGCTCGTCCGGCAGTTCACCGCCAACTTCGGCAGTTCCTACACCCGGCCTGGCACGGAGCTCGACCTCCATGCCATTCAGCAACAACCTGGGGAGTCGCTGCGCTCCTTCATCCAGCGGTTCTCCCAGGTGCGGAACACCATCCCACACATCTAGAACGCTTCTGTGGTCGTGGCGTTCCGGCAAGGCGTTCGGGACAAGAAGATGCTTGAGAAGCTCGCGACCAGAGAGGTCCGCGACGTCTCAGAGCTCTTCATCCTGGCGGACAAGTGCGCCAGAGCAGCCGAAGGGCGAAACTGGCACTCTCTACCAGCCTCCGAGCCAGGGGGCAGCCAGGATCTGGCGCCGCTTCCTATGGAAGCGGCAGGAAGATCAAGAACAGGGGCGGTGGCAATATGAAACCGCCGTCCGCGGCCCCCGTTGCCGCAGCAGTAGCACCCAGTGGAGCTCGGGGGCCATGCCCCGACAAAAGGCCGCGACAGTCACCGGCTCCAGACGGGGGCCAGGGCGAGCTATGCCCCGTGCATGGCACCAGTTACCATACTGCTGCCAAGTGCCAGGAAATCCAGAAGCTCGCGGAGCGCTTCCAGAAAAGGAAGCAGCTTCTAACTGATGTCCCACCCTACCGTCAAACGAAGGTCAAACAGAAGGTCGACGCCCCAGACGACGTCGACCACCAGGTGGAGTTCCAGGAGCCTTAGCGCGCCGTGAAGGCGGTGCGCAATCATGAGAGCTCTAGTTCCAGTGATGACGAGCGACAGAAGATGCTCTACGTCATCTATGGTGGGTCCGCTGACCCCTCGTCCCGAAGCGCGGTTAAGACCTTGCGCCAAGCGGTAGCGTCGGTGGCTCCCCTCCCGAGTGCCGCACTGTACCTCAGGTGGATGGGAACCCCCATCAGCTTTGATGCCACCGACTGCCCCAGGAACATGGCTGGGGCTAGCCAACTACCGCTCTTGGTGGCCCCCACCATCGCCAACGTGAGGATGTACCACGTTTTGGTGGATGGCGGGGCTGGACTGAACCTCATCAGTCGCGCAGCTTTCCAGAAGCTGCAGATCCCGTGGCCAAGCTCACCCCATCGAGCCCGTTCTCAGGGGTAGGGCCGGGATAGGTCGTTCCCTACGGCCACATCATCCTCCCGGTGACCTTTGGGGCACCGGACAGCTATCGGACAGAGTACATTCTGTTCGACGTGGCGGAGATCGACCTCCCCTTCAACGCCATAATTGGCAGGCCAGCCCTGTACCGATTCATGGCAGTAGCCCACTACGGCTACCTTATCTTGAAGATGCCTACACCAACAGGCGTCCTCAAGATTCGTGGAGACCGTCCTGCCGCAGTGTCAGCCTTGGAAAAGCTCCAAGCGCTTACAACAGCTAGAGCACCAACCCCAGGCAGTATAGAACCAAACCGGCTCCACCCGAGTGCACGCCACCGTGCCTCTACCACAGCACCCCGTGTGCAACCCCTCGACGAGGGCGACGTCCCCTTGAGGCTCGTCCAAATCGGCGCCGACACCACCCAGACCACCCGGGTAGCCGGGGGCCTGGATAGAAAATAGGAAGGCGCGCTCGTCACCTTCCTCCGGCACAATGTCGATGTGTTTGCATGGTAGCCATCGCGGATGCCGAGGATCCCTAGGGAGGTGATCGGGCACCACCAAAAGGTCTTCACCGACACCCGACCAGTCCAACAGAAGCCCCGCAAGCAGTCCATCGAGCAGCAAAGCTTCATCCACGAAGAAATCAAGAAGCTGCTGGACGCTGGCTTCATACGGGAAGTCCACCACCCTCGGTGGATGGCGAACCCTGTCGTTGTCCTGAAGGCCGGCGGGAAGCTCCGGATGTGCATCGACTACACCAGTCTCAATAAGGCATGTCCTAAAGATCCATTCCCTCTCCCTAGAATAGATCAAATAGTAGACTCGACGTCAGGCTGCGATATGCTGTGCTTCCTAGACGCTTACTTGGGTTTCCATCAGATCCCTGGCACACCTCCTTCATCACAGTATACGGTCTGTACTGTTATGTCTCTATGCCTTATGGCCTAAAGAACGCTCTCCCTACCTTCGTACGTGCAATGCACAAAACCTTCGGGGAGCTGATAAGAGACTTAGTTGAGGTGTATGTCGATGACATTGTTGTTAAGGTCAGGCAGAGTTCATCCCTACTAGATAACCTGGCCTTAGTCTTCGATAAACTGCGCTCTACGCGTACCAAGCTGAACCCCGACAAGTGTGTGTTTGGTGTATCCTCTGGAAAACTCTTAGGATTTTTGGTCTCGCACCGAGGAATTGAGGCTAACCCAGAGAAGATCAAAGCCATCGACTTGAGGCGGCCCCCCACCCGCATCAAAGAAGTCCAGAAACTCACAGGATGCCTAGCCGCGCTGAGTCGGTTTATACCGAGGTTAGCAGAGCGAGCGCTCCCCTTCTTTAAGCTCCTGCGCAAATCCGGCCCGTTCGCTTGGACCGACGAAGCAGAAGAAGCTCTCCAGGAGCTGAAGCAACTCTTGACGACCCTACCCGTAATGGTAGCCCCCGAGTCCGAAAAGCATCTGTTGCTCTACATCGCGGCGACGGCTGAAGTGGTGAGTATGGTCCTTGTCGGTACCTGAGATATGGGGTACCCCCGCGCACAGGGGAAAATGCCTAAGGAACTCGCCCTTCTCCGCAGGAAGAGCTCCGAAGGCGCCACGCGTCCGGTGGGGCCGGACCTCCCTCTCCTCAGAGGAGAGCTCCGGGCCCGCCACGTGGCATACAGAAGCCGGACCTCCCCCTCCGCGGGAGAGAGGTCCGAAGGCGCCACGCGTCCGGCGGGGCCGGACCTCCCCCTCCTTAAAGAAGAGCTCCGGGCCCGCCACATGGCCGACAGAAGTCGGATCTCCCCCTCCGTGGGGAGAGGTCCGGAAGCTCCACGTGCCCCGTAGGCCGGACCCTCCTCTCCTCTGAGAAGGGCTCCGGGCCCGCCATGTGGCAGCAGAACGGTGCTGCCTGCCCCCGAGAGATAGGCAGAGGGCGTAACGACGCCCCATACCTTGCCCGTACGTGGCATGGGATGTCTTGTCGCGGTATTTATTGGCTGGCAGGTTCTGACACCACGCGCCAGTCTGTGATGCGACTGGGCGCAACGGCACCTGATAGAGGCGTGCTCCACGTCTCCGCGTCTTGGGAAGACGCGGGCCTTGAATACCTTATACGGGCAAGGTATGGGGCGTCTTTACGCCCGCTGCCTATCGCTCGGGGGCAGGCAGCACCGTTCTTCTGGCCACGTGGCGGGCCCGGAGCCCTTCTCAGAGGAGAGGAGGCCCCGGTCCGCGGGGCACGTGGAGCCTCCGGACCTCTCCCCGCGGAGGGGGAGGCTCGGCTTCCGTCGGCCACGTGGCCGGCCCGGAGCTCTCCTCTGAGGAGAGGGAGGTCCGGCCCCGCTGGACGCGTGACGCCTTCGGACCTCTCTCCCGCGGAGGGGGAGGTCCGGCTTCAGTATGCCACGTGGCGGGCCCGGAGCTCTCCTCTGAGGAGAGGGAGGTCCGGCCCCGCCGGATGCGTGGCGCCTTCGGAGCTCTCCCTGTGGAGAAGGGCGAGTTCCTTAGGCATTTTCTCCTATGCGCGGGGGTACCCCATATCTCAGGTACCGACAGTGGCCCCCGAGCCCATCTCGGGGGAGATAGCGAGCCCAAGGTGGGACCTCCGTCTCATCCGATCCGCGCACTTTCTCTAAGTCCCGAATTGACCGCTGCCGGAGCACGAACGGCCGCGGGATCATGGGAGCGTGCGCTCACTTGATGGTTGCTTTTACTGCGGCGGTTCCCAAGACTGCCACTTCTGCACGTTGCGGCGCTTTCTTCGGGAACCGCCGAAGTGCCTTGCCGGCTCATCTTCTCAGGAGACTGACTCCTTGACCCACCGCTTCAGTTGGGCGGCTTGGGTCCACCCGTCATCGTTATTCGGTCTAGGGGCCGAAGCGGTTGCCGATGCGGTGTATTCGAAGAGTTCCGAATCGCTTGGAATTGCACCCGGGAAGTTTTTAGAGGGGATCTTACCCGCATTGCGGATTCCCTTCGCACTTCTCTGCGTTTCTTCTCGGACTCCTGTACTTTTGCTCCCTTTCCCTTGAGTTCTCCCTCGCCATGGCCTCCAACCCGCCACTAGAGAAGAAGCGCACTCGATCTCCTCCAACGGCGGCGTCGGCGCCAAGTTGGGAATCTGGGGTGCCTGGCACTCCCTTCGGTGGCGACTCGAAGAGGCCCCGGGCTGATGCGTTGAGGGAAGCTTCTGGGGCGTCCTCTGTTCCGCCAGTTCAAGCGACTGCGGAGCGGCCATCAGTGACGGTAGCGGGCTCTGGGAGTCCTAGCCCGGCTGGGAAGTCGGGGTTCAGAGCCCGCTGGAGTGTCCACGCTTCCCGGCCATCCCCGACTTGCGGGGAGTCTGTGCCGTTGCGCTCGGAGCCAGGGGCAACTGCCGCGGCCCCCAGGCCAGCGCGAACTTCTCCTGTTCCGGTGTGCCCGGACTCCGCGGCGGCGTCGTCTCTTCCTGCCGAGACGGCCACCGCGGCCCCCAAGCCAACGCAGGTCGACCCTGCACCAGGCGGCCCGGCCTTTACTCCAGCACCGCCTTCCCCAGCTCGCCCCTCTCCACAGGTCAAGGAGCCAGAAGCTGAAGAGAGCCCGGCAGGTCCGGCTGCCAGAGCCTCGGAGCCAGCTTCTCCTGATCGGCGTCTCGTCTCGGTTGCTGGTGCGTCGACTCCTCTTGAGGATGAGGTAATGGAGGAGGTCGGGGGGACTGCCCCGGCCTCTGTTGCTCCGTTGCCCCTGGCGGATGCCTTCGCGCTTGCCGAGATGAGTGTTCGGCAGGTCTTGGCTGCACTAGGTCGCGAGCGGGAGGAGTATATGGTTGAACGGGATCGCCTCCTCACCTGGGGGAACCTTTTGCGGGAGAGGACCGCGAAGGTTAAGAGCGAGCTCGACTCCAGGCGGGAGTTGCTCGACTTCAGGGAAGTGCTCCTCGACCGGATGAAGCGGGCTGTCGACCGCATGGACACCCAATCGCGGCGGATCAACAGGGAGGCCCTGGAGGCACACGCCCGGGCCGAAGAGAGCCTCTCTGCTGCTGTGGAGATACGGCAGCAGTTGGAGCGCCGTGAACTCGCCGTTGAGGAACGGGAGCGCTCCACGGCAGCTGAGGCGGAGAGGGTCGCCGCACAGCTGGCGGCGGGCGAGGATGACCTTCGAGCTCGGATCGAGGAGCTGGAGATCCTGAAGGCAGACCTCGACTTGAGGGAGGAACAGGTCTCCCATGATCGCCGGGCGGTCATGGACCGGGAGTTGGCCGCCAACTTCAAGGCTGATGAGTTGGAGCGGCTCGCCAAGACTCTCCATCTTCGGGAGAGCTCCCTGGCGGCCAAGGAGAAGGAATTCTCCGAGAGGAACCTAGAGGCTCTGCAGGCGGCCCGCCGCGAGGTGGAGGAGCTTTCGTCCTTGTGGTCCTCCGAGGCTCTTGCGGTCTCGAGCTTCGTGGATCGAGCGGGGTCCACCATGATCCCTCTTGGCTTCAGTCCGGTGAGGGCCGCGGCCCCTGCGTTGAAGGTGGCGGAGGTGATCCCCACGCTGGAGTCGATCGGCGCCAAGCTGGACAGGCTAGACTCGGTGGTCGCCAGCGAGCTTGAGGCCGAGGGACGCGGCCTTGCCTTAGAGGTTGCCTCACATGTGCTGGCATGCTTCAAGAGCCGCGACCCCTCTTTCTCGCTAGAACCAGCGAGATAGGGCCCAGCCGCGGAGCGGGAGCAAGCTGCCAGGGCAGAAGTCGAGGATGTGGCCGCCCTTATAGCCGCAAGGTTCCGGCGGGAGCCGGGAGGTCCTTAGGACTTGTTTCTCCCTTTTTATCGAGTCTGTAGTCCAGCTCATGGAGCCTCGCTTAGTTCGACTCTTTTAGATAGTTGTGTTTGTGATGCTTTTTCTCTCCCTCTTGGCTTTGCCTGACTGAGTCCTTAGCTCCGCAAGGTACTCAGAGGCCATCTCCAATCTCGGAGCTCCGCATAGACACCTTCCCCGGGTCCTAACCGTGTTAGGGGCCCCCGGGGGTCTCCGGATCTCGCCCCATGGGGAGCTCCAAATCTGCCTGCCTTGTGGCGAGCCCGGAGCCCTCCTCAGGGGAGGCGAGAGCTCCGGGCCCGCTGGACACGTGGGGCCCTCGGGTCCCGCCCCTGCTGAAGGGGCAGGACCCGGTACTTCCAGTCCTAGGCCGGAGTAGTTGGTAGCTCCTTTCCCCCTGCTTCATGCAGTCCCTATTGCCGTAACCTGGAGGTCCTGCACACAGGCAGAGGAAACGTAATTCTCCTCGGGGGGTCCTCCCCTCCCGTCTCCTAGTCTTATCCATCTTACGATCTTGATCTATTATACGGGGCTTGTGGGCAATTCTGTGCACGAGGCGCCGGAGCTCCGGCTCCCTCCGAGGTCCGGGTACGGCCGTCCGATCCCTAGTACCGGGCCATGCGCTGGGGAAGCAGAGTGCACGTGCTTTGGGTTCATGACCAGGCAAAGCGGTTGTACTCCCCTGTACCTCCGGAGGGCAGGATGCGCATGCTTTGGGCACATGGCCTGCTATGCTGGATACACACCCTGGACCCCCCATGCACAACGCAGGCCTTTCCTGGAGGTAACTGTCGGTACCTGAGATATGGGGTACCCCCGCGCACAGGGTAAAATGCCTAAGGTACTCGCCCTTCTCCGCAGGGAGAGCTCCGAAGGCGCCACGCGTCCGGCGGGGCCGGACCTCCCTCTCCTTAGAGGAGAGCTCCGGGCCCGCCACGTGGCATACAGAAGCCGGACCTCCCCCTCCGCGGGAGAGAGGTCCGAAGACGCCACGCGACCAGCGGGGCTGGACCTCCCTCTCCGCAGAGGAGAGCTCCGGGCCCGCCACGTGGCATACAGAGGCCGGACCTCCCCCACCGCGGGGAGAGGTCCGGAGGCTCCACGTGCCCCGCAGGCCGGACCCTTCTCACCTCAGAGAAGGGCTCCGGACCCGCCACGTGGCCAGAAGAACGGTGCAGCCTGCCCCCGAGCAGTAGGCGGCGGGCGTAAAGGCGCTCCTCACCTTGCCCGTACAAGGTATTCAAGGCCCGCGTCTTCCCAAGACGCGGAAACGCGGAGCACACGTCTGTCAGGTGCCGTTGCGCCCAGTCACATCACAGACTGGCGCGCGGTGTCAGAACCTGCCAGCCAATAAACGCTGCGACAAGACATCCCATGCCGCCTGCGCCGTCATCAACCACTACGACTAGCACGCAGCATGGGCAGGGCGGCAAGATGAAGACTCAGAAGCCTTCGACCAGAGGCAACCACCGGCGTAACTACAGATACGGTAGATAATAGACAATCTCCCCGGGACCACCTGTCGGGTCCCGGCTTCCCTTGTAAGCTGCCCGAGCCTTGGACTATAAAAGGCTCGGGTAGGCGTCGATAGCAAGGGTTCGCACTTTGCAACTCATACGCTAGCCATACACTCAAGCTGTAACTCACCCCCAAGCTCAGGCCTCCGGCCCTGAGCAGCAAGCAATACAGCGAGCTCCATAGCTCGCCGTGGACGTAGGGTTTTACGCTCCGGTGGCCTGAACCACGTAAAACTCGCCGTGTCAAGCTCTCGCTAACTCGTCCATCCGCGCAAGCTTTCCGCTAGGAGACTAGCCCCGCCGAAAAAAGAACCTCTGCGGGCTGCCCAGTGCAGGCCCGGGGAAAGTGTCGATCGCACACTTCGACATTTGGCGCGCCAGGTAGGGGGCTTTTCCCCTAGCGCGACGAGTTTCCGCCGACGAAGATGACCAAGCTTCTTTCAGCGGCAAACTCTCCCCCTCCGCGGTCACGGCAAACCGTGACCACAGAGGAAAGTACATGATGACACACTCAGGACGGAGTGTGACAGGGCAAGCTGGGAGCCAGCAACCGGCTCTGGCAGCGCCGACCCCGGCAATGCAGGCTCCATCCAGCGTCAGGCCTTCAGTAGCGCCGGGCGTACCCGGTGGGGATGCGCTAGCCGCAGCAAGGGCGCTACTGCACAATCCGCCTGCTGGGGACGCGCCTCAGGCAGCGACCTAGCAGTGGATTCGCGAGGTAGACCATCTTGTCGTCGCCGACGCAAACCATTGACTTTGGCGGGGATGACGCTCCGACCAACCGGCCGTGTCACTGACGCGCACGCCAACGGTTGACGGCCAGACGGGGGAGTTCCGGCTCCACCAAGCTTCCGTCGACGGACCTGAGGACAGAGCTGGAACGGTGTCGCTTAGGCCAAGATGCCCGAGTGTTCCTCGAGCGACGTCAAGAAGGGCGTCGCACTCAAGAGGCTGGCGACAACATGACGTTGGCCTCGACCCAGCCTGAAGGGCAGATCTTCGCTACGCGAGCTCTGCCCCAGGCATACGTCGCGCAGCATATGCCACAACCATATGCCCTTCAAACGGCGTCCCCGGTCTATAGAGCGGCCTTGCCCATACCGGGGCATACTGTGCCAGCGGAGAACCAAGCGTTCGCGGCGCCGATACCTGCACTGGGAGCCAGCAACCGGCTCTGGCAGCGCCGACCCCGGCAATGCAGGCTCCGACCAGCGTCAGGTTTTCAGTAGCGCTGGGTGTACCTAGTGAGGGTGCGCTAGCCGCAGCGAAGAGTGCTGCTGCTCAATATGCCACAGTCGTATGTCCTACGTATGGCAGCCGCAGCATGCGGCGCTCAGCGCGAACCAAGCATTCGCGGCATCTGAACCTGCGGCGACAGAAGCAGGGTGTGCGGCCCTCGCGCCCCGCCTTCGCTTCACAAAATGGCCGCGCAATTTTCGGGCGCTCTTGCCTGAGAAGTACGACGGCAGCATCAACCCGGCGGAATTCCTCCAGAGGCCGGGAAATCCAGAAGATCGCGGGGCGCTTCCGGAAGGGGAAGCAGCCCCTAGCTAATGCCCCATCCTATAGTAAGGGAGGGCAACCAGAAGGTCGAGGCCAGAGACGGCGACGACCGCCAGGTGGAGTTTCAGGAGCTCCAGCGCGCCGTAAAGGCAGCGCGCAATCATGGGAGCTCCAGCTCCAGTGACGACAAGCACTGGAAGATGCCCTGTGTCATCTTCGGCGGGTCCGCTGACCCCCCTGTCCCGAAGCATGGCTAAGGCCTTGCGCCGAGCGGTAGCGTCGGTGGTTCCCCTCCCAGGTGCAGTACCGCACCTCAGGTGGATGGGAACCCCCATCAGCTTCGATGACACCGACTGCCCCAGGAACATGGCTGGGGCCGGCCAACTACCGCTCGTGGTGGCCTTTACCATCGCCAACGTGAAGATGTACCACGTTTTGGTGGATGGTGGGGCTGGACTGAACCTCATCAGTCACGCAGCCTTCCAGAAGCTGCAGATCCCGATGGCCAAGCTCGCCCCATCAAGTCCGTTCTCAGGGGTAGGGCCGGGACAGGTTGTTCCCTACGGCCGCATCAGCCTCCCGGTGACCTTTGGGGCACCGGACAGCTACCGGACAGAGTACATTCTGTTCGACGTGGCCGAGATTGCCATGATCGGTAGGCCAGCCCTGTACCGATTCATGGCAGTAGCCCACTACGGCTATCTTGTCTTGAAGATGCCTACACCAACAGGCGTCCTCAAGGTTTGTGGAGACCGTGCTGCCGCAGCATTAGCCTTGGAAAGGCTTCAGGCGCTTACAGCAACTAGAGCGCCAGCCCTCAGCAGTACAGAACCAAACCAGCTCTTGATGAGGACGACGTGCACGCCACCGTGCCTCTACCACCGTACCCCGCGTGCAACCCCTTGATGAGGACGACGTCCCCACAAGGCTCGTCCGAATCAGCGCCGATGCCACCCAGACCACCCGGGTAGCCGGGGGCCTGGGTAGCATATAGGAAGGCGCGCTCGTTGCCCCCCTCCGGCATGAGGTCGATGTGTTGCATCACAGCCATCACCGAGGCCAGAGATCCCTAGGGAGGTGATGGAGCACTACTTAAAGGTCTTTCCCGACGTCCAGCCGTCTGACGAGACGGAGAGTCCGCCGCTCCCGGTGCTTGGCAAACCGTGTTATTATCCCGAAGGCCAGCGAGAAGCTCCGGAAGCGCATCCACTACACCAGTCTCAATAAGGCATGCCCTAAAGACCTATTTTTTCTTCCTATGATAGAGCAAATGGTAGACTCGATACCAGGCTGTGATATGCTGCGCTTCCCAAATGCTTGCTAGGGCTCCCATCAGACCCCTGAGTCTGAAGTAGTTGAAGGGCGCCCTTTACCTGCTAATCCCGGCGTAAACCGACTCGGCATAGCTAGGGGTCCCGCGAATTCCCGGTCTTCGCGCAATGGCTTTAACCCCATACCACAGTAACCTGTTTCGCTACCGAGAAGCAAGCACCAGAAGACCAGACCTCGGATCCCCGACATAACCTCCCGGAGGACCAGCAGGACCCCCCGGACCTCCCGGGACGTCAGCGGAGCTTCCCGCGAGGCCCAAAGCAGCCTGAGGACCCCCGAGTGTCGGGCACCCAGCGATCCCCCTAGGCTAAAAGCTACCCCCCACAGCTCCACGCGGCGGGCGATGCCGCCAAATGGGCGGCGGAACTACTGAAGTTTGATCTAGGTTCCCTTTCCCGTCATACAGACATTAACAAAGCATTAGTTCACTTGTGGCTGAAGTAGACGCACGCTCAGGGGGCCACGAAGACGATGAAACAGTACCCTGAGCCCAGACCTTCACCAGGCCTTATCGAATGATGTTCGTCGACGGCTCCTTGCGAAAGCAGGGAGCCGATGCTAGCGTACTGTTCCTCACGCCATCGGGGGAGCAGTCTGGGTATGTGGCGCGTTTCGATTCCAAGGCAACCAACAACATAGCAAAGTATGGAGTGCCCATCTTTCTCGCTAGTCGTTGGCTCAGGGCAATCCCCAGTCTGGTTAACAACCAAGACAGCGGAGACAGACCCCCTCGCCTTGGACCTGCACCACGTACCGCGCGCTAGCAAGGCCGCAGCTGACGACCTTTCAACGAGGGCCCCCACTGCCACCGGAGCCACTGAGCCTGAAGGGGGCCTCGAGAGGACGTTGCCGCGACCCACAGCCCGGCCCGCCGAGCCAGGCGAAGGGGGCTAGACCAGCACCTCGAAGCTGGCAGTCCCAGCGGCCATGAGCGCCGCCAAGGATCATAAGCGTCACTGGGGACTCCGTGCAACCCAGCGCTCAAGATCCAGATGCTCAAGTCAGACCCGATGCATGGATCACGGAGGTCCGGGACTACTTGAAAGACAATATCCTCCCTGATGAACGTGTATCCGCTGAACGGATTGCGCGTATGGCTAAGAGACACATGGCGGTAGAGGGGGATCTCTACCGACGTGGCGCCAACCACATCCTATTGCGGTGCATAACCCAGGAGGAAGGCTGCGACTTGTTCGCTGAGATCCATGGAGGCGAATGTGGGAGTCATTCTTCCTCACGCACGCTTATCGGTAAAGCCTTTCGGCATGGCTTCTACTAGCCGGCAACACTCCAGGATGCCGTCGAGCTGGTCGAGAGCTGCTAAGCGTGCCTGTTCCACGCCAAGCAGATCCATACACCGGCTTGGACGGTACAGATGATCCAGCCCGCATGGCCATTCGCCGTACTGGGGCTGGACATCCCGGGCCTGGGACCATTCCCCAGAACCGAAGACAGGGACCCGCTCCCGAACCTTCGGAACACGGAACACCGCTGTAAGTTCTACCCCTAGAGCAACAATAGGGCAGGCCTTTCTTTTTGTAATAATTTCCATAAAAGTCCGTGAACAGGGCTTGGAGCAACAAAGCCTCAGGGACGGTCCAGGACTATGTTCAGCTTCGCCTGGTTCCGACCCCAAGCGCGTAGAGTCTTGCTTCCCTTGAGGTGGGTCGTGGCCTACATACGTGGCCCGCCTTCCCCCGTATGGAAATTTATATGAAAAGAAACCTATCCTACGTTGCTCTACTTTGGTACTCATTTAATTTACTTATTGAGTTTTTATGATTACCCTACTAATGCGTGCTCACTATGCGTTCAACTCCCTCTTCTCATTCTCATCTTTAGTCGGAATTTGCTGCAGATACGACTAAGGAATAGAGGGGGGAGCCCCCAAGGAGAATTACTTTTTCCTTACTTGTGTGCAGGACTTCTCAGCCTCAGCTCCCCGCAGGAGTATGGTAGGCGCATCCACCCAATAGAACGCACCTACCAGGGGGCCGCTACGGGATCGCGGTAGGCCAAAAACCCCAAGGTAAGATCAAAGGGCTAGCCCTCACAGGGGCGAGGTCCGAAGGCCCCACGTGTCCAGCGGGGCCGGACCTCCCACCTTTTTGAGGGGAGCTCCGGGGCCGCCGCGTGGCCTACAGAAGTCGGACCTCCCCCCTCTGCGAGGGGAGGCCCGGGGCCTCCACGTGCCCTGCAAGCCCGGACCTCCTCTCAGGCGGGAGCTCCGGGCCCGCCACGTGGCCAACAGGCTCGGACCCCCCTCCGGTCTCGTAAGGCGGGTCCTGGAGACCTCCGAAACCCTTACTATACAGTGGGGACCCGGACAAGGTGTCTATGCAGAGCTTCGAGATCGGTCAAGGCCTCCGAGTCCTTGCGGAGCTAAGGGCTCGGTCAGGAAAGGCCAAGAAGAAGACTAGGGCATGCAGACACGGAAAGAAACAGGAGTCTGTCCATACAAAGGCTCCACAAGCTGGGCTACAGACTCAACAAAAATAAAAAAGGAAGTACAGGGCCTTGTGGACACGAGGGCAGATGCTTAGGGGTCCACGGACTCCCGATGAAACCTAGAGGCCACAAGGGCAGCTAAGTCCTCGACTTCGGCCCTGGCAGCTTCCTCCCGGTCGGCGATGGGTCCTAAACGGACCGGCCCCAGAGAAAAGGAAGGGTCTCGGCTAACGAAGCACGACAGAACGTGCATCGCAACTTCCTTCGCAAGGCCCCAACCTTCCGCTTCCAGCTCGTCGGCGATCACTGATTCGAGCCGACCTAGCTCATCGCCGAGAGACTCAAGGGCTGGGACCGCTTCGGACACCGGCCGTGCTGGGGTCTCCACCTGCACAGGGCTAAAACCAAGAGGAGCCAAGGCGGATCCCACCTTAGCAATGAAGCACCAGACTGTCTGGGCCTCTGCAGTCCGCAAGGACTGGAGCCTCTCTGCCTCTTGGTGAGCCGCTAGCTCGCGATCCATCGCCGCCTAAAGCTCCTTGGAAGACTGTTCCTCCCTCGCGGCGACAGCCGACTCACGGAGCTCCAGCTCCTCAGTCCGAGCCCTTAGCTCCTCCACCTTGACCCTCAGCCGAGCGGTGGTCTTCTCCTCCTCGGCCGCAGCAGCGCGTTCCCGCTCAGCGACGGCGTGTTCCCGACGGGCTACCTGCAGCTGCAACTCCTCCGCGGCGGTGGAACACTCCTTGGCTTTGGCTTCAGCTTTGGCCAGAGCCTCGCGGCAGGAGGCACGAACCCGTTGGGCCTCTAACTCCAAGCGGCTAATGGCCTTCTTCTAGGTGCTAAGCAGAGCACTCATAGCCTCAAGCCTTGACTGCCTTGAGTCGAGGTCCGCTCGGGCCCGCTGCTGCCAGCTGAGAAGGCGTTCCCTCTCGCCGGCCAATGCCTTCCGCTCCTGCTCAAAGGCAGATTGGAGCTGCCGGGTGCTGGTCTGGGCACGCTCCATGGCGTCCCACACGGGCACCGGAGCAGGGGGAGCAGGAGTTGCGCCGCTGGACCCCCCGGACGAGTCCAAGGCCGGCGGGAGCGCCGGCGCCTCAGCAGCTACGGTGGGGCGCTGTCCTAAGCAGGCCAGGGGGCCAGCAGGCACACCTACAGCAGCCCTCCCGGTCTCAAGACCTGGCTTCTGGGCTGGTGAAGGAGGGCGGGTAGGAGCAGATGCGGCCACTGCGGCCACTGCCCCCCGCCGATTCGGGAGCTATGGGGGCTGCCGCGGTCCCCAGGTGCCGAGGCGCGGAGCCCCTGCTGGTTGAAGGCGGTCGGATAAGAGGCCCGCCCCTGGCAGCCGGTCGGTCCCTGCAAAGAAGAAGAAGCCCTCAGAATAAGAGAAGAGGCAGGAGCTCTGCTCCTATAAGTTAGAAAGGATAACACTTACTGGGCGGCATGAGCGCTCCAGCGAGCTTGCAGCACTGGCCTCTGGGCTGTAGCTGAACTGCCAGGACCAGCGGCTGAAACGGTCGCGGAGTGGGACGCCTGGACCTCCGGCGCGCTCGTCGGCGCTGCCCCACCAACATCCGTCCTGGGAGCCCCACCGCTCGAGGGAAGATGGCAAGATACTTGGGCTGATTCGGACGGCAGCTGTCTGGGGAGAGACCCGCCGGGGGGGACACTCGGGACCTCTTCGGGTCGCCACCCGATGGACCAGCACCTCCGAGAGATGGAAGCAAAGTAGCTCCGGCACCCTGGCTTGGCACAGGCGGCACCCTCGGAGGAGACCGAGCGCGTTTCTTCTCTGAATGCCCGGGGGCCGACTCTTTCCCTTTCCCTTTGTCGGTGGCTTGGGTTCCGTCGGCTTTGGGGGAGGGATTGGCAGCAACGGATGCCTCATGCCCTGATCCGGGGTGCTCGGTTCCTGGAATGGTAATACCCCGGAAGGCATCCCCGACCTGACAAACGGCAATCCCGATATCATCAAGATTCGGCATCTTCCGCAGGAGCTCTGACCTCCTCTGAGGCTCCAAGAAGAGGGGGGTGGCAGAAGGCGGAGAGGTGGGGACGCCGCTGGGAATGTAGTCACCGCTCACCTTGCTCACCATCTCCTCCAGCTCCTCGTCGGAAGGGACAGAGCCGGGGCCTCTCTCCAGCCTGGTACAGTCCTGCTCACCGGTATAGTACCACGCTGGGCGGCTGCGTTGCTGCAAGGGAGCAATGCGGCAAGAGACAAAGTCCATCAGCACCATTAGAGACGTCAGCCCCTCGTTGGCCAAGAACCGGATCCGCTCCAAGACCGGAGTGTACTCCTGCTCCAGCTCAGGGATCTCCTCCCAGAAGCGGCGATCGGTGGTCGGGCTGGCGGTTGGGAGTTGTAGGTGATCGTGCTCGTCGGTCTGCACTAGCACCCAGCTCTCCCTCCAGTTCTCCCACCTTGATGCGCTGAAGGGCAGGAGGTATCCGGAAACCTTGGGGTCTTTGCAGCGATGCTGGAAGTAATATGCCCCCATCTGAGTCTTTGAGCCGCGTCTAGTCGTCCACAGCACAAAGAAGTGGCGGAAGAGCGTCACGGAGGCGTGCACCCCCTCGAACATCTCGCAGAAGTGGACAAAAACGGCCGCCATTGCGAAGGAGTTGGGGGAGAGATGGTGGAGCTGGAGACCGTATGTCTCCAGCAGGGTGAAGAAGAAGGAAGAAATCGGCGGAACGAACCCCGCCAGAGCATAAGCGGTGAAGAATACTATCTCCCCCTTTTCCAAGACCAGGGGGAGAGATCCTCGGCGGAGCCGATGCTTCTGCTCTTCCGAGCGCCAGCCCAGCAGCCTGCGCACTGGCCCGAGCTCGGAGGAGCGAACGAGGCGCGTCGGAAGCAAGTTGGAAGCCATAGCGAAAGAAGGCGCAAGGGCAGGAGAGCCGGGGCGCAAGAGTTCAGGGGAAGTACGAGCGCAATGCGAAGGGAAGCCGCGATGCGGGTGAGATCCCCTTTTAAAACTTTCCAGGGATGGTTCGAGGTAATTTGAAAACCTCCGGAAACATCGCATCGGCGACCTCGTCGGCTCCGAGACTGGGCGCCGATGAAAGCTGGGCCCAAACCGCTTAGCTAAAGCGGTGGGGTCAAGGAGTCAGCCTCCTGAGAAGATGAGCCGGCAAGGCACTGCGGCGGTTCCCGAAGAAAGCACCGCAACGTGCAGAAGTGGCAGCCTTGGGAACCGCCGCAGTAAAAGCAATCATCAAGTGAGCACACGCTCTCACGACCCCGCGGCCGTTCGTGCTCCGGCAGCGGCCAATTCGGGACTTAAAGAAAGTGCGCGGATCGGAAGAGACGGAGGTCCCACCTCGGGCTCGCTATCTCCCCCGAGATGGGCCCGGGGGCCACTGTCGGTACCTGAGATATGGGGTACCCCCGCGCACATGGTAAAATACCTAAGGTACTCGCCCTTCTCCGCAGGGAGAGCTCCGAAGGCGCCACGCGTCCGGCGGGGCCGGACCTCCCTCTCCTCAGAGGAGACCTCCGGGCCCGCCACGTGGCATACAGAAGCCGGACCTCCCCCTCCGCGGGAGAGAGGTCCGAAGACGCCACGCGACCAGCGGGGCCGGACCTCCCTCTCCGCAGAGGAGAGCTCCGGGCCCGCCACGTGGCATACAGAGGCCGGACCTCCCCCTCCGCGGGGAGAGGTCCGGAGGCTCCACGTGCCCCGCAGGCCGGACCCTTCTCACCTCAGAGAAGGGCTCCGGACCCGCCACGTGGCCAGAAGAACGGTGCAGCCTGCCCCCGAGCGGTAGGCGGTGGGCGTAAAGGCGCTCCTCACCTTGCCCGTACAAGGTATTCAAGGCCCGCGTCTTCCCAAGACACGGAAACGCGGAGCACGCGTCTGTCAGGTGCCGTTGCACCCAGTCGCATCACAGACTGGCGCGCGGTGTCAGAACCTGCCAGCCAATAAACGCTGCGACAAGACATCCCATGCCGCCTGCGCCGTCATCAACCACTACGACTAGCACGCGGCATGGGCAGGGCGGCAAGATGAAGACTCAGAAGCCTTCGACCAGAGGCAACCACCGGCGTAACTACAAATACGGTAGATAATAGACAATCTCCCCGGGACCACCTGTCGGGTCCCGGCTTCCCTTGTAAGCCGCCCGAGCCTTGGACTATAAAAGGCTCGGGTAGGCGTCGATAGCAAGGGTTCGCACTTTGCAACTCATACGCTAGCCATACACTCTCAAGCTGTAACTCACCCCCAAGCTCAGGCCTCCGGCCCTGAGCAGCAAGCAATACAGCGAGCTCCATAGCTCGCCGTGGACGTAGGGTTTTACGCTCCGGCGGCCTGAACCACGTAAAACTCGCCGTGTCAAGCTCTCGCTAACTCGTCCATCCGTGCAAGCTTTCTGCTAGGAGACTAGCCCCACCGAAAAAAGAACCTCCGCGGGCTGCCCAGTGCAGGCCCGGGGGAAGTGTCGATCGCACACTTCGACAGTAACCAACTGGCACCGCAACACCTGACTGGGGGAGGCCTGAGAGACTCACTCGGCCATCGGCAGGTGCCTCAAGCGCAGCCGCCTTCGGTAGGATAGCGAATGCCGACTATGGATGAGCGCAGGAGAGGGGGAGCCAGATGTACGATGAACATACAAAGATAGTGTGGTCATAAAAATTAATGCATAATTTAAATGAGCGCATGAGAGGGATCTAAGTAGAACAGGTTTCTGTATTCATGCCCATAGGTGGAATTTTGGCTGTACATGGAGGCAATATTCCGCCTCGTCTTCAAGGGAAGCAAGACTCTACGCGCTTAGGGTCGGAACCAGGCTAAACTGGACGTAGTCCTGTACGTCTCTTGAGACTTAGCTGCCCCAAGCTCTGTTCCTAAATTCTATGGGATTCATTACAGAAGGGAATAACCCTGTTCTACTTATGCTCGGGAAGTAGGACTTACAGTGTTGCTTCATGGCAAGGATTTTTGGGAACGGATCCCACACTCGGTTGAAAGGCATGTGTACCTGGGGTGGCAGCTTTCATGATTCGGAAGGGACCTTCCCTGCTGGGGGAGAGCTTATGGGTCCTTCTTGGAATAGAGCGTGCCGCGACACCAGGTTGCCCTCCTGCAGCCCCCGATGCGTTCGGTTCTTTGGCGGTAGTGCTTAGAGCATCAGCCGAGACCGCGCGTTGTGGGGTGTTACCTGCAGCCGAGTCTCGTCGACGAGGTTGTCATCTTCGCGCTGGATCAGGTCCTGCGCGGCTTCTCCTGGGGGCCCCCAGGGAGTTCTCCCCTTCTGGCTAAGGCCTTCAAGGGGTAGGTGGACCCGGGCTCGTCTTGGATGACCCAAGGCGTCTTCCCCTTCTGGCAAGGCCTTCAAGGGGTTGACAGATCTTGGGCGGCCCCCGAGAGGTATGTCCGAAGCACGGAGGCGTGCCGCAGTTGGCTACCGCCCTGGCCCGTCACCGTCGGAGCTGGAGTCCTCGCCGTTATGCACTGTCTTTATGACGTGCTGAGGCTCCTGGAACCCCACCTGATGGGCGGCGGTGACTGTGGCATCGACCTTCTGTTTGCCATCCCTCTGAGGGTAGGGCGGTGCTTCAGCTCTCTGCTGTCTTCCTTTGCGGAAGCGCTCTGCGAGCCTCTGGATATCCCAGCACTCGGCAGCAGTATGGTTGCCGGCGCCATGCACGGGGCATAGCCCGCCCTGGTCACTGTCTAGGGCCAGTGACTGCCGCTGCCTTTTGTCGGGGCGTGGCCCCCGAGCTCCACTAGCCGTCGCTGCTGCGGCGACGGGAGCCGTGAACGATGACTTCATCTTGCCACTCCCCCGGTTCTTGGCCTTCTTGCCACCCCCATAGGCAGCAGCGCCGGACCCGGGTTGTCCACCTGGCTCAGAGGTCGGCATAGCGTGCCAGTTCCGCCCTTCAGCTGCTCTGGCACATTTGTCCGCCAGGCTGAAGAGCTCAGAGACGTCGCGGACCTCTCTGGTCGCAAGCTTCTCAAGCATTTTCTCGTCCCGGACACCCTGTCAGAACGCCACCACCACAGAAGCACTTTGAATATGCGGGATGGTGCTGCGTACCTGGGAGAACCGCTGGATGAAAGAGCGCAGCGACTCCCCAGGTTGTTGCTTGACGGCATGGAGGTCAAGCTCCGTGCCGGGACGGGTGTAGGAGCTGCCGAAGTTGGCAACGAACTGCCGGCAGAGCTCTCCCCAGGAAGTTATGGACCCCTGAGGTAGGTTCATGAGCCAAGACCGAGCTGGGCCGGTCAGGGCGACGGGGAAGTAGTTGGCCATGACAGCCTCGTCCCCTCCTGCGGCAAGTACGGCGGTGTAGTAGATCTGGAGGAACTCCGCCGGGTTGACGCTACCTCTCAGGCAGGTGTAGGCGAAACTTGCGTGGCCACCTCGCGAAGCGAAGGTGGGGTGCAAGAGCTGCACATCCCGTTCCTGCTGCTGCAGGCATTGGCACTGCGAACGCTTGGTTCGCACCTGGCACCGCGTATCCCGGCATGGGCAAGGCTGCACCATAGACTGGGGGCGCTGCTTGCGGCGCATATGGTTGTGGCATATGCTGCGCGGCATATGCCTGAGGCAGGGTTCGCGTGGCGAAGACCTGCCCTCCAGGTTGTGTCCAGGCTGACGTCATGCTGTCGCCAGCCTCATGGTTGCGACGCCTTTCTCGACGTCGCTCGAGGTACACCCGGGCATCCTGGCCCAAGTGGCACCGTTCCAGCTCCCTTCTCAGGTCCGTCGACGGGAGCCTGGAGGAGCTGGAATCCGCCGTTTGCCCGTCAACCGTGGGCGTGCGCGTCAGCGACACAGCCGGTTGTCCAGGGCGTCGCCCTCGCCGAAACCGAGGGTTCGCGGCGGCGACGACGAGGTGGTCCACCTCGCGGACCCACTGTTGGGTCGCAGAATGGGGCGCATCCCCAGCAGGTGGGTTGCGCAGCAGTGCTCTTGCTGCAGCTAGCGCACCCCCATGGTGTACGCTCAGCGCTGCAGAAGACCTCACACTGGTCGGAGCCTGCATCGCCGGAGTCGGTGTTGCCGGAGTCGGCTGCTGGCTACCAGCTTGTGCCGACACACTCCGTCCTGAGTGTGTCGACATGTACTCCCCACTGGTCACGATTCGTCGTGAACGCAGTTGATGTGAGTTTGCCACTGAAGGAAGCTTGGTCATCTTCGTCGGCGGAAACTCGTCGCGCTAGGAGAAAAGCCCCCTACCTGGCGCGCCAAATGTCGAAGTGTTCGGTCGATACTTCCCCCGGGCCTGCACTGGGCAGCCCGCGGAGGTTCTTTTTTCGGTGGGGATAGTCCCTTGCGGAGAGCTTGCACGGATGGACGAGTTAGTAAGAGCTTGACGCGGTGAGTTTTACGTGGTTTAGGCCGCCGGAGCGTAAAACCCTATGTCCACGGCGAGCTATGGAGCTCGCTGTATTGCTTGCTGCTCAGGGCTGGAGTCCTGAGCTTGGGGGTGAGTTACAGCTTGGCAGTGTATGGCTAGCGTATGAGTTGCAGAGTGCGAACCCTTGCTATCGTCGCCTACTCGAGCCTTTTATAGTCCAAGACTCGGGCGGCTTACAAGGGGAGCCGGGACCCAACAGGTGGTCCCGAGAAGATTGTCTATTATCTACCGTATCTGCAGTTATGCCAGTAGTTGTCTCTGGTCGAAGGCTTCTGAGTCTTCATCTTGCCGCCCTGCCCATGCCGCATGCTAGTCGTAGTGGTTGATGACGGCGCAGGCGGCATGGGATGTCTTGTCGCGATATTTATTGGCTGGCAGGTTCTGACACCACGCGCCAGTCTGTGATGCGACTGGGCGCAACGGCACCTGACAGAGGCGTGCTCCGCGTCTCCGCATCTTGGGAAGATGCGGGCCTTGAATACCTTGTACGGGCAAGGTATGGGGCGTCTTTATGCCCGCTGCCTATCGCTCGGGGGCAGGCAGCACCGTTCTTCTGGCCACGTGGCAGGCCCGGAGCCCTTCTCAGAGGAGAGGAGGCCCCGGTCCGCGGGGCACATGGAGCCTCCAGACCTCTCCCCGCGGAGGGGGAGGCTCGGCTTCCGTCGGCCACGTGGCGGGCCCAGAGCTCTCCTCTGAGGAGAGGGAGGTCCGGCCCCGCTGGACGCGTGGCACCTTCGGACCTCTCTCCCGCGGAGGGGGAGGTCCGGCTTCAGTATGCCATGTGGCGGGCCCGGAGCTCTCCTCTGAGGAGAGGGAGGTCCAGCCCCGCCGGACGCGTGGCGCCTTCGGTGCTCTCCCTGCGGAGAAGGGCGAGTTCCTTAGGCATTTTCCCCTGTGCGCGGGGGTACCCCATATCTCAGGTACCGACAGCCGTCATCAACCACTACCACTACGACTAGCATGCGGCATGGGCAGCGCGGCAAGATGAAGACTCAGAAGCCTTCGACCAGAGACAACTACCGGCATAACTGCAGATACGGTAGATAATAGACAATCTTCCCGGGACCACCTGTCGGGTCCCGACCCCCCTTGTAAGCTGCCCGAGTCTTGGACTATAAAAGGCTCGGGTAGGCGACGATAGCAAGGGTTCGCACTTTGCAACTCATACGCTAGCCATACACTCCCAAGCTGTAACTCACCCCCAAGCTCAGGACTCCGGCCCTGAGCAGCAAGCAATACAGCGAGCTCCATAGCTCGCCGTGGACGTAGGGTTTTACGCTTCGGCGGCCTGAACCACGTAAAACTCACCGCGTCAAGCTCTTACTAACTCGTCCATCCGCGAAAGCTCTCCGCAAGGGACTAGCCCCACCGAAAAAAGAACCTCCGCGGGCTGCCCAGTGCAGGCCCGGGGGAAGTGTCGACCGAACACTTCGACATTTGGCGCGCCAGGAAGGGGGCTTTTCTCCTAGCGCGACAAGTTTCCGCCGACGAAGATGACCAAGCTTCCTTCAGCAGCAAGCTCTCCTCCCCCGCGTTCACGGTGAACCGTGACCAGCGGGGAGTACATGTCGACACACTCAGGACGGAGTGTGTCAGCACAAGCTGGTAGCCAGCAG